>JANAVB010033420.1:10099810-10277472 GCA_029216955.1 Iris pallida
GGTGCAAAATTGGTGGCGGAGTCTGAAGATTCCAACAGGCCGCATGTGAAATAATTTATCCTAAGGAGTCGGTTGTTCTTTGTCTTTGTGTTGCCAATTCTATATTTAATAGTTTTAATTTTTTTCATTTCGCTCTCCATTTTCTTTGAAGGGAGTTATTGTAAAAGCATTGGGTGTGAATGTAAAGAGAAAAATGTAGAACGAAATGAAATTAAGGTTCATGGCAGAATTGTGGCCACGATTGAAATAATACCTTCTTTTTTTCTTCTATAAATCTAGTATTTGGTACGAGATGAAATTTAAAGATGGCATTAATGTCATCCAAAGAGTTTAATATTTTCTTCTTTCAAAAATAAATGCAAAAGCAAAATTTTAAGTTGATATGATCTGTAATATATTACTAGCTAGAAACACTACGGAATATTAACACCAGGGGCGGATCTAGCATAGGGGTGGGGCCCCAAAAAAAAATTTTAACTTTTTTTTTCTTATATTTTTTCATTTTTTATTTTTTTTATGTATGTTAGTCACCTCTAGCCCACCCGAATTTTTGTAGTCCATTCCAGTTTTAGTTTCTGGATCCGCCCCTGATTAACTGTATTAATATTGTAATAGTATTTGTGGAAATTGGAATATTAATACTGTATTAAGATTGTAACTCCTTTGTGGAAGTTCCTGCCAAGACATCATTTGCTCCAGTGGGAGTGCAGTAGGCATCCGGCCTGAAAATTTGTGGAAGTTTCTTGGCTAGCATTCATGCAATAGCAGGCAAATGCATTTGCAACCAGTTCTTCTTTTTATCAAGGTCTATTTGGTGCATGCAATAGCAGGCAAATGCATTTGCAACCAGTTTTTTTTTTTTTTTTAAATCAAGGTCTATTTGGTTTTAATAAGATAGAGCAGTATTTTAAAACCGGATAGGGCTAACATGTTGAACCTGTTAATATGTAGGGTTTTTTTTTTCAATTATGCTAACTGTCTCCCAAAAGTTTTGGATGATGCCATTTTTTCATTATGTGGTATCTGACATGGTAGCTGACATAGCAGCTGGCATGACAAACTTTAATCAAAAAAATTGATTACCCATTTTTTTAATGTTAATTTTAATATTTAATTTTAGTGTTAAATTTTGTTGTGTCAGCTGCCACGTCAGCAGCTATGTCCACATAATGGAAGATGGCATGACTCAATTTTTGGGAGAAAAATAGCATTTTTTTTTTTTTTTTGCTGGTTTAATGCAAACTCACTCAGGTTTTTTTTTCAAAAATTCGGTCAATCCGATTGACTGGCTGACCTTTAGACCACCGGACTATCAGTTTCAGTTAGATTTTGAATCGATTTGACTCTAACTTTTGTTTTGGACCTTTACATGCAATCAAAATAAATACTTTGTTTTTTTACTAATAATACTATAATAAACATGTGTAAAACTTCCAAGTAATATTTATATAGTTGTATAGCATTGTGTAGTATATAATATATTCAATGTAAGATTGTGCGTATATATAATTGGCTTAATCTGAAGGTTGGATCAGTTTAACTTAATACAGTGTCTACTTCGATTTTTAAATGAAAAGTCATGCCTGCTCGAAAATTTGGAAAAAAAAAAAAAAAAAAAACTGTCTGACACATGTCAACACGTAATTAGCTGAGAAAAAAAATACTCTGCCTCTTCCGCTACCTCTGGCTAATGAAAAACCTATACATGACATCGATTTACGTGTTGGTTTTTCTGGACGGTCTGGAAGAAGAGGCATCTCAAAAAACAAAAAGGCTGACGAAGGTGCGGTGCAGGATATATTGGATCCCATGGGAGAGCGAGACCTATGACAAAGACATTTAACCTTCTATGAATCATCACTATATCATTTACACTGTGTTTGGGAACATTTGGAGGGAGGAAGAGGAAAATTTGAGGGAAAGAAAAATGGAGGAGAGTAAAGTTAATTTTCTTTTCCTTTGTTTGGATGGACAAAAAGTAGGAAAAGGATAAGTTTAAAAATAATTTTTTATTTGTTTATGGATATAGGTATAATTACTATTTCCTCCTTGGTATTCTCAAATGATGATTTAATATTAACTTTTTGAGGGGGTGGTGGGGTAAATTCACTCAAATTTCTCTCATCTCTCTCCATTTTTCTCTCACATTTGGGAGAAAAAAATTTGGTGGGATCCACCTACTTTTTCCTCTCAAATTTTTCTCTCCCTTGTTCTCTTCCCCTTTCCAAACACCATCATTTAAAATTTTCCTCTCACTTTTTCCTTAACTTTTTTCTTCCTCCCATTTTTCACCCTTCGCAAACAGTACCTTAATCTCCTGAACATGAAAAACTGTACACAAAGACAAATTAGTATAAAGTTTCGATTTTTTTTAATGTACGACTGACTCTACATGTTCATCTCTTTCAGTTCCTTATTTGAAACTACATTATTCTGATCAAAGTGCAACTATACGAAATTATGATATAAGTGCAGCTATATAAAATTATGATATAATCAATCAACGGTTTTCATCCCACAAGTATCTGTCTAGAATTTCACAATAGTTTCTTGCCCATATGAATCTTTTCTACCATTTCTCTATCCAGAAATATTGTAATGACATCCATCTGATGAATGACCAACTTATAAATAACCGCCACGACAATTATCACCCTAATAGTAACATCTTAGGTACTCGAGCATAGGTGACAAACTCATCAATCTCTTGCTTCTGAGCAAACACTTGGCTACCAGCCTAGCCTCGAACAATCAATAGTTCTTTCAACCTTCATCTTTTCTTGAAAATTCAATGGCTTTAACTCCTCCAGGCAGATTAACTAACACCAAAGTGTTATTTGAGATTATGGAGTCAACCTCATCAGTGACTCACTACCAAAATACAGTCAATTAGCGACGGCTGTTTAGCGACGGATTTTTTCCGTCGTAATTGGCGACGGATTTGCGACAAATCACCGACGGAAGTACCGACGATAAATCGATAATTTTTTTTTATTTTAATTTAAGGGTGAGAAAAGGTCGCCAGTCCGTCGCTTAGGCTTCGGAGATATAGCGACGGATTTATATCCGTCGCTATACTGTCGACTATTTGGCGGAAAATGTTGGAAGAAGTGGCGGAACAAATTGTCGACTACGTAGCGATGGATTGGCCGTCGCCAGTTTTCCAATATAGCGTTTGCGGAGGGACGGATATTATCCGTCGCTAGTCCGTCACTAAATATACGTCCCAGACTTAAATTGAAACGACGGGAAGAAACTTTTCATTCCCCCCCAAATTTCACTCTCTTCTTTCTCTCTCTCCCGCGGCTCTCGATGATCGGCGCCCTCTCCTCTCTCTCTCTCTCCCGAAGGTAATCCCCTCTCTCTTTCCCTCTCTCTTTCTCTCTCTCTCTCTCGCGGTGGTCGGTTAGGCAAGCAAGGGCGTCGGGGGCTGCCGGGGGCGGCGGGGGCTGGGGGACGGCAGGGGAGGCGGGGGGGTGGGGGCGGTGGAGGGGCGGTGGGGGGTGGGGGGGCCTGGCGGGGCTGCGGGGGGCGGCGGGGGGTTGTGGGTGGCGGGGGGGGCGACGGGGGGTTGTGGGTGGCGGGGGCTGCGGGGGTTGTGGGTGGCGTGGGGGGCAGCTGGTCTGGGAAGGGAGTGTGGGGGGGCAGCGGGGGGTGGGGGAGCGGCGAGGGGTTGTGGGTGGCGGGGGGCGGGGGACGGGGGGGCGGTGGGGGGTTGTGGGTGGCGGGGGCTACGGGGGCGGCGGGGGGCTGCGGGGGGCGGCAGGGGCTGCGAGGGTTTGACCCTTGTACACATCAACCCACACACATACGCATCCTAATGATCTGTCACACTCATATCTATACACCACACACACACACACCTATACATTGTATGTTGACACTCACTCCCTCTCTTTCACACTTGACTGCCACACACACACACAACCCTGAGATATATAACACTGTCCAGCCCCCTTCACTCTTTCACTCACATTTGTTCCCTCTTCCATATATATATATATATATATATATATATATATATATATATATATATATATATATATATATATAATATTTTTTATATATATATATATATATATATATATATATATATATATATATATCATTTATATATATTTATATGCAGATTGGGTTTATGTGCTTGTGTAGGATGTACATTGGTTTTGGGTGTTAGCTATGTGACATAGATGTGTGGCTTGTCACATAAATATGTGTTTTGGTTATAGGCTATGTGTCCTATACTAGCTGGTGTAGATGTGCCATATGAGTTGTATGTATATTACCCCTAGTGTTGTATTGGTATAGGATTACCGACGGATTACCGTCGAATATTAGCTACGGCTATTTAGCGTCGGATTTTTTCCGGTATCGAACTATCGGTATCGGACTATCGGTATCGTATCCAGAACTCGGTATCGGTATCGAACTATCGGTATCGGTATCGAACTATCGATATTGAACAATCGATATCGGACTATCGGTATCGGTATCGAACTATAGGTATCGGTATCGAACTATCGGTAGCGGACTATCGGTATCGGTATCGAACTATCGGTATCGCACTATCGGTATCGGTATGTATGTATGTATGGATATATGATATATGTAGGTAGTGGTTGTGTGTTAATGGCTACGGCCATATGAGTCGTGTGCTATAGGCTATGGCCATATGAGTTGTATGTATATGTTAGAGAAGGATTTTTATTTTAACGATGGATTTTTAGCTATGACTATTAGCGACGAATTTTTTCCGTCGAAATTAGCGACGGACTTTCGACAAATCACCGACGATTAATTACCGTCGAATATTTAGCTACGGCTATTTAGCGTTGGATTTTTTCTGGTATCGAACTATCGGTATCGGACTATCGGTATCGGTATCGAACTATCGGTAGCGGATCCACCTTCTCGACCATATGTGCTTAGTATCGATCGTAGCAGATTAGTATCGGTATATCGGTTTGGTATAGGTCGTATCGGATGGTATTGACCTTAGCGAATTGGTATCGTCCTATCCGATACGTATCGGCCGTATAGTTTTGATTCGTATTTGCCTTATCGATTCGGTATCGGCCATATCCGATAGGTATCGACCGTATCGGATATGTATCGGCCGTATCATATTAGCATGGTGGAAGGTTTAGTAACAACTGTACTTAGATTTTTCTCTTCTCGAGCTAGAATACCATTGCAAGAGAGTCACGAGAGAGTAAAAAACCTCATAGATATTGATATTTACGAGAGTGATTAGCCAATTACAGTAACATACATGCCGTATTTTCTATCATGAAAGGAGAGATTGAAGGCAATAACATAAAGAGTTGTATTTCGTAAGAAGACGAACTCCTATAAACTCTTTGTTCACAAAGCAAGCTATAGAGAATACAGAACAAGTATCAAGTTCATAACCTACTTCGCAAGAGAAGTATCTTTTTGTTTTATGTCAGATCAGCCTGAGATAACTGAGAACATTAAGATACTTCTCTTGTGAAGTAGGTTATGAACTCGATACTTGTTCTGTATTCTCTATAGCTTGTTTTGTGAACAAAGAGTTTATACGAGTTCTTCTTCCGAAATACAACTATATATGTTATTACTTTCAATCTCTCCTTCCTTGATGGAAAATGCAGCATGTATGTTACTGTAATTGGCCAATCACTCTCGTAAATATCAATATGTAGGAGATTTTTTTACTCTCTCGTGAATCTCTTGCAATGGTATTCTAGCTCGAGAAGAGAGAAATCCAAGTACAGTTGTTACTAAACCTTCCACCATGCTAATCCGATACTGCAGATACATATCCGATACGGTCGATACCGAATCGGATATGGCCGATACCGAATCGATAAGGCCAATATGAATCCTAGCTATACGGTCGATACATATCGGATATGTATCTACCAATTTGCTAAGGCCAATACCAATTTGATACGGCCTATACCAAACCTATAGATCGATACTAATCTGATGCGGTCGATACTAAGTACATCCGGCCTATATACCAGCGGATCCACCAGTTACATGATTATATACTAATTTTGTTTAGTTTGTCTTACGATACAGATTTTCACATCCAATCTGTGATGGATCGTTATTTCGTTGATCGTACATGGATGTACAAACGACAACACGAGAGCAGAATAGGTATGAGTGACGATTTTCAGGCAGGCATGAAAGTGTTTCTTAAGTATGCCATGAGCAAAGCTCAGTACATGGACGGTAACAAAATCAAGTGTCCATGTCGTAATTGTCGTAATAGACGTTACGAAGAAGTGGTGATTGTGAGAGATCATTTGACCCATAAGGGTTTCGTATGTGATTACGGCCTATGATCATTGCAAGGTGAACTATATACGGAAAGAGAGGTTACGAATGCTGCTACTTATGCTTTTGATGATAATACTGCAACAGATTTTATCATCGAAGACGACGAATGCTCTGTTGATTATGGAGACCTACAGAACCTTGCATGAGATATGGTGTACGATGCGGCAGGGCCTAATTTTGATTCGGAGGATCCTAATCCCGAGGCGAAGGAGTTCTATGATATGTTTCAGGATGCAGAAACTTCTCTATATCCTGGTTGTGAGCCTCATTCCGTTCTGTCAGTGACGATACGGTTGTTGAGCATAAAGTTCAATTTTAACTTGCCACAAACTTGCTATGATCAGATTATACAACTAATCAAGGAGGTGTTACCGAAGGAATCAAAAGAGCTTCTAAAAAACTTCTACAAGTCGAAGATGATGGTCCGACAACTGGGACTGGGGTACAAGAAGATAGATTGTTGTCGCAACGGATGCATGTTATACTACAAGGAGAACGAGGACATAGAAAGTTGCAGCTTCTGTAATATGGATCGTTACAAGCCAGTCAGGGGAAAAGAAAAGTCAACTAGAAAACGACGTCCTTACAAGTATATGCATTACTTGTCGATCACGAAGCACTTGCAGAGGATGTATATGTCTCAGAATACAGCAGAACACATGACGTGGCACAACGAAGAACGCACAAAGGACGATGGAGAATTGTCACATCCTTCGGATGGAGAGGCGTAGAAATATTTCGATTTGCGTCATCCAGATTTTGCTGCAGAGCCTAGAAATGTACGTCTGGCGCTATGTTCTGATGGCTTCGCCCCTTTCGGGCAGTCGGGATCTCAATACTCCTGCTTGCCGATCATTCTTATCCCTTACAATCTGCCACCATGGATGTGTATGAAGACTCCTTATATGTTCTTGACAGCTATCATACCGGATCCTAAAAATCCGACGAAGAATATCGATATATATTTACAACCGTTGGTGGATAAGCTGAAACAACTGTGGGAGATCGGCATCGCGACCTATGATATTTCTAGGAAACAGAACTTTCAGATGAGAGCTTCACTGATGTGGGCAATCAATAATTTTCTCGCATACGATATGCTGTCGGAATGGAGTACTCACGGCACCATGTCTTTTCCGATATGCATGGAAAATAGTAAGGCGTTCCGCCTTAAGCATGGAGGAAAAACTTCTTTCCTTGATTGTCACCGTCAATTTCTGCCCGCGAGTCATCCTTGGAGAAAGAACAAGGACGCGTTCAGAGCTGGAAAACAAGAATTTTCTCATCCGCCTGCCAGAATATCGGGATACGATATTTGGGAAGATGTAAAGGACTTGCCCACTGTGATGGAAGATCCATCGAACAATCGTGTCGATGGGTTCGGACAAAGCCATAATTGGATCAAACGGAGTATCTTCTGGGACTTGCCTTATTGGAAAGATAATCTTATAAGGCATAATCATGATGTTATGCATATCGAAAAGAATGTGTTCGATAATGTCTTCAATACCGTCATGGATATTAAAGGAAAGACGAAGGACAATCCAAAAGTAAGACAAGACATTGCCGAGATATGCAAGCATCCTTATTTGAACTTGATACAAAGGGGAGCTAGTGGACAATTAACTAAGCCGATAGCACAATACACATTGAGCAAGGAAGGTATTGTTGAAGTCTACTATACAAGCTACCCAAGGCGTCGTAGAGATCGATTTGACTGGTGGGCAGTATGCAAGATTAAATCTAGAAATACATTCAACGTTGGAGACCCAGCATACCAAGAGGACCAGATCGAAAAGTCCCAATACTTGGGACACAGTCGGATACAATGGATGTTGAAGATATTATTGAGGTAAATAGAGGGAAGGAAGAGGTTGATACACAAGACTTAGCTGTCAACCAGGAGAGAAAGAGGCGTCTTGTCCCAAATATTGAGGCAGAAGAAGAAGAAGAAGGCAAAGAAGAAGAAGAAGAAGAAGAAGAAGAAGAAGAAGAATTTGATAGGGATGAGGATACAGATGAAATCGATGATGAGGATAAGGATGAGGATGAAGATGATGATGAAGACGAGGCTGAGGATGAGAACGAAGACGATGATGATGATTAGGTTAAATATTGTTGTATATAAAAAACACTTCCAATTACGTGAATTAAGTTTGACCTTATAAAAGCAATTACGTATATTCATATTTTTTTCATTTGATCATTTACTTATTGTATGATTTCTTTTTGCAGATGGCACTCCTAGTCTTTTTCGTCGCGACGGCACTCGTCTCCCTGCTGGTGGTATGTATATTTTAGTTTAGAATTTTATATTCATTTACACTTCTATATTGTTAATTATGTTTATGTGTTCTATTTACAGGTCATGATGGCTGGCCGTGGTCGTGCTGCTAGTGGTGGTCATGGTGGTGCTGGTGGTCGTGGTCGCATTCAATCTTCCTGGGATGTGACCCCATCCAGCGAACCCGACCCGGAGAGTACCCCGGGCACAAACGCATCCCGCCGTCGATCGATAACTTCATCAAGGCATGAGTCTCCATCCGTTAGCGGATCCGTTCCGCTAGCGAACCCATCAGCGGATCCACCAGTAGATCCACCAGTTACTGCACAGTAGGCCCCGGAGTACCCCCATACTCGGTTCCATCCGGTTACTGGGGAGTACATGTGCGGACCCGTGGATCCTCCGACGGTATTAGAGAAGTCGAGAGGCGAGTTCCGACGAGAGCTATGGCCCGCGGGGACCTCGTAAGTAAATTTAAGATAATTTATTAAATTTCTTTCATTTATTCAAGTTAATAATCCAGTCGTTGCTTCTTTGTAGGTTTTTTTCCGTTTAATGTTGCCAGGGCTCTTGGAGAAATTATCAGGGCTAACTTCTATGGTCCCTACCTCAACTTTTCGTCGGTGCCCCCAAACTTGAAGTACGTCTGGCTCGACGAGTTGAGGGTATATATCTATATCTTCTGGTTAATTATTAGTTACTCTTTAATCAACCATTTTTTAAATTATGTGATAATTGAATTTGTATGTTAGACGATGTTCTGGTGGCCCCCCCATCGCGAGGACGCGATCCGCAGGACCTACAGAAGCGCTGCCTCGAAGAAGATACGGGATATGATTCATGACTTGAAAATGGGGCAGACGAGGCCGAATTGGATCCGGCAGGAATATTATGAGGAGCTCTTAGATATGATGGATACTCCTGCGTACAAGGAGAAATCGAAGAAGACGAAGGCGAACCGACGGGCCACGAGGTTTCATACGGGGGGATCAAGGCCCCACGCAGCGGCGCTTGCAGATCTGGTGAGATACCGCAAATTTATTTCACTATCGAATTAGGTATTATTAATATACGGAGTTAATTAAATACTACGAAAATTTTGTATGCAGACCCAACGGGCGGTGAAGAAGGGAAGGGTGCCAGAATCGGTCACCATGTACGATGTGTTCCAGCATACGCACAAGAGACGAAAGGACGGGAGCTTCGTCGACGAGAGGGCGAAGGAGACTGATGTAAGTACTTATGTTTATGAGATTTATGTTAGAATTAAAAGTATTCGGACTATAACTTAGGTAAACTTAGGATTCACACTTAACTTAGTGAAAAATAGGATTTAGATTACAACTTAGGTAAATCTTATAGTATAAACACATTCATTTGATAGGCTGCGTATCGTGAGGCCCTTAGTCGGGCTCAGTTAACTGCTGCCGAGGATGTCGGTGAAACGACGCCCGCCCGGACGCCCTCTTCTTTGGCCGCTCGCAACGATTGTTCGTAGATACCGTCGGCGGCTTTAAGAAAGGGCACCTGTACGGAGTCGGCTCCCTAGGGCCGTTGCACATGGCGACTCAGAGATTTCCACCGACACCGCCTCCTCCCGCGGTCCCGGCAGACGATGATGTGAGGTCGCAGCTTGCGCAGCTGTACGAGGCGGTGTCATCCTTGCGGGAGCAAATTACTACGTACTTTTCTCCTCCGTCTGCTGCTGCCGGTCCGTCTGCTGCTGGTGCCGGTCCGTCTGCTACTGGTGCCGGTCCTTCTTTCGTCGATTATCTTTCTTTCAACCTTGCTGTCCCTCTGGTACCGCCTCCGACTGTGACGGTACTCCTTGACCTCATGATGCCAGAGCAGCTATGCCGACTTCCGGAGAGTGTTTTCGACGGATTACTGTCGTACATAGTGGAGCAGTATTATCGTCGGTTGCAGGTTGGAGTACCACCACCGGACAATCGAACTCCTCCTCCTTGAAGTATTGTATTAGAATAGTTTTTAAACTTTGAATATTTATAGGAATTTCGGATATTATAACGACGAATATTAGTTCATGATTTCTGGATAATTGGTGTGTACTTTTATTGGTTTGGGTGATTATTATTTTATATTGGTCTATCTGATTTTTGGATAATTGGTGTGCATTATATTCGTGTGTGATTTATATTGGATTATATATTGGTCTATGTGATTGTATATTGTGATTATATATTGGTCCGATGTTCGGATGTTGTGTGAACAGAGAAAGCTCTGTAATTTTTTTAAAAAAATATCTCAGTTAGCGACGGATTAGTGACGGGTTAGCGACGGATAACTTCAGTTACCGACTAAATTTTGACGGAATATCCGTCGCTAACTGGAGAATTCCAAATATTTTCCAGTTAGCGACGGATGGTCGACGGAACATCCATTGCTAACTGGAGAATACCAAATATTTTCCAGTTAGCGACGGATGGTCGACGGAACATCCGTTGGCAGGGTTCTGGTGGTTTGAAAGGTTACTCAGAAAGATAGCGACGGACATTTCGTCTGGAAGTCGTCGCCATGGTCGATGGATTAGCGACGGACTATCCGTCGCCATGGTTCTGGCAATGTCAAGCATTTTCAGAACACGGTCGACGGATTATCCGCCACTAGTACGTCGCTAAGCCGTCCCTAGTTAGCGACGGGTGACGATGGAATAGCGACGGAACGATACCCTCTGATACAAAGTAACGACGGTTTACCGACGGACTATCCGTCACCATGGTTCTGGCAATGTCAAGCATTTCCAGAACTTGGTCGACGGATTATCCGCCACTAGTCCGTCGCTAAGCTGTCCCTAGTTAGCGACGGTTTACGACGGAATAGTAATGGATTGATACACTCTGATACAAAGTTACGACGGTTTACCGACGGACCATCCGTCGCTAAGAGTCTTTACAATTCAATACCTAATACTTGAATTTGACGAAAGGCCGTCGGTAAGTCGTCGCTAATGCAACGAATAATGACGACGGGAAACAGTCGCTATTCTGTCGATTGACGACTACCTAGTGACAGACTTTATTAGCGACGAGCTGATTGCCGACAGATTTTTTGGAACAATATCCGTCTGTGATCCGTCGCTAATCTGGATTAGCGACGAAAGGTCGACGAAAGGTCGACGGATCTGGCCGTCGCTAAAGCAACATATTTTGGTAGTGACTTTCGTCTTCTAGAAGATCGCATCTCTGGTTTTCATCGCCTCATCAACCTCCATGTGATATGAGATAAAGTCATCTTTGAAATCTTTCGACTTCCTCACTCACTTTGCTAACTGCTCAGCGAATAATGGTTCAAGCGTGTTCTCATCAACGACAACCACCTCACGGACTACTTCTATAAAAGTACTTGCTTCTTTGAAGCTAACAAAATCCTTCGAGATATCTGTGAGAATAATATTTTTGTTCCTAGCAACTTGTCTTCGAAGAATTTTGCATCGCGAGACTCAATGATATGATTTGCTACAATATCAAGAGACCTCCGAGCGTTGCTTACAATAGCATATTCCAGAAATATGGTCTTCGTAGTCCTCGCATCTGCTTCTAAATCTTAAAATCCAGAAGTTTCACATATGCCAGATACCCACACACTTGAATGATATTCAAGTTAGATCCGACCTTGAACTAGAGTTTATGAGAAGTAATGCCAAATGTGGTAAACAATACTTTATCCAGAATAAATATAGTCGTAAGCGCAATCTAACCCCAGAAGCATATTGGAAGACCCTGCAGTATAGATATCATCATATTTGACTACGTCCTAATCTTTCTTTCTGAAACTCCATTGGATTAGAGATAACATGGAGAAATCGCTTTATTAACAATTTCATGTTCATTGCAGAATGATTAGAATTCAAGAGAGTGATCCTCTCCGTCTAATCCGAGCCTTCTAAAATGTTGACCACTTTGACGTTTAACTTCATTCCTGAAGTTCCTAAACTTCTTGAATGCTTCATCTTCCTATTTGAGAAGATATACAAATGCATCCTTTGAGAAATCGTCTACGAAAGTATTAAAACACTTTAACCCGACCTTTGTGGAGAATTGCTAAATGTCACAGATATCTGAGTACACCAACTCAAGAAGACCTGTACTTTGGTTCAATCGAATAAGAAGCTTCTTGACAGTCTTTGTCTTTAACCACCACTTTTCACCTTAGGAATATTTTGGTATTAGTTAATTAGAATTAATTAGAGTTAGTGTCATGAATAGAATATTCCATTAGGTTAGATGACATGGTGGACCACTAGTGGAACATTCTAATTTAATTTCTTTCCATAAGCTTCTTATTTCTTCTTTAAGTTTCTCTCCATCCATTTATTTCCATTCTCTCAAATTTCAAGATCTATAATTTGATTCCAACACCAGTTCTCCACCAAATTTACTCATTCTTCTTTTATTAGAGAACTAGAGGCTTCGAGTACAAGAGAAAGCTTGAAGAGGAGTCCAAGCAATGAGGACCGTGTCCGATTCGACTTTTTCGTGTCCAAAATTGGAGTTCTTCAAAGAAAGGACACACAAATTGGGTAAATCTCTATTTTCCACCAAATTTTATGGTTAGGAACGCCAATTGGACCCATAGGAAACCTTCCATAGATGAAATTGACTCTCTAATGCTAGATCTAGGTGTTAGAAGCCTTCCATTTGGTAGATCTAGGTTTTCTCCATGAGAAATGATGATTTTTATGCTCAATTGTGTTAATTGTGACTTTTAACCACATTGACACTTGTTCCCAAAGAAAATTTTGGTGTCTAATTGGCTTGTGCTTATGTCCTTTTGTCCACAATTGGATACGTAGTGATCGTGTCATGATAAGTCATGATACTCATGGCTAGATTTGGTAATTTGTGTATTTTGGAGCCTCTTTTGTGTAAAATCCTCTATATTGTTCTAGATCTAATTGTTATATATATTATACACCATATGGGTCACCAATCACCCATACACACACACACACACACACACACACACACACACACACACACACACACACATATATATATATATATATTTATATATATATATATATATATATAATATATATATATATATATATATATATATATATATATATATATATATATATAAAATATATATGTGACCCATATGGTTTGGATGTTGGTGTCATGATGGTGTTGATGTCATAGTGTACCATGGTGTAGTGTAATACTAGAGTATCACGAGTACGCATATGGGATGTTTGATGTTTGGTATTTGTGGTTGTATTGGCACATTGATGTTGTGCTTGATAAATAAGAGTGTGTGTTGTGTGTGAGAGTGTGTCATTTATGAGTGATGTTTATAGGCATATGAAAGTATGGTATCAATTGGTAATTAGAGTACCAATTGATATTAGTATGTGTGTGTAGATGGTGTATGGGAGTGTTGAGTGTGTGTGTATTTATATACATATTAGAGAGAGTGTGTGCATTGAGATGTGTTAGAAAATGTATCTAGATGTTAAGAGTAGGGAAAGAAGTAAACAACAGCTTACTGCAGCTGATAAGCTGCAGGACAGTAGCTTACTGCATAAGCTGGGACAGCAGCTTACTGCAGAAGATAAGCTGACAACATCAGCAAAAGTGGACAGCAGCATAAGCTAACAACTGCAGTGTAAGCTGGCAGTAACAACATAAGCTAGCAGCAGCAGCTTATCTGCTATGTGTGAGCTTTTATGAGTGTTTTGGGTATTTGATGTAGGTATTAAGAGTGGTATTGTAGTATAGTTAGTGTTTGAGTGAGAGTTAATACCTTGTGATACTTAGGATATCCATGAGTAGTGTGGTACCATGGTACTCATGTATCAAGGGTTGTAGGTAAGTGTGAGTGTTAAGGTATTAATAGGAAGGTATCCTAAAGTGTATCAAGGTACCTAGATACCAAGATACTAGAAATTGGGTAGTAATCAAGGTATGAGTTAAGATACTAAGATGTGGGTTAAGGTATTGTGAGTCTAGATATATATAATATATGATACCTAGAATACCTATATGTATAGGGCATCCAAAATTAAAATTTTGGGTATGGTAACATAGTAAAAGTTAAGTGTATCATGGCATATCATGCTATAAAGTATGAGGTAGGACATAGTATCCTAGAGTATAAGAGTGTTAGTAGGTAGGAATGTATGGATATTGGTATAGAGATGTATAGATGTATGATATGGTGTATAGGTACATATATATATATATATATATATATATATATATATATATATATATATATATATATATATATATATATATATATATATAAGTGCTATAGAACCAACCGGCTGGTTTTGTATTATGGAACCAACCTATATTATACACGTTGGATTGGAATTGCATGGTTGAGATTAAATGACTTAAAAAGGTGGTGGGGTCTGCACCTTTTAATCTCAACCACTAAATTCTAATCCAATCCATAAAACATAGAGTGGTTCTGTAATACAAAACCAACCGGCTGATTTTGGAGCATATATATATATATATATATATATATATATATATATATATATATGCAAATGGTGTATTACAGAGATGCATGCGGTCCGAGTGGTCAGGAGATCGATTCCAGGTGGGAGCGTTCGCCACAATTACCTTCTTCCTCTCTCTCTCTCTCTCTCTCTCTCTATAGGAAGTAAGGTAGTGGGGATACATATGGAAATGTACAGGATATATATGATGTGGTATACCATGGTAGAATAGGGTATGCCATTATGGTATCATGACATAGGTATGGTATAGAGTGGTATGGAGTAAGGTAGTATGCCATATCATTGTAGATTATGGTATCGTATCATATGAATACCAATATTATATAGTCACGACCCGCACCCAGTGTAAGGGCACGAGATGTGGGTACGTCCAGCCTACGCCGCAGTGTCGGCGGTAGAACGCTGTCCTGGGTCCAACATCTAACACAATCTAGGAAATACTCCAAATGGAGAATAATATAAAAATGGTACTACTCAATCACAAAAGCTAAGATATAATGGAAGAAAGATAATCACAGCAGAGAGTTATAATATAAATACAAATCCTGGTGTAAAACCACACCATAACAAGTCTCAATACAACCACAAAGTCTCATACTAAAAGATAATATAAATCTAATCTAATCAAGGCAAGTCCTCAGCAACTACTGGATCCTGCTGAGGATCCAGGTCACTGTGTCAACTAGGCCTGCTCCATAGTAAGTGTCACAGCAATCCTCATCATCTGTAATATTTCAACAGATCCAGTCAGGACAAGAACGAATACATATCTCTCACACAGTTCATAACATGAAAGGAAATATGAAACAAGCTATAGAATAATATACATGAACTGCTGATAAAAGAATGAGACTGTAAAAGAGAGAACATGGTATATGGAAATAAATATACAGGATATAATAGAGAACTGAACTAACTACGTGATGTAGAGCACAATCTGGTTATGTAAACTGGCTTAGGTTATACATGACTTAAATCTAGTTTGGATTTGCACATGAAAAGGGTGTAGATCACATAACCAAATAAATACTCCCCCTGTCCCCAATCAGTACACAAGGATCTATCCAGGTTATGTTATTGCACATGAAAGTAGTGCGTCACATGGATAGCTAGTCCACATGCACACTGGAATATACATGAAGGCTCACATGATCATGAGTGTACATGAATGTCACATGAGTATACATGAATAAGTACGAATACAATGAGTAGACGATGCACATGATAAAGTACATGAGCACAATATACCCGATGTATCCGAGGGGATAACATCGCATGAAGAGATCCATATAGTATTAATCCGTGATATATCATGACAGCAACAAGTAAACTAGTCTATAACAAGTAAATACGTTCAAGCAAAAATGAAACGGTCAGAGAATGTACTCGCCTGACAATTTGAGCTACTGATGAGGCTGTGTAACTGTACTGGAGTGATGTAAACCTATTTAAAACAACCACAAGTCACAACAAGGTCTATCATATCATAAGGAATGCCTACAATGCACTTCTACATGATTCTAGGTCCATCTAGGTCAAAGTCAACCGTTGGTCAACTCTGGTCAACTCTAGTCAAACCTGGTAACCCTAGGTCAACTAGTCTGTTTACTAATTTCTAAGTCATACACAAAATTTCAGGTCATTTGGAGTTCGTTTGAGTCGATTTGCATCAAGTTTGACCCAAAGTTGACTTTTGTCAACTTGGTCAACTTGTCGGCCAATTCGACCAAACTAGACTCCTAACGACGATCCTAATCTGTCCAAACACTTCCTATAGTCATATCACAAGAAAATATTGCATTACCTACCTTACACATTCATCACAATTTATATATATATATATATATATATATATATATATATATATATATATATATATATATATATATATATATATATATAAGTTAGGAAAGGAAAATGATTTTGTGAGTAAATAATGATGTTGGGCTGTTGGTACAGAGCCTAAAATCTGAGAACAAAATAGTATGAGCCTGCAAGAGTAATCTATGCATAACATATTACAATTTATAGCAAAACATATATATATATATATATATATATATATATATATATATATATATATATATATATATATATATATATATATATATATATATTTATATATATATATATATATATATATATATATATATATATATATATATATATATATATTCATATAGGCATATATCCTTATATAGGTATATACCCAATATGAAGCTAATGAAGGTCGCACTCGAACCTGGAGTATGTTCCCAGGTCTGAGATCAGAGTCTCGACCCTCACAAATACGCATTTTGAAATTAGGCATTAAGGAAATTAATTAATATATATATATATATATATATATATATATATATATATATATATATATATATATATATATATATATATTTTTTATACATATATATCTATATAATTATATAGGTAAAACACCTTATATGTCCAAAAATAGGTAGAAAATATGAATCAACCCCGAGAGTTGATTCCCACAAGTCCCAAATAGTGACCAAGTACCAAATACTTAGAAATTATCGCCATTAAACTCAGAAAACAAATAACATATAAATCTCCAAAATCCAATTCAACGAAAAATCCGATTTTTCACAAAAATGCACAAAACGCAAAATACTCAGAATTAACCCGCAAAACTTGGCAAATAGGTCGGTCTCGATATGTGGGACATGCTTGGGTCTTCCTCGGGTTGAAACCGTGTCCGTATCGTGTCCAGCGAACGAGTATCGGGAAACCCGATACGCGCGTGAACTAAATCGGTGCGGACTCGATTTCTCGCTCGTTTTCGAACCATTCCTCGTGAAACTTTGCGTACACCTAGGCGTACACATCTTTGTCCCATTGGCCGAGTTATCGTGCGGCCAAGTTTCGTGTTCGACACGCACGCAGAGCGTGTTCGCGCGCGGGTGGGCACGCGTACACAGCCCCGTGCACAGCGTCGTACACGCGTTCCATCGAGTCTAGGGACTCGTGTGTCCCACGTCGTGTCGCATGTTCGTATCCTAGGCTAGGGTAGGTATAGGGCTACACGTTGGACACCCTGATTCGTGTCCACGTGTCGTGTCGTGTCCGCGCAAAACACATTTCCGCGGCGGCTGTCCCGCACGCGCGCGCGTGTGTGCGGCCAGTGTCGACGGGATTTCTCCCTCGATTCTCGACGAAACATCACGAAACTTTGGGAGCATGATCTCAGTCACGTCCCCCACCTACATGTCAAATTTTACGCGACCACATGGCCTGTGCGTCGAAGAATCACCCCCGAGCAGCAGGGCACGCGCGCGGCCTGGCGTGCAGCGCGTTCATGTCCTGTTTGGACACGGACACAAGTCCGATTCGTGACAAAACCTATGGGGTTGTGATCCTCGTGTATAGGGCTATCCAAACATGTAAAAAGGTTCGACAAAAAATAGAATTAAATTCGTTGTGACATTTCGTCGAACACCTACGCATATTAGCCGACGCGTGTCCGATACGGACACCAAAAGAATACAAAAATAGACAGAATTAATCCTACATGTTATGGGTACCTAGATGCTACCTATCATGAAGAAAAATCAATAAAAACTATACTAGATTAGGATTTACCTATTTAGAGCCAAGGATCTCAATGCAAAAGGGCTTTTCGAACGCTCCAACGGTCGAGTATCCTCAAGCAACATCCCCACCACCTTGCTAGCACTGCTCCAGCAAGATCCTCTCCTTCCTACGAGCACGATGGTCTTCGTTTGAGGAGAATCGAGCTCCGGATGCAAAAGTTGTGAATTTTGGAATGGAAGATCTGGGATTTCTTGGAGGCTACAACTAAATGCAAATGCGGGGGAGTAGTGGCTGCCTATGGCTGGCCAAGTATAGAGGATAGGGTTAGGGTTAGGTGCATGGGCTTGGGCTCCCTAGGTTGCTAGTAAAGCCCAAGTCAAATAGGCTTTAAAAGGCTACTAAAATAAGGCTAAAAATCAATTAACTAGGCCTAAAATTAATTAATAAAATCTAATTTAACTCTAATGATAATGAATCTAATTCTAAAATGTCATCAAGGTTCTAGGTCATGGTTGGCTAGGTTAAACCCATCAAAACTACTCAGACAGCAAACCAACCCACATATCATCACATGAATTCAATAATAAATAAATAAAATAATCTAAAATTACCAAAATACCCTTGAAATAAAAAAGTGGGTGTGACATATATATTATAGGATACATGTATATGTAATTTCTTGCTTACAGCATATAGCTACATAAGTATATCTTATATGTTTAGGGACATGGTATGGACATGGGTATATGGGTATATGGATAACTTGGCATACCAAGGTATGTGGGTACATAAGGATATAAGTATATAAGGAAATATATATAGTATATGGATATTGGACACATATAAAGTATATAAATAATTGGCATATGGATAGGGTAAAGGGTAGTGGTCTTGGTAAAGTTAGAGTATAGGCTTAGGTATCCTAGAAGGAATATCTATATGATTATGGATAGGGGTACATGTAGGCATATGCATATATATGAGAAATAAGTAGAGTTTTCATATAGGTATATGTGTAAGGTTATTGGTTAAGTGAGTTCATAGCTAAGGTAATGGTGTAATGTGGATACATAAGAGGATATGAGGTAGAATATGGTAAGGAATGATAAAGTATATATGGAAGGATATTGATAAGGATATGTATATGCATATTGGTATGGTATACCTATGTGATATGTGGATATGGAATAGGTAGGTAAGGTAATGGATAAATAGGTTATGATATTATGATATATGAGTCCACATATAATGCATGATATCTAGTATCCCTATTCCTATGTGTTATGACCTAGAAAATTTAGAATTGACTTAGTATAACTAATATCTTCAAGATATGGATCTAAAAACCTATTGTATAGCCTAGTAAAGACTAGTTTGACCCTAGAAACAAGGTATTAACCTAGTTTTACTCGATTGACCTAGAAACCTAGTTTAAGGCTAGTTTAACATGTTTATGTTTTCAAATCACTCTTTGACATTGATATTTCATATTTAGGTCATTGTGACTCCGTTTTGGACCCTGATTCTTACACATTGCTCAGGACTCCAGGCAAGTACATGTAGTGATTTACTTTTATTTTTTTGATATTGTCTCTATTTTATGATTTAGATATATATATCGTATTCATGTTACTCTTACTACACGTGATTAGTGTTTTATGGATTCTATTAATAATATCCGTATTTCATAATTTTTGTGCATCGTGTTTACCATATTTCATGATTCGTGCATCTTACGTGTCATGACTTGAATCCATGAATACTAGTTGTCTGACGGGGAATACCTTAGTAGACATATGAACTATCCTTTCCGCGCTTCGTGTCTAATTGTATGGATAGCAATCGCACATATCACTTGTGATTTGCCGTATCGGGTGGATAGCAATCGCATATTCTCATGTGAGATTTATCGTATTACCAAAGTCGTTCATATGTCAAACTTGGTATCTCAAAATAGTAGAGGATAGGGTTGTTGGTATAGTTTCATTCTAGTCATTTATCACAGTTACTTCTCATATTCATTGTTATTGCCTATTTCTATTAACTACAAGTTTATCCTTATAGTCTTACCTGTTTATCATGCCTCATATATTCTAACTCTTGTTATATAGTCACTATCATGTTATTAAATATTTATTAGTGTTTGTACTTGCTCCAATCATGACTGGATAATATTTTTCAAATGCTGAATAAGAGGATCTGTGTCCTACCTATTACGAAGCCTAGGAGATCCAGGGGAAGGACCCTTCAACTGTTTAGTTTTGATATCTAGATGCAGTTTAGGCTATTCACCTTAGGATGATTGAATTTGTCTCCGAAACATTTATATTTTGGATTGTATATATTTTTGGGATATGATGCACTCTTGGATGTTTGGTTATCTAGACTTGGATTAGGACTTGAGATTATATTGGTTTATACATTTCTCCTACATTGTGTTTTGGAATTTCTTCTCTTTATATTATTTGTGTGTTATCTTCCTATTAGATCTTGTTTTTTAGTATTATTGTTATTATATATCTTTATTCTCTTTTGAGTTAGATATTTGTTTGAGATGGTTAGTTATAGTAATTGTCTAGACAATTTACTACGTCGATGCATCGGTGTAGGCTGGGCGTGCATCACGCATTCGTGCCCCTACATCCGGGTGCGGATCGTTATAATTTTTTTGTGGTAGCTTATACAGGTCTATCTTTGCAATTAGTGAGAAGTTATGGTAGTACTTAGGCTTAGACGTATTACTGCGAGCCTTTGCCTTAGGGCATGATTGTGAATCATAGAATGTTTTAAGAAGCTTGATAATCAATTATAAATAGGTTTTTCTGACAGATTTCTACGTTGATCTTGAGAATCCTACCTGATATTTGTTTCCTTTTATCTTGAATATTTGTCCATTATTGAACTTTATTTGTATCGAGATAAGTTTATGGACTATATCAAGGATATATTCTGGTAGTACATACTAGACAAGGCAGTATGGACTACAACCATCCGTCTTGGTTATGGAGTCTAGAGTTTACCACAGCCATATTAGCTGGCAAGGCAAAATTTTTGATCACATATTTTTAGATATACGTATCTTAGTTATGGAATTTGGAATTTCTCGCAGCCATGCTAGCTGGCAAGGCGGTTATTCCGAACAACCTAATTTTAGATCTATATACCTTAACTATGGACCTAGAGTTATCGCAGCTATGCAAACTAGCGAGGTGAAGATTCTGGATAACATGATTTTCGGGCACAAAATTATGATTATCAGACTTTATCATAGATTGGTTTTTGACTAATCATCTCATCTTTAAATGTTTGAATTCTATTATTATTATATTTTGTTCAATTCTGTGCCGATTTGATAATCTTGTATATCTCTAAAACCTTTGATTCTTTAATTTTGTCAGAATAGACTAGTGTTATTTTTATAGAGTATAAAACAAAAGCTGCAGTGGGGATTTATCATTAGCGGTTAGTCTAGAAGTATTACTTTCATAGGTAGACAGACTAGGGGTTGAGATTATAATAGTATCAAGAAGATTATAGATAAAATTTTCTGGTGGTAAAAATTTGATTAATAACAAGAATGATATTGGAAATTTAAGTTTTGGCGGTGCCTAGAATCATAATGAATATCAAGATTTTTGAAGTTAATGTATGAGATAAATTGATAATGATTATGATAAGGATTGACTAATACAGAAATATGAGTGAATATGTGAGAAATAAATTTCAATTAAAGGTGTATATTCAATTTGAGGCAATAGGGGTTAAATTTGGATGAGAAGTTTTAATCTTTCTAATTAGGGTAGCCATCTAGCATTATAGATCAAGTAAATTGGTTAGACAATAGATAGGCAAGTATGACTCATAGGAATTACTTAAATAGGACATATAAAATAGATATTAGTAATTAAAATATTGAGAATTTGATTTGAAAATGGATTGCATTAAGACAATTAGTGAGGTCAGAATATAAACAAGATATTTTAGGGTAAATGCTCACCTTTGAGTTCAAATTTTAATATCATTATATAAAAGATAGAAGTGATGAGTAGAGGATTATGAAGTCGACGACAGAATTCCATACTTGGAAAGCTTGAGAATAGACAGGGATATATCGAGATCATGAGTTAAAATTAAAGGAAGAAATTTTATGGACTTGGAAAGATTGAAAAGAAACAAGGTTGATGAAGGAAATAATATTTGGTTAAGACGTCGATAGACGATACTGGAAATTTGATATAAAGGCTATGGGAAATTGAAGGTGAGATTGAAAAGTTAAAAAGATGTACCCTTGAACATGCAAGTCGAAAATTGAATATCTATACTTCACAAAGTTTGGTATTTAATGATAAATGGATCATGAAGTAAACATAAGCAACATAAGGATATTCATCGGTGGATAAAGAAGCGTAAACTGCAAAGGAGTTTATGGTGGTAAAGGCTAAAATTTAAGATATTTGATGAATATAATAAAGGCTAGATATTAGAGTTTCAAAAATTGGGATAAAAAGATCATATCTACTAGGGAGAGAGGAGGAGATGAGTACCCTCTCTTTAGGTCCTGAGGTATTCTTCCTTTTCATATCAGAATGATTCTATGACTAAGTGTCTTTGCTTCTATTTGATTTTGGCTATATTTTAACCTTATCCTTAATAGTGCCAAGATTAGATCTTTTTATAATGCCTATACGACTTTGATTTTGATTTTGATTTTGATCGTGCCTAGGTGATTTTGACTATATTATTGACCATGCTTTGATTCTATTACTGATCATGTCTACTTTAAATTTCGAGGACGAATTTTTTTAAAGGAGGGTAGATTTGTAACCACCATTTTTCACCCTAGGGTTATTTTGGTAATTTTACATGTTACTAATTATATAGTTATTATTAATTAGTGTTAGTTAAATATTAGTTAATTAGAATTAATTAGAGTTAATGTAATAAATAGAATATTCTATTTGGTTAGATGACATGGTGGACCACTAGTGGAACATTCTAATTTAATTTCTTTTTATAAGCTTTTTATTTCTTTAAGCTTCTCTCCATCCATTTATTTCTATTCCCTCAAATTTTTAGATCTAGAATTATCGCGCCCCAGTCCCATAAGTCACGGGACTAGCACGTGATACGGTCAGTTGGTACATACTCAAAGGTGAATCCAATCTATGGAACCCTCAAGTAATGAACGTAAGCTATCTAAGATAGGGTCTATATATCAAATCATCTATATCTCAATCCAAAGATAATAATCTCAAGTGGAAACCAAATGTAGTAGTGCTGATCAAACAACAATACACTGATGCCACTTGTATATAAGAATAGACAATTTGTAATAAAATTGGCAAGATCTTAATACAATCATTTGAACAAGCACATAAAAAATTAGAGCATGTAAAACTAAGCTATACAGCTGAAGATGTCATTATAAAATATAAAAGACGAAACAACGATAAAAGTACTACAAGTGATACATGAATTATGGAGATGCAATCGTCCACAAATCTACCCTTTTATTCTAGCAGTCTCAGCAAATAAAGAGATCACCAGGTTCTCAGGGAACTAGCAAGATACATAAAAATATGTCGAATATAACAGTTTAAAATATGCAAAAAAAATAAGAAATAGTCGTGAAAGAATCAACTAAGATATAAGGAGACTAAGACACAAGGGAACTAAGACACAAGGATCCTAAGACACAAGTAAACTAAGACACAAGGACCCTAAGCTAGTGGCATGCCATACTAGACGTAGCTAACAATAAGTCAGGTAAAACCTATAGACTGTAGTCAAGGCAATCACTCCCAATCTATAGTATCTCAATTGTATTCAAGGCAAACACTCCCAATCGAGATAGTCAAGTAGCTGATTCTAGTATCAAGGTCAAGTCAATTATATAGACCGTAGTCAAGGTAAGTACTCATAATCTATATAATATCACAATTCAAGTTATACTCAAATTATGTCAAGTTAAGAGAATAGTGGTGTAGGACTAGACAACTCTATCAGAGACATATGGAAACATGGAGACCAAATATAACAAGTAATAAAAATAACAGAAACCAGGTTCATGTATGTAAGCTAGAAACAAGATAAGTAAAACTAGAAACAAGAGAAGTAAACTAGACATAGGATAAAACAATCATGAATATAACAATATAAGAAAAAAGAATAACAGAGAAGTAAAGAACATGTATATGCTTATAAAATATACTATACAGGTCGGCAATATATACTTGCCTGCAACTTCCAATTGCGAATATGACGATCTGGCTCAGAGATCCTCATTCTGCCCGACATGCACTCCTAGAATAAATAATTATATTTATCAATGATATATCTATGTTGTAACATATACTATTTATAGACTTATTATATATAGTCCCTACTAGACATAATCTACCAAACTAACACTTACTATATATATGATCCAATCCGTCATATATGATATTAAATCAATATAATAAATAATATTTTTATAAGGTAAGTATATAATATTTATTTTTGGAAAAAAATATACTAAAATATTTATAATAAAATTTAGACTACATTATTTATACGGAAACTAGTATCAAACTACCATATCAATCTAACATATATAGTATTAAATCTATATGATAAATTAATATTTTAATAACATAAAAATATCTTATTTAATTCTAGAAAAATAATTATAAATATTCTATAATAATAGTTAATATATTTTATTCATAGAAAAATATGTATACAAGTCTCGTATTGATTCTACATCAATATACTTAGACTTGTTTCATAGTTTGGCTCTTGAAACGACAAATTTTTAATATATTTTAATTCTAAAAAATTACTATAAAGGTAAAAATATGTTTCTATATAAAAACATGCACAACAATTATTTTAGAGATGTCTCATGAAATTTCGAAGCATATGAAAACATAAAACTCATGAATTTTGGTATTTTGATATTACGACAAAATATCCAGATTTTTAATAAATAGTAAACGAAACCAAAATGCTGCAAAAGTATATGCATTGGAAAGCCTAGGAAGTCTAGTTGGTCTGAAAGGGGATGCAAATTGGCTCACAAAAGAGCTAGTCTGTTTTGGACACCTTTCTGTAGAACGGACGTTCCAGCCAAATTGGACGTGAAAATAGACACATAGATCTTTCTATTAGTTTTGTTTTTACAAAAAGATGAGGTCGGAAAGTTCAAGAAACCCTATATTCAAAATTGCATACCTGTTGTGACGAATTCAACAAAAGTGCGATCGACTTCGGGTGCCTTCCGCACGTCGTACCAACCAAATTAGGGGCTGAGGCTTCTTGGGAAGGTGCTGGTGTGTTAGGGGGTATCCTAGGGTCAAAATGAAGGTGGTAGAAGGGTTGGAGGTGGTCGAGAAGATGTATTTTTGGTGGTTGGAATAAAAGTGCAAAAATAAGAAAGTATAATAAGTGGCGCTCGGTTTGTATAGATTAATATATAAAATACATGAGAAAATATTAAAAGGGAGGTGCTTACGTAAAGGAGAGGGGGTTGGGAGGATCAAAATTAGGTTTGGTAGGATTTTGTTTGCTATTTTAAAAGGCGAGAGTACTGTCGACGATCACCTTCAGGCGAGAGTACTGTCGGCGATCACCTTCATGCATGTTACACCAAGTGAAAACATTACTAGAGAAGGGGAGAGCTGTCATTTGAGCATTAAAAATAAAGGTGTTGAAGTCATTCATGGTCTCCCGGGAGGGCGGCCGACCCCAGACTTCTCATCTCTGTACGAGATCGTGTTAAAATCTCCAATGCAGATCCACGGAAGGTTTAAGAGTTGGAGATGGGTGTCCAACAGGGTATCCCAGAGAAGCTTGCGCTCAGTGATGTCGCAGCTACCGTGGACAGCGGATAGCAAGCAACGAGATTTGAGAGTAGGGTACTCCACCCAGCATGAGAGCGCCTGGTTCGAGTCATGGATGGTTCCAAACTGAATCCCGTCCGCGAAGAGGATCCAGATGTCCTTGCTCCCGACAATACTGGACGGAAAGCCGAGCTGGAGTTGGATGGATTTGAGCCTTTTCTGGGGAATTTTAGGTTCGATGATAACTAAGATATCGATTTTGTGGATTGTTTGGTGGCTTTTTGATTCTCATCAGCGTAGGTTTATTGGCCAGCCCTCTCACATTCCACGCGAGGATGTTAATCATTGGAAAGGGGAAGGGGTGGGGGGTTGTTGAGCTTCGTGGCTGACCGCGTGGTCATAACCGTTGGCTCTAGGTAGTTTTTTTTCTTCTTGTGGTGGGATTTTTTGGGGGGTCCTCGGGTTGTGTCGTTGTGGTCGAGCGCCAGCACCATCGCCTTGGTTCACGAATACCTGTGTCTTCCGACTGTGGGGGAGCCTCTTCTTTCTCTAACTCTGTCAGTGCGCTGAGAGGATTGAGAGGATCCAGGAAGCCTGCTTCCTTGGCTTGCTCGAACCTTCTTACCGCTGCCGAGCCTAATAAAGCCAGGTCTCCGAAGAAGGGTCTATTGGATTTGAGGGGTGAGACTAACACGGTCGAAGGGGTAATCAGAGTCTGCTGCAGCACCATGCTGGCAGAGGGCTCAACGGCTGTCTGGGACTCTCTGGCAAACTGCTCGCACTCGGAGGGGGGAGGGTTGACCGGGTTGTCATCGGCTGGGATATTTGAGAGGGTATCAAACTGGTTGTTGAGAGGGATGTTAAGGGGCTTGTAGCTGATAATGTCAGTACTCGACAGGGGGGGTCGTCGGGGCTGGAAGGGGTGTCTCGGTTGTCGAAGTAGGTATAGGAGTTAGGGGTTGGGAGGATAGGGGTTTGGGGGCGTAAGGGGCCTCCTTCGATCGACGCGACTGTCGAATAGCTTTGTTTTTTAGCTCCGGGTGTGCTCTGAGGCAGTGTTGAATGGAGTGACCCCTCATCTGGCAGCGTTTACAGAAAATAATATTGTTATCATACACCAGCGTCTAGTAGATTGTCTGTCCCCCGAGCTTAAGCTGAATTTGGGTGGGGGGGTCAGCGGCCAGGTCGAGTTCCACACAAATCTTCGCGTAGTACCCTTTGGATAGATTGTGCGTTTCTTCGGCGATGGCAACGAGAGTCCCGAAGGACCCGGCGATCCTCCTGAGTGCCGCAGAGGCGAAGCTTACAAGAGGAAGGTTGGGAGGGTGACCCAGGCGGAGATGATCGGAGTGTCAACCTTGGAGTTGAAATCGGGTGTCCATTTGATGATTTTGACGCCCTGGCCGTTAATATTAGAGGTGCCTTTCGCCTAGGGGTGAGCATTATTCGGTTTTGGACCGAAAACCGAACCGAACCGAACCGAATAAGAGGTTCGGTTCGGTTTTAAAAAAATTCGGTTCGGTTTCGTTTTTGAAAATACTAAATTTTCTTATTCGGTTTCGGTTTCGATTTTGGGTTTCGGTTTCGGTCCAAAATCGAAAACCGAATAAGAAAATTTAATTAATTAATTTATATATATATGTGTGTATGTGTGTGTACTATATATATAAGTATTAATATATATAGGTATATACTAAATATATATAGGTATATACTAAATATGTCTATGTATATTTAGTTACTATATATATTAACAAAAAAAGCTCAAAAAAATCAAAAATATATGAATAAACCGAATAAACCGAAAATCGAACCGATTTAATTCGGTTCAGTTTGATTCGGTTTTGGGCCAATTCGGTTCGGTTTCGGTTTTGCTTATTCGGTTTCGGTCCAATTCGGTTTTGGGTTATTCGGTTCGGTTTAAACCGAATAAACCGAATGCTCACCCCTACTTTCGCCCAGACTCTAACGTAGTCAGAGTCGAAAGATAGATGCAGGAACATGTGCTTAGGATCAAAATGTGCAAATCTGTAGGCAGAAGAGAGGCCCCAACCGGCTATAGCTTCTTGCGCTTTTACGAGTTTTGGGCACCCCGAGGAGAACTTAAGCATGAACGTCTTGGCGAAGATGAAGGAAACGGAGGAGATCTCTTCGGAGGAGAAAGGGACCCAAGGAGGGTGACCATCAAGAGCGGTCGGGAAGGCGATGTCCGGGAGTTCGACACTCTCGGTCAGGAATTGGTGGAGAGCCCCTCGATCCGGACGGAGGATTTTCGCGAAGGTGGGGCCTGCGGGGGGGGTTCGCCGTGCGGCCTTGCGGTGGAAGAAGGGGGAGGGGTAAAGCAGGTGGGGGAACGACATATGCTCCGTGCGTCAGGGGTGATGAAGACTAGCCCGCGGTAGCAGGGGGGAGGGTGGTTGACGCCGAGCTGCTAGCCCCAACTCTGGCGGTCAACGAGGGAAGGCGGAACCCTAGGGCAGGAGAAGAGGGAGCCGACGGTGCCAAAGGGGCACAGTGCAGGGAGGCGCAAGACCGAGAACAAGGGGCGCATGGCCACGAGGAGAGGGTGCATGCTCACCGGAGGAGGTCGCATAGCCCAGAAGGGGGCCCTCCCGATGCCGGACGAGGAAGGGGGGCGCATATGCAGTTGGCTGCAACAGGGAGACGGAGGGGAGGCGCATGGCCCAGAAGGGGGGCCAACGCCGGACGGGGAGGAGGGCGCATACGCTACTGGCAGCAACGGGGGGGGGGGGGACGGGCGCCCACTCCAGGCTGAGGCGTATAAGGCTCGGAAGCGGGAAGGGGGGCACATATGCTGGGACACCGAGGGCACATAGCATCTCGCTCAGCCACAACGAGGGGGCGCATGCCCTCTTTCCGATTGGGGGAGGCATGCGCCCGATTTTCCGCCACCACGAGGGTGCATGGGAGTTTAGAAAATTCAAACGAGCTACGGACGGGAACCCAAGGACGGGAAACACCGGCGTCCCCTGCGTTGAGGGCAGCAGCGGCCGTGCCAGGAGTCGCCGAGACACTCTGCTGCAGGAGGGGGCCAACTCCGAAGGCGGGCGCTCGAGGGGCGGCTAGCAGAGCGGGGGGGGCGGAGGCTGCTTCCGGCCACCACCGGACGACACTGAACCGCCACCGCCGTGCAAGAGCCAAGGGGGACGGGAGGGGCCACTGGAGTTTGGGGGCGAGACCGGGGAGGGAGAGTATCACGACCCGCACCCACTGTGAGGGTACGAGTACGTAACGACGCCCAGCCTACGCCGCAGTATCGGCTGTAGAACGATGTCCTAGGTTACTATCTAACCAACAACTCACACAATATATAATGTACTCATCATGATCAACTCCGAACGGTGGACAAGTATAAGATATTGAAACTCAATCACAGTCTAAGCACGATAAGATAACACAGAAGAAATAACTAAGAAATAGAATGACAACTACTAAAATAATAACAACTCTCAACAATCTCAAATACTACACAAGTCTCAAATCTATACAAAAGTTCGACATGAAAAACAGATGCTAGTCTACTAAACTAAATCCTGATCACTCCTGAGTGTCGGGGCCAAAGGTAGCCATCCCGTCTCCGAGTCCATAATATGTAGGGCATGTGTCCTTAGGGCAATCATCTGTAAAATTTTCAACAGGTCCAGTCAGGACAGGAACGAGCACAATCTCATCTAGAAAACTCAAGTAAATGACAGAGAACTACAAAGCAGTTATAAGCAGTTATATTGATGAATCATGGCAGTTTTATACAGATAATGATATAGAGAACAGTTAAGGTACAAGGAGAGGAAAGTACTAAACAAGAAGAGAATCATGGCAATAAAGACTGTAAAAATATATTCTAGCTGAACTAGAGTAGCACGATATAAGTCCAGACAGTATAATAAGAGTCATGTGTGAGTCCAGATAATATAATCCAATACCAGGTGATTCCAGCACAAGATGAGTCCGGTATAAGGTGAGTCCAGTCAGTGATCAAAGGTTCCAGGGTGAGTCCAGCCTATACTCTAACAATGTGTTTTAAAATATCGGGATCGACATGTGAACGGCTGTAGGTAATAAGGCACACCGCACACTCGGCCAAGTGTGGGGTGGCTATCATTCCAGTATAATTCCAAGGGAGTGGTTCTAGTATTTGGGTATATTCACATGCCTATTCCAATATTTACCCGCCCAGCAAGTACAAGTGAATCCATAACCCGACACGAAAATAAGTATAAGTCCAGCCAGTACACGAATGATTCCAGAGTGATTCTAGAAATAGAGGCCAGACATGAATAAATGAGTGTCACATGAAATGGATCCAGTAATATCAAATTGTGTTTGAAACAGAGAATCAAATAGAACTAACTACAACTGAAGTACAGTAATTGACAAGTAAATGAGAGAACTATCAGAGAATGTACTCATCTGCTACTCTGAAAAGAGTAGTATAATATCAGATGTCTGCACCGGAGTCACAATGCCCTAAACAGAGTAATATATGTTATAATATGTTTAAAATAAGACAGATGATGTTTATGATACAATCTACATGATTTCTAGGTCAATCTAGGTCAAAGTCAACTCTTGGTCAACTCTGGGTCAAACCAAGTCACTTGGGCCTAGTGGGTCAATTTCTATGTCATTCCATAGGCTAATACCCTAGGATACCTTAGTACTATATCACATATACATATCCTCCTATAAAACATATACATACCATACCTCTTATATATCCTTATCTATATGTATATATATCTAACCCCACATCAGTTAACCTATATATGTACTCAAGTATATGAACCTCTCATCACCAACATTACCCATAATCCCAATACCCTATATCCACAGTCCCAACCAAAACACATCTCAAAGTATTCCAAGCTACATATATATACACTCACATATATAATTTACCTATACTTCCTATAGCCTCACATATAGGTACAACTCACAAACCACAATACATACACATATAAACTAAGGACACTAGGACTAACTCTTCAATGATACAAACACCTATGAGACTAATTGATACATGAAGACACTCTCCTAACTCACACACACACACTAAAACACACAAATCCAACAAATTCCTGATCCCTATATACACTCATACACACACATACATGTATCCATACCTACTCTAAGATATCACATATACCTACATCATGTATAGCCTAAGGGGTATTGTATTACCTCTCAACCAATACCTTAACACACACTACATGGTACTACACATCTTCATATAGGGTATAACATAATATCATATCAATATTCTACACTCTAATATACCATATAATATATATATATATATATATATATATATATATATATATATATATATATATATATATATATATATATATATATATATATATAATATATATATACATATATTTCCAACCTATAATTGAATTAAAGGGGCTAATCCCATCCTCTTTATTATAATACCTTGGTACTGAAAACCATCTCTTGTGCCTACCCATATGTGTCCTTTCCAATAACCATTTAGTTATACACATCCATCATATAGTAACATACACATGGACCACTCATGCCAATCACTCACTAGGACACTACTCTACATATCCATAGGACACAGACATACATATAGGGTACACTATGACCCAACCTAAACTCAGTCTCAGGAACTGAGAACAGCCCCAACTTAATGTAAATGCAAACCCAGCCAAGCCAAATCAGCCTGCAATTGTGGACAGAGTTCCTCCCCTTCTATCTAATTCCTTAACCTTTCTGACCTCTCATGCATCCTGCTACTCCATCCTCTTCTCACTTCTCACTGAACTCACAACCTATCTATAATGAAAAATAAATAATACCAGCTAACTGGTACCCACAACTACTAACCTACCACTTATCCTAAGCCTCAAAACCCACTCTAATTACCTCCCTCTACCTCAACTGATACACATTCTATTCCAGCCTCCCTCTCATCCAATCTGTTGTTCTCCTACAGCAGGGTGAACTCGAGTCCTCCTTACTACCTACTGAAGCCCCTTCACCTCGCTGTTACAGCTCTTTGCTTCAACCCAGACCTCTTCCACTGCTGTGCACTTGAACTTATATGCACAGACTTGTGCACAACAAAGACCCTCAACTCTCCTCTCTCTGTACTGCAGTTATTGTGTACAGGAACTGCACACATGTGGCTGCCTCCTCTCTACCAAAATGACCTGCACATCCCCATCCCCTACCTTCTTTCAACCATTCAATGATAGGCATCCCCCTACTTAACTAACAGATAGCAGCAGCAACATGGTCATCACATATATCACACCATATCCTCAAGTCAAGGATACCCTAGCCAAACTTAAATCGGTTTGTATAAACTGATGTAGGGGTCAGTTCATGAACTGCTACTTATTAGGTTCAGTCCAAGTGGACTGAACGCTCTCCACTTCAAATTCTCTATCATGTATCAGTAGGATACCCCCAAAACATCTTCCTTTACACATTAGTTTTGCTCAACTGAACCCCAATTCTAATTACCAACATCAATATCAGTAAAACCAACCGAACATCATAAAACCAAATTCGAACACTGAACTCAGGTTAAAAATATAAAAATTAGTTTGAGAAACCTATATGAAGCCAAATTGAAATTAACATCATCTCAGGTAAATCGAATTGAATCATTGAAAACATTAAAAAAAAGTAAACAATAACTCAGTGTATCAGAGGCATGAAATCGAACCCAATTTTCCAACCAAAACCAAATCAACATTCGTGTCAGGGGGGGGGGTAATTCGTGTCATCCCTGGGGTCATGTGTGTGTCCACAAGTGCCGGTTATTGTGTCCAAATCATGTCACAAACCTAGTCGAACTGGTGACAGAGACAGTGTAGTGCACTGTCTCGTGCACGCATGTTGAACCTTTTAGGACACGACACACGAACCCACAAGTGTCGTGCACGTGTCCACAGCTAGTCTAGGTCTAGGGCTAGGGTTAGGATAGCCTGACACGAGTCCAAGTGTCCTCGTGCCTGCGCACGAAGTGCGTATCAGTGGCACCTGTGCGCGCGTGTGTACGTGTGGTCGAGACAGTGCGGTCGGGATTTCTCCCAATCTGCTCAACGAAGTCATCTTAAATTTTAGGTGCATGGTGTCAGTCATTGCCCGCAGGTGTCCACCAATTTTGGTATCCAACCGAGTCGTGTCGTGTCGGATATGGACGTGTGGCAGCAGGACACTGCACGGGGCCTGTGCGCGGTGTCGTGCGTGAGGTGCGTGTCCGATTTGGATACGAAAAATCTACAGAATTGTGCTCAGTCAAATACATTCATAATCTACACATGATTAGCTACCCAAATATATAATTTGTTTTGAAAACAAAGAACGAAAAGTTCTAAGAGACATTTCGTTGAACACCTATGTACATACATTGATACGTGTCCGATAAGGACACCAAACGGACACAAAATCCACCAAATTCTAGGGATAGCTAGGGGACACCTAGATCTAGCCTAATATGTAAAGAAATCAGAATAATAATATAATTTAAGGGGTTTTACCTATAGGTGCAAATAGCAAGAAAAAGTCCCAAAATGAAGTGTTTCTCCTTGCTAGCTCGGATCCCCAAATTGCTCAAAATCTGGGATTACTCTCCACCAACAGTAAATAAACAATAATTAGATCATAATGCAAAAGACTAGAGTTAAAAAGGAGTTGAAATGAGAAAATTATGGATTGGGGAAGATGGCTCTTTACCTCTTTCATCAAAACTTGGAAAATTAATAAAAGAGGCAAGAACAAATGGAAGAGGCATTAAATAGGGGTGGGAAACCCTAGGTTGGCTGCCATGGGTGGGTTTGTTGGGGCTTGGGCTTAAGTCATGGGCCTATGGCTCAATTACATGTCATAAATTGGAAAAATCACAAGTCATTGAGTTAAGTCATAAGTCATGAAACCATTTCACTTAAACTTAATCTTCCTATTTAAAAACTAATTTCTAATGACTAAAATAGGTTAACTTAAGTTAGACTATGGTCACCATAGCTAGGGTTAGCTTCTAGGCTAGTCTACCAAGTCTCAATCAGTCAAAGTCAAAGTATCCACCACCAATCAATATTTTAATCAAATAATTCTAATAAGCCAAAATGACCAAATTACCCCTAGGCTAAAAATGATAATAAATATCCCCAATCACATGGTTAGGCTCTAGGTCAGTCAGTCTCTAGGGTTTCACTAGCAGCACATCAAAATCATAAGTCATGACTTAAAACAGTTTTTAAATAGTTTAAAAATAATTAAAAATTACCAAAATCATAATGTAAAATAATATCAATAAATAATAATTATAATTACAAAATTTCAAAATTACTCTCATCTGGAAAACTGGGTGTTACAATCCTACCCCCCAAGAAAAATTTCGTCCTCGAAATTAAGATGATCGTACCCCTACTAGGTCAACCCCCGACAATCAAGGTCGATAGTTAACATGCTACACAATCCTACTGGTCGTGATATCACGGTCTTGATCAGGGTCACTATACTATCTAGCACATCACAAAATATCCTGACAGGTACTAATAGAATCACACAACAAGATGGAAAGAAGAACAGGAAAGACAGACCTGCTAACCCGTCACCCGTAGCGTCGGTCTACTCGACTGTCAGCGCAAAAGCCCTGCCCCTCTGGGGGTATCCCTCTGATGGTGCGGGGCACGGTGCTGCGCTACAGGTGGCCTAGCTCCCTCTATCTAATCCATGACACTCAAGTAATATCCACCCTGATATTCTACTCAATTATACTATGGCACCATCTATATGGTATCTATTCTGCAATCTGATAATCATACCCGTCTATCCAGAACCATGTTACCAGAATCCTCGTCACACCAGTAAGTATGGCTGCGATAATCCATAGAGTCCACAACTAATGTACATACCTCTAGAATCATGATATTTAAAATTTTTGCATTGCCGCTAGCTTGGCTGCAAAAACTTTAAATTTCTACACCCGAGAAATACATCCAAAATCAGACTTTATCTCATCGCCCAACCAACTGATATGGCTGTAGAAGACTCTAGATTCCATGACTGAGGCAACCTAGCCCATAATGTTATCTTGGTAGAAAATCAAGTCAATAATGAATACCAAGAATCAAATTCAATGATGAACAAGGAAGATAGATAGATACTGTCAGAATCGAATTTCGAGATAGTTTATAATGAGATTCTCAAGGGTCATCCCAGAAATTATCTCAAGTAGTCCTAACTGTGATTGAGTACCTCTCCGTTAAAGCCTATCTCTCAATCCTATCGCAAGCTCGCAGCAGTACAACTAAGTCGCCGTACTGCCGCGATATCGCACTAATGCGATTCTCGACCTGTATGGGCCACCACTAAAAACGTGTCACGACCCGCACCCACTGTAAGGGTACGAGTACGTAACAGCGCCCAGCCTACGCCGCAGTGTCGACGGTAGAACACTGTCCTAGGTTACTATCTAACCAACAACTCATGCAATATATAATGTACTCATCATGATCAACTCCGAACGGAGGACAAGTATAAGATATTGAAACTCAATCACAGTCTAAGCACGATAAGATAACACAGAAGAAATAACTAAGAAATAGAATGACAACTACTAAAATAATAACAACTCTCAACAATCTCAAATACTACACAAGTCTCAAATCCATACAAAAGTTTGACATAAAAAATAGATGCTAGTCTACTAAACTAAATCCCGATCACTGCTGAGTGTTGGGGCCAAAGGTAGCCATCCCGTCTCCGGGTCCATAATATGTAGGGCATGTGTCCTCAGGGCAATCATCTGTAAAAATTTTAACAGGTCCAGTCAGGACAGGAACGAGTACAACTCATCAAGAAATCCCAAGTAAATGACATAGAACTATAAGCAGTTATATTGATGAATCATGGCAGTTTTATACAGATAATGATATAGAGAACAGTTAAGGTACAAGGAGAGGAAAGTACTAAACAAGAAGAGAATCATGGCAATAAAGACTATAAAAATATATTCTAGCTGAACTAGAGTAGCACGATATAAGTCCAGACAGTATAATAAGAGTCATGTGTGAGTCCAGACAATATAATCCAATACCAGGTAATTCCAGCACAAGATGAGTCCGGTATAAGGTGAGTCCAGTCAGTGATCAAAGGTTCCAGGGTGAGTCTAGCCTATACTCTAATAGTGTGTTTTAAAATATCGGGATCGACATGTGAACGACTGTAGGTAATACGGCACACCGCACACTCGGCCAAGTGTGGGGTGGCTATCATTCCAGTATAATTCCAAGGGAGTGGTCCCAGTATTTGGGTATGTTCACATGCCTATTCCAATATTTCCCCGTGCAGCAAGTACAAGTGAATCCATAACCCGACACGAAAATAAGTATAAGTCCAGCCAGTACATGAATGATTCCAGAGTGATTCCAGTAGGTGATTCCAGAAATAGAGGCCAGACATGAATAAGTGAGGGTCACATGAAATGGTTCCAGTAATATCAAATCGTGTTTAAAACAGAGAATCAAATAGAACTAACTACAACTGAAGTACAGTAATTGACAAGTAAATGAGAGAACTATCAGAGAATGTACTCGCCTGCTACTCTGAAAAGAGTAGTATAATATCAGATGTCTGCACCGGAGTCACAATGACCTAAACAGAGTAATATGGGTTATAATATGTTTAAAATAAGGTAAATGAAGTCTAGATGCAATCTACATGAATTCTAGGTCAAACTAGGTCAAAGTTAACTCTTGGTCAACTCTGGGTCAAACCAAGTCACTTGGGCCTAGTGGGTCAATTTCTATGTCAATTTCTATGTCGTACCTGCATGGGCCACCACTAAAAATGATTCACGACCCGCACCATATGTAGGGGCACGAGAAGTGGGTACGTCCAGCCTACGCCGCAGTGTCGGCGGTAGAACGATGTCCTATGTTACTATCTAAACAACAACTCACGCAATTATATAATGTACTTGTCAAAATCTCAACTCCGAACGGAGGACAAGTATAGATATAATGAAATCTCAATCACAGTCTAAGAACGATAAGATAACACAGAAATTTATAACTAAAGACTAAACAACAACAATTATAAACTACTAAATAATAATATCTCAAACAAACTCAAATACAAACTTGTATATCAAATTATTACAATTCAAGTTCTAAAACATAAAAACTAAACCAAGTCTACTAGCTAGTCTCCCGATCACTCGATCCTGAGTGTCGGGGCCAAAGGTAGCTAAGCCATCTCCTGCTCCAAGACAAGTAGGACAAATGTCCTCAGGACAATCATCTGTAATATTTTCAATAGGTCCAGTCAGGACAGGAACGAGTACAATTCATCAAGAAATCCCAAGTAAATAACAGAGAACTATAAAGCAGTTATAGACAGTTGTATTGATGAACATGGTAGTTTGTACGAGTAATGATGTAGAAAAATAGTTAAGGTACAAGGAAAGTAAGGTAACTAAACAAGAGGAGAAGCATGGCAAGAAAGACTGTAAAATATAATCTAGCTGAACTAGAGTAACATGATATAAGTCCAGACAGTAATGTAGACAAGTGTAACTCCAATGTAAGTCTAGTACAAGACGAATCTAATACAAGATATATCCAGTACGAGATGATTCCAGTCATAGTGATCAATGATTCCAGGCTGAGTCTAGCCTATACTCTAACAGTGTGTTTTAAAATATCGAGATCGACATGTAAACGACTGTAGGTAATACGACACATCACACCTGGCCGGGTGTGAGATGGCTATCATTCCAGTAGATTCCAGTAGATTCCAGTTGGAAGATTCCAGATTAGGGTATGTCTACATGTCTTACTCAAGTATTTTCCCTTCCAGTAAGTACAAGTGATTCCAGAATATGACACGAGAATCGAGATGAGTCCAGCCAACATGATGATACCAGCAAGTGATTCCAGAGTGATTCCAGTAGGTGATTCCAGTAGTGATTCCAGAAGGTGATGCCAGTAGTGATTCCAGAAATAGAGGCCAGACAAGATGGTATGTGTGTTGCATACATGAATCCAGAAATATCCATACGTGTCGTAAGAATCACATAAAACTAACTAGAACTGAAGTACAGTAATTGACAAGTAAATGAAAGAACTATCAGAGAATGTACTCGCCTGCTACTCTAAAGAGAGTAGTGTAATATCAGATGTCTGCACCGGAGTCACAATATCCTAAACAGAGTAATATGGGTCATGATATGTAAAATACAAGAAAATTGAAAGCTACAATGCAAACTACATAATTTCTAGGTCAAACTAGGTCAAAGTCAAACTACTAGTCAACATCTAGGTTAATGAGGTCAATTAGTCAATATTGGTCAACTTTTAGGTACTTGGTCAACATCTAGTCAAACTAAGCTATTTTGGTCAGCCTGGTCAACTGCCAATCTAGGCGTTTGGCTAATTGGATTTTGTTCACCAAGTCCTAGGTTTCAAGTTAGATAGGTGAAATAGTACCAATCCACCTTAATGCAGTTCAACTAATGAATATACTACATCCTTCATTGTGACTATAGGGTATACTACCCCAACCCTTAGCAACCACAATATATATTAATATATAGCATATATGAATTCATAGTTGGAACTAAAACTAAGTAGGATTGAACTCAAGGGTGCCAGTGGACATGACCCATGATCAATGGTACAGGACAGTCGAGAGGGGAAACTGTGAAGTCGAATCTGGACAGAATTGAGATGGTTGGTCATATGAGTTACCATGTGCATGCCTCCAATTGTAATGCTGAACAAGGAGGAAACTGATCCCATCATAACTAAGATACCTGAGCAAGAAGGGACAGAAATCTAATGTGATATGGACAAACCATTAGGCAAAACAGTGAACACTATGGCTAGTACATGCATGCCATAACTGACATAATAATATATCCCATGTACTGTTACTAATCACTCAACATGGGACTGGCATTCTAATGCACAGGGTTGACAAGAATGGTCTTCATCATGGTACACTGTGGTCTGGACAATAAGGGATAGGGGACTGTACATATGGCAAGGCTCATACCTGAGCTCAATATTATGATACAGGAAGGGAGACTGGATAAATTCCCAGGGGTCTGAACCTTACTGTCCTCATTGAAGGCAGAACCAGGTAGGTGCAGGGGAATGATATGTAACTGGAAAGTGAACAGTGAAACACACTATACTACCAAGATCCTATACCCAAGTTCCAACTGACCTCATCTATGATACTTGAAGCACAAAGGTAAAGGAACAACACCTGAATGCAGGACAACACAGGACTGATACATAAAACAAATAAGGACTGACATAACTAATCTACTAACACAAGGTTCTACAAGAATAAGTACCAAGTCCACTAAGGCCTGATACTAAGGATAAACCAAATGGACTGACATCCTAATATAGGGTTGAACTTCATAGATGGGGCTAATATTACTAAGGAACTGGATAATTAGAAGAGGACTGAACTATGGTCTAAAGTGACTGAACCATAGCCCATTTCCTCAACCCTCTTATCCCAATATCCCTCTGATACTAAGAAGTCCCTATAGGGCTGGACCAAAAATAGGGAGGCACAACTAAGCATTAACAAGGGATTGAACCATGATATGGGGTCTGAACAATAATGTATTCCAACTGATACAAAGTGCAGGATATCAAGGAGAATGGTGTCACAGAGTCCTAGGTTTCAGGTTTCAGGTTTCAGGTTTTGAGTGTGTATGTAGAAGAATAGGCTAGGGTGTGTGAGTGTATAATAAAGTGTGTAATGGTGACATGAATGGTGTTCTCAGTCTTCCAATCATTCCATGTGAAGGGATTCCATTTCAGTTAACAACATTCAGTCCAAACCAATTCTTAATTCAGTGTTATGCCACAAATCAGGTTTCTAATTTCAATAATAGTTAACATACAACAATGTGTGGCTTAGTGAAAGGGCAGTTCAGTGTTCAGATTATGAAAAAGAAAGGGGATTCTCACGTTATGGCTTTTCAAGAAGAAAGCAAATGACAGTTCATTAACCCAACCAATCCAATTCGAAAAACATCTATCAAATCCTCTAACACAATTACAAACTAGCACTTAAGTAACTAACAAACATTATATATGAATCTAATCATGATAATTAACATAAAAAAATATCGGGTTTAACAGGGAATAAAATTCAGAATCACATTAACAAGAACTGTGTATCAAAAAAACCAATCGAACCTAAATCTTATGAATACACCTAACCAGTGCACACGTGTCAGAGGGGTACATGTGTGTGAGTGTCACACGTGTCTGATAGTGTCAACATTGTGTTATAAATGTGTCAACATAGTGATAGAGGGGGGTCGAACTTAGTATCAAACTGTGCATAGGCTGGGCTCGTACACACATGTCAAGTCCAAAAGGACACAACACAGTCAACCATCTATCTCGTGCACGTGTACAGTGTTAGAGGGGTCATAGGGGTACGTGTAAACCACCACTGATACGTGTCTCGTGCTCTGGGCCACCACTAAAAACGTGTCATGACCCGTACCCACTGTGAGGGTACGAGTACGTAACGACGCCCAGCCTACGCCGCAGTGTCGGCGGTAGAGCGCTGTCCTAGGTTACTATCTAACCAGCAACTCATGCAATTATAATGTACTCATCATGATCAAATCCGAATGGAGGACAAGTATAAGATATTGTAACTCAATCACAGTCTAAGCACGATAAGATAATCACAGAAGAATTAACTAAGAATAGAAGGACAACTACTAAAATAATAACCACTCTCAACAAATCTCAAATACTACACAAGTCTCAAATCTTCTACAACAAGTTCAATATGAAAACATATGCTAGTCTACTAAACTAAATCCCGATCACTCCTGAGTGTCGGGGCCAAAGGTAGCCATCCCGTCTCCGGGTCCATAATATGTAGGGCATGTGTCCTCAGGGCAATCATCTGTAAAATTTCAACAGGTCCAGTCAGGACAGGAACGAGCACAATCTCATCTAGAAAACCCAAGTAAATGACAGAGAACTATAAAGCAGTTATATTGATGAATCATGGCAGTTTTATACAGGTAATGATATAGAGAACAATTAAGGTATAAGGAGAGAAAAGTACTAAACAAGAAGAGAATCATGGCAATAAAGACTGTAAAAATATATTCTAGCTGAACTAGAGTAGCACGATATAAGTCCAGACAGTATAATAAGAGTCATGTGTGAGTCCAGACAATATAATCCAATACCAGGTGATTCCAGCACAAGATGAGTCCGGTATAAGGTGAGTCCAGTCAGTGATCAAAGGTTCCAGGGTGAGTCCAGCCTATACTCTAATAGTGTATTTTAAAATATTGGGATCGACATATGAACGGCTATATGTAATACGGTACATCGCACACTCGGCCAAGTGTGGGATGGCTATCATTCCAGTATAATTTCAACGAAGTGGTTCCAGTATTTGGGTATGTTCACATGCCTACTCCAATATTTCCCCGCCCAGCAAGTACAAGTGAATCCATAAACCGACACGAAAATAGGTATAAGTCCAGCCAGTACACGAATGATTCCAAGGTGATTCCAGTAGGTGGTTCCAGAAATAGAGGCCAGACATGAATAAGTGAGTGTCGCATGAAATAGATCCAGTAATATCAAATCGTGTTTGTAATATAGAATCAAATAGAACTAGCTACAACTGAAGTACAGTAAACGACAAGTAAATGGAATAACTATCAGAGAATGTACTCGCCTGCTACTCTGAAAAGAGTAGTATAATATCAGATGTCTGCAACAGAGTCACAATATCCTAAACAGAGAAATATAGGTTATAATGTGTTTAAAATAAGACAGATGATGTTTATGATACAATCTATGTGATTTCTAGGCCAATCTAGGTCAAAGTCAACTCTAAGTCAAACCTGGTCAACTGTCTAGGTCGAACTAGGTCAATTCTAGGGTTTTAGGTCAACTCTAGTCAAGCTAAACATACCCTCAAGTTATTACCTACCTAGCACTTTACATTACCCATTGTCTACTCATACATCACCTATATATATAAAACATTTACTTCATACTCATTTCATGACATCACACCTAAGATACTAAACCTATATGGATCCTTGGATATTCCCATGTGGCAATTTGGATATGCTTACATATAGGCACCTACCCCAAACATTACTAATACAAATCCTCTCTAACTAACACACATATACATATATACATATCTAGGTCTTCTCATATTATCCCCCCTCACTGATTTCCTTTCTACTTGTTCACCTATTCCTATTATTGATAAGGGGCTTCCCCTCTCTACAACAGATACCTTTGATAACCTATTACTGTTGTACAATTTCCTATATATTGATGCATTAGATTAAGCATAACAAAGCCCCTTTCTTCCAGTCATCTGTTAACATACTAACTTCATGTCACAGGGAATATTTCCCTCACTCACAACCTGTGTTACTCAAACACACACACTCATACTCTAATCTCTTTCTCTCACAAACTTAAACTTGGACACTCAACCAACTGAGCTAATAGGCCTACTTACTGACTGAACTAAAGGACTGATTCCAATATGGATACACCCCTCTCAAATGCCCCTATTTCAATTAACTGATACCAGATCAGTATCAAGACTGAAACAATTGTTAAAACTCAAGACACTACCTTCCTTCTTAACATAGTTAGCTAACTTGAATGTTCATGGACTCTCCTCTAGCACACAAACAGCACATGGTGATACATACTCACGCCCAAATCATGGCAGCCTACTGCAGGAATGCAATGGCATGCTGCCAATGCATCTACTGCTGATGCAGTACATTGCCTGCAGCCAATGCTGCTGCCACAAGGCAATGCCATAATAGGGCAAGCCATGGCAAGGCTGCCACTGCTGCAAGCTCCTGCTGCTACTATGCATTGCAGGCAATGCAATACAACCTCAAGCTCACTGCTACTCCTCTAACTCCAAATTTGTAAGCCAACCCTCTACTCCTTTAACTACATAATACCCTTCATATGGCAGTACAACCAAATGTAAAGAAAATATAAGTAAATTGTGTCTGAGAAGAGAGCCCCACTATGGTTAGCTGGTCGGAAGACCTGGAGGCCCGCGGCCGGGCGAGGAGAGGCTCACTGCGGCGGGCGACCACGCGGGAAGGGCGACGACGGGGAGAGAGCGAGGGTGGTCGGCGATGAACGGCCGGAGCCGCTCTGCTCCGCCGCCAGAAACTCGCACGGGAGGGGAGGTAGGGGGGGTTGAGGGGTGGGGGGGTCATGCGAGCATGTCTCAGAGTAAGGGGAAGAAGATCTAGTATATATATATATATATATATATATATATATATATATATATATATAAGACCAGGAACAAGGGGTGCAGGTAACCGGGAAAATCTCACCTCCGAATGATGTAGAAAATCAAGCTAGTTGTATAATTCCTAATATTTTCATTTAGGATACTAGGTGTGGTATTCCGCAGAATCCATCCTAGACATCAGACATGCGAGGCTAAACAAGACAAGCAAGAATGTGCACTACAACAAGCCACAACAAGACATGACAATATCAAGACAAGAGTGCGCTACGACGAGCCACTATCAAGGAGCTAGACATGTACTGGAATCAAGAGTGTGCCACATTAGGCCACTATCAAGCAAGCTAGGAAAAGACATGTACAAGAGTGCACCACGACAGGTCACTATCAAGCAAATCTTGGACATAGCATAGATTGTAAGGTACAATAAATCTGGAAGGACATAGCAATACCTAGTGAGTATAGAAGAACACATGAACATAAGCTAGTGTCAAGTGTATATAGGGTGTAAAATTATTCGTGGGTGATTTGCATATAAACTCTAATTAAAGTGAGACATGAAGATTTTGAAGCCAGGACAAAGATCTACAACTTTTATGTTTTGAATTTTTCAAGATTTTGGACATAAAATAGCTAAAACGGGCAAAAACAACCATCTGTGCGAGGCACACTGCACGCGTAGGAAAAATTGCCCACGACGTACAGGAAAACTGCCCACGGCACGTAGGAAAACTGCCCACTGTGCGCAGGCTGCGCACTGCACTCAAAGCGCACTACACGTGCAGGTAAAACTGTCCATGGTGCACGATGCGCAAGCACGACGCATAGACTGTGCACTGCGAGCAAAATGCACCACACGTGTAGGTAAAATTGCCCACGATGTACGTTATACGCAGGCACGGCACACGACTATGCGCAAACACGGCGCACAGACTGTACGACACTGTTCATCGTTCCCGCAGCATCGAAGGTGTGGAGAACCCATGAACATGAAAAATAGCATAACTTTTTCATACGAAGTCAAAATCAAGCGGTTCAAAAGCTAAAATTGGGTAGAACGAAATTTGTTACGACATGGAACCATTAGATTTCGAAAATAACAAACTTATAGGGATCAAAACCATGAAAACAAGAAAAGTATTAAAACTAAGATCTACAAATATGTAACCATCAAAATCAAAAACTTCAAGCTCTAAAGATGACTTAGAATCATGCAAGAAAAATAATAGAACAAACAAAATGACAGCAAACATTGTTCAAGATTTGACAAGATGTACTTGCCTAACAAAGCTCCAAGCCTATTCTTCTACTCTACCACCAAGAGGGGTACGAAACCACACTCTAGGCCTCAAGGCCAAGCTTTCCTATGCTCTTGAGGATGAGGAATGAAAGTAAAGAGGGAAGGAAGAAAGAGTGAAAAGAGAAAGGAGAGAGAAAGTAGAAGGGTATATATAGAAGTAAAATTATTCATGATCGTTGGATGGTGATCCATGTGAAGATCTAAGTCAATCATGGTCATCCAAACAAAACCAAATATCTCATATAAAAGGGTTCATCAACACTGTTCACGAAAATATCAGAAATGCTATTCATAAAGTATCTAAAATTGAAAATATCTAAAATGCGATATGTCGTCGGTATACACCGGTATACTGGCGGTATGCCGATCAAGGAGAAAACCTACAGTTTTGGGAAAATTTTAAGCGTTCTGAAAACCAAGAAAATATGAAATACACTACTAAATACGTATCCGTATACAAATATCGATATTATGAAACGAGTCTCACAACCCATAACTTCGTGCACGTTCATCATCTCGAGACAAAACTTGAGCCAACAGAACTATATCATTTTTCTGGTCCTATATGCCAAGTTTGGTCCGATTCTGAGAAGGTCAACCAGAACGCTATTTTGGTGGGCCCGTGACCCATCTAACGGGCGAATTTGTGCACGGCCTACCGAAATCCAACTTTGGACACACGGTTGGGTTTGTATCATCAAACCGGATCCATGGACTTATAGTTTAACGATTTTAGAGATTGTAGATACTGGCACACTTTTCGGTATAAAAAGGGTCCAACGACGGACATCGTTTTGACCCAAAATTATAATTTTGCCCCTGTGTCCAGAATTAGACTTTTTGACAGACATTTTTAGATATTTCATATACCAAATACGTTCGTGATATTTGTTTCAACATCCGAGGACGTTTGTGGCAGTTGACTTTCTTTGCTGTACCAGACCTTTATCAACAGCTCAGGACACCAAGCGAGTACATTTGTTGTTTGTTTTCGATATTGTTAATTACTATAGTTCATTATTAGTCATTTAATATTTGATTCTCGACACGCTCGTCACACGAATACCACATTTTGTCTTCCTTTCATATCTTGTCATGTTTCTTACCTGTCGTATCGGAAAGGGAAAGTACCAAGTAGATGTGTGATCTGACCATAGACCGTATTTTATTTCATGCAATATAGACATATAGACCATATTTTATTTCATTCAATGTAGACATTGTAGACCGTATTTTATTTCATGCAATATAGACATCGTAGACCATGTTTTATTTCATGCAATATAGACATCATAGACAATGCTTTATTTTATTGCTATTTAGATATTGTAGACCATGCAGTGTAGTGTCCTAGCCGATCACACATCGAAAGGAGTACTTCAACACACATAGATAGCTATGTTCCTCGTTCCACCCTTTATATGTTCCATATATTTTTCTGACTTTAGTTCATTGTACTACCATTTTATAGTAGATTCTCTCATTATATATTTTATGGCTAATCTCTGTTTATAGTCGTTATCATATATTGGGACTGCACTCAATGAATTGTACTCATTCCATTCCTGATTGGAAACCAATATTTTTCAGGTTAGTTGCGACAACTCTTAGCATTCGAGAGACATAGGTATATGCGGAGGTCAACCTAGAATACTAGTTAGATGGTTTAATATTTGTTGTATTAGTTTTGTAAGACATTGTATATTTTAGCAAATGTAAACCTTGTGAATATTGTAAGTTTAATTTAGTTATTGTGAATGAACAGAAAGTTATTATTTTATGTGATATTGAGCATCATGGCCTTAACAACGTTCTACCGTCGATACTGCAGCGTAGGCTGGCTTGAACACGCACTCATATCCCGAAAAGCGGGTGCGGATCATGACAATTTGATGGCCCAATACATTTTGCTAACTATTCTGTAGGGTTGTTAGGCCGAATACAAAGAGTTGTATCTAGTGGGACCAATAGTAAATATTATTGATTTAGCTAAAGAATTAGTGATTTAGAGTGATTTAGAAAGATTTAGAATATTACCTAATATTATTTCCCTATTTTAGGTGATTGGAAGACATTGACAATTTTCGGGAAGAGGCAAGTACATGTACTCGATTTTGCTTTCACTTGCACGTATGAGCACACACATGTCATCATACTTGCTTTACATGTTTTGCTTGCTTGTATTATTTCTCGTGTCGGGTGGAGGACATTCTAAAATGTGTGATAGATTAATATTGGACAACTCGCGCCTGATAGCATATTCTATATGCCTGATGCCCATTACATGCATGACTGATAGCATTGTTGTCAGACATGCCTGATTATTGCGTGACTGATAACATTGTCATCAGACATGCCTGATTATTGCATGACTGATAGCACTGTCGTCAGATATGCCTGATTATTGTGTGCTTGATAGCATTATCATTAGGCATGCCTGATTTACATGACTAATATCATATTATTCATTTAAAATGCCTGATACATATTAGTCCCCCACATGTTGATGATTTTCGATTGCACACGTTCGTGTAGCTAGTGCATGCTCTATTATTTCTTATGTTTACCTGTCTTTCAGTTTTTCTTGCTTTACTTGTTTCCTTGATACTCTGTTGGTAAGTATTATTGAGTTACACTCTACTTTGCTCCTTTCCTGACTGAATCGTTGATTACAGGTGAGATTGATTCCTTATGTTGTTATGGCCAGTAGGGAGACCTAGCAGCAGAGCTCACTCCGGAGATGTAGATTCATGTATATGATGACTAGATGTATTGTTACTGAGTATATGTTATTGGTTAGATAGTCTTCATATTCTTACCGGCTCTGTACCCAGATATTCATATACAAGCCTGTAATAATTGCATAGTTATATGTGATGGTTAGTAGTGGATAACTCATGATAGATGTTGTGATGAGATATAAGATTTTAGTGATGATGATTAGATTATACTGCTATCGCTGTCAACGACTGCGTAGGCCGGACATGACTTGATTCATATCCGATTATTCGGGAGCGGGTCGTGACAGAAACCTTTCAATTAGCGGGCTTAAGATTCTCTTTTTCAACATGTACTGATTGACTCGTTTGGTTCGCGGAAAGAAAAGAAAATCAATTTCTTGGTGTTTCCTTTCCTTTAGAAAATTACAATTCCTATCAATTTTTTTCCTGTGTTTGGAAATGCCAAGAAAATTGGAAGATAATTTAAAGATGGGAAAGTGAATCCTTGCTTGGACGGACGAAATCATAATTCCTTTGGTATCCCAACATAGACTTTTCTTTTCCAATCCTATGATTCCATGAACCAAACGAGATACAAGGTAAACACTAATTAGCCCTAGATTGTGTTATTTATACTGACACCCCCTATGGTTTGTGTTTATTGTGGGAACCTTCCCTAATTAAAAAATACAGTGACCCCCATGTTTTGTGTTAAATACACAGACCATCCTAAGTTTTGTAATTTGTGTAAAGGATTTTATACTGACCACCCATATTTTTAAAAAAAATAAAAATAAAGAATATGAGGTGTTAGTGTATTTATTTTAAAACTAGAAAAAGTCCGCTTAAGGGGCTGTTTGGATAGAAGTAACTTTTTCAAAGTGTAAACGTGGCACTTACATTATGTTGAGTTGTAGTGCACTTGCAGCGAGTGACACTTTCCAAAATGTGTTTGGATAGAATACTTTTTTGTCTCTTGGAAGTGGAAGAAAAAAGGAGTTTGTTGTTTGGATGGTTGTTGAAAGTGGAGTAGAAAAGGAGTTGGATTGTTTGGATGGTTGTTGAAAGTGGAGTAAAAATGAGTTGGATTGTTTGGATGGTCGCTGAGAGTAGATTTTAAGGTTAGAAATATGATAACCATAATTAAATTAATTATCATAATTAAACAAAAAAATACATTAACTATCAGTACAGGTGGTTAACTTTTTATATTATTATTATTATCCCTAAAATCATCTCTCTCTCTCTCTCTCTCTCTCTCTCTCTCCAACCGCTCTCCCAAATCCCAGATCTAAACCTACCTCTTCCTCTGGAGAACCTCCCCTCTCAAAAAAAATAAATCAAAAAAATTGGTGTTCGTGCAAACAACAGTCATGAAATAAAAAAAGAGTTGTAGCCATCAACAACAATCATGAATTAAAAATCTCGTCGAGGAGTCGTCATCGTCTACACTTGAAGTTGAGGTCTTCGTCATCGCCCATGGTCTCTGGCAGTGCATGGAGGTAGAAGCGATGACATGATTGAGAGCGAGGAGGGAGGAGACAGAGCGAAGCACCACTGTCTCGTTGAGGTGGCTTCGAGCTCCAGTGCTGTCCCGCCATGGCTTCGTATCCTCTTCCTCTTCCTCGAGTCGTCAAGCTTGCACGACTGCGGCGGGGTGATGGCCATGACAACACTGGAGTGAGGTGCTGGCGACCGTGTTGGGAGCCGCGCTCGTCACTTTCATCTCATTTTTGGTTGTTTTTGGTTGCAAGAGGGACGAAAGAAAAGTGGGGGGACAACAAGTGAGATGCTGTCAGAAAGGAGCTACTTCAGTGCACTTGTAGGCTGCAACCAACGCCTACACTCCATCTTCTCCCGAACAGTTTTGACAGAATGTGGAAGTTGTAGCCCACTTGCTTACATGCCAAAGTCCTAGTAAACACAAATCATAGAAGGTGTGACCGTGTGAGTGTAAATAAACCCCTAATTAAATAACTGTAAAAGTCTGCTCTCAGCTTTTGAATTTGAACCCTACTACGCCAGGTGTATTTCTAGAGTTTGGTCTGGTTTATACGGAGAGTTTCTACCTATATTTTTGGGCAATTTATATAGGCACATCACTTTTTTATGTAGGATATCCCATTTTTTTTGGGTTATCTACAAGTTTGCCATTGAAAAAACTTATCAAGGCTATCCCACTTTGTAGTATAAAAGTGAAGAACCCTTTTGTCTTCTTCTTCTCAAAAATTCCATTCCCACTTTTAAAAGCACTCCAAGAACCCTAGAATATTCTTCTTGTCCCCCACTCAATCTTCTTGTCTTCAAACGTAGAATAATTATCAACGAATATTCCTAGTACTCGGTATGATTTCGACTACTAGATGGCCCTATTTGTTTTAAAAAAAATTCATTCCTAATTATTGAAGGTGTTATCATAATGTAGAAAATATGGAAGAAATAGGAACGTCAAATGTAGCAATCGATCAGTCCGGTCCTTCCGAAGAACACAACATTCTCTCCGAAGAAGTCTCGGTAGGTCCCCGACCTAGTTACGTGGAACCAATTCGTAGTCGATATTTGGATTGCCACACACTAAGGCAGTCCCATGTACTTGGTGGACTGCGAGAGAGTGTGGCAGTCCAGAAGTTAAGCTTCTGCTCCACTGGACTGCCACACTTTCTGGCAGTCCTTAAAGAACTATGGACTACCAGAAAGTGTGGTAGTCCAGTTAAGTATGGTAGGAACACTTGGACTGCCACACTTTCTGGCAGTCCATAAAGTACTATGGACTGCCAGAAAGTGTGGCAGTCCAGTTAAATAGGGTATGAACACTTAGATTGCCACACTCTCTGGCAGTCCAAAAAGTACAATGGAGTGCCGTAATGTAGGGCAGTCCAGTTGAATTGGGTATGAACACGTGGACTGCCACACTCTGTGGCAGTCCATAGTACTTGATGGACTGCCAGAATGTGTGGCAGTCCAAGTGTTTATACCCCATTTCACTGAACTGCCACACTTTTCGGCAGTCCATCAACCACTTAGGACTGTCAGAATTTCTGGCAGTCTAGTTTAACTGCAATGTGAGTCATGAATTGGATATTGTCTTTGCACTTCTCGTTGATTTACTTATTAAAAAAGTCAGAAATTTATTGTATGGCACCCCATCTCCTATGTGCATTGATTTGAGGACTATATGTAGGAACCCTAGAGGGGGGGTGAATAGGGTCAAGCTAACTAATCAAGCACTTAGCACAAGCTAATTGGCAATTTAAAAATATAAGTGCAAGAGAAGAAGCAAACACAATACCGACACCCGATGTATCCTGGTATCCTCCTAAGAGGCAGTCCAGTCCCGGAACTCTCTCCGGCTTTAGTCCACTATTTGAGCAAATAGTTACACACGAGTTTGGATCCGAAGAACTCGCCAACTTCTTACACAAGAGCTTTAATCCGAAGGGCTCTCCGACTTCAACCGAGAGTTTGGATACGAAGACTCCCCAACTTCAACCGAGAGTTTGGATACGAAGACTCTCCAACTTTAACCTTTCACAATAGGTTTTGATCTCCTTATACAATAGGATGAAGATCTCACTTTTCAACTCAATAACTCTAACACAATTTGTGAATGGCAAATGAAAGCTTTGTAGAGTTGTTTGTGGATAGGCATTGGTGGTTTAGAAATTTTTAGGCTCAAAGCATCAATCTTGAATGAAGGGGTTCAAGGCTATTTATAACCAAAGCATTGAAAAGAGCCAAAGGAAACTTTTCAGTCCGCGAACCGGCATACTGCCGGTATGATCCGGCATACCGGCGGTATACCGGTCTGGGATTGCAACGGCTAGAAATATAGCCGTTAGGATCATTAATGGCTGGAAATCCGACCGTTGGAATTTCAACGTTTCGGAAGCGGTATACCGTCGGTATGATCCGGTATACCGTCGGTATGCCGGTTTTGTAAACAGAAACTTTCTGTGAACAAAAACCGGTATACCGCCGGTATACAGCGGTATACCGTCGGTATGTCGTTTTCTACCAAAAATGATCATGGGCTTATTTCTGCCCTAGTTTTCGATTTTGCCATCCATTTCTTGTGTTTACGATAATTCCTAAGACTCATTACAGACTCTAGATAAACTTAGGCAGGTGCAGGCTTCTTCAGAGTCTTGAAATGATGATGGCATGGCTTGGCTTCTTCCTTTTGATAGGTACTAGCTTTTTCCCTTGGCAGCAGCTGTCCAAAGATATCCAGTTTGTAAAAACTGAATACCTTTCGGGGGCTTCGCCCCCGAACCCCCGACGAGGGCCGCTGCCCCCTCAACCCCCGTCCGCTGACCGGGCAGCGGAACCCCCGGTGCGTGGCTCCAGAGATGTCGTCGGGTGGTTTAGAAAAATCTTGTAGGATCCATCGTCTTTGGCCCACCATGATTTCTTCATTGCATTGCATATGTCCACATTGATCTTGCTAATTGCTTTTCTGCAAATACATGTTAGACGAACAAAGCAATATACATGTAGCAAGAATGATAAGTTTAATGCACATCAGAACAATGCTGAGTTTAAGTATAATTGCTAAGGTGATAGCATAAATGTTAGTGAAATCATAATGATTAAACTTAATTGAATGACCACAATCAAAAACATAGTTTTGATTTTGGCAACCCGATTAAATTTAAGATAGATAAGCTCATATCACTAATATGTAAACCAATAGGCACATATCACCAAAGGTATAAGTATAAGTAGAAATGCTATAGCGATAGTATGAAGATTAGTGATAATGAAATGCTAAACTTAACATATTAACCATATTCAAAAATATGATACAATCATCGGGCTAACAATCTCCCCCTTTTTGATTATGGCAAATCGGTTAAGTTTAGTATGGACACAATAGATACATGTATCACTAATATACAAAGGACATAAGCAATATCACTAATAGCATACTACTTTGATTACTTATAAAAAGTATACTTAAACTTACTTCTCCCCCTTTGACATGATCAAAAATAGGCTCCCCCGTACTAAGAGATAAAATGAAATCAATCTCAAGCATAGAAATCAGAGCATTGGGAACTTATAGGCAATCATGATTAAGATATACTAATGAAAAACAATGGGAGAAGTGTATGAAGACAAGTGTATAAAACTACATACCAAATGTAGAGTACTAAATAAAAAATTGCTTGACAAAACACAATATGGTTGGTAAAACTAAAAGTGTTTGAAAAACAAGAAATAAGTAGTTTACCAACTTGAAATCCAAGGAATAAATCCAAAACACAATAGGATATGAAATATTGCTCCAGTTTTGGAAGAGAACTATGAAATAAAGGATTTCAAACAAAAGCCATGAGGAATAGATAATTGCAACTAGTAGATACCAATTGAGATATGGAATTAAATAAACTTGATACCAATTGAAAAGATGTAAACTTGAAACATTGATCAAAGAAACCATTAATAATCATAATTGTCCACAAATAAATAGTAGAACAAGATAAAAGAATGATCAATGTAAAATATTGTAATTGATATAAAGTGATCTCATTATTTGTAAGATCTATATGCTTATCCAAGTTCATGCATTTGAACTCAATTACCTTATCATGCTATATGAATACCCTTAAGATAAACATGAAGGTAAAGGAAAAAAATACTTGAAAAGGAGAATTTCAGTCGACTTGAATGCTCCCCCTCAAAGTACTACCAAAGTAGATAAAAATCATAAATTTTGGATAAGTCCTCAACAAGGAAAGCCAAATCAATTAAGCATGAAAGAAAAGCCAAATCAACGAAAGCATAATATTCATCAAGATAAGATCTGAAAGTTAATATTAGCAAGATGACATATTTAACCCATATGAAAGAGAGAGATAAGAAAATAAGGACAATCACATACACTCTCAAAAACCCTTCAAAATAAAAATATCATGACCTCAATCAATAAGAAATAAAATGAAAGAAAATATGGGTCCATGATGAACTAGGTATACGACATATTAGAGGGTATAGATGAATTAAAACAATTTATTTGCTCCCCCTCAAAATATGCGTAACTAGTTTCTAAGCACTTATAGCATCAAAAACTAGGGGTAAATTAACTATGGATTTCTCCCCCTTGCTCAATGCATATAAGGCTATAAAATCATCATAAAATGAATAACGTCATCTTTAGTCAAGAAGAGATATCCAAATAATAGCCACTAAAGATGAAGGATCAAAAGAATATTCGAATTAAGCACGTAAAATCAAAAGATGGCATACATTAACCTATATAGAAGGATTTTATATATAAATATGATAGATCAATGTATGTTATCCTTTGAGAAAATGTCATCATGAAAAAGAATAAGGTCAATTAAGAACAATCATGATGATAGACAGGATATAGCTCAAAAATAAAATAAAAATAAAACTCAAATATCATGTCCATGATTATCTAATTAAGAAAGAATCAACCAATTTATTACTTTACATGGACTAGGTATGTTTTATCACATATGTACCCATCAACCGGGTAATATACAAACTTTGCTACTTCTAAATGAAAGACCAATAAAGTTCAAATAGCAAAGACACTATGTGATAATCCATGAGTAGTCAAAGTAGAGTAGTAAATTAACTTGACATTTACAAAATTAGATAGTTTAGGACTACTCAATCATTAGGATCATTCATAAAGAAAACAAATGAACAAATATGATCTAATGAATCTCATCAAGAGAAAATCACAAATCCAAAAAAAAATCTCACAAATCAATAGAAAAAATAGAAAAGAGTCATTCTCATTTGAATGATTGCAATTATAATCAAGAAGAGATATAGAAGATAATATGATGAAATCATGACTCAAATGTGAGAGAAATTTAAGAGATACTTGCTAATGACTAATATGAAAGGATACTTAAAGAAAGGAATCATAAACCTCCAAGAGAAACAAGATATAGTCAATAATTTGTAAAACTAGTTTTAGAGAACAAACATATGCATCTAAAATAGGATACAAATTACTCTTAGAAGAATTAAAGATCTTGTTTAAGTAAACTAGCATATCACATATAGATTGAAAAGAAAAACAATAGCTAGATGAGTGGAAGTGAACCAAAATTATATAGCTTAATAATATATCTCAAATAAGCAAACTATATAATCCAAATAAGATTAATGAGGGAAGCCATTAACAAGATAAATGTGCTCATTAAATCTTAAGTCACTAACACTAAAAATACTTGCTTAAGCAAGGACTTCTCAATAAGTATAATACATTTTGAATGATCAAAATGATTTGTAGATTCTTTATTAAGTAAGGATAAGAGTATAAGATAACAAAATAAAAAAATTAGACTCTTATCAAGTATAGGCCAAAAGAGATACTCAGAAAAAATAAATCTCTTGCCAAGTATTGAGATTTACCCAAGATAATGAAATGATAGATCGATCTAGAGAATGCAAAATACTATAGCCATTATAAAATAAGTGTATTCTCTAGAAATGGAAAAATCTCAACACAAAAGCTCAAACCATAGTAGCTAAAGTCATAAGAAATATGATGTAACAATTACATGTATTCTTATGTGCTACAAAAACTATTGGGCAACAATAATTCAAAAAAGAAGTATAAACCCAAGGAATGAGCAAAGAAAGATCAGTAAGATCAAGAAAGCTAAATGCTAAAGATATCAAGAAGTACATTTTTCAAAGAGCTATCATAGTGCACCATAGTAAATATATAGAAGATATCGATTTGAAAATGTGCACTAAAAACGGAGGTAAATATAAAAACAAGACAAAGCACAAAACCATGTGATTTTTAAAAGAACTTCCATAAATAGTCAATTGCAAGGCATAAACAAATATTTTCTCTCATCATCTCAACTTAAAGATATAAAACCAATAAATATCAAAAGATAGGAATCTTTTATATATTTATATAAAACTATATATATCACGAATATGCATACATGAGAAGGTCAAAAATCAATTAAGAACATGTATCCATAATGCCAACCAAAAAGTCAAGAAGATATCATCAAAAGAAGACTTTAAGGAAGAAGCTAATTGATTCAAGAAGAACAAATTTAGTCAAGTGAATCAATAGCTAAGGTATGAGATAAGCACAAGTTTGAAGGTAACAAGTATATTTAAATACTCTTCAAGTCAATATAAAACTTTAGCTTAACTCATATGCCCACATAAAGATATTTATACAAAAAAATATAAACATGAGAAATACATGATCTATATGTAAATAGAAATTTAATGAATATAGTCATGTATCCTTAATGAATATTTGAAAAACTATCACAAATTCAAAAGCATGTATAAATAAACTTCATTAGGCAAAGACATAATTGATTCTCAAGAAGATAATCAAGATAACGTATGAGAATCAATAATGAATATATTATGTAAGCACAAGATTAAAATGGAAGTATAAGTGTATACTTGTCAAGTGATAAGAAGCTTGTGCTAAACATATATATTCACAAATACCGATTTAAAGTAAATGCTATATATTAAATAAAAACCGGCAAGAAGTAACTATTTCAAAAACTTTAAAGACGGAGAGTTAAAATCATATTAACTCAAATCAAAATCAAGCTCCTATGGACTAGAGTGATATGCTTGCTTTATAAATAGAGATTAAGAAAAACGAGCATGCATATATAAATGTGTCACACTAATAGAAAATGAGTGATAAACTACATAATGTGAACTAATCATTTAAGCCGAGTAACTGGTCATGCTAGATAAAAGAATTAATAAGAAAATTAACGAAGCATGCTAGAATTGTATCTCATATTGATTTATATAAAAGGCAACTAAAGGATATCAATGTGAGGTAGTAGCAAGACATCAAGAGAAACATACTAGATTCTATAAATATAAACAATTTAAAGAAAAACGATTAGCATCAAAGTGGCTCTAGTGGCCACACTTGTGTTGGTGCAATTGCTTAGAAGATAACCTTTGAGCTTTGCAACCACCAACACGCTCCTCGGTGCTATGTTCCGATACAAGAAGCTTCACCTACAACATTAGATGAAGACTTTGGTATCCAAATAAACTTGGATCCACATTTATTAGCTTTAGGGACCCATATAGCACTTACACTAGCATTGGTAGTGAAGGTCCTACGAATAGGGCATGTAAAGCTCATGTGTCCAATGCGAGAGCAATAGAAGCATCTAATGCTAGTGTGTGCACATGTATCAGAATGAGCATGGTTATGAACATGTGACATACTAGAATGATGAATGTCTCTAGAGTGAGCATGCATGGATTTGGTCTTAAGAATATCATGTTCTAATATCAAATCATCATACATATAAGTAAGAGAATCAAATTTAACATTTAAAGCATTATTCTCTTTTTCAAATAAAACAATTCTAGAAATAAAATTATCATTTTGTTTCTTTAAAGAGTCAATAGAAGAATCATGCAAATGATTTAACTCATGAGTTTGCCTCTTAAGATCTTCTATTGATGAGGAAAGAGATTTGATTTTCAAAATTAAAGCCTCATTCAAACTCTTTAAAGAAACACAAGATGAGTTTTGAGAATCAAGTTTAGATAATAAAACATTGTTTTCATTTCTCAAAAACTCATTTGCTTCTTCTAAATGAATAACCTTTTCAGAAAATTCTTCATTAGTAGAATGAAGGTTGTCAAGAATCTCTAAGGATTGTTTAGCCATGGCTTTCCACTTAGAGCATTTCTTGTATTTAGAAGAAACATGATTGTCTATGCTACTAGAAGTAAAACCCTCTTTATCGGAGGAGGAGTAGGAAGAATACGATGCCATAGAAAAATAACATGGATCTACTCTAAGGATGTTAAGCCTAACAATAGAGTCCTCGCTCTGATACCAATTGTAGGAACCCTAGAGGGGGGGTGAATAGGGTCAAGCTAACTAATCAAGCACTTAGCACAAGCTAATTGGCAATTTAAAAATATAAGTGCAAGAGAAGAAGCAAACACAATACCGACACCCGATGTATCCTGGTATCCTCCTAAGAGGCAGTACAGTACCGGAACTCTCTCCGGCTTTAATCCACTATTTGAGCAAATAGTTACACACGAGTTCGGATCCGAAGAACTCGCCAACTTCTTACACAAGAGCTTTAATCCGAAGGGCTCTCCGACTTCAACCGAGAGTTTGGATACGAAGACTCCCCAACTTCAACCGAGAGTTTGGATACGAAGACTCTCCAACTTCAACCTTTCACAATAGGTTTTAATCTCCTTATACAATAGGATGAAGATCTCACTTTTCAACTCAATAACTCTAACATAATTTGTGAATGGCAAATGAAAGCTTTGTAGAGTTGTTTGTGGATAGGCTTTGGTGGTTTAGAAATTTTTAGGCTCAAAGCATCAACCTTGAATAAAGGGGTTCAAGGCTATTTATAACCAAAGCATTGAAAAGAGCCAAAGGCAACTTTTCAGTCCGCGAACCGGCATACCGCCGGTATGATCCGGCATACCGGCGGTATACCGGTCTGGGATTGCAACGGCTAGAAATATAGCCGTTAGGATCATTAATGGCTGAAAATCCGACCGTTGGAATTTCAACGTTTCGGAAGCGGTATACCGTCGGTATGATCCGGTATACCGTCGGTATGCCGATTTTGTAAACAGAAACTTTCTGTGAACAAAAACTGGTATACCGCCGGTATACACCGGTATACTGTCGGTATGCCGTTTTCTACCAAAAATGATCCTGGGCTTATTTCTGCCCTAGCTTTCGATTTTGCCATCCATTTCTTGTGTTTACGATAATTCCTAAGACTCATTACAGACTCTAGATAAACTTAGGCAGGTGCAGGCTTCTTCAGAGTCTTGAAATTATGATGGCATGGCTTGGCTTCTTCCTTTTGATAGGTGCTGGCTTTTTCCCTTGGCGGCAGCTGTCCAAAGATATCCAGTTTGTAAAAACTGAATACCTTTCGGGGGCTTCGCCCCCGAACCCCCGACGAGGGGTGCTGCCCCCTCGACCCCCGTCCGCTGACCGGGCAGCGGAATCCTCGGTGCGTGGCTCCAGAGATGTCGTCGGGTGGTTCAGAAAAATCTTGTAGGATCCATCATCTTTGGCCCACCATGATTTCTTCATTGCATTGCATATGTCCATATTGATCTTGCTAATTGCTTTTCTGCAAATACATGTTAGACGAACAAAGCAATATACATGTAGCAAGAATGATAAGTTTAATGCACATCAGGACAATGCTGAGTTTAAGTATAATTGCTAAGGTGATAGCATAAATGTTAGTGAAATCATAATGATTAAACTTAATTGAATGACCACAATCAAAAACATAGTTTTGATTTTGGCAACCCGATTAAATTTAAGATAGATAAGCTCATATCACTAATATGTAAACCAATAGGCACATATCACCAAAGGTATAAGTATAAGTAGAAATGCTATAGCGATAGTATGAAGATTAGTGATAATGAAATGCTAAACTTAACATATTAACCATATTCAAAAACATGATACAATCATTGGGCTAACACTATATTCTCGACGGATATGGTTTTTGAATCGTACGATGCAGCATTAGAATGGTGCAGAGATGTTGGAAGGCGATCGAACACCATCTTTGTCATTTCAAGGTCGTTAAGACAAGCGGGCGAAGCGAAAAAATGTAGATCTTGGTTGTGAAAGAGGTGGGCAGTATAGGGATCATAGTAAAAAAAATAAACTTGTCGTAACGAAAACTCCGAAGAAAGCGGCAGGGACAAAGAAATGTGGTTGTCCCTTCAAGTTAGTGTTGGTGTGCAAAAATGACGAGAAGTAGACAGTTGTGGTGAGGAACGGGATGCACAATCATCCTGTGTCAGACACGCTTGTAGGTCATCCCTACGCTGGAAGATTGAATGACGATGAGAAAAAGTTAGTTACAGAATTGTCAACTTCCGAAGTTGGTCCTAAAGAAATTTATTCCATACTACGTGAGAAGAATGATAAGAACAAGTCCAGTTTAAGGACAATATACAATGCACTTGCTAGGACGAGAACAAATACTCTAAAAGGAAGAATGGCGATGCTGCAAGTGTTGAAGGTACTTGGCGAAAATCATTACGTGGAATACCATAGAAGACTTCCGCAGAGCAATGAAGTCATTTCTATGTTTTGGTCCCATCCGGATTGCATATAATTGGTACGGTCCTTCGCCGATGTCTTGGTTGTTGATTGCACCTACAAGACTAATAAATTCAAGATGCCTCTTTGTCACATTGTCGGCTTCACTTCTATCGGTAAAACATTTTTAGTTGCCTATAGTTTTATGAAGAGCGAAACAGTAGAGGACTATACATGGGCTTTGGAGAAGTTGAAGTCACTTTACACTGGACAGAGGGAGCCGTCTATTTTTGTCACCGACCGGGAATATGTATTGATGAATGCTATTGATATCGTATTTCCTCATGCTCGTAGATTATTATGCAGTTGGCATGTAAATCAAAATATTCAAGCACAATGCAAGATAAAGTTTGAGAAAGTAGATGGCAAAGTCGACATGGAACGCTTCGAAGAATTCTACAGAGATTGGACCCTTGTATGGCGAGCAAGTACTAAGGAAACTTTCGATGCAGCATGGTACATCTTCAAGGCACAATGGAAAAAGAGCAACCCAGCATGTATATCTTATATCAAAGACATATGGCTTGATCCACATAAAGAAAATTTTGTCTTGGCATGGACAAATACGGTGAAATATTATGGCACGACCACTAGCAACCGTGCCGAAGGATCACATTCAAAACTAAAAAGACATCTTCGTTCATCGGTCGGGAGTTTCGTGTCAGTTTGGGAAGCAATCAATCAAATGACCAATTCCACCGTGAACGAGATAAAGGCTTCATTTCAGATGAGCCTCAATATTGTGATGCACCAACATAAGAAAGAACATCTCTTGTCTGATTTAATCCATGTAGTGTCCCACTCTGCATTAAATTTACTACTTCATGAGACTGGTCGTACGAATTCAGTCGGGTTGGATACCGAAGTATGTGGTTGTACATATCGTACTTCTCTTGGCCTCCCTTGTGCGCACGAGATCAACGAATATCGACGTCAATGTAGACCTATTCCAGTAGAGGTTGTTGATCAACGTTGGAGACAGCTGTCGATCATGCCTACAGTGGACAATCAGGATAGTTCCTTTCCATGCCATAGATTAAACTTCTTCATGCAAGATGGTGTGCCGCACTAGAACCTGAGAGGAGGTCTATTGAGCTCAAAATACAAGAAATTGCCAATCCGGCAAGTAGTCATATACAGGAGCCATCTATTGTCATTGCTCCGAAGGGTAGACCGACGAAAAGAACACATAAGAAGAAGCTCCAGGATACTAAGCGAGAATCCTCACTATTTGAGCATATTGAAAGAAGCGTGAAACGTGTAGTCATTCCGAAGAGGATGAACAAGCTCCCTACTCGCAGAAAGATGCAGAAGCCTAGTGTTGTTACAGCGCTTGATGTGTACATTGGTGCTTTTTTGCCCGCCATACGGGAATATATTTGGTCTATAGATGATGTGCCGAAAGACGGCCATTGTGGATATCACGTGCTTGCATGACATCTAGGCTACCCCCCCAAAGACGGATGGAGACAAGTCAGAGCAGAGCTATATTCTGAGTTGGTGTCTCGTCTTCCATTCTATAGCAAAATACTTGGCCAAGAACATGTTGGAGAATTGTTGACAAGCATTCCGTACGATACCCCGACCACTGGACCAGAACATTACTTGGACGTACCATCTGCTGCATATATATTCGCTAACAAGTACAAGCTACCAATTATCATTCTTTCTCAGAACATCAACAATACATTCTTTCCAATGTGCGCTCCTCTCGCAGTGTACAGTATATCCAACCTACATACCATTGGACTCGACAAAAATCACTTCGTTATCCCGCGGTTGATCGGTCACTCTCATATTCCTCCCCCTGCCTCAGTTTGGTATGAACATGCTCCGGAAGAATCGATTGCCTGGGTAGCACCGTACACCGAAGCTATAAATGCTTACAAGAAGATCACGAATTACGTGGAACCTATACCAAGGCCGGAGGGACACTACGATGTATTAATTGACTGATGTATAGAAGAATGTTGCAATATATCACATTTTGTATAGAAGAACGTTGCAATACATCACATTTTGTAATAGTTTCTGTCATTTTGCATAGAAGAATGTAACAAGTATAGACCATGAACATTTTGTATATGAAGGTTGCAATACGGATGAGTATCATCATGTATATGACCGTTGGAATATGGATGAGTATCATTTTGTATCATTTTCCTATCAAGTATTGATGAATGTAACAAGTATTCATGAGTATCATTTTGGCTTACTGAATGTTGCAGTATGGACTGCCCAGTTTCCTGTGAGTTGGACTGCCCATAAATTGGGCAGTCCACATGAGTAAGTAGACTGCCAGGAACCTGGGCAGTCCATACGAATACTTGCTGTGAGTTGGACTGCCCAGGAAACTGGGTAGTCCAACTCACAGCAAGTACTGAGTTGGACTGCCCAGTTTTCTGGCAGTCCGCTTTTACATATGGACTGCCAGGAAACTGGGCAGTCCAACTCAGTACTTGCTGTGAGTTGGACTGCCCAGGAAACTGGCAGTCCATATATTATTGTGGACTGCCCAGGAGTTGGGCAGTCTACATGTTAATGCTTGCAACATCTCACTTGCAAGAAAATGATACAGCTAGTCACATACATGTCACAAAGTCACTTGCAACAAATTGATACAGATGAGTCTCATAGTCACGAATAATACTAGTCACATAGTCACATAGTCACGAAGTCAGTAAAGAGTCACAAAGTCACATACTCACATAGTCACGAATAATACTAGTCACATAGTCACATAGTCACGAAGTCAGTTAAGAGTCACAAAGTCACATTGTCATATAGTCACGAATAATACTAGTCACATAGTCACGAAGTCAGTAAAGCGTCACAAAGTCACATACACATTGTCACATAGTCACGAATAATACTAGTCACATGGTCATTCTTTGTCATAACGCCTCTTCGTGCGTCGCTCCTCTTCAAAAAATGGATAATCATCAGTGATGTTTTGCATCTGCATCCCAACATCTTTGTAATTCTCGCCCTTACAACTGATCAAACTTTTTTCTAACTTCTTAACTTTCGAAGCCTGCATGCACGAATAAAAAATATAACTTAAGGTACTGATAGTCATCAATATGAGACTGGGTTACAGACACTTACCATCTTCTGTAGTGCTTCATATATTACTGACTTGGATGGTAGAGGAGCTGCTATTGGCACTTTAGCACTTTGCTTATCCAGATCCAACATCATCCCATGTCCGGCATCCAGGTAATACTCCATATAATCCTCACTACAATCCCACATCTCCACGGCTGGAGTTCGTATGGTTTCACCGACAACATGACATTGTCACTCAGTGAAAAACATAGAACCCCAAGGGTAGTACGGCGGGACATAAGTCCTTGCATTCTTCCCTTTGGCAGCAGTCCTCAATCTTAAAGAGCTAGGGATAGTCTGTACATAACCAAACTGACGAAGCACTCGGTCTGGGATGTGAGGCTCCTTAGTTTCATGACAAAATATCGGGCCTCTAAATAGTGCAACCGGTTGCACTGCACGAGTAGCATTTCGCATATCCCGATATGGATTCCAAATAATCTGTAATATGTACTCATTACTTAAGGAATTATTAATCAATGTGAAAAACTATAGTAGTACGTAAATGCTACTTTAACTTAATGTCTCTAAATAGTGCAACTTGTTTCACCTCTTTCGCCTTCATATCTTCTAGAGCGACACGTAGGGTAGCCAATGTATGTGGATGTCTGGTATCTATCTTAGCCGGCTTCCATTTACACATCCTAGGCATATGCTCATCATAATCTCTATTAAGAGTCGCCCTCTTCAGCGTCGAAAAATGCTCGTATATCCACGCCTGTAAATGTAAAATATAATAATGTCATCGTTATCAAAAGAATTTTATATTACCTATAAACACTATAGGGTATTATTTGCTTACAAGGAGCAGAGTCTGGCAACCGGCTATTGTCTTCGACTCGACTCGAGATGCAGCACCAAGCTCGCGGTAGAGATGTGCTAGGATACCACTTCCGAATGATACTTCATCCACAGTATTCAAGTCCGTAAGATTGTTTAGATATTTGGAATGTATCGCGGTCCCGGACTTGTCGGTAACGTCGACGGCCCCTAGGATAAACTGTATGTATGCCCGGGCCACGGAGTCGTCACTAGCATCGTCGTCGTCGTCGTCGTCGTCGTCGGAGTCGGAGTCGGAGTCGTCAGAACAGAATGTATTCCTCAAAAAACTTAACGGAACTCCATATGACTTCTTAAATTCGGGAAGGCTGACGAAAGTCTCCGTCTCAACCCCAAGAGAATTGGCAACCAGTCCCACAAGCTCATTATACATCTCGAAGTCACCCTCAGAATAATCCATCGCCATTTGACGACCGTTAACTCTAAGCCCCAAAATGTGGTGCACATCATCAAGGGTGATTGTCAACTCTCTGTCTGCGAAATGGAAACTATTGGTTTCTGGATGCAAACGCTCCACAAATGCAGATATCATTGCGTGGTCCAATATCTGATACGAGTATTTTGCCAAATTTTGCAATCCGGTGGGGGTGATTTTGGCCTTTACACTCTCTTTCAACTTGTCAAATTGCCACGTACTGCACATCTTCGCCTGGTTTATTACCCTCAAAAGATGCGAGCTTTTCTGCAAATAAAAAATTTACAAAAAAAACTTCCGATATTAAGTACAAGTATTTTTTTAATAATTAATATGGATAATAATTAATACGAGTATTTTACCGGATCCTTCCAGATCTGATACGAAATGTGGTTCTCGATTGACGTCAATATCGAGCAACCAATTGGGCCAGTATCTTTCGTTTCTTCGACTGCAGGAGCAGGACCGGATTGACTGGATCCATCGTCCGCTCTCTTTCGAGCAACGGGTACATCATCATCAGAAGATGAATTATCACGATGATTCACCGGCTTCTTCAAACGACTTGCAACATGTTTCGTTCCACGGGTCCTTATCTGTGAGACTGGTTCTGCTTCTCTGATTGTTAGCGCTGTCTCAAGAACTCTACCAGCTGCACGCGCCTTGCGATCTGATGCTGTCGGACGTTTTCTTTCAGGCCCGGCCTCAACGTCCTTCTCCTTTCTCTTCTTGTCATGACTAATATTTAATATTAATTAGATATTAAAATAATAACTATGGACTGCCTAACATTGTAACAATCACAGCATGTTTAGTTTTGGACTGCCCAAATACCTGGCAGTCCAGACTGAAAGTTGGACTGCCAGTAGAATGGGCAGTCCAAGTCACAGCATGTGTAACTTTGGACTGCCCACTCTTGTGGCAGTCCACCATAGATGTTGGACTGCCAGAAGAATGAGCAGTCCAAAGTTACACATGCTGTGACTTGGACTGCCCATTTTTCTGGCAGTCCAACTTTCAGTCTGGACTGCCAGGGATTTGGGCAGTCCAAGCCATAGCCTGTGTAACTGCGGACTTCCCATTCTTTTGGCAGTCCACGTTAAGGAATTGACTGCTAAAGGAACAGGCAGTCCACGTCGACACAGAAATTCTCATGTTCGTGAGTGTTAATTTCATTTAAAAACTCCTCAATTACCATCGAAATACTTGCAATTAAAACAATGAATGAAACATAAAGCGGAGGAGGGCGGACGAGATCAATTCTAGGGTTTCAGATAGAAAAATTTTACGAAACAATGGGTACCTTGTTTGCGAGGAAGTTTTCGGTGCCATTGCTCTTGTTCGGGAAAGAGGAGGAGGCCGGACGAGAAGTCGACGACCTTGCTTCGACTCAGTGGAGGAGATGGAGTCGAAGGAGACGGGTGAGCGGGAGGACCGTTTGGAAAGAGAGAGGAGTTCAGACCAGAAGAGAGAGGGAAGTTGAGAAGTTGCAATGGGTTTGGGGGATGGAGGGAAATTTGGGACAGCCCCAACGAAAATATTGGGCTAGCCTCTTTCAAAGCAAAAAAATTTGAGCTAGCCATAATCCAGACTAGCCTGAATAAAAAAGTGATGTGCCTATATAAATTGCCTATTTTTGTAAAGCATTTCAAAAGAGGGGAGAAAAAAATCGTAGGGTCCGACTATTGACACCCCATGTATTTCTAAGGACACCCCAATTTCTAAGTACACCCCACATGTAGTTGATTAAGCTTATAAAAATACTAAGTACACCCCAATATTTGACAAAAATACCCTTACCTATTCTACACCCCATCAAAAAGCTTTCTAAGTACACCCCACTAAAACCCTAACATTCCACTCCACTCTCCTCCCTCACAAAACCCTAACATTCCACTCTCCTCCCTCACAAAACCCTAACACTCCACTCTCCTCACTCCGAAGCCAACTTCGGTCCCTCCAGTCGCTGCCCGGTCGCCTCCCCTTCGTCGAAGAGTTCTCCCTTGTTCGGCTTCGCAATGGATAGAGGAAAACAAGTTCAATCGGAAGGTAAATTTCCGCAAATCGACCAGTAGATGAGTAATCTTGTTCGAAATTAGTTTTTATCTTCGTTTAGGATCTCTGTATATGTTTCAAAATCGATCGATTGTGATAAAAATAAAACAATAGTTCGAATTTTTTTTGGAATTCGCGGCCCTGTTCGACCCTGGTCGGTCGGACATGCAACAACTGTTCGACCTGCTTTGGTCGAACAGTTTACTTTTGTTCGACCTGCTTTGGTCGAACAGTTTACTTTTGTTCGACCTGCTCTGGTCGAACAGTATGGGTTTGTCCGACAATTATTGGTCGAACAGTACATTTTGAAGGCAAAATATATTTTTTCTCCGTAATTTATGGATGTTGATTAAATTTGCAGGAAACACTAGGCGGAGGGATGCCACTCATGCTTCTGCTAGGAGACGTCGTGCCGAAGAACAAGAACGTGCACGTCTTGAAGAAGCTACGGTCGTTGCTCCGACTCAAACGACCGGCCAATTCGACGAAGAAGAAGGCCACGCAGACGAAGAGCGGCGCACAGATGAAGAAGAGGAAGAAGACGCTGATATTTTGACGGGCCCTTGTCCCGGTGGACCTGAGGATCCCCGACTTATTCCAAGTTTCAAAACTCATGTGGCGTATGAGATTTAGAACGGAATTGAGAGGCCCGTATTGAGGTGTTGGTGCCACACAACCAAGATGGATACATGGAATTTAGAAGGCAATATAAGCGAGTTGCTTCAGAACTCTCGAGTTGCGAAATTAAGGTCGATTTCGTACAAGACGCCAAATAAGAATCTAATTTGTGCGTTTCTCGAGCGTTGGCAACCAGAGACTAACACATTCCACATGCCATTCGGTGAGATGACAATTACGTTGGATGATGTTTTTTGTCTCATCGGACTCCCGGTCAGTGGGCTACCAGTGGTTGAACCATTGTCAGCAAGGGGACGGGAGGAGCCAAAGAAGATGATTAATAGGTTGTTGGGGTATCAGAAAGGGATGCACAGACTGAGCTTCTGGGCCAGAGAGGTAGCTCGGTCCGGATGGAGTGGCTCCGGTCTGAATTTGAGTCAGACGTCAGTAGCACGGATAATGCGAAAAGAAGGCTTGCTGTCCGTGCATATTTATGGTTCGTACTTGGATGCACAATATTTTCTGACAAAAGTGGGACACGTGTTGATACAAAAGTTCTTAGCCTTTTAGATAATATCAACAACGTCAATGACTATGCCTGGGGAGCTGCTGCTTTAGCTTTCTTATACCGACAGCTTGGAGTAGCATCTCGGAGTGGAGTCCGCCAAATATGTGGATACTTGACTTTACTGGAGGTATCTATATCTCAGCCTGTGATATGCATTTTTTAATGTTATACAACGACCAATATGCTTCATATTTTCGTATTGTAGGCCTGGATATTCGAGTATTTTCCCTTCACGAGGCCTACACATAACGTCAACTATAAGATGGGGGACCCACTTGCTATGAGGTGGGCCAATAGACCCCATGCTGGACCAGGTACCAACATGGTCTCATCCATCAGGGAGGTATTGGACAATCTTCAAGTCCACAATGTGAGTGTTAATTTATCCATTTACTCATAACTTATGTTCTACTCATAACTAATTGTTTCAATTTATGATGTAGGTGAATTGGACACCCTACCACGGAATGAGGAACAATTTTCCTCGCGACGACGTGACTTTCTTTCATGGATGTATACGTGCCTTTGACATTGTAGAGCCGTATCATCCCGACCGTGTCCTTCGACAATTTGGGCTACGACAGAAAATTCCTTACGATCCTTTGTTTCCAAGTGAGGTCCGTCGGGGAAGCACGAGCCAGCAGTACAAGCTGGCGTTCAATGTTCTAGGAGGCTACTTCCAATACTGGCGCAGCCATGTACTGTCTCCCGAAGCCCGTGGGAGAGCTGCCAACCCTGCATGGGAGTGTATAAATGATTATATGGTTTGGTATAGGACGTTTTCACATCCTATCGTCCAAAATCCAGATAACGTCTCTAGCGTCGCTGGTACTACATCTACCCAGACAGGGCCAAACCCATGGGGCATGATCGAAAATGCATTGGAATATCTACAACCGGTGTACCAGCAATTGATGGACAATCAAGAGGCACAAGACCCGTCGATCATAGAGACAGCCATAATTGGCGCATATGGTGCACTAAAGCTCGAGCCCCAAAAAAACCTGAATCTTCTAGGAGGGAACCAAGCCGTAGGCGTCGTCGTAGGTCATAGACTATGACTACAAGTGGTTTTTAAGATGTTTTTTGATGTGGTTTTTGTTAATATGTGGTTGTTAAGATTTTGTGGTGAATCTTGATTACAAGTGGTGAATCTTGATTACAAGTTGGTTGTTAAATTTGGTGGACTTTGTTAAATGTTACTTTGAAATTCTTGACTGAAAATGGTGGACTTTGTTAAATGTTACTTTGAAATTCTTGATAAAAGTTGGTTGTTAAATTTGGTTGTTAAATGTTTGTTGTATGAAATGTTGGTTGTTACTTTGTTAAATGGTACTTGTACTTTTATTTTTTGACTGAAAATGTACTGCTCGACCACAATTGGTCGTCCAGGTTCATACTGTTCGACCACATCAGGTCGAACAATTGCAAACTGTTCGACCAATACAGGTCGAACAGTTTGCAAGTTTTCGACCTGTTGTGGTCGAACAGTATGAACCTGGACGACCAATTGTGGTCGAGCAGTACATTTTCAGTCAAAAAATAAAAGTACAAGTACATTTCAATTGCAAAAGTACCAATTCACAACTTTTGTTACCAATACATCATCCCAAAGTACCAATTTACAACTTTTCACATGGAAGATCATCCCAAAGTACCAATTCACAACTTTTGTTACCAATACATAATTTTTTTGGTACAAATACATGATAGTTCATGGAACCAAGCTGTCCACATGCATTTAATACAATTTCATAAAGTTCATGGAATTCAATACAATTTTTCGTCCTCGCTAATCGGCCAAATCCTCAACATGTGAGCTACCGGATGGAACAATTTTCTTATACTTTTTGATCCGTTCTTTGTAGATATCCTCCCAACCGGATGCACATGGAAGACGCAGAATAGACCACTTGGTGATAATGGATGGTAGCGGTACGTCTTCGGCCAAATTTACCTGCATACAAAACATAACATGTCACTATAATTTACGTTAACAAATGATTTACCAAGATGAAATGATGTTCGTACTAAAATTTACCAAGATGAAATGATTTTCGTTAACAAATGCCATGCATACAAGCTGAGGAAGTATTGGAACTTCAGTCCTCATAGGTAGAAACAACGAGAAACCGTTCTTGTGCATGTGGACGATGGCCATATTGTAGGCCGACGCCGCCAAGTAGTACATATCTGGGTATGACCACCAGTACTTACTGTCATAAATGGGTGTTGTAAAATAATTCAAAGCTGCTCGTACATCTTCGGGAGACCCCTTAAGCAAGTTACATCTAGCGTATAAATCTCCCAAGTTTGTTAGCTCTTGAATCAGGTCAGTACGAACTTTCGGCCAGGATTCCTTCCCCAACCCAAGTGCATGGGCTATGCATCAAAAATCACAATGTCCATCCCCTAGTACATTTTTCGTACTCAACACATAGGGATGGAAATGAGATGGAACTTGTTGTATGTATGCAAAATCGGGTTCATTACGTGAGGACTTGCGTTGGACCGGATCCTTTTTCCTTCGGATGGAAGAAAACATTGGTTTTGCCGAAGGGTGAGCACCGACAATGATAGTTTCATCCAACGGAGAACAACTATCGTCAGCAGACTCTACAATTTCGAATTTGCTTGGGTTCCGTTTCGTCGAATTTGTATGGCGGATTTTCGTTTTGCTTGGCCTACCACGAGCTCGTTTGTGGACCACCGGTTCAAGCAACGAAGATGTTGAAGGAACTGATATCTCCCGTATTTTTTCAGCAACAACAACCTTTGAGAATCGGTAGCCGCCTCAAACTTACAATTAATATCAGTCATGGTCTCCACCCAACGGCTTCGGATATCTTCATCAGCTACACTGTCTGTTTTGTAGGGTTCAGAATCTAACTTCCGCCAAAATCTGTCAACCATATCGAGCTGAATTACCTGACCATCCCGATTCAACTCTGCAAGTTCATGTGCACAAGGTAACCCGCAAGTCCTCCTTAACACACAACCACAAAGGAGAGGATCTACTCCGGTAGTTTCTATACCCTTCATCTCTTCATAAATCTTACCACGAGCATGATGAGACACCAATCCTCTGATAATCTTGAATAGCAGAGAACTATAACGATGTGGTACAACATTAAGACACATCTCAAATGAGGCTTTTATTTGGTTGTGTGACGTTGTCAGCAAGTCGTGTATCCTTGTCCATGAGATCTCAAAAGTTGATTGACTCGTGCCCAATTGTTTTTTCAATTTTGAATATGCACTCTCCGCCCTGTGAATATGAAAATTATATAGTGAGATTCATACTTTGTAAGATTATTAACATTTACACATGCAAAGTATTGTTTCAAGTTACGTACCTGCTACTTGTCGTGTTCTCAAAATGCATGACATTGTTTGTCCAACACGAAACAAATCTTTCTTTATAGGGCTCTATCCAATTATTGATGGCATACTCAACTGCTTTCGGATAATCGGAGAAATCTTGCTTCAATCTTCTAAGCAACTCATTGAATCTAGGTTGGTCTTCAGCAAGAACCAACGAATTCCATGAATTATTGAAACTATCCCACTTCTCCTTGGTACGAAACATCTTTTTGCAATTGGCCAAAATATTTTTGCTAATATGCCACCGACAAAGCAAGTGAGTGGAGCTGGGAAAAGTAACGCTTATGGCATTCATTAGTGCTAACTCACGATCAGTCACAATCACCTTGGGTAAGAATGATTGATCCACTAATCCTTTAAGCGTACTAAGTGCCCATATATAATTGTCTTCCCGCTCTGCCTCCATATAAACACATGCCACTGAAAATGTAATATTTGTGGAAGTAACGCCTACCACTTCCAAAAGTGGCATCTTATATCTGTTAGTCTTGTATGTACAATCCATCAATATAATATATGGAAATGCACGCAACAAGTCCACATTAGTCGGGTGAGCATAAAAAAGATCCTTCATTCGATCGGTTTGCTCACATCTCCTAGTCAGATAGTAGTACTTTTTCGACTCCAATTTTTCCAACAAATATTGCATCTGAGAAAGTCCTCCATGCTCGACAACTCTGTGCTTATGTCGAGCATTGTAAATAGTCTTCAATGTTGACTCATTCCCACTAAAACTATCTTTCAACGTGCTCAGTATATCTTTTGGCCTTGTATTGTTCTTCGTCAGGTCTTTAACAAGTTGATCTTCTGCAGGGGTCAGTCGACCGGCATATGAGTGTCCAACCAAATTTCGTCCCAGTGGGTGATTATGTGACCCGCATATAACCCTCAATGACCATTGTCCTACGTCATTGGCTTGCACTCCCTTCAACTGAAATGGACAATCACATTTCTTCGTGCCCGTAAGCCTTTCACGTCTCGGCTTCTTGGCAATGTTAGTCGAATTTTTTTCATCGACTTTTGGCTTCTTCTGCCGATATTTACCACCGCGCTCACAACCCAAAATTACTCGAGCTCGTCTTCCATCTCCGCTATCCGATCGTTTAACCAAAATAACCATATTATGACGGTTTCCTACCGTACGTACCCAATTCACCAAAGATTCACTATTCTCAAATAACGCATCCGTAAGAAATTCGTCTAAGAAATTACGTTGTTCTTCAAACATTGGATGCCTGATAATGCTCATTTCAGTGTTAATTTCATTGTCATTTGAAGTGTTTTCCTACAGTGAAAAAATTTAACAACTGAATAAGGTGAAAAAAAAAAACTAATATTGTTCGACCACAACAGGTCGTGCAAACTTAAACTGTTCGGCCTGTTAGAGTCGAACAAACCCATACTGTTCGACCAGAGCAGGTCGGGCAAACGTTATATGTTCGGCTCTTACAGGTCGAGCATCTGTTGATCTGTTCGACTTGTCCAGGTCGAACAGATCACGAATTCTGAAATTTTTTTTTCAAAAAAAAAACCGAATCACACGATTACAAACAAAAAAATTCAACAAAAGAGGAACGTACCTTGGAAGATTCATCTGCATTTCGTCCCTCCATTATGATTTCTTCAACTTCCTTTAACTTCCTTCAAAGTAAGAAGAATTTAGGATTTTTTGCTTGGGGAGAGAAAGTGGAGGGTTTTTGGGTTGGGGAGAGAAAGTGGGGTGTACTAAGAAGTGGATACCCCTGAAAGTGGAGGGTTTTTGCTTTGGGTTGGGGAGAGAAAGTGGAGGGTCATTTACGTCTTTACACATTAATCTATTTTTTCACTTAAGTTACATGGGGTGTCCTTAGAAATACATGAGGTGTCAATAGTCGGACCAAAAATCGTAATATACTTGTACAAAATCTAGTTCACATCCCATTCGTCTTCCTTGGCGGCAAACACAAGACTGACTCGGAAGCTCTCTCCCTCCAAAGAAACTGCCAATGGCAGTCCATAACCCAAAGAAAAAAAAAATGATATATTGATGCAGCAGCATGCGCGTTCGAGATCCCGGACGCTTAGGTGGAAGGACGACAATAGTAAAGAAAGATGGATCCACATGGGACTCGAGATTCGGTGCAGGCCCCTTGCGTAGAGGGGATCTCTCTCGCCTACTTACTTCCACATGGACTCTGCTCCTCCTCCTACTACTACTACTAACCCATCCCCCCCTTCCTCCTCTTTTGTCCGCAGCAGCCGCCGCCATCGACCCCCATTGCTCTCCTTTATTATCCCCCAATCCTCCGATCCTGACTTCCAGCGGTGGTGCATCTAGGGTTTATCACGGGTCTTGATTGATCTTCTTCGAGGTATTTATGCTCTCTTCTTGAAAACTAGTTCATTAAGTTAGGTTTCAATTTCTTGATTTAGTGTCGGATTAGTTTAGATCTCAAAATTTGCAATGCGCCCTTTGAAGTTGTTTGCTGCGTCCCGATGTCTTGGGATATGGTCCTTAGCAATGTTGGAACCAGAAATTCGATCTAGGGTGTGCTTGACTGGGTATGGACTGACTCATATGAAAAAAAAATATGGAGAAAAATTGATTTTTTTTTTTTGGTTTGGGCTGGAGCACACGCCAGCCTAAGGTTGACGAACTTGTTTTCTATCACTAGCTTATACACTGATACTGGACAAAAGAAATTAGGGGTGAGCATTCGGTTAATTCGGTTCCAACCGAACCGAATTTCTGAAAACCGAATTAACCGAACTTAATAACATCCAAACCGAAACCGAACCGATCTGAGTCAAAACCGAATCAAACCGAAACCGATTTATTCGGTTCGGTTTTTCGGTTGAATTCGGTTTATTCGGTTGGGCTTTTTGATAATGGGTCGGGCCTAAAATTGGATTTCTTATTGAAAAAATGAAGTTATTAAAAAATTGGATACCAAAGCTTATTGCTGTTCAATCTGTCAAATTTTGCTTTCATGTTCTAAAGAAATATTCTCAAATGAGAAAGCATAATTCATAGATACAAATGTTGGCAAAGCATAATTCATAGATACAAATGTTGGCACTTTACAATAAATATTATACAGCACATCACAGAATATACACATTACATATTACAAAAAAGTGGCTCTTGCGCTTTCCTACATGCTACAGAGTAACAGATAAATCAAAGGCTCCTTCCACATATACACATTGTCACATTATACATATACATATTACACATGTTCCATATCCACCTGACATAATAATCCTAAAATAGCCAGAGAAAAAGGCAATTACATATATAAGAAAAAATGTAGAAATTCCAGCCTCTACTTTGCTGCATGCTAGTCACAACTTTGACCTCTCCAAGTGTTTCTCCAGTGATCTATACATATGAAATTGAAACCAGGTTAAGACTACAAATGGATCAGAACTAAGGGGAAATACAAGTCATAAATAGCAATCCAAGAAATATTACACCAGCAGAATGATTGCCTCAAATGATTGCCTCAAACTTATAGTCGTACCAACAGAAGAAAATAAAAACCAACAGAAGAAAATAAAAATAGTAAGAATGAGCAAGCAGATGTATTTGAAGTAAAACCAACACAAGAAATTTAATCATAAGAAAATATGAAAATAAATCAAGCTAAGTATGAACTTTTCTTTCTTACTAAATGTGATCACCTGTCAAATGGCAATGAGAGGATATCCTTAATGGCCGCTTTAGATGCAAGTTCGTCATCAGTGAGCATGAGTATCTATTGAATGTTGTTTTCAATGAGTACCTTGCTGCAAAACAATAGACATTGACAAGTATTGTTGAAGTTTGAAGGCTAAGATTGGCAAGTTGTGCATCAATAGATACATTGCAGTATCTGTCCACTACTAACACCATATCATCATTGCTCACTTTCTTAATATTTGTTAGCAATTTATAATTGAATAAAACAAGTAAACTAGACTATAAAGTAAAAGGTTTACTACTTGGATAACATAGAGTGCCGATAACTTGATTGCAGTGATTTGCATATTGCAGCGATCTTGAACAAAAGCCTGCAGATTCAGTATAGGGCACAAATATACTGCCAACAGAAGTGCAGAGCATGCATAGTGCACAAACTTAAGAGTGCCAACAATTGGAGTCTGCAGATTCTGTATAGTGCACAAATAGGGTGCCAACAACAGAAGTTCAGAGCCTGCATAGTGCACAAACATAGAATGCCAACAACAGAAGTGCAAAGCCTGCATAGTGCAGAAACATGGAGTGACAACAACAGAAGTGCAAAGCCTGCATAGTGTAGAAACATGGAGTGCCAACAACCGAAGTCTGCATATTCTGCATAGTCCAAACATACAGTGCCAACAACAGAAATCTGCATAGTCCACAAACATAGAGTACCAATAACAGAAATCTGCAGATTCTGCATAGTGCCTACTGCAGAAATGAAGTCTGAAATGCAATACTACATAGTGCAAAATAATGTAGAGTACTTAATATTACAGTCCAAAATATCTAGATCTTTAAAACCCGCTTGAGGTTGAGCCCATCGCCAAATGACTTAAATCTATATAAGAAATGATGACACAAATTAATATTCAATACAACTAATAAAGTAATATCTTGATTTTCAACTCTTTAATAAAAAGACAAACCTTTTTCAAGTTGATCTAGAGATTCCAAGTTCTCTTCAAGATCACTAACAATAGATCGATTGTGACTTGATCGTAACCAATCTTGAGAACAAATAAGACCTTGAGCAATTTTAGGTGTCAAAGAGCTCCTAAATACATCAAGTACTCGACCACCCGTACTAAATGCACTCTCGGAAGCCACCGTAGATATAGGGACAACCAACACATCACGAACCATTCTCGAAAGAACGGGAAAACGAGGAGAATTAATCTTCCACCAAGCTAAGAGATCAAAATTTGGATTCTCATCTTCATCGGCCTCGGTGGGCTCAACAAGATAACGATCCAACTCCGACTTTGCTATCACAACCACCCGTTTTCATTTTATGATTCTTATATTGAGTCTTCATCATATGTTTCAAGTTAAAAAGAGGACGATCTTCGATGCTTGAAGATTCAACTATTCCATTAGTAGTTGAAGAAGCAACTATAGGTGAAAGGATCTTCTTGTACTCTTCAAACATAGAGTACACAACCGTTCTCACCTTCTCCATCATGGCATCACCCCTTGATTGACCATATAGTTGATGTAACCACCATTCAACATATGCAATCTTTTGACGTGGATCAAAAAGTGGCGCAATGAAGATAATCATGTTCATCTTCTCGATGTCTCCCCAATACTTGTCATATTTGTCTCTCATTTTATCCGCCATCATAGATAACTCAAAGTCGTCACTACTCTTTGCATTCTTCAAGAGAAAGTCGATAGATGCAATCTCTTCAAAGATTTTGTTGAAAGTGACATACAATGAGCCCGAGACTCGTAAAGTAAATTCATAAAAATGTTCTAAAAAAGTACACAATCTTCTCACATTTGACCAATCCTCCTCGCTAGGAAACAAGTTCTCCTCTTCAAGTTCACTCCTAAATAAAACGTCTTCGTCGTGGAACCTCTCAAAGGCTCTTTGAAATCTTTGCGCCGTGTACAACATCAAATATGTTGAGTTCCAACGGGTACTCACATCAAGACACAATAATTTCTTACTTTGTATATTTTCAATTTGAACACAATCTTTGAACTTTTGAAAACGGGAAGGAGATTGTCTCACATAGCAAATAGCCCTCCGAACACGAGCAACCGAAGAAGACATCATTTTTAATCCATCAACAACAACAAGATTTATAATGTGTGCAATGCAACGCATATGTAAATACTTGCATTGAAGAATACTATTTCTCCGTTGTGCATACTTCTTACTTAAATAAGCAATGGCAACATCATTAGAGCTTGCATTATCTACGGTGATTGTAAATATCTTGTCAATGCCCCACTCAATCAAACACGACTCTATGTCCCTCCCAATTGCCTCGCCTTTATGACTAGAAGTTGGACAAAATAATTTTTTTGTTCAATTCCCATTCATCATTGATATAATGTGCCGTAAGACACATATAATTTATCTTTTGAATGGATGTCCACGTATCCGTCGTAAGGCAAACCCTTTGATTGGACTCCTTGAAGTAAGTCTTCAACTTAGTCCTTTCATCGGTGCAAAGATGGAAACAATCTCGTGCAACGGTCCATCTTGATGGTACACCAAACATAGGACATGCAATAGAAACAAAACGTTTGAAGCCCTCCCCCTCTACAAACCGAAAAGGAAGCTCGTCAACAATTAGCATGTAAGCTAATACCTTCCTCACATCTTCTTGATTAAATTGCTAACTAGTGAGGGTTGACTTCCCCTTTCCAACGGATTGTAAATTCAATATTGATTGGGTAGAGCCTTTATGATTTGGGTTAAGGGGGCACATATGCCAATGATTCTTAACAGAAGTAGTCCCATTAATTACGGGGTGACAATAATATTGTTTTTTGCAGAAATTAAACTCCGCTTTTGGATTTCCATTCTCAAGAAACTCTTTGAAATCACTCCAATAAGGAACTCTTCTTTTACCAATACGTTTGCTTTTGACCTTGAGCTTAGAATTAGTTGTCGAATTGATAATGGGGTTATTTGTGTCATGGGAACTTTTTCCCGCCACATCCCCACCCTCATGCTCAATAGGTTCCACTTCATTCAACATCTAAAAATAAACATAACAAAAATGTATTACAACTCTAATTTACAAAGCAAATTTCAAAAATATTTAATGGAAGGAATTAAGAATACGCACATTGCATGAGTACGATGTTGATGCCATGAATTTGACTCAACTTACGCAACAAATGACCTATTAAATTATTTGTTGAACAACATATAAGAATAAGATATAGTTTTAGTAAACCCTACCTTAATTTGTTGAACATTATATAAAAACAAGATACAGTTTTTATATATTCTTATCAGTTTTTTCCTGTTCTTATCATTTTTTAGCTTTTTTGCAAAACCACATTTAATTGTAAAATACATAATCCCAACCCCAAAGCAAAGGAAGCATATTTTATCAGTTCTAATTGACATTGTAATGAACAAAACTCCTAGCAAAGCAAGCATGCAACACGTTAATATTTCAGATTTTTGGACAACTAGCCATTAATTGTAGCATTTGTGCAAATTGGCACTGCAAGTGATCCTGTAAAATGTAGACTGACATTTGAAAGTTGTAGTTTCAAAGATTACTTACAGTGATTGCTGGCCTGTTGCTATTATAAGAATAAATAAGGGCCAATAAGCCAAAGATCCAAGCCACAAATAACTGCAAAACAGAAATAAAAAATAACATTAGAAGAAATATGCAAGTTAATTTGAGGAAACACTAATAACTATCAAATGATTCAAATCCCAAGTGTGTGTGTGTGTGTGTGTCTATATATATATATATATATATATATATATATATATATATATATATATATATTCAGCAACCAGAATATATAACCAAAATATAGGCCTTGTAACTCAAATTATATATATCCTATATTTTGGTTATATATTCTGGTTGCTGAATATATATATATATATATATATATATATATATATATATATATATATATATATATATTCGGCAACCAGAATATATAAACCAGTCTTGTACCCTACATAGAATAAAACAAGGATGGATTCTATTTTTTCAGATCCGAAACTATACTACATAGAACAAAATTTTTTCAGATCCGAAACTATACTACATAGAACAAAACAAGGATGGATTCCAACTTATTTTTTTTAGATCCGAAACTATCCGAAACTCCTAACTCAAATTTTTTCAGATCCGAAACAAAACAAGGATGGATTCCAACTTATTAACAAGAAACTATACTACATAGAACAAAAAAAACAATAGCACGTAAATTAAAAGAAAAAATTACAACACAAAAATATATAACAAAAAGGATAATTATAACAGTGATGACACGATGGATCTGTACATTTAGACACAATAGAACCAAAATTAAAAGAAAAAACTAAGAATACTTACAAAAATAGTTGTAGGAGCCATCGAGCCAGTCAAAGTTCAGATCCGGAGAAAGATGGTTCAGTGAGACCGTGAGAGAGTGAGAGAGGCGGTGCGGTGAGATGAGATGGTGAGAGAGTCAGAGGTGGCCGGTGAGAGAATGAGAAGAGGAGGACCGAGAGGAGGGTTTGGAGCATGGATCTAGGGTTTTTTTTTTAGATGAAGAGGACTAGAGGAGACTCAGGAGAGCTGCTGCTCTGCTAAGTCTGCTTTAGAAATTAGAAAAGTGAAGAAGTGAGATTATGAGAGGAGAGAGAGAGAGAGAGAGAAAAAGATGATATATACCAAGGGTTAGGTTTAAGGGTATTTACGTAATTTCAAATCCCTATTCGGTTTTCGGTTTTAAATCGAACCCGAACCCAATAACCGAACCCGAACTCGAAAACCGAATTACTGGATTTTCCAAACCGAACCCGACCCGAATTTTTTTTAAACCGAACCGAATTGCTTATTCGGTTCAGTTCGGTTCGGTTCGGTTTTCGGTTTTAAACCTAATAATGCTCACCCCTAGAAGAAATGATCTGAGACTGAGATTACCTATGAGCTTATGCACTGGACTGCTGATAGAGTTCAGATTTACTCTCCAGTCCAGGCTCTACAGGCTCTATTTCACTCACCAGACTACTCAGAATTGAAGCAGTGTAGAGCAGTATACTGGCTTGAGCTCCACGTCATTCTGTTACTTAGTTAAGAAAGGGTATTATTGTCATTGGAAAGAACTGAAAATTGCCAAGTCTTATAAATAGAGAATAGGAATACAAAGAAGGGATGTGAAGAATTGTAATGTTTAGATTTGCTATCAGTTTTCATTAGGTTTGTAATGTTCTCTTCTTCTTCTTCTTCCCTAAATTTGAATACAAAACTCTAGCTATTTTTCCTTCAAATTATCTTCAGTTCTTCTTCACTTCTTTAGTAGTTGTAGGAATCATGTTCAATTTGGATAGATCTCCATCATTATCTGGACACTTGGGAATGGGATCCTATAAATAGGTATCAGAGTCGTACAATTCCAGGCTCAGACATGCGGAAGTCTGGGTTCGAGCTGGAGCTCACGACTAGGATTTCCGGAGGATCCTCTCCATCAGATCGTGGAGGAGAGTCTTCGATCTCTCGAAGGTATTTTGTTGGTATATTTGGTATGTCAGAATATGCCACAGGATATTCCACAGAGGTTTAATGTAATGAGGAGGATTGTAAGGCTATATATAGCCATGAGATTATCAATAAAATCATAACAAAATATTCAACATGGTATCAGAGCTACCAAAATCCTAGCCGTCGCCACCTTTTCCAAACCCTAACCCAGTCATCACCATCCGCACCACCACAGCCACCGCCGCCACCAGCCGCTGTACGCCGCCCTCGCCGCACACCGACCTCACGGCCACCAGCCGCTGCACGGCCGCACGTCGACCACCTCGCGTGCGAGCCGGCCGCTGCTCGGAGATACCCGCCCGACGACGCCCACTCACCTGTCAGTCGGTCCACAGTCCCCACCATTGTGAAGTTGCATTTTTCGAAGTCTCCCGCGGGGTTGTTCCGGACGTTGAAGACCTAGAACCGATAGGAGAGACATGATTGGATCTAGGAGAGGACGAAGAGGACGAGCGTGAATCGTGGAACGGGTGTGAGGTGATCAGAGAAGAGGATCGATGGAGGAGATTATCAAGAAGCTGGACCCTGCGGAGATTGCAACGTTGATGAAGCTGATAAAACTGTCAGCTGGTGAGAGCTTGACAAGAACATCGACGAAGTTGGAGCTTCCCTCCATCGATCTGAAGCTTGATGGACCAGCTACCTACCTGAGTTGGTCACGACGGGTGAGGAGAACCCTCGCAAGAAAGAATCTGGAGGGTTTTCTGTCAGAAGAGGCGACTGAGCCGGACGAGGGCTCGACATGACGCAACGAGTGGAAGTTCACTCATATGGTGATCTACATTTGGATTCTCAATTCTTTAGTCCAGTTGATCGTCGCCACGGTGGATGGCATCGAGATGGTGAAGGACGTATGGAAGAAATTGAGGACCTACGATGGTGTAGGGAACAACTTACGAGTTTTCCAGATCAAGGGGTAGATCGACGACACCGTACAGGAAGAGAAGACGATGTAGGAGTATGCCACAGAGTTGGAGCGTCTGTGGTTGGATTACGATCACTCCTCAGATCGGATGAGCTGCGGGGACCCGAAGTGTAAGGAGAGACATGTACGTTTGCAGGAGAGGACGATGAAGTTCCTTAAAGGGTTGGCTGCAGTATTTGCTCAGAGGAACAACACTACTTCTAGCCCAACCGAAGATCCTCACCATTGAGGAGGCTATCTCGGCCATGATCCAGGAGAAGACTCGCATCAAGCTGCAGGCAGGAACAAGTGGTCCTTCTGCAGTAAAGTCAACACTGGCGGCTACCAGTTCGAGCGACATAGGGCCTAAGGGAGAGCCCTGGCAGCACAACAGGTAGTGCTACAACTGCGGAGAGATGGGACATCATCGATATGCTTGTACCAAACCACCTAAGGAGGGAGATCCAGGTGGTGGACGTGGACAGTTCGGTGGACGTAGACATTTTGGAGGATGTGGCCGTAGACATTTTGGAGGATGTGGTCGTGGTCGTGGAGGTCGACGGGGTGGTCGAGGAGGTTATCAAGCGAACCTGCTGGTAGCAGAAGGGGATGAGGGAGCTGGTGGTACCTTTACTGAGGAGGATCAGGCACTGATGGACATGTTGGAGGTACTCAGGAGGAAGCAGAGAGCGTCAAACGATAGAGACAGGAGGAGTGGAACCGAGGAGGCGTCCACCTCATTCTTCGCTGGAGGCAACGCCGTCATGTATGTCCATCCATCAGAAGATACTGATGACTCACTCGTCCTTGCATCTGTCTTCCCTTAAATCGTCAGACTGGATTATCAACTCTGGGGCATCTCGACATGTGACGGGGAATGTTTGTGAGTTCTTCTCCTACACTCATCTAGCGTCGACATACAGCATTCAAACAGCTGATGGTACTTTACAGCCACTGGTCGGTAAGGATACCGTAAATTGTACAGGTTCAGTAAAATTATTCAATGTTTTGCATGCTCCATCTTTTCCAGTCAGTCTTTTGTCCATCAGTTCTATAATCCTCCAACTAAAGTGTATTGTCTTTTTTGATATTTCTAAGGTGATCTTCCAGGAGAAATAGACGGGACGAAGACTTGGGACTGACACTTGGCATGAGAGACTGTGGTACCTGGATCGAGAAGGGCTGGATTCAGCATTGATGTCTATGGCAGAGAAGGCAGGAATGAGAGGACTGAAGATGAGTGCCGAGGATACATTAATATTCCACCATAAGAGGTTGGGACACTCCTCTTTTGCTACTTTAAGTAAATTGTGTCCAGCTATTTATGATAAAACAAATAAGGAGAAACTAGTATGTGATGCATGTGATTTAGGCAAACTTACTAGGAGCTCATATGCTAGTACGGATTATAGGAGCTTGTCTGTTTTTGATGTAATACATTCTGATGTTTGGGGGCCATGCACCATTACTACTATGAATGGTTACAAGTAATTTGTTTTCTTTCTTGATTGCTCTTCTCGTGTCACATAGCTGTATTTTATGAAGAATAAGAGTGATGTATCTACCTGTTTTCGGGACTTTCATAAACATGTTCAGACTCAGTACATGACAGTGGTGAAGGTACTGAGGTCTGACAATGGGACATAGTATATCAACAAAGCACTTGCGAAATACTTGTCAGCCTAAGGGATACAACATCAGACCACCTGTGCATACACACCAGCACAAAACGGAGTAGCAGAAAGGAAGAACAGACACCTTTTGAAGGTGGCAAAAAGCATGATGATCAATATGAATGTCCCACAAAGTCTGTGGGGACATGCAGTGTTGACAGCAACTCAACTAATCAATAGGATGCCCTCAAAGGTACTGGGATGGAAGTCTCTATGTGAAATGTTACAAGAAAATAATAGTGGGATACTCCCACTGAAGGTATTTGGTTGCGTGTGTTTTGTGAATGACAACAGACCGTCAGTTGGAAAACTTGATCCGAAAGCAGTCAAGTGCATCTTTGTGGGCTACTCGGCGACTCAGAAGGGGTATGTGTGCTGGGGCCCAGTAGAGAAGAAGTTTGTGGGCATGGATGTTCACTTCAGGGAGCATGAGCAATACTACCGTCGGAAGGGAACCTCAAAGAACTCACCTGATACTGCGAGTATGAGGCGAGAGGGGGAGATTGGTGAAAGCCTGTTGACCGATTTAGGAGTATGGCATGGAGGCGCGGTTGAGGAGGAGCATGAAGGTGAAGGGAACAGGGGGAGGAGATGAGAGGTGTTAGGCCCACGGCTTAGGGGAAGATACTTACCTACAACAGGAAGGGAAGCAAACTGCAGGACCAGTACCTACAGTACCAGTGCCAAGTCCCTTGTCTGCGTCCGTCTCGACTCCTGAGACACCTACACCTATACCACCAGAGTCTCCTTCAGGTGATATCATTCTTCCTACTCCTTCCACACCATTATCAGTACAGAGGACCACTTGCCATAATACGGGAAATCCTCCTGTTAGATATGATTGTGACCTTGCTCAGTTTGTTTCATATGATCATATCTCCTCTTCTCATAGGAGCATTCATTGCGTCTTTGGATAGTATTACTGTATCTAACAATTGGCAGGTTGCCAAGAACGATCCAAAGTAGAAAGCAGCGATGTACGAGGAGTTGGGGGCTCTTGAGAAGAACCACACTTTGGGAGCTGGTAAAACTGTCAGAAGGAAAGAGAGCAGTCGGATGCAAGTGGATCTTTACTGTAAAGCATAATCTAGATGGACATGTTGAGCGCTACAAAGCTCGACTGGTGGTAAAAGGATATAGTCAGACGTACGACATTGACTATGACGAGACTTTGCACCAGTGGCAAAGATGAGCACTTTCAGGACCCTGATTTCTCTGGTAGCAAATGGTGGATGGAAGCTATACCAACTGGATGTGAAGAACGCATTTCTTCATGTAGATGTAGTGGAGGAGGTATACATACAGATACCAACAGGATTCGGCACCTAATCAGACAGTGGACAAGGTCTGTAGGTTGAAGAAGTCCCTCTATGGACTGAAGCAGTCTCCTCGAGCGTGGTTTGACAGATTCAGGAGGACGATGATAGGAATGGAATATCGGCAGATCAATGCTGATCATACTGTATTCTTCCGTCGGAGTGGAGGCCATATCACCATGCTTGCGGTATATGTGGACGATATGATTATCACATGAGATGATGAGTAGGAGATCGCCCGACTCAAGGGGGAAGCTTGGCAAGAAATTCGAGATGAAGGACCTTAGCCTTATTCGGTACTTCTTTGGGATTGTGATTGCTCGAGAAGCAAAGAGGATTGTTCTTTCCCAGAGGAAGTATGCAATGGACCTTACAGAGACGGGGATGTTGGGATGCAAACCTGCAGCGACGTCGATATATCAGAGGTTCAAGCTGGCTGCTGAGGCTGGGGAACCAGTTGACATGGATAGATACCAGAGATTGGTGGACAAGTTGATCTATTTGAGCCACACTCGTCCTGATATCTGCTTTGCAGTAAGTATGGTGAGCCACTACATGCATGACCCACGAAAGGGTCATATGGACACAGTATACCAGATATTGAGATACTTGAAGGGTGCCTCCGGAAAGGGACTGATATTCAAGAAGAATAATCACGTGAGCATCGAGGGCTACTGTGATTCTGACTGGACTAGCTGTGCTGATGACAGGAGATCTACCTCGGGATACTGCATATTTGTAAGAGGCAACTTGGTCTCTTGGAGGAGTAAGAAGTAGTCAGTGGTGGCCAGATCGACAGCTGAAGCGGAGTACAGAGCTATGGCTTGGGAGTTGCAGAACTGCTATGGTTGAAGAATATGCTGCTGGAGCTGAAGCTGAAGCCGAAGCTGGATCAAGGAGCCAAGATGAAGCTGTGGTGTGACAACCAGTCAGCTATTAGTATCGCCAACAATCCAGTACAACATAACAAAACCAAACGCATCGAGATCGATAGGTTCTTCATCAAGGAGAAGTTGGATAGTGGACTATTGGAGCTAGGCCACGTTCCAACCAAGAATCATGTAGCAGACGGACTGACCAAGAGACTAAGCTCTGTGAGCATGATTAGAGGATGTGACAAGATGGCTTAGTGGATATCTTTCGCCTATCTTGAGAGAGAGTGTTGGTATATTTGGTATTGGTATATTAGAATAAGTATATTGGAATATCCTGTTGGTATATTTGGTATGTCAGAATATGCCACAGGATATTCCACAGAGGTTTTAATGTAATGAGGAGGATTGTAAGGCTATATATAGCTATGAGATTATCAATGAAATCATAACAAAATATTCAACATATTCTTCTTAAACTAGATCACAAACTGAAAATGTTGGACGATTTGATGGAGTATCGGAGGAAAGTTTATCCCTCATATTTTCGGTCATGGAGCCACCGACTCTGCCACCGTCGTACCCCTACAACAATTATTTGCCACCGCAGCAGTACGAGACTCCGTCGTACCCTCCGCCGCCCCCGTAGCAGCAGCAACAGTACCAACCACTTCTTCACAACTTGTTCGATGAAATGTCCGTGAGGGAGAAAACTCTTGATGCCTTTGGTGGTTCTCGAAGTTTTTCAGGTATCGGTGAACATGATAAGGGTGGCAGTTATGAGCAGTCAAGAGTGGGGATGCTTGGCAGTATGAGTTGGTGCAGCAGGTGCAAGATTGATTGTATGACTGGAAGATTTGGTTTTGCATTCACAGACAAGGGAGCACCAGAACATGACCATCGCCTTGGTTCTGAGCATTAAGAGAAACATTCAAACAGTTACAAGTTATGCTAGCACTGGTAAAAATGTGGCTAAACAGGAAAAAGGAGGGAAATTTCAAGTTCTCATGACGAGACTATGGCTGAACCAGTTAGCAGTTCAGCTACTGCTGCTGATGATAAAAGACATGATTTGACAGATGATGAGACCGTGTTGATAGAGCAAGCTCTTACAATGCCAATGGATGGTGCTAAATATGGTGGACTTGCCATTACAAACACTGACATGTTGGATGCTACTGTAATAGACTCAGATTTAGCTCTTGCACTTCATATGTCTATGGAGGATTTGATTTGTTTCTACGAAGCTGAAGGCAAGATTCCCGTGGTTTCGGTCGAGACGGTCGATAATGTTGTGTCCAATAAGAAGGAAGTCAATGCCCATCCTATCCGAGCTATGAAGCTCTCTGTTACTCCTGTTGTCAGTATTGTTGTGCAATGCAAGGTTGCTTCTGACCTCCCTAAACTGGTGGAGAGCTTGAAACATATGGCCAAATCAAATCCTATGCAGATGGAAAGCGATATTTCTTTCACTAAAATGGACCGGAGTTCACCTAGAGGAGGGCTTGAAACAAAATATAGCAGTGGCACCATCTCTGACAAATCCATTGATGCAGCTGACATTAAATCAGTCAACCCACCTATTAGTGATCGTAGAAATTCAATTTTTGAAGAGAAAAGGATTGAGAACTCACCTGTCGAGCACTTCATTGCAAATGCAATTGAATTGCCAAGAGAAACAAGTTTAGGAGCAGCTCAATCTGAGATTTTGTCACCAAGTATTTTAAAGGTCTGAACCTTATGGTGATGAGGATGATCAGAACTTGAATAAATCAGAATGGAGGATGGTGTGGGATCCAGGTGTACCATATAAAGTATTAGGACTTCCAGGCTTTAGTATCAATTTCAAGCTTCAACATCAGTTAGTTCTTTCTTCAGTATCAAGTAGTATCAATCATCATGCTTCAAAGCTTCAATTTCAAGTTATTACAGTCCTAGTGTCAGAAATAATGGCTCATAAGCTAAGTCATCAAGTTAGTAGAAGCAGGCTTGTATCAGTAGCAGAGCTCAAGTATGAGGCTTATCAGGTTTGCTTGCCTACAGTACCAGTTTTCTAGTTGGCTACTCCAAGCTTCTGTATCATTAACGTCTCCTTTAAGACAACAAGAAGTTCTTGGCCGAGGCTGCCACCACCATCCAGTTGATCGACTATGGCGCCCCCATGAGCTTCGCTGGACTCGACTCTGTTCTAGTGAAATTGGTTATTGAACATGCCTCTAGAGGTTTTCCGGTTGGTGGCCTAGAAAACAATAACTGTAGCTAGCCTTTTACAGTTTGCTCACACCTAACAAATCTCGCTTGAAACTGTAGCAAAAGAGGAGACAAATTGTTATATAATTTAATTTCATGCCTCTTGCATAAGTGATGACTGGGGATGATGTTACTATGAGAACTCATGAAGGTAAGATAGTGATGTCTGTCATAGCGCAAGAAGATCCAACTGCTCTCAAGTACTCAAATGCAGCTAATGAGGTTCGTGTTGGATCAAGAATGTAACAAGCAGCAGATGAAACCAAGCACAATGATTACCATATCATGGCCATTGAATCTGGGGTTTCCCGACGACCTCCTGCAGAAAAGCATGCCCAAGATCAAGAAAATTACCCGAAGGTTGTCGAGCTTTTACTCAATAATTTTGAGTACTCTCCCAACCTACTATATGAAGTTTATGCTCTCAAGATTCAGATTGCTTACAGGATATGGGATCCAGGCCCTCTCCCTGACATAGGAATAAGAAGAGCTACCAAATCGAAAAGGATGGTTTCATGGTATGGGATCCAGGCCCTAGTTCATTTCCACTGATTAAATGTTCACGTATGGGTTGCCAGGAAGTTGAAGATTCATTCTTGGAAGAAGTTGCCAGTTTCCATGTTTTGTTATGGGATCTAGGAAACAAAATTATTCCTTCATTGACCTTGGGACAAGGTCAATATAGGAGGAGGTATTGATACAAACCTGTTTTCTATCACTAGCTTATACACTGATACTGGACAAAAGAACTGATCTGATACTGAGCTTACCTATGAGCTATGTACTGGACTGCTGCTAGAGTTCATATTTACTCTCCAGTCTAGGCTCTACAGGCTCTATTTCACTCACCAGACTAGTCATAATTGAAGCAGTGGAGAGCAGTATACTAGCTTGAGCTCCACGTCTTTCTGTTAGCTAGTTTGGAAAGGGTATTGTTGTCATTGGAAAGGAATGACAATTGCCCAGTCTTATCAATAGAGAATAGGAATACAGAGAAGGGATGTGAAGAATTGTAATGTTTAGATTTGCTTTCAATTTTCATTAGGTTTGTAATGCTCTCTTCTTCTTCTTCTTCTTCTTCTTCTTCTTCTTTTTCTTTTTTTCCAAATTTGAATACAAAATCCTAGCTATTTTCCCTCAAACTTGTCTTCCGTTCTTCTTCACTTCTTCAATAGCTGTAGGGATCATGTTCAATTTTGATAGATCTCCATCAGTATCTGGACACTTGGGAATGGGATCCTATCATCCACCCTTGGTCCTTAGCATACCGGAGTTGAAGAAGATTTGAATAGATATAATTTGGGATAAACTAAAAGGTTTGTTGTTGTTGTGCCCTTTGGCCACGATTTGGTTCACGGAATCAGGGCATTGGGAAAGGAAAGTCATTCATTTCCTGTCTTTGTGTGCCAAAGATAAGGAGCATGAAAGGAAAATGGTTCCCAAAGGAAAGAAATATAGGGGGGAATGGTTCCCCTCACCCCCCAAGGAGCATTTATTACAAAAATTTAGGACTAAACTATCCTTGCTCAAAGATGTGTTTTGATTATATTTCTGGCATTTCCAAACACCGAAATGAAAATTGATGGAAATTGCAATTGTATAGGGTTGTTCTTTTAATGTGTTTTGTTTAGAGGGAAGCACATTATAAATATGAATGGTACTTGAACAAACTTTCGTTGATTGGCTCATTTTTAGCTTGACAAAGGACTAGTCAATGTGTGTATTCGCCAATATTGAACCTTTGATGATGAAGTTAAGATTAATGTACTTTTGAGCATTTTTGACATACTTGGGCTCTAAATATGTATGATGTGTATGCTAGTTTAACTAGGAAGCATGTATAAAAGTCGATGCGACATTGCATCTTGTCAAACACGCACTAGACATGACACAAACACTAACAATACACTAGGGCACACCAAATTTCACGTCCCGACCCACGAGCCCGTCAGGACATGACTCGTGCACGAGTCATATGTGGACATCACTTGGCCCATATTTCCATAGTGGTTAACCCATGCACACATGATTATGTTGCACGGACACAAATACCACACTAACACGATAAGGACACAATGACACGGCAATGACACCTATTCTGGTGTGTTAATGTATTTTGGAGTGCCCGAGTGGTGTTTGACATGGATGTGACACGGCATGGCCCAATTTTTTGAGTGTCTGTGATTCCTAGACATATGAGGCCTAAACATTCAAATGTAAACATATTAAACTCTTATTTTGTATCGAATATGAGACTTAAGTGTTGGAGTTTCACACAAAGCTTTGGGAGATATTCTCAAAGGGCAGGATTGACCAAAATTCCAGTCACATGGACCGAATTGATTGGCCAAGTACTACGAGCGTTCACACCAGGAAATAAGATAATCCGATGTGGCCCCGAATTGGAAGTTGGTTATGGATTTGGGCTTGGTGTACTAGTAGGGTAATGACATGCTATATAGGGGGCCTAGGGAGTCACTTCGCCCATATTCCCTCGGTAGACCCGTATATTTAGTTGGCATTGTGGTGCCATGCACATGAGTATTTGGTATTAAAGTTGGGACGGGGCATGCACCAGGAATATATGCGATGGGATTTGTCCTATTATTAGGTGATCTAATCCTTTTCAGTTCGATAATAGCTTGGTTTTAATAAGAGAAGTATTATAGATTGAAATGGAGACTGTTGGAATATTTAGTATGTCATATTTAGTAGATTGTATTAGCATAAAGGATATTGGAATATCCTGCAGACATATTTGGTATGCCAGAATATGCCATATGATATTCCATCATTGTAATATTGACTGTAAGACTATATAAAGCCAAGAGGACTATCAATAAAATTATCAATCAATTACAACATGGTATCCGAGCCAAGTTTCCACAAACCCTAACCCTAGCCGCCACCAACCGACCTACCCTTCTTCTATTCCTGCCAAACCATAACCATAGCCGCTACCCCTCCTTTCCCACACGCGGCTAGAGCCCACGTGCGCGCGGCCAGAGCCCCTGCGGCCCCCACGTGCCTCGCGGCGGCTGTTGTTGTTGTTGCGGTGCTGCTGCACGCGCGCCGGGCTCCCCCCCACGGCGCGCACGGCTCCTGCGGCTGTTGCCGACTCTGACGCACGCGATGGCACTCGCGTCACAGCTGTTCGGATCGTTCGAAAGTTGACACCGAAGGCCTATATCTGATGAAAACATATTTGGATCTAGAAGCAGACGACGAGGACGAGTGTGAGTCGTGTGACGGGTATGACGTGATTATCGAAGAGGAGGATCGATGGAGGAGATCATCAAGAAGCTGGATCCTGCGAAGGTTGCGACGTTGATGAAGCTGATGAAGATGTCGGTTGGTGAGAGCACGACACGAACGTCGAAAGGTTGGAGCTTTCCTCCATCGATCTGAAGCTGGATGGACCAGCTACCTATCTGAGTTGGTCATGGCGGATGAGGCGAACCCTCGCAGGAAAGAACTTGGAGGGGTTCCTGTCGGGCGAGAAGACAGAGCCGGACGAGGGCTCGGCAGGACACGACGAGTGGAAGTCCACTCATATGGTGATCTACATCTGGCTTCTCAACTCCTTAGTCCAGTCTATTGCCACCACAATAGACGGCATTGAGATGGTGAAGGATGTGTGGGAGAAGTTGAGACGGACCTATGATGGTGTTGGGAACAACTTACGGGTCTTCCAGATCAAGGGGGAGATCGACGACACTGTACAGGGAGAGAAGACGGTACAGGAGTATGCCACGGAGTTGGAACGTCTGTGGCTGGATTACGATCACACTTCAAATCGGGCAATCTGCGGGGACCCAAAGTGTAAAGAGAGACAGGTATGTCTACAGGAGAGGACGATGAAATTCCTCAATGGGTTGACTGCAACATTTTCTCAGAGGACGGCCCTACTTCTCGCCCAACCGTAGATCCCCACTCTTGAGGAGGCTATCTCAGCCATGATCCAGGAGAAGACACGCATCAGATTGCAGGCGGGGACAGGTGGTCCTCCTGAAGAAAAGTCAGCACTGACGGCCACCAGCTTGGACGTCACAGGGCCTAAGGGAGAAGCCTGGCAACACAACCGACAGTGCTACAACTGCGGGAAGATGGGCCACCATCGGTATGTTTGCACCAAAGCACCTAAGGAGGGAGATTCAGGTGGTGGACAGGGACAATTCGGTGGACGAGGACATTTTGGAGGACGTGGCCGTGGTCGTAGGGGTCGACGAGGCGGTCGAGGAGGTTATCGGAAGAACCTGCTGGTAGCAGAATGAGATGGAGGAGCTGGCGACACCTTTACCGAGGAGGATCAGGCACTGGTGGACATGCTGGAGATGCTCAGGAGGAAGCAGTGAACGTCAAATGATGGAGACAGGAGGAGCGCAACAGAGGAGGCGTCCATCTCATTCTTCGCTGGAGGCAACGCCGCCATGTATGTCCATCCATCAGAAGGTACTGACGACTCACTTGCTTTGCATCCATTGCTTCCCTTAAATTGTTAGACTGGATTATCGACTTGGGGGCATCTCGACATGTGACGGGGAATCCTAGTGAGTTCTTCTCCTACACTTATCTAGCATCAGCAGACAACATTCAGACAGCTGATGGCACTTTCTAGCCAGTAGTCGATAAGGGTACTGTTAATTGTACAGGTTCAGTAAAATTATCCAATGTTTTACATACTCCATCCTTTCCAGTCAGTCTCTTGTCCATTAGTTCCATAATCCTTCAACTTAAATACATTGTTTCTTTTGATATCCCTAAGGTGATCTTCCAGGAGAAAGAGACGGGACGAAGACTTGGAACTGTCACTTGGCATAAAGGACTGTGGTACCTGGATCGAGAAGGACTGGACTCAGCACTAATGCCTTTGGCAAAGAAGGATGATATGAGAGGACTGCAGATGAGGGCCGAGAATACTTGATACTCCATCATAGGAGGTTGGGATATTCCTCCTTTGACACTTTAAGTAAATTGTATCCAGATATTTATGAAAAATCAAATAAAGAGAAACTAGTATGTAATGCATGCGAGTTAGGCAAACTTACTAGGAGTTCATATATTGGTACGGGTCATAGGAGCTCTTCTGTTTTTGAGGTAGTACACTCTGATGTTTGGGGTCCATGTGCCACTAATACTATAAATGGTTATAAGTACTTTGTTTCCTTCATTGATTGTGCTTCTCGTGTCACCTGGTTGTACTTGATAAAAAGTAAGAGTGATGTACCTACTTGTTTTTGGGATTTTCACAAACATGTCCATACTCAGTATAAGCCAATTGTAAAGGTACTGAGGTCTGACAATGGAACGGAGTATACAAACAGAACACTTGCAGAATACTTGTCGGCACACGGAATACAACATCAGACCACCTGTACATACACACCTGTACAAAATGGCGTAGCAGAAAGGAAGAACAGACACCTTCTGGAGGTCGCAAGAAGCATGATGATCGACATGAATGTCCCACAGAGTCCGTGGGGACATACAGTGTTGACAGCAGCTCAACTAATCAACAGAATTCCTTCGAAGGTCCTGGGATGGAAGTCCCCATGTGAAATATTGCAAGACAATAATAGTGGGATACTCCCACTAAAGGTGTTTGGGTGCATATGTTTTGTGAAGGACAACAGGCGTCAGTTGGAAAGCTTGATCCTAGAGCAGTCAAGTGCATCTTTGTGGGCTACTCGGCGACTCAGAAGGGATACGTGTGCTGGAGTCCAGTGGAAAAGAAGAAGTTTGTAAGTATGGATGTCCACTTTCGGGAGCATGAGCCATACTACCGTCAGGAGGGAACTTCAAACCACACGCCTAATACTGCCAGTATGAGGTGAGTGGGGGAGAAGGAGAGTGTAGAAGCATGGAATTTCAGGCGCATCTATAGGCCAAAATTCCTATGCGCTCAACCCAACAATGCGACTAACTCAAATGCGCCAGGAAGCTCAAACAGATATTTGGCACAACAAAGAAAAGTACAAGTTTAAAGACATTGAAAATAAGGCTTTTATTTTCATATAAAAGTCTATTACATGTCTAAAGAAAGGCTTTACAGAGGAGAACTTCTACAAAAAGAAAGATCCTAAAGCTACAGCCAGGCGCAGCAACTGCTATGCGTCCCATGCCAGGCGCATCATCCGTCGGACGCATCACTCTGATGTCTCATCCAGGCGCATCGTCTCGTCATTATGGCGCATGCGCATCAGCACCAATCAGCCCTTGTATAGCAGGAGGAGGAGCTCTCCTAGCTCAATGAAGATCGCGGCACGATGCCCCGGACTTCGGAAGCAATAGACACACTCGGCAACCTGTGGCTTTGCCAGCATAACGAAAGACGGAGCGCGGTTGCCCCGATCTTTGGATGCAACAGGCACCATCGGCCTGTGTCGGGACTCAACGATCCCGATATTTGGATGCAACAGACACTATCACGGAGGCTCAGAGCGACGGGAAGACTGGGGCAGCGCATCTTCACCCTCGGGAAGAGCTCGAGTTCGGCAGTTCGCCAAGGCGGAGCTCCGACCAAGTTCATCTTTATATCGAAGTGAAGAATGAAAGCAAAGGTTTCCCTCATGCGGCTATTTATAAACACGGGCAGCCTACACCTGAGTGCCAAATGGCCAACAATTCAAATTCCATGCAATAAATTGCATTAATAGCAAATGCATCCGTCTCCTCGTATTCGGCTAAGTCAAGGCAGCCATTAACGCATCAGAGAACTCAACAGGCGGGCCAAAAAGGATGCGACACATGGCAGATGTGCCGTCGACGTCATGCGCTCCCCATGGATGCGCCCAACGGGCCATGGACCCATGCGCCCAGATTGGCACTAACCGGTGCACCCTTTTAAACTGATCACCATCAAGCATTTAATGCTGAATGACAAAGGCGGCGACGCATTCCAAGAGCCGTCCAATCAGCAGCCCTTTGCAGAAAACGAAGAGCCGCTGATGTCAGCACCATCATTACACCTTGGGTCGACAACAACTACCACGTGGCCGATCGATCATTCATATGCGCCTCGTGGCCATGCGCCTAGAAGACTGCATGCGCCTCAAAAGCCATGCGCCTGGACTTGCTCATGACTCCTAAAAGTCATAAGACCAAGTCGCCTCCCCTGCGCTTGATCCTAGGTGCACCCTGGTACGAAGCTCTGCATGCTCCTCGAAAGTCATGCGCTCAGACTTGTCTTTGATGCCTAAAACTCATAGGACTAAGTCGCCTCCATGCGCCCGATCCTAGGCGCACCCCGACAGATCACTCTCCTCCAAAACAGAGATCTTTGAGCCACAGGCATACGCCACGCGTCCCTTGACTCAGTTCTATTCAAAGAATGGGTGCTAACCACCCAAGATCTCAGCAACTGCCACGTGTCAGCTCCTCCGCAGCCTGACGAAGAAGTTCGAGCAGATTCCACTACAACTCGGGGCGCATCGTCCATGCACCCCCGCCAACATCAGCCACGTGGCGTCCCCACGTACAGGCGCATCCGACAAATGCGCGCGTGAGCAGCCAGCCTGCTATCTATAAATAGAAGGATCGCTCCTTCATGACACACACACACAGACGGAGACAAACAGACAGAGAGAGAGATATACTGGCAGACTGTTATATCCACATACAGAGGCCAGAAGAGACACTTAACGTCCGTTTCTCCTCACAACGCTCCGACATCCAGAGCAACCCAGACCTTCAGAGAGTTCAAGATCGTCGTCAGATCGTCAACGGAGTCAACGCATTACCACTTGCTCCACCGATACAGTTTCTAGATAAAAATAAAAGTGTACTCCTAGGACTACGTCTAAGTCCTACATTGTATACTGTTCTGTTTGTAATTGAAATACCAAAGTTTTAATCAACAAAACCTTGTCGCATTTTCGATGGCAAACAAGCTGGCGACTCTGCTGGGGACTTCTTTCTCCTCCAACGAGAAAGTTGTGTCGCAATCTGACGACATCAAACTCGGCTCCTCCCACAGAATACTTGTGGTGCGCCTCAATCAACAGGCGTATGAGGAGTTCATCTATGAAGGCAGCGCGAGTCCTTCGAAGCGGCAGCCAAAGCCGAAGAAGACTCGCCAGGTCTGGGTGCGCAATGCCGATGCGCCTGGCACCATCACTAAAGGGGATGCGCTACCGCAGCTGGCCCTTCCTGCTAACGCTCTCAGCAACAAGGATGTGCCCACTGGCGTCGCGCATCTGTCCGGGAAACGCAGTGTTGACTGCATTCCCCAACCGTCTTCTTTCCAGCCGAAGAAGATGCGCCAACGGAGCAGGGGCGTAACCAATCTCCAGCGCATGAGCTCTGGTGCCCACGAGAGAACGTCTGTCTTCAACAGACTCACTCGCTGTCATGGCGAAACACAATTGGATTCTGAGTACTATGCGCCTTCGCGGGCTAGTACAAAGAAATCCAAGGTAGCACAGGCCATGCGTCACGAACGTGCTATGCCAACAGCAAACCAGAAGATGCGCTCAAAATCATGCACGCTGCTGATGGTACGCTGTACAGAGCCGATTCGGGCGCATCTGTGCCAGAAACGGGTCGACTCTCAAAGTCCCTGTCCCGCTTGGGCGCATGTACTGCGTTTTGAACCAAGTCTGGCTGGGCAACTGCGATGTTGAGTCCATGCGCCCACTTGGGTGACGCGCATGAAGTGGACTCAAGTTGCCATAAATGCTGTTCTTCTACCAATGATCTGGGCGTATCTCATGCGCGTGAACCAGATCAGGGGGTACAACATTCACATGACCACCCCGGTGCTTGGCCTTGCCATGCGTCTGATGGGGGTGTTAAAGTGAAACTCTCCCATCATGATTTGTGTAATGTGATCAGTCACAAACGCAGATCAGGAGAGCTGACCAATAAGCACAATGTGCCCCTCGCAGGGCATACCTGTGCTATGGTCACCATCAACTGTTGTTATTGCAAAACCGTGGTTCCACCACAGAGGCAGTTCGTGTTTCAGCGACTACAATCTACGGCACCTATCCGACGTCGCCTCGGAAAGAAAGTGCCAATTGAAGACGAAGCGGAGTCCAAGATCGCTTCCTGTCATGTTGTCTCCAATTCCCACTCATTCGTGAGAAAGACAACCACCAACTCCTCAACCTCTGCATCCAAGACTCAGCTGAGGAAGAGCAAAACAGTGGTCCCGTCCCCAGGGGTGTACGAACGCACCCGAGCAAGGATCAAGGCCCTGGCAGAAGCAACAGCCGGGGGTAATCAAGCCTCTGACAACCCTCCCCTTGAAGACGAAGAAGCGCTTCGACAAACCGACCCTGACGTAGCTGGGGGTAGCCAACACGAGGCCTCAGAAGAAGAAGCCCCTCCACAGGAAAGCGAGGTCGAAAGCGAAGCCTCGACCGATCCATCCACTTCCACCCATGTCATGACAGCTTACATGGCAGGGGGGTGGTGATGAAGGAGAATCAAACGCTCCAGCGCTAGACATCGTGCAATGCATAGACACTCTTGAGGGGAGTCTCAAAACCCTCTCTGCCTCCATGCAAATCCTGACCCAGGCGGTGTTCGACATTCGAACCACGCTGGCAAAGGTACCTGTTTCCACCGGCCCCGATCCAGGGTTCAACTGAGAATCAAGTATACCCCCTCAACGGGTATCTTCAGGGGCGGAGCACCACACCGCACCGCGAGCATCAGCTCCTTCCAATATACAGCTTCAGGCCGTACCGCCTTCACCTGCTCCCAGCTCGACAGAAGACTTGGCCTAGATGATCAGAGACCTGCGTGAACACTTCGAGGCCCGAAACAGGCAAGAAGAACGTCAGAAGTTGGGGCTTCCTCAACCCTACCCTCTTGAGTGGAACAAGGTGGTTTATCCTCCCAAGTATAAACCACATACACTGACGCCATACGACGGGAAGGATTCTCCTCGTCAGTACTTGACCTACTTCCAGTCTCAGACGGGACATCTCCCAAAGGAAGACGCCCTACTCACGAGCCTGTTTGTCGGGGGTCTGAAGGGAGTCGCCTATGACTGGTACTGCAGTCTTCCTGACAACTCCATATCATCCTTCGATGATTTGACACGCCTCTTCCTCGATCGGTTCTACGATGGAGGGAGAGACATGACCATGTCATCTCTAATAGAAGTGCGGCAGACTGAGAAGGAGACTGTTCGAGAATTCATCGAGCATTTCCGACAAGCATGCCTAAGGTTGCCTCCAGGCATTACGGAACATGCACTCATCGACTCCTGCAGCATGAACATGATCCCCGCGATCAAGCTCTGGCTCAACTCCACTCCCCCGCCCGATTGTAGTTCGTTGATCATTGAAGCCGAAGCTGCTGAGAAGAAGGCGCGTAACGCTCGCCTTCTGGTGGTTAACTTCCCCACCTTTGACGACAAAGGGAAACGGCCTGCGTCCAGCAATAGCAGTCGCGAAGCGAAAGGGAAGCAGGCATTGACTGTCAATGCGTCTAACAGCACGCAAGGTCCTGCTCAGAGGCCTCCTCCTGCACTAAGGCCGAAGATGGTCTACTCCTTCAACGATGAAGATACCTTACAACTCTTCGAGATGTTGAAGCAGGACGACAAAATCAAGTTGCCTGATCCCAAGCGTCCTGATGAAGTGGGCAGAGTCGGCGACCCGGGATATTGTCACTACCATCGGTTCGTTGGACATCTAACTAAAGACTGCTACATCCTCAAAGACTACATACAACGCATGATCAATGCAAACGTCATCTCAGTCGACTACGACTCTACGAGGAAAAGACAGTCTGGGCAACATGGTGTCGCTCCAGTTTGGCACCTTACCGCCTACTACAGCTCAAGATGGCGTCGTTCCCATCCCAAAGGCGACAATGGAAGTAGTCAACCTTCCACCAACCCGCGACAACGTGGGTGGGCTGACACCACTCACAACATCCAAGGGAGAGATCATGTGGGTTCACCCGGATCTCATTCCAGAGCTGACTCAACCGGGGGTACCCTCTACCTCCAAAAACAAAGGCAAGAAGACCAAGTCTTGCCGAATGGTGACTTCCTCCCTTGAGGAAGCACTGCCCGTACAAACGCGTTCACAGCAGAACGCCCAACCAGAGGAGGCTCCGTCCGAAGTGACGCCTCCTATCATCACCACAGCTGTCCAAGGAGAAGGTTCATCCCAACCTCCTGCAGCTGACAAACAAAAGCAGAAGGAGCCCTGCTTCGACAGGCCTCTTCGAAAAGACAACGCTCCGGGGTTAGCCAAGCCCCACAACTTCGACATACTGGCACAACTGGCCAGTACTCTAGCACGGCTTTCCCTATTCGAGCTCCTCCGCATATCCAAAGATACTCGGGAGGTTCTCTGTGAAGCCTTGAAGGACGCCGAGTCTTTCATCAGTCAGGTCAAGCAGCCTAACGATGATCCTACATCATGTCCGCACTGCCATAATGTGGGGGAGATCATCCCCAACATCACATTCACTCAACATGATATGCTGCTCAAGAACAACAGGCACAACAGACCCCTGTATTACACAAGGTATGTCGGTGCCATCAAGGTGGATCGAATGTAGATCGACCCTGGGTCTTCTCTCAGCATCATCCCCCGAACTCTACTTCAGACGTTGGAGATCCCGATGCATCGCCTGACAGCGTCTTACACTACCATTAGTGGCTTCAACGCCAATAAGAGTAAGCTACTGGGGAAGATCCGCTTGAAGTGTCACATCGATCTCCAGACCGAGGTGACTTGCTACGTTGTGGATGCAGACGTCAACTACAACATCCTGTTGGGACGGCCATGGATACATGAATACATGGTGGTGCCATCCACCCTCCATCAATGTATGAAATACGTGTCCACCAGCGGCATCATCCGAACAGAGTTTGCTGATGTCGATCCCTTCAGAGGGATTGAAGCCTTCTTCACCGACGCTGATCTGTAGAAATCAATTCATCTCGAAGATGAAGTCAATGACGCTGATGACGAGGCAGAAGTTGAGGTCGAAGCTGTCTCAGAGGCGGACATGATAATCAACGCCCCCCTAAAAGTGCGACTCAAAGGGAGGCCGTCTCAAACGTCGGCCCCTATAGTAGTCAAACTCCGCGGGAAGGCGCCAGCTTCTCCGGGCAGAACATCCAATGAAGCTCCGTTGAAGATACGCCTCAAAGGCAAGCCCCCTCAAGTGGCGGCTCCTCTCGTAGCCAAGCTACGGGGAAAGGCTCCAGCTCCCGGCACACCAACTGAGGCTCCCCTCAAGGTGCGGCTCAAAGGCAGACCTCCTCAGTTGTCGGCACCCGTCAGGCCACAAGAGAAGACCTCGGCGTCCTTCCCAACACAGTCCCAGGAGCCAGCATGGGGCAAGCTCCCGAAAAACTCTCCTGAACCTCCCAAGGCTACTCCAGTTCTCACTGATGAAAAACTTGGAGAGTACATATCGGCTAATGTCGATGCTCCATCCCTCGATGATGTAATCCCTCGGGACAAGATCCCGTATTTTATCAATAATAGTGTCTTTCAATTATTCTAGTCTTCCACATTGGAATACCATGTACACTCTAGATAATGCTCTACAGTCGTTGCAAACACAAATAACGACTGTAAGTCATACAAATCGAGTCGTCCTGTACCAAGGAGTTTGTTACGTAGTTCCACCTCGGAACAAGGACGAGAAGTCCTTTATCTTTGGCAAAGTCGAGCGTCACCAAGACCTCCCGCCGACAGAGCCAGAACCCGACACCGGCAGAATGCAAATCTACCGGTACAACGATCGAGCTAAGTATCTCATCCAAAAGATGGGTTACAACTTGAAGAGCGGCAAAGGTCTGAACTACGACAAAGGTCGACGTCTTCCCCTACGACTTCCAGTGCTAAAAGGGAAGCCGCAAGACTACTATCACCGTACCCGACGGGGGGTAGGCTATATCATGCCTCCAACAACTCCAGAAGAATCAGAAGCAGAGGATGTCATACATTTTTACTCATCTGAAACTTCAACTTGGGACTCCGACACCAGTATCGGCCCAGTCTTCAGGAAGGTGCTGTCAGCCAATATGACATCCGTACTCCTTCAGAAGATAAAGACGACGATCAAACAGGAGAGTTCTTCGAAGAAGAACCCTGGGCCCAACGCTTAGGTGCACAATGGGAGTCTCGCTTTGAATTGCGAGAACCCCCTACCGAAGACGAAGTCGAGCAGATCGACCTTGGGGATGAATCTTCATCCAAACCCATCTTCATCAGCAAGAGGTTGGTGGGGGAGGGCCGAGAATCTTTGATCCACCTGGTCAAGGAATATATCGACGTCTTCGCCTAGAGCTACGAAGACATGCCGGGACTCGATCCACAAGTCGCAATGCACAAGCTTAACATCTTGCCTGACGCTAAGCCCGTTAAGCAGCAACAGTGGCGCTTCCGTCCTAACATCATGGACGCCATTGACAAAGAGATTGACAAGCTCTTGGATAGCGGGTTCATTCGTGAAGAGCAACACCCCGACTGGGTAGCCAACATCGTCCCCGTCACCAAGAAGAACGGGAAGATCCGAGTCTGCATCGATTTCCGGGATCTCAACTCTGCATGCCCAAAGGATGAGTTCCCACTCCCGATCACTGACGTAATGATCGACAACACATATGGCTTCAAGCGTATGTCCTTCATGGACGGCTACTCAGGCTACAATCAGATCAAGATATTCCCAGACGACGAGAAACACACGTCATTCAGAACTCCAAAGGGGGTTTACTGCTACACAGATGCCCTTTGGCTTGAAGAATGCTGGTGCCACATACCAACGAGCTATGAGCACCATCTTCCGTCAACACCTTTGCAAGACAGTCGAGTGCTATGTTGACGATATCGCCGTCAAGAGCCGTCTTAGGGGTGATCACCTACGAGACCTGAAGACAGTCTTCGACCTTATGCGGGCGCATCAGCTTAAAATGAACCCCGCTAAATCCTTCCTTGGGGTCTCTAGTGGAAAGTTCTTGAGCTTCATCATCACTGCGAAAGGCATTCATGTCGACCCCGAGAAGACTAAAGCCATCCTTGACATGGACCCTCCGAAGAACCTCAGAGAACTTCGAGGCCTACAACCTGAGGTTTATCGCGAACCTTTCCGGAAAATGTCAACCCTTCACCAAGGTTATAAAGAAGGGAGTTTCTTACGTCTGGACGGAAGAATGTCATAAAGCTTTCGACGACATCAAAGCTTATCTGACAAGTCCTCCAGTCCTGGTGGCACCCGTCGCAAGCAAACCATTCTTGCTTTATGTCCGTGCAATGGACCGTTCCCTTGGCGCTTTGTTGGCCCAGAACAACGAAGCATGCCATGAGCAGGCCATTTACTACCTCAGCAGGACGATGGTTGGTACCGAACACCGGTACAACCCCGTGGAAAAAGAGTGTCTAGCCTTGGTGTTCGCCATCCAGAAGACTCGCCACTGTCTCGAGACAAACAATCCATGTCATCTCCCGAGTCAATCCACTCAGAATTTTTATGACAAAACCAGGAGCGCTAAACTCTCGGTTGGCTACGTGGGCGATATTATTGACACCATATGACATGGTATTCGTACCACAAAAGGCTGTCAGGGGTCAAGCATTGGCCGACTTCTAGCCACGGACCCAATCCCGGAATCATCCAGGCTCTACGAAGATATCCCCGATGAGGTGCAAAAGCAAACATTACCGAAGAAAGCCCAGTCTGGCGAATGTTCTTCGACGATGCTTCCAGAACAGGCCCCAAAGGCCAAATTATCGCAGGAGTGGGGGTGGTCTTAATCTCTTCCGACAAACTGGTCATCCAGTGCGCTTATTCTCTTTCAGAGCCGTGCTCCAACAATGTTGCGGAGTACAACGCCCTCATCATGGGGCTTCAGTTAGCAAGACAGCTGGGGGTGGACTACCTTGAATCTTACGGCGACTCAAAGCTCGTCATCAATCAAATCCGGGGACAATATGAGGTCCGTCATGAAGACCTCATCCCCTATCACAAAGTAGCGTTGGACATCATTGCAACCTTCGCCGAATTCTTCATAGAGCATGTACCTCGGCTGCAAAACTTGGAAGCTGATGCTCTGGCCGGCCTCGCAGCCTCATTGGCTGCACCCGTCGGGACTCAACACTTTGTTACGGTGACGGGTCGGGATTTGGCTTGTCCTAGAAATAATCTGTGCATGCGGACAACTCATGCCATGGCCGCGGACCCTGGCATCAATGTCAGAGACTGGAGGTTCCCATTCATCGACTTTGCTGTCTACGAATCCTCCTGGAAGACCCGAAGGAGGCAGTCTCAGTCAGAAGGCGCTCCCTCCACTTCTATTACGATACAGCCTCCAAAATGCTGTACCGGCGCTCCTACGATGAACTTCTCCTCCGATGTCTATCTAACGAAGAAGCCGCCGAAGCTCTTCACGAAGCTCATGACGGAACGTGCAGAGCTCATCAACCAGGTCCTAAGCTACAGGACCGACTTCGACGCATGGGCTATTACTGGCCCACCATGATGGCCGACGCTGTCGAGTATGCAAAGAAGTGTCGTGCCTGTCAGCTGCACGCCGACTTCATCCACAGACCGTTAGAGCCTCTACACCCGACGGTTGCCTCTTGGCCATTTGAAGCCTGGGGCATGGATATGGTGGGGCCTATCACCCCTCCTTCGTCAAGGGGACACCGCTTTATCCTGGCAATCACCGACTATTTTTCTAAATGGGCGAAAGCAATACCTCTCACAGAGGTAAAAAGCTCAAAAGTGATCAGCTTCATCAAGCATCACGTCATCTACCGTTTCGGGTTACCTCGAAGGATTATCCACGACAATGGCCCGCAATTCATCAGCCACGCGTTCACTAGATTCTGCGACAAGAACCGTATTCAGAACGTGGCATCAACCGCCTATAATCCGGCAGCAAACGGATTGGCTGAAGCTTTTAATAAAACCATCGTCAAGCTACTCAAAAAGGTCGTGTCATCCAATAAGCGCGACTGGGACGAGAAGCTCGACGAATGCCTTTAGGCCTATCGTACAACGGTACGGACCCCGACGGGCAACACACCATTCTCCATGGTTTACGGCAGCGAAGCAGTGCTACCGCTGGAGATCCAAATCCCCTCACTCCGAGTGGCGATCACAAATCAGTTGACGGAAGAGGACAATCAACGTCGCCGTCTGCAAGAGTTGGAAGCGCTGGACGAAAAACGCCTCTTGGCTCAACAGCGCATCGAACTTTATCAAGCTCGCATATCACAGGCTTTCAACAAAAGAGTCCGACAGAGGACTTTCCAAGTGGGCGACCTGGTTATGGCAGTCAGGAGACCGATGGTGATGACTCACAAAACACCGGGAAAGTTCGAACCCAAATGGGAAGGACCCTTCATCATAGAGACGGTATACTCAAACGGCGCTTATCGTCTCGCTCAAGCTAATGGGGACTTGTTCATGATGCCCATCAACGACAAGTTCCTGAAAAAGTACTATTCTTGACCTCCATCAAGGACGTACTGCCTCTCCCCATAGAGAGGACTAGTGAACTTGACGAAACCAGGTTCACACCCCTTCTTTTGACAAATCATATGCTTCTGGAACCCAGTTGTTTCGTTGCATTCTATCCCCAGTAGAAGAACAACCATGTCCACTTCACCTATGAGTTGTCTCTCTACACCCCATCAAGCAGGATCCTGCACCGTGTAAGATCATGCTTAAGGCAATGTTTACCACGTCCACATTACCTCTGAGTAAACATTCCGCACAACAATCCCTGTGTTGTTGCACTATAGAACATCCACGTCCATATTACCTCTGAGTTGTTCTATAAACCCCCACAGAGTTCACTCCTACCATGTCCATATTACCTCTGAGTAGGAAAACTTTACCATTTTAGCCCATATTTACCATGTCCACATTACCTATGAGTAAATATGTTGGCTCTCTCTCTCAACTTATCATCCGTACCTAAAACCAAGGTATGCCAAGGGTGATAAGTCCACAAAGTTGTAGTTCATCACAAAAAACGAATAAAGCAAGAGTTCCTTTATTTCCTCATCCAATAAAGATTACATCAGCATTGGAATGGAACAAAAGCAAAAGTTACATCTCAGAAAGGGAACAAAGATCAGAGACACTAAAAAGGAAAATCGACTTCGGCCTCAGCAAAGACCGCAAGTCAGACGATGAATCCTCACAGCCAGGGATCATAGTTGCGTTGAGGCATGTACCATTCCCTCAGCCACTTTGCATACGAAGGCTTAATCTGGTTGAGGTCTTCTGTAGGGATAGGAGGGTCAGTCCCGATGCTACTACTCTCTGACGGTCGCTCCTCCTTAACTTCAACCTGGGGAGAAATCTTTTTTCCTGATGGTCATCAGTTCTTCCTTGACCTCAACCTTTGGTAATGCCTCCTCCTTAACAGTCACCGGCTCTTATTTGACGAAAGGAGACATTATCTCTTCCTTCACGAGAGCCTCCGCCTTCGGCATGGATACTGCAACAGAGTCAAAGAAAAGTTAGCAAAAAGACTTAGAAGCTCAAAACAAGTATCTGAGGCGCATCAACAAATCTGGCGCATCAAACTAGGACGAAACCCATGCGCACAGATGGAACCTCATCAAAGGCGCACATACAGGACCGAGGCCCAGGCGCATTTGAAGAGAAGCTTCGGCACATCATCAGGACAAAAGTCCATGCGCGTCAGCAGAAGCTTCGGCGCATCATCAGGACCTAAGTCCATGTGCGTTAGCTAAAGAGGCTTCGGCGCATCATCAGGACAAAAGTCTATGCGCGTCAGCCTAAGCACATCAACATGAGGCGGCTCATCTACAGTCGTGTTACCCAGTGTCGGTAGGCGGTCCCTCTCCGCACCGCTTTGCTGTAGGCGGTGGAGTAGGCGGCCAATGGAGGTTGGCGGCATAGGCGGAGGTGAGGCAGCGTAGGCGAGCGCCTAAGCGGATAAATACTTTACGAAATATTTTGGCCAAAAAGGTTTTTTTTTTAACATTATGGGCCTAACAACACTAAAACTTTATAAATCTTCGTTCTACAACTTAGTTATGCAAGGAACACCCTTAAAATATGCATATTATGCAAAAAAACAGTGGTAAAATAGTAAAAAATGTTCAAAATGTATCAACCGCCTAGGCGGCCTAGGCGGTAGGCGGACTCTCTCCGCCGCGCACCCGCCTACCGCCGTTTATAACCTTGGTGTCACCCCAACATCACTGCAACAAAAAACAAAGCAAGAGAATATCCATCGAGCACTTCCGGGCGAACGTCGGCGTGGGTCGCCACGACGACAGGGGCTTCCTCCGTGTCGAACTCCAAGGGTTCCTTGCCTCGGCCAGCAGCACCGCCTCGGGGAGTCTTGGGAGCCATATCTCGAGAGGACAAAAAGTTCTCGAAGAAGGGGAAAAGAGTTCTGAGGAAGATGAAAGCTTTTGCAGAAAGTAGAAGACTCTCTCCTCACAGCCGCCTATTTATAGGCTTGGCCTCGCGTGTAAACCGATGAGACGTGACATCAACAATCAGTCGCTTCGGGTCTCGAGAAATCGACGGCTGCTTATCTTCAAAAGATCATCATTAATCTTTCCTAAGATCGAGGCGTTATCTCTTCAAAGAAGAAGCATGCGCCCTAAGAGTATGCGCCTAAGCAGCGTCCCCACAACGACGCGCAGAACGACTATACGCCAAGAAGAGCCATGCGCCTAGGCGAAGGGCATGCGCCCAGAGTCGTTACTCCCCATGCTTCTTATTCAAAGTATTCCAAAACTTGGCAAGAAAGTTTTGAAAACTTTGAAGGGGGTCTTGTAGAAGCATGGAATTTCAGGCGCATCTATAGGCCAGAATTCCTTTGCGCTCAACCCAACCATGCAACCAACTCAAATGCGCCAGGAAGCTCAAACAGATACTTGGCACAGTAAAGAAAAGTACAAGTTTCAAGACATTGAAAATAAGGCTTTTATTTTCATATGAAAGTCTATTACATGTCTAAAGAAAGGCTTTACAGAGGAGAACTTCTACAAAAAGAAAGATCCTAAAGCTACGGCCAGGCGCATCAACTGCTATGCGCCCCATGCCAGGCGCATCATCCGTCGGGCGCATCACTCTTATGTCTCATCCGGGCGCATCACTCTCGTCATTGTGGCGCAGGCGCATCAGCACCAATCAGCCCTTGTGTAGCAGGAGGAGGAGCCCTCCTAGCTTAACGAAGATCGCGGCACAATGTCCCTGTCTTCGGAAGCAACAGGCACAGTCGGCAACCTGTGGCTTTACCAGCATAACGAAAGACGGAGCGCGGCCGTCCCGATCTTTGGATGCAACATGCACCATCGCCCTGTGTCGGGATTCGACGATCCCGATATTTGGATGCAACAGACACTATCACGGAGGCTCAGAGCGACGGGAAGACTGGGGCAGCGCATCTTCACCCTCGGGAAGAGCTCGAGTTCGGCAGTTGGCCAAGGCGGAGCTCCGGCCAAGTTCATCTTTATATCGAAATGAAGAATGAAAGCAAAGCTTTCCCTCATGCGGTTATTTATAAACACGGGCAGCCTACACCCGAGTGTCAAATGGCTAACGTTCCAAATTCCATGTAATGAATTGCATTAATAGCAAATGCATCCGTCTCCTCGTATTCGGCTAAGTCAAGGCAACCATTAACGCCTCGGAGAACTCAATAGGCGGGCCAAAGAGGATGCGACACATGGCAGATGTGCCGTCGACGTCATGCACTCCCCATGGATGCGCCCAACGGGCCATAGACCCATGCGCCCAGATTGGCACTAACCGATGCACCCTTTCAAACTGATCACCATCAAGCATTTAATGCTGAATGACAAAGGCGGCGACGCATTCCAAGAGCCGTCCAATCAGCAGCCCTTTACAGAAAACGAAGACCCGCTGATGTCAGCACCATCATTACACCTTGGGTTGGCAACAACTGCCACGTGGCCGATCGATCATTCGTATGTGCCTCGTGGCCATGCGCCCAGAAGACTGCATGCGCCTTAAAAGCCATGCGCCTGGACTTGCTCATGACTCTTAAAAGTCATGAAACCAAGTCGCCTCCCCTGCGCCTGATCCTAGGCGCTCCCTGATGCGAAGCTCTGCATGTGCCTCAAAAGTCATACGCCCAGACTTGTCTATGATGCCTAAAACTCATAGGACTAAGTCGTCTCCATGCGCCCGATCCTAGGTGCACCCCGACAAATCACTCTCCTCCAAAACCGAGATCTTTGAGCCATAGGCATACGCCACACGTCCCTTGACTCAGTTCTATTCAAAGAATGGGTGCTAACCACCCAAGATTTCAGCAACAACCAAATCTCAGCAACTGTCACGTGTCAGCTCCTCCGCAGCCTGACGAAGCAGTTCGAGCAGATTCTACTACAACTAGGGATGCATTCTCCATGCACCCCCGCCAGCATCAGCCACGTGGCGTCCCCACGTCCAGGCGCATCCGAAAATGCGCGCGTGAGCAGCCAGCCTGCTATCTATAAATATAAGGATCGCTCCTTCATGACACACACATAGACGGAGACAGACAGAGAGAGATATACAGGCAGACTGTTATATCCACATACAGAGGCCAGAAGAGACACTTAACGTCTGCTTCTCCTCACAACGCTCCGGCATCCAGAGCAACCCAGACCTTCAGAGAGTTCAAGATCGTCATCAGATCGTCAACGGAGTCGACACATTACCACTTGCTCCACCGATACAGTTTTCAGATAAAAATAAAAGTGTACTCCTAGGACTACGTCTAAGTCCTACACTGTATACTGTTCTGTTTGTAATTGAAATACCAAAGTTTTAATCAACAAAATCTTGTCGCATTTTTGATGGCAAACAGAGAGCTCGGTGGTGGCCAATTTAGGAGTTTGGCATGGAGGCATGGTTGAGGAGGAACAGCAGGGTAAAGAGGAACATGAGGAGGTGATGAGAGGTGTTAGGCCTACGGCTCAGGAGGAGTTACCTACAGCAGGAGAGGGAAACAAACTGCAGGACTAGTACCTGCAGTGCCAATCCCAAGTCCCTTGTCTGCGTCCGTCTCGACTCCTGAGACACCTACACTACTACCACCATTCCTTTCAGGTGATATCATTCTCCCTACTCCTCCCACACTATTATCAGTATGGAGGACCACTCGCAGCAATACGAAAAATCCTCCGGACAGATATGGTTGGGACTTGCTCAGTTTGTTTCTTATGACCACATCTCCTCTTCTCATTGAACATTTATTGCATCTTTGGATAGTATTACTGTACCTAACAATTGGCAGATTGCCAAAAATGATCGAAAGTGGAAAGCGACAATGCTCGAGGAGTTTGGAGCTCTTGAGAAGAACTACACCTGGGAGCTGGTAAAACTGCCAGAGGGAAAGAGCGCAGTCGGATGCAAGTGAGCCTTTGTTGTGAAGCAGAATCCAGATGGACAGGTTGAGCGCTACAAAGCTCGACTGGTGACAAAATGATACAGTCAGACGTATGGCATCGACTATGACGAGACCTTTGTACCAGTCACAAAGATGAGTACTGTCAGGACCCTGATTTTATTGGCAGTGAATGGTGGATGGAAGCTACACCAACTGGATGTAAAGAATGCATTTCTTCATGGAGATCTGGTGGAGGAGGTATACATGGAGATACCAGCAGGATTCGGCACCAACCAGACAGTGGGCAAGGTCTGCAGGTTGAAGAAGTCCCTCTATGGACTAAAGCAGTCTCCTCGGACGTGGTTTGACAGATTTAGGAGGGCGATGATAGGGATGGAATATCAGCAGATCAATACTGATCATACTGTATTCTTCAGACGGAGTGGAGAGCACATCACTATGCTTGCGGTGTATGTGGACGACATGATTATCACATGAGATGATGAGCAGGAGATCGCCCGACTCAAGGGAAAGCTTAGCAAAAAATTTGAGGTAAAAGACATTGGTCTTCTTCACTACTTCCTTGGGATAGAGATCGCTCAAGACGCAGAGGGGATTGTTCTTTCTCAGAGGAAGTATACATTGGACCTTCTTACAGAGACAATGATGTTGGGGTGCAAACCTGCAGCAACGTCAATAGACCAGAGGTTCAAGTTGGAGGCCGAGACTGGAGACCCAGTTGATCGAGACAGATACCAGAGATTGGTGGACAAGTTGATCTATCTGAGCCACACATGACCTGATATCTGCTTTGCAGTGAGTGTGGTGAGCCGCTACATACACGACCCACGGAAGGATCATATGGATGTAGTGTACCAGATTCTGAGGTACTTGAAGGGTGCCCCCGGGAAGGGGTTGATATTCAAGAAGAACAATCATGTGAGCATTGAAGGCTAGTGTGATTCTGATTGGGCTAGCTGTGCCGATGACAGAAGATCTACCTCAGGATATTGCATATTCGTAGGAGGCAACCTAGTCTCCTGGAGGAGTAAGAAACAGTCTGTGGTGGCCAGATCGACAGCGGAAGCAGAGTACAGAGCTGTGGCCCTGGGAGTTGCAGAACTGCTATGGTTGAAGAACATGCTGGTAGAACTGAAGCTGGATCAAGGAGCCAAGATGAAGTTGTGGTGTGACAACCAATCAGCTATTAGTATCGCCAACAATCCAGTAAAGCATGACATGACCAAACACATCGAGATTGATAGGTTCTTCATCAAAGAGAAGCTGGATAAAGGATTGCTGGAGCTTGGCGACGTTCCGACCAGAGATCAGGTAGCAGACGGACTAACCAAGGGACTTACCTCTGTGAGCATGATTAGAGGATGTGACAAGATAGTTTTAATGAATATCTTTCGCCCATCTTGAGGGCGAGTGTTGGAATATTTAGTATGTCATATTTAGTAGATTGTATTGGCATAAAGGATATTGGAATATCCTGCGGACATATTTGGTATGCCAGAATATGCCACATGATATTCCATCATTGTAATATTGACTGTAAGGCTATATAAAGCCAAGAGGACTATCAATAAAATTATCAATCAATTACAACAGAGACATTTGCTTAATATGACCTGAAAGAATTTAAAGTATCGGTTTAAGGTTCGTGGTGTCGGAATCAGACCCTTCCTATGAGTACCGATACAGGTAGTTTCGGCAGTTTTGGATCAAAGTATCAGGGTTTCTCGTTTCAAAAAGCCAAAAATGAAAAAAAAAAGCTAGAAATATTTGATATATATAGACATAATTTTATATGTAATATGTTGTTTCTCGTTAGTTTAAATGGAATAATATTCAACGTTGTTGAGTATTTCACCGAAAATATATGTATCATTGTTTATTTACTTGCTTTTAGTTATACATAGTACAACCACAATGATAATTTTAAAAGAACAATATTAAGATGGATGCATGTTTTGATTTTACAGATATACATACAACTTCGACAAATGTATTGTTTACATTATTGACACACACATTGTAACTTGTCTATCTTCGGAACATCCTAGTCATTGTATGTGACACTATTTTTCCATACTTTCTCCTTTTTCCTTCAATTTTTCTCTGCTGACTTGAGTTGAAAAGAGAGTCTCAACCTCAGTATATTCTAGTATCGGCCGTAATTGGTAGGGGTTGGTATCGGATTGGTACATGCCAAAAACGATACGACAGGGCGATATTATACGGCCTATACTGCAAACTAATTTTAAACTGAGCTGTTTGGTCATGAACATCTGTTTTCCACATGTAATTTCCAAAATTATTTCTGACGAATTGTTTGACTTGGCATTAACCAGTGGAAACATTTTTATTACTTGATTGGATAAATAACTTTGGTGAAATCTAGATTATGCTCTCAAAGTGATTTATTGTTGCGTGCAGAAAATATATATCTCTTGGTGTGGTGAAGGAACAGGTGAGCCGCTATGGCGGACTATGAGAAATCAATTGCACTGGAAGAAGTTAATAGAGAAGCTGTTGATCTGGTATGTAGATCTGTATTTCTGAAATATGAATAATTCAAGATTATATTATCTATATCTGGCTATTTTTGTAGAGTGTTGATAAAGGTTGCTGAATCTGAATTTGGAGGCTATGTTTAGAATAAGCTTCTTAATACTTTATGACTTTATTATGTATTTGGTTTCCCAAAGAGGATATAATAGTCATATTGCTTAGTTCAATACTTTGTAATTAGTTGCTACCACTGTATGTAAGCACTCTCTCTGGTCTTTACCTATCCATTTTTTTGGCCAATACTACTTACGCTTCCAGTTCTCATGTGGCCATCGTACTTTACCTGGAGTTTTTTCCGCTCACAAACTTATACTAATAGTGAATGTAGCGTTCACTGAAACTCAGTTTGGATTTTTATCCTGGGCTATCATAAATCTCTTTATCTTTTTTGTATTGCCATTAGAGCTACATAGCTAGCTAGCAGCATGCTTATTCCAATTAGGGGATGCTTCTCTTGAAATAATCTAGTTAGTTTATCATGTTAGTGGTTCCAGAAGCAGCAACTGCCTATCTTCATTGTGACGTTTAAATTATTACAACTTTGAGCTTCCACGAGTAATAACCTTGAATGAAAATAAACTCTTGCAGGAAAATGTCCCCATTGAGGAAGTTTTTGAGTGCCTTAAATGCACACGAGAAGGTTTAAACTCTAATGAAGTTCAAGAGCGTTTGGGATTATTTGGTTTCAACAAGCTTGAAGAAAAGAAGGTGTGGTTGCATATGAAGAACTACACGTATCTTCAACATTTTCTTATCTGATATTTTGCACTATTTTCTCTTCATTTCCTATCTTCTCTTTGTACAGGAAAGTAAACTCTTGAAGTTTTTGGGATTTATGTGGAATCCGCTATCTTGGGTCATGGAAGCTGCAGCTATTATGGCTATCGCTCTTGCACATGGGGGTCGTGATATAAGGGGAAAGGTACACAATCCATAATAAAATATTGCAATCCAAAAGTCCTTGTTAAACTCCCTGCCACTACCAAAACTCTAGAGTTGTGAGCTGTATGAGGGTTGGGGTAACTTGCCCCTGCAGGTCGAAGGCCCATTTGGGCATAGAGCTGCAGTCATGCTGCGGTATAAACATTTTTTATGATCTTAAAATGCTTGCCGGAAGAATCGAACCTGAGTTGCTCTAATACCAAGTTAAAGTCCCTGCCACTACACAAAAACACTAGATTTTTGACGAGGGTTGAGGGTTAAATATTTATATTATTCCAACGCTTGTGAAGGATAAATGTGTGGACTTGCAAGAGTAGAGTGGCATTCGGTCAGTTTTAGTAGCAGTTATTGATATTTGATATATGAGGTTGAGATCCCAAACACGAAGATCTGCTTACACTGTTAAATATTTCAAAGTCTTTGCACACCTTGTTTCTTTTTCCTTACATTTTCAGCATGAAGGAATATATAGTGGTATCAAAATTATTATGTATTACCTTGTAGAGCTTATTCATTTGCTATATATGTGCAAAGGCAGTCATTATTGACAGATAACTTGATAAATGGCACGGCTGCATATTCTTCTTTATCTTCACTTCTTTTATTTAGGGGTACCTTCTCTCTAAATATTCTAGATTACAGGGTCTCTCCTACTGTTTGTCTCTTATAAAGGTAGAAAGTGCCTCTATCTTGCATGTTCTGAATTCAGATGGTTTATAGATAGAAGCTGATCTTTAGAGTTCGACTCAATTAGGGAAACTTAAATATCTGGCTATGGGCACTTATTGATTTTATTAAACATGTTGTCCACCAGAAATCATTAGAACAAAGGATAACGGCCTTACTGGGAATTCTAGTTCTGAAACTTAACTTCTAATATTATCCTATCAGATCTCCGAAGCTAAGCATGATGGTCAACTCTGGGGAAATCTTTGAGTATCACCACATTGGTTGATCATCCAAGCCTTCTTCATTTGAATGGGGTCAGGTGTGGAGCAAAGGATACCTCCATAAACAGATCCACAAAGTTCTTATGATCAGATGTCAACCCTCTGTCCTATTGCCAAATTTTGGCTAGCCAAGGTAGCTATGAGCAACGAAAGGTCTTTCCATAAGACTAGAAGGCTAGTTAGCGATTAGGTAAGCAATTATGCATTTAAAGCCCTTACAACAGGGAGCACCCTACTTGGTATAAGTAATATACTTACAAATCATCATCTCCCAAGCTTCTCCCATCATAATGGGGTGAGGTAGGGAGCATAAGGAAACTCAATGATTTGACAAGAGTTTTTATGACTGCATGTTGACCTGTCGTCAAACTCTTTATGTTGGTGCTAAATTCCTAGCCAAAAAAGCTATGATCATGGGAGGGTCATGCCATAAAACCTTTACAGTTATTTGGCATGTTTGTAGATCTATCCTAAGTTACCTGGTACGTCCTGGGTCATGGTACGGATTCGAGAACATGGTACACTACCTGTCTTTATCTTCAGTACATAGGGGTAAGGTGAGTTGGTTTGTCAATTGGTTTGTTGTACCCTTTAAAATACTAATTAAGTCGATACAAGTTGCTTGTTCAAATTTGACTCAATAATTGTGTCATATGAAAACATCATCTTATAAGGAACATAAGAAAATTCAAAACTTATTACTTCATCAAATAAGATGTAAAACTTGATTTTTCTTAGTCATACATCAACTGAAACGTAACATCCTTAAATAAAATGGTACAATGGTGCCAAATTAAACATGTAAATAAAGTAATAACCATAAAATAAAAGAAGGTAAATGACTTAGAACCTTCTTAGTTCTTACTAACAGAAGCATGATGAAATCTCCTAAACTCATTCCTATTTACATGAGCAACATACATAACAGATCTCATAAACTCATTCTTATTTTCATGAGCAGCATACAGAAGAGTAATGGCTTGTTAGCAATGAAGAAACAAAGATACGGACTCTAAATTCAAAGTTCATAAGAAATGTGTAGTTAGTAAATCCTAATTGACAAGAAATATATTTTTTTTCTCCAACTTTGAATTGAAAGAATCTCTTGCAAAAGAAAGTTACAGTGATATTTCAACAATTGATTCAGTTCACGAAATTAAATATAGCAATCCAGATTGAGTACCATAGCAATCTAGATTGAAAATGGACCCCAAACCGGAATGTGGTTTGATGGCAGTTTAGGTGTACCTGGTAACTATGAACCCACCTTTTGGATTTACAGTTTAAGCTCATGCAACCAAGTAGCACTGTCCAAGTCCCCCCCCATGTCACGTGAAACCAAAGAGTGAGAAAAATGACAATCCCATAGAATATAAATTTATAAATATAAATATAATTTATAATTATTAATATTTGTAAGTAATATACTTACAAATATCAATATAAATTATAAATATTTGTAAGTAACACACTTACAAATATCAATATATTTATAAAATAAATATTTATATAGTGCTAAAATTAGTTTGAAATAAATATAAGTTAACAAATACTATCATTAACAATTTCTAAGTTCAGTAATTTAATTCAAAAGCTAATAACCATATTTAGTAGTCATTTTTTAAATAATCCTAAATTGTTTGTTTATTATTATACTAAACATATATATATTAATCAGCACTAAGGTTCTACTTACAAGAAAATAGGGACAGAACTAAGCTAATATTTAAGCATTTTTCTACCCTCAACTTGTACTTAACAAATGAATAATGTCTTTTTAGCGATTTACTTTGATACTCGAATGCTAACAGTCTGTTATTACTTTATGTTGTAACATTGATATATTGCAGAAGAAGGATATGGATTGGGAGGACTTTGTTGGCATTGTGACGTTACTCATCATCAACTCTACCATTAGCTTCATAGAGGAAAATAATGCTGGCAATGCAGCAGCTGCTCTTATGGCTCGGTTGGCGCCGAAGGCCAAGGTCTTTTTGTTTTTCCTTCTGCTGCTTGTTTTCGTTGAAGTCAGATTACTTTGGTTGACTTGTTTGCTATCTGAAATTTAAGGTTCATTGGTTCATTAATTTTATGTCAATTATCAATAGGTACTTCGCAATGGGAAATGGAATGAGGAGGATGCAGCTGTTTTGGTTCCAGGTGACATAATCAGCATTAAACTTGGTGATATAATTCCTGCTGATGCCCGTCTTCTTGAAGGGGATGCTTTAAAAATTGATCAGGTACACCCACCTTCTTTGTGATTCATCAATAAATTTTTAGGACTGTCCATTTTGAGCTGTAACCTTAGAGTTTGCACCATTGATTAAGAATAACCAGAGCAGAGTTCAGTTGCAATGGTATTGTCATGTGTGACAATGAGTTTGGAAGAAGCACCAATTATTTAGCAAGTGTAATAATTCAATTGTAGTTAATTTAACCAGACGGGCAATTAAGACAACATTGGAGGCATGAGTAAAAGACATGAAGAAGCAAGTATTCATTAAGCATGCAAACCTCGATAGAAGTCATGCTGATTTTACAAATCCAACTTTGGATGAGTTGATATTTGTTTTTCCGAAGCATAATTTAGTTAGTTATACAGAAAGAAACAATATTTAGTTAGTTATATGTAAGTGACCTAATGAGAGGGACTAACTTTCCTTTTCTCTATGCTTCCTTTCCGCCACAGTTTCCAAGAACATCTGCATAAGATGGCATCCTCCATATTTCATATTTTCTCCATCATTTAGGGTTTGGTTCATTTTTTATGTTTAGCATATTAGGTGTCCAAGCTATCTGCAACTACTGTCATTTGAGGGGAACAAGAGTGTATGCCTACGATATAGAATACATTAGTAAAGCAAGACACAAAATTATAATATCTGAATTATACTATATATATATATATATATATATATATATATATATATATATATATATATATATATATAGAAAAAATGGTAAATTTTATTCCAAACTCAACACATAATCATACAATCAGAGTGGGTCTCCCACTCATCAGGTTTCCATAGCTTTTACATCAAAATCAATATTATGGAGGATGCCTACGTGAGGGGTGGTAAGTCCCTCGAGGATGCGACGATTCCTTTCCCTCCATACATGCCAGACAGCAGCAGCCAGCCGTACTCTAGCGCTCTTGAACCAGACCTGCCCTCTCCCTCTTCGATCCCGGATCCTATTGATGATATCTCTGATCTCCCTGCCAGAGTCACATCCGTCCAGCGTACGACTTTGTTCATTCCAGATGTACCAGGATACCTCACACTCAAAGAATAAGTGTCGCATATATTCATTATCCAAGTCACATAGCACACACTTTGGGTTGGACACCTGGATCCTAAATGAGATGAGTCTGTCCCTCGTCAGAAGGCGACCCAGAAGTAAACGGTAGACACTAAGCTGCATCTTCTTGGCCAGTCCCTTGCACCTTATGAATTCATAGTCTGCACTAGTAGGGAAGACGCACAAGATTGTAGCAGCTTTGGAACCTGAACTCTCCAGAATTCCCAGTATCACCCGGCGGATCCCAAATCCAATAATCAGCTGGCTGCGACGGATCAATCCTGACCGTGCGAATAACCTCTCCAAGCTCCTCAGTATGACTGTAGGTATCAGAAATCCAAACTCTATTCCGATAATGCGCTGGCAGGTCAGCCCCCTACCACCTTCCCTGTGCGACCGGTCTCCTAGGATCTCTAACAGAGATTGACGCTCTAACTATGAGTCCCACCAGAGGTCAGTTCCCGCTCCATCTCTCATGGACCTCCTGATAGAGGATTTGAGTACAACTCTGTGTCGCAGGATGTGCTTGAAAGTAACAGAGTTATTGTCGATGGAGCAGGTCCAGAAGTTGTCTTGGTTCACATATCTACTGCACATCCAGTCAGCCCATAGAGACCCCCTTTTAATGAACCTCCATGCCAGCTTCAGAGCCGAGGCCTCCCTGATCTCCAGCAAGGGTCTAAGATCCACCCCTCCCTCCTTCCTTGGATGGCAGAGCTGCTCCCATGAGATCGCATGCATACCCCTCCTCCAGATGAAATCGGCACAGATCCTCTCCACTTTTCGAATGGTAGCAACAGGGATCAGAATAGACTGGAGCCAGAACTGAGCCAGAGCCGAGATAACCGATCTAACCAGCTCAATGTGCCCTCCAAATGAAAGTCCAGCAACCTGCCATCCTTCAACCCTCCTCTGAGTATACTCCACCAGACTATGGCAATTCTGGTCTCGAGCATAATTGACTGTCAGAGAGACTCCTAGATATCTCACCGGTAGATCACTCCTCTCCACACCCAGAGCTACGGCTCGTTCCTCCTTTAGGGAGCAGAGGGAACTGAAGTAGACCCGGCTCTTCTCTCGATTCATTTGAAGTCCTGTAAGAGCTTCCAGATCTCCCATAATCTCCAAGATCGTATTCATACCTTCCGTAGAAGGCTGGAGGAATACCAAGAGGTCGTCAACATATATGAGATGAGTAACATGTGGCTTGATCCTCCTGAACAGCGGGACAAGCCTCCCACTATGAACCGTCATATCCATCAAACAAGTGAAGTACTCCATGAAAAGTGTGAACAGGTAAGGAGAATGGGTCGCCTTGCCGGAGTCCTCGATTGCTGCGGAAGAACCCGTACGGGGTACCCTGGACTTAGTTCGAGAGATCGACAGAGACTTAGGGTTTCTCGACATCCAGATCTAGGTTAGATCGAGATGCAGAGGAAGGGGAGAAGGCCCTTAGGGTTTCTCGAGCTAGATCTATGGTTAGCACGAGAGAGAGAGAGAAAGAGAGAGAGAGAGAGATATTTGGACTTTGGAGAAGCTCTCCAGTTCTCCAAGAGAGCACTAGCAGCCGAGAGCGGAGAGATTGAGAGAGAGAAACTTTTAGGGTTACTTACAAGTTATATAAATGAAGGGATATATTGGTAATTTTACATTAATAATGAAAACCCTATTCGGTTTTCGGTTCGGTTGGGTAACCGAACCCAAAACCCGCCAACCGACCCGAAACCCGAATTTTAGTATTGGTTAAACCGAAATCCGACCCGTAACAATAAAAACCGAACCGAATGGTAAGTTCGGTTTACGGTTTATAAACCGTTTATTGCTCACCCCTAGCCCCGGGTAATCCCAAGCTGCTTTGCCTTCTCCCTTATTAGGACACCATTTTGAGAAGTAAACCTTACTTTTGTCTCTATTGAGTCCAAGTCCCGACATATTGCCAAACTCCTCCATCACAACATTGACCGCTGCAATCCCAGACACAAAAGGCACCAGGAAGACTAACAAATCATCAACATAAATAAGATGAGTATATGAGGCTGAATCTGGCGAAACAGTGGAACAATCACCCATCGACAAACCGCAACATCCATCAGGCATGTGAAAAATTCCATAACTATTGTGAATAGATACGGAAAGAGTGGGTCCCCTTGCCGCAACCCCATGGAGCTCCTAAAAAAACCATATAGTTGACCTTTAATGAGCACCGAAAAGGAAGGCGCCGAGATGCAGTCTTGGATACGAGCAACCCATACACTATCAAACCCCATACACCCCATAATGTGACATACAAAATCTCGGTTCACCGTATCATACGCCTTCTGTAAATCAAGCTTGATGCACACTTTTTGGCCTCTCGGTTTGTTGAATTCCTGAACCATCTCGTGTCCAAGTAGACTATTCTACACAATAGCCCTCCCTATGTAAAAGTAGCTTGATGCTTTGATATTAGCTCATGCGTTACCTTCTCCATAAGACGATACATAAGATGTGTGATAATCTTTTATAGAAAATTGCAACATGATATAGGTCGAAAATCAGCCAATGCCGTAGCCCCCTCCTTCGGAACAAGAGTGAGAAATGTATGGTTCATCTCATGCAGGAGCTTGCCATTCTCGAAGAAGTCCCGAATCATCTCTAGCACCTCTCCCTTCATATCATTCCAATGAAGTTGATAAAATTTACTCTCAAACCCGTATAGACCAGGTGCTTTATCATTATTTACAGTTTTCACGATTTCCTCCACCTCCTCCACAGACACTATTTCAAGAAGCGCTTGATTTCCAGCCTCCGTAACAAGCTTCTTACAAACAATATTAGGGAACACAGATAAATAATCATCCTGATTGAATAGAGCAAAGTAGTACCTGACCGCCTCTGATTGGATATCCGTTGGAGTCGAGACTTCCACGCCATTCGCATCAATAAGCTTGTTGATGTTATTTTGATTCTGCCTTGTCCGGACCACGTTATAGAAGAATTTAGTGCACTCGTCGCCTTCCCACAACCATGTGCACTTCGCCCTTTGGGCTAATTGGATCTCCTCAACCGATCGTAGTCTCGCAACCACCGTACAAGTTCCCTCTCCCTAGCTGCCAGCGCCTGGTTCGACATATCCACCTGTAGCTGGTCTTGCACCTCCCTGAGCTCCGCCTCCTCCTCCGCGATGCTCGTGTTTGGTTTGTTGCTATTCCACGCCTTGAGCCGCATCTTCATCTGCTTGAGGCGTTGAACCACCCTGAACTGCGAGTTTCTCCCCACCTCCAAATGTAAGTCTCCTCTAACCACGTCCATATATCCCTTGGATATATGCCATGCATTATTGTACCTGAATGGCCTCGAAGCACTGCATCCGTAAGGCACTCCAGAATCGGAGAATGATCGGAGAATGGTCACCGGTTCCTGCTGCCAGTCCCTCCACCACCACATTAGAGAATTTGTTAAACCAGTATCTAACAAGGCGCGGTCCAACTGACACATCACACTCTTTTGGATCGTTTTGTTATTCCAAGTCCATTTATGTCCAGCCCTGTCCATACCACACAGACCCGACTCCAACAAGCATGATTGGAAGTCGCGTAGAATGTTGTCAGGAACTCTACGACCCCCAATTTTCTCATGCCCGTATAATAATGCATTAAAGTCTCCCATAACCACCAAATGCAGCTTCTACGTCCTTTCAGCCGTAACGCTAAGGCGAACAATGTCATGCCATAGATACTCTCTTTGCTTTCCATTATTGTGGCCATATAGTGCACCAAGTATAAACTGCAGACCACCCTTATTAGTGAACAAAATAGTAATAATTTATTCTGCTACCACCAGCACCTGGCCTTCCCAACTTCTTTTGTCCCACCTAACCCAGATCATGGCTATGTTACACAAATGGAGGTTATTTACCTGTGTCCAGTGCACTGGAGTTCTCCGAACTAGGATCCTTTATGATTTGATTTTAATCTCTAGCAACACATTGATAGAATACTGCCACCTCCTCAGCACCTCCTTAATCTGCTTCCATCGACCTATCGAGCACGCACATCGAACATTCCAATATATCAGAGACATTAATCAATATTAACATCCCCATGCACCCCAACGGACCTGACATCTGGGAGTAAGCCAAGGTCCTTCTCCTGTATATCCACCTCATGTGTGCTTTATGCATGGCTATTAGTCTCCCTCCGCACCAAGTCTGTCCACTCTAGATTGTCTCGTACAAGTGTCTCGTCCCCAGTTTCCGTCGGAGGTTGCTGTTCTCGATGGACATCCTCCCGCATGGCACCAACGTGCCTCTTCCTTCTATAAGTCCCTAACAGGCTTGATTTGGGATCCTCCTTATTTCCCTTACTCCCCGTTGTTGACTTCCGATGGGTTATCATCCCTGACACCGCTTCACCTCTTGCTTGGAACGATATGAGACCACCTCGAGCTTGCCTCGATGGTACTATCGCAAGGCCAGCGCTCCCAGGCCCATCCTTCCCCGTATCCACACCTAGTCCTTGGAGCACGGACTCCAACCTGGGCCACGTAGTCGAACGACTATGGTATCCTTCAACACCTCGACTGCCTTCCTGTTGTTCCGGCAGCATAATAGCAATGTCCAACCCATGTCGTTCATCCAACCTAGCATCATTTTGCGGAGCATTGTCCTCCATCCCTTGCATATTGTTAGCATCATCTAGTGATGGGCTATCCTCCCCCACGATCATACGTGACCCCTCTTCGTCACTATTGTAAGCCCCCCCAATCTCCTATTGAGTTTGCGTTGCAAGCACAAATGATCGAAGCACTTGCAGTGCTGACACACAAGCGGAACCCATTCGTATTTAACAACTTGAGTACATACCTTCCGTGATGGCGTTTCATACTCCAATAACCGAGGTAACTCCTTGCTAGCCTGTATCTCCACAAACATCTGAGCATATAATAACCTAGTCAGATCAATAGTATCATCATCTCCTTTAATTGGAGTCCCAATCAAACTGGCAATTTTCATTAGCATCGACGTATTCTAGTACGAGATTGGCAGCCCATGAAAACAAACCCAAACATGCACAGTATGTAGTATATCTCTTTCACAGATAGAGTTATGATGCCACTCCTTCAATATTATGAGCCTACTATCAAATGTCCATGGTCCACCATGCAGAATATGCTCTACATCCTCTCTCAAGCCGAATTTCACGAAGAAGAAACCATTCTCCCGTGCGAAGAACTCTATATTACCTTTAGGCTTCCAAACCTTAGATGCAAAGGCTCGGATATGGTCGTAAAACGGGTTATCCCCTAGGATATATAGGACAATCCTATTTCGCCAATACTTTGTTGTCTTTGCCACCTCCTCCGCAATGAAAAACACCCGAACAACCCCCTCCACCTGTTTTGGCTCCACATAGTGCATCGTCCATGCTGAGGTGCCCTGGCCTACACGGCATAGATCTGCCCAAGACCTTCCTATTCCTTGTTCAGGCATAATTTTCTTTTCCTTGTTCCACAAGTTGTCACCCGAAACCCTAGCTTGCATTGGTACGCTGGACGCCCTAGCCGATGGCACCCTAGCCATAGGCCGACGACCACCTGCCTCATGTTGGTGCCCTTCCCCATACTACCTAGAAGGACCACCCCGAGCAGTCCCCGTCCCCCGTTGCCAATGGCCACCACCTATAAAGATGTTTCCAGATCTTAGTTTCCGTCTTTCCAGCGTCGACCAACCTACCCCCAAGTCTCGCTGTCCCTGTCCACTAGCAACCGGCGAGTCACTCTGCCCCCCCTTCGACGCCGAACATGGATCCCAGGCAGTGTTCTAAAAATCGGCCTAGCACTAGGCGGCCGCCTACCGCATCGAAAATCCCCAAATCGGCCTCTTAGGCGCATGTTCGGCCCTAAGCGGACCTGTTCGGCACTTAGGCGGGCCTGTTCGGCCAAGTCGACCCCTGTTCGACCTGTTTGGCCAAGGCGGGAACAGACATGATGCTGCCCACTGCGCTCCGTTAAGGGGAAAAAAACTAAGTCGTGTTGTATGGTTTCTACCTCGACCGACGATGCTCATGTTACCACTCGCTCGGCTCACCAGCGAGAGGATAACTAGGTTCTGGAAGAAGAGGTACCTCCACCGGCTACTGCCGCCGCACCTGATACATCAGAAGCAGGCCATCTCAAATCCCTGCAACAGATAAGCAGAAGCAGAAGGAGGTTCGCTTTGACAAACCCTAAGGAAAGACTCAGCAGTAGGGCCGATCAAGTCTTACAACTTCGATATATTAGCACAGCTTGCCAATACTCCGGCCCGGCTATCGCTCTTCGAACTCCTCCGTCTCTCCAAAGAGACTTGGGACGCCCTCAGCGAAGCTTTGCAAAATGCTGATTCTTTCCTCACCCAGGTGCAACCGCCCAAGGAGGATCCTGCCGCGTGCCCACATTGCCATAGTGTGGTCGAGGTGATTCCTAACATCACCTTCATTCAGCAGGATATGTTACTGAAGAACAACCAACACAATAGGCCCCTGTACTATATAGGGTATATTAGTGCCATCAAGGTCGATCGCATCCACATCGACCATGGCTCCTCCCTAAACATAATTCCTCGGAGTTTACTCCAAACCTTGGGGATTCCGATGCATCGGCTGACCTCATCAAACACTACAATTAGCGGTTTCAATACTGGAAAGAGTGAGCCCTTAGACAAGATCCGTCTGAAGTGCCAAATAGGCGATATTCAGATGGATGACTTGTTATGTCGTTGATGCAGACATAAACTACAACATGTTGTTGTGTCGACCATGGATTCATGAGTACATGATCGTGCCTTCTACCCTCCATCAATGTATGGAGTATGTAGCCAGCGACGGGACTATCAAGACTGAGTTCGCTGACATCGATCCGTTCTGAAGACTCGAAGCATACTGTACTCATGTTGATCTGTATAAATCAGTACCGTGGGACGATGATGCTAATAATGCCGCCGACGAGGCAGAAACTGCATCAGAGAGCGCAGTTGTTGCTGAAGAACCTTTGAAGGTTAGACTAAAGGGAAAGCCTCCCCAGACACCAACACCTCTTATCATCAAGCTTCGAGGAAAGGCTCATGTTCGCTCGTCCTCGACGACGTCAGCTGCTAGCTGGGAGCCTATTCAAATAAAGCTCCCCAAAAGGGCCCCAAAAGCAGCCTCGAAGTTGCAGGAATCTCCGGCTCCAACTTCCTTGGTAGTCAAATTGAAGCGGAGACCTCCTCCACCTTCTCCCATGGCACCCCGATTCTCACTGATGAGGAGTTAGGAGACTACATATGCGCCAATGCTGAGACGCACTCTTTAGATGATATAATCCCTTGGGATAAAATTTTGCATTTCATTAATAGAAAGTTGTCTTTGAATTGCTCTTGTGCACACTGGAACACTATGTATTTCTTAGACAATGTTCTGTATATGTTGCAAACCCAAGTGATATCTGTTAATCTGGCAAGCCAAGCTATCCCTTCCTGAGATGCTTACTTCCTGGTTCCAACAAGGAAGAAAGATAAGGAACCCATCATCTTCGGTCGGGTAGAACATCCTCAAAGACTTACTCCCGCAGAACCGGAGCCCGATAACGGTAAGATGCAGCTCTACTGTTACACCGCTCAAGACAAACGTCTTATCCAAAAGATGGGTTACGACTTGACCAATGACAGAGGACTGGATTATGGCAAAGGCCGACGCCTTCCTTTACGACTTCGTACTCCAAAGGGGAAGTCTCAAAACTACTACCAGCGTACTCGTCGGGGATTGGGCTATGTCACACCCACAACAACTTCGGAGAGCTCGGAGCCAGAGGTTATGGTGCATTCTCACTCCTCCGATTCCTCCACCTGGGACTCTGATACCAGTATCGGCCAAGCTTTCAAGAAGATGATGTTAGTCAATATGGTCTCTGCAAATCCCCCAGTTGAGGATGAAGACCAGATGCTCGAATTCTTCGAGGATGAACCTTGGGCCCAGCGCCTAGGGTCCCAATGGGAATGGCGCTTCAAACAGCGAAAACCTTCCACCGAAGACGAGGTCGTTCAAGTTGACCTAGGAGATGAGGCTTCACCTAAACCCATCTTCATTAGCTAAAGCTTGACTGGAGAAGGCAGGGAATCTTTAATACAACTTATCCAAGAGTATATTGATGTCTTCGTTTGGAGCTATGAAGACATGCCGGATTTAGACCCGCAAGTCGCAATGCACCGACTCAACATCCTGTCCAATGCTAAACCTTAACCTGTCAAACAGAACAACGTCGCTTTCGGCCCAACATCATGGATGCCATAGAGAAAGAGGTTGACAAACTAATAGAAAGTTGCTTCATTCGCGAGGAGCAACATCCAGACTGGGTTGCCAACATTGTTCCCGTCACTAAGAAGAACGGAAAGATTCGAGTCAGCATAGACTTCAGGGATCTCAACTCGGCCTATCCAAAAGACGAGTTTCTCCTCCTGATCACCGACGTGATGATCGACAATACTTATGGTTTCGAGCGTATGTCTTTCATGGACGGGTTCTCGGGCTACAACCAGATCAAGATATTCACTGAAGATGAAAAACACACTTCATTCCGAACTCCAAAGGGAATCTACTGTTATACAGTAGTGCCTTTCGGGTTGAAGAATACGGGAGCAACATACCAGCGGACTATGAGTACCATATTCCGCAAACATCTCCGAAAAACGGGTTATGTTGATGACATTGCCGTTAAAAGCCAGAGGAAATCCAGCCATCTGAACGACTTAAAGACGGTGTTCGACTTGATGAGGACACATCGACTAAAGATGAACCCAACCAAGTCTTTCCTGGGGGTTTCCAGCGACAAGTTCTTGGGCTTCATCGTTACAACCAAGGGTATTCACATTGACCCTGAAAAGACCAAGGCCATTCTAGACATGGCTCCCCCAAAGAATCTTCGTGAGCTCCGGGGCCTACAAGGACGCTTGACATATATCAAAAGATTCATAGCAAATTTCTCTGGACGATGCCAACCCTTCACCAAACTGATGAAGAAAGGAGTTTCTTATGTCTGGACCGAAGAATGTCAGCGCGCGTTCGACGACATCAAGCAATACCTCACTAGTCCTCCAGTACTGGTAGCACCGGTTGTGGAAAGGCCCTTTCTACTGTACGTCCGAGCCATAGACCATTCTCTCGGTGCTTTGCTAGTCCAGAGGAGCAACGAAGGCCACGAACATGCAATCTACTAGCAGGACCATGATTGGTGCCGAACATCGGTATAATCCTGTTGAGAAGGAGTCTCGCTTAGTCTTCGCCATCCAAAAGACGCGCCATTATGTGACTGGTCAAACAATTCACGTCATCTCCCGAGTCAACCTCCTCCGAGTTCTCATGACTAAGCCAGGGACACTAAACTTGTGGTTAGCCACATAGGCAATCCTTTTGACACCTTATGACATGGTGTTCTTCCCACAAAAGGCAGTTAAAGGTCAAGCATTGGCCGATATTTTGGCGGCACATCCTGTACCGGAGACGTCAAAACTCTACGACAGTATCCTTGACGAGGTCTTGGAGTCTAATGCAGTCACAGATCCTGTCTGGCGAATGTTCTGTGACGGTGCTTCGAAAACAGGACCCAAAGGCGAAATCATCGCAGGGGTCGGAGTAGTCCTCGTCACTCGTGACGGTCTAGTCATCCACCGTGCGTATTCTCTCATGGAATCATGCACCAATAATGTTGCTGAGTACAACGCTCTCATCATCGGGCTCCAGCTCTCTAAACAGTTGGGGGTCGACTACATCAAGGCCTACGACGACTTGAAGCTGATTATCAACCAGGTTCGAGGACAATATGAGATTCGACATGAAGATCTGATCCCTTACCATCAGGCAACAATCGACATCATCTCCACATTCACATGGTTCTTTAGAGAACACGTACCTCGATTACAAAACCTAGAGGCCGACGCCCTCGCCGGTCTCGCCGCCTCTCTGGCAGCTCCTGTCGGAACTTAGGACTCCGTCACAGTGATGGTTGGGAGCTGGTCTGCCCAAAGAACAACCTACATACGTGTCTGAGCTACTCTGTACAGGCGGACACCAATGTTGACATTCGAGATTGGCGATTCCCGTTCATAGACTACGGGATTTACGGGATCCTATCTGAAGACCCGAAGGAAGCTACTTCTATCGAGAGGCGCTCGTAATTTTGATTGAGTGAAAATTTCTTCTTTTCATCCCCTTCTACATAAAACAAAACTGTCTACTACAATTGTATGTCTGTGTATCAGCGTGCATTTATCCCTCAGCATAGTTCAAACAGTTATGTCTAGAGCCTGTAAAGATTGACACAAATCAGTCTTACTTTCTTACCATTTCTATTCCAAAAAGATGTTTACTGAACAATGTACCTTCAGTGGTATGTCTTTCATGTCTCCAGATTTCTAACCTTATGGATTTGGTCTTCTTGAAGTGTTTTAGTATGAGACACTGCTTGCTCTCTTGCTTTTCTTATACTGCCAAGTTATGGTTGTGCCTTTGAGATTGAATATGCATATCTGGCTTTCCAGGCTGCCCTCACAGGAGAATCACTACCCGTGACAAAGAACCCTGGTGATGGAGTTTATTCTGGCTCAACGTGCAAGCAAGGTGAAATTGAGGCAGTTGTTATTGCCACAGGAGTTCATACTTTCTTTGGAAAGGCAGCTCATCTTGTTGACTCAACAACACATGTTGGCCATTTTCAGAAGGTCAGTATTTTTAAGTTCCCAGAATGGTCCTTATAACATTAACATTTGTCATGACTGTGAAAATATAATAGAAGTTTTTACAATTTCAGGGAAGCTCTCTAATTGTAATTCTTCCTTGTGCTGCAAATTTACAGATAGCACTAACGAAATCTTGCGTAATTTGTTCAGGTTTTGACTGCAATAGGGAACTTTTGTATCTGCTCGATTGCTCTTGGAATGGCTATTGATGTTATTATATCGATTGCTGTTCACGGAACGAAGTACCGCACTGTCATAGATAATCTTCTTGTGCTGCTCATCGGAGGCATCCCGATTGCCATGCCAACTGTCCTTTCTGTAACAATGGCCATCGGATCACATCGCTTGTCCCAGCAGGTTTTTGTGACTCTGAATTTCATATATCTGATTGTCTAAGTATTGTTACTGCTTAGCTGGTCCACTTCTTGACCATTGTCTGCAACAAGATTCACGATTTGGTTGCTCCCTGTGCAGGGTGCCATAACAAAAAGAATGACTGCTATTGAAGAAATGGCTGGGATGGATGTTCTCTGTAGTGATAAAACAGGAACTTTAACTCTAAACAAGCTTACTGTGGACAAGAATTTGATTGAGGTTGTACATTTTACCTTTCTATATAAAATGCATGCTTTAGCACAATCACACAAAAAATAAAATACACATTTACCTAATTTCCTCAAGAAATATAGTAGTCAGCTGTTAGATATTTGAGGTGTAAACAACTGCATGATTTTGGAATGGTAATTGATATGCATGTATCTTTCTTCATTACAGATTCACACCGTTTTTATAAGTGTTTGTGTTTGGCGAATGCTGAGATATTGTAAAACATGGTTTTAAGTATACAATTGCAATTACTGAGTTGATTTTGATACGTTAATTGTAGAGTTGAATAAATGGATTAATTTTATTAATGATGAGAGACCACATATATATAGGAGAGGCTAGCCCCTCTCTTATTATTCTAAGCAATGTGGGACTAAAGCCCATTAACTAATAACTCTAATATAACACATAACACCCTTCCTCAAGCAAGAGCATAGATGTCAATCATGCCCAGCTTGTTACATAGAAATTGAACCCGAGGACCCAAAAGAGGCTTTGTGAAGATATCAGCTATCTGGTCGTCGGTCCTCACATGTTGAAATTTTATCACTCCCTTTGTATACTCATCACGAACAAAGTGGATATCAATTTCAATATGCTTCGTCCATTCATGAAATACTGGATGAATAGCATATTGGTTATCACACCATAGATCTGCCGCTTGAGATCCTGTATCTTCTCTCAGTTCTTGTAAGAGATGCTTCATATATAATACCTCAGATGTGCCATGAGTAATAGCTCAATATTATGCTTTCGAGCTTGAGCGTGCTATCACACTTTGTTTCTTGCTCTTCCATGACACTAGATTTCCGCCAATAAATACTGAGTAGCCAGATGTAGATCGTCTATCTGTCAGACTTGTCCCCAGTCAGCATCAGTAAAACACTTAATACGATTGTGTCCATTATTCTCTATTTGAATTTTTTTCATGAATTTTTGACTAGATAACACAGGATTCTGATAACTCCTGCCAGTGTGAAACTTTTGGAGAAGCCATAAATCTACTTGCAACACTTACTGCGAAAGAAATGTCCGGATGAGTCATGACCGTAAAGTAATTGAGTTTTCCAACTACTCGACGATACTGATCTGGGTTCGTCATCAGAACCCCTTCGTCTGGAAGTAACTTTGTCCCTGGATCCATAGGTGAGGTTGCTCCCTTGGTTTGCATCATGCATGCATCATTTAGTATGTCCAGCACATACTTTCTCTAGGACATTACAATGTCCCGCTTACTCCGTGTGACCCCAATACCTAAGAAATAGTTCAAGGATCCTATATCTTTGGTTTGAAATTGTTCTCCCAGAAACTTCTTGAGGCCTGCAATACCCTGACTGTCGTCTCCTGTAATTACAATATCATCAACATAGACACCAAGTAATATTCTTCCAGCTGATGTCTGTCGGTAGAATACGGAATGATCCTTCTTTGATTGACACAGACCAAACTGAGTAACCACATGTGTAAATCGACCAAATCACGTACGAGATGATTGTTTCAGACCATAGAGGACCTTCTTCAGATGACACACTTTACCCTCACTTGCAACGAACCCGGGAGGTTGCATCACATATATCTCTTCATCAAGATTTTCGTGGAGGAAAGCATTCTTGATATCCAGTTGAAGCAACGGCCAGTCATAGCGAACAACCAAGGCCACGAGGACACGAACATACGTCATTTTAGCAACATGAGAGAAGGTCTCGAAGTAATCCTCACCATAGGTTTGAGAGTATCCTTTGGCCACCAAACGAGCCTTTAGGCGGTCAAGAGAGCCATCTAGTTTCACCTTGATCGTGAATACCTCTTTGCAACCTACTGCCTATTTACCAGTGGGTAAATCGACCAAGTCTCAAGTGTGGTTTTTCCTGAGAGCTTTTATCTCCTCGTTCATAGCAGCACGCCAACCGGGATGTTTGAGACCCTCTTCAGCGGTATTGGAAATCTGAATTCTATCAATAGTAGCCACCAGAGACTGAGTGTGACTGGTAAGTCTTTTGTAGCTGTTAACATACAAGGGATGATCACGACAGGTACGACGAGGACGATCTGGAGGCAGAATAGCCGGAGCTGCTGGCGGAACCGGTGGATCTGCTGGTGGACCAGGTGGAGGCAACTCATTGGAGTCGGAGCTGTTGGCGGAACTGGAGGAGGAGGATTCTGTGGGCATCAACGACAATGTTTGTATGGGTGATGTCGGCACTGACTGAATCGGTGTATGCGGACCATCGGCCTGGAAAACTGGTTCGGTAAGGGAGGGTACCCGTACGGGGGCTGTTGTGTTTGATCAGGAAATAATAAAAAATCCTCTTCTGGATAGACTAGGGGAGCCGGACCCGTTGATTGTGGGAGTAGAGAAAATTCAGATTCTACAAAGGTAACATTCCAAGTGAAAAAATATCTCTTCAGGACAGGAGAATAACACCGACACCCTGTCTGATCTTTAGGATACCCAAGAAAAATACATTGTACTGCCTTAGGATCTAACTTAGAAAGAGTTGATCTGGTATCCGAATATAGCATAAGCAGCCAAAGATTCTGAGAGAGAGGAAATGGCTCTCGTCCAGGAAAGAGCCGAGAGAAGGGAATGCTACCATTGAAAACTGACGATGGCATGCGGTTAATAAGGTAACAAGCAGTAAGAACCGCATCCGACCAAAATCTCTTGGGAGTACGTGCTTGAAACATAAGAGCACGTGTTGTTTCCAAGAGATGGCGATTCTTGCGCTCGGCCACACCATTCTGTTGTGGTGCGTACGTACAAGAAGTTTGATGGATGATGCCATTGCAGGCCAAATGACTATCGAGATCACGAGATAAATACTCACGTCCATTGTCACTCCGAAATTTTTTAATTGGAACACCAAATTATGTTGTTATTTCGGCATGAAAATTGTACCAAATGTTAAACAATTCGGAATGATTTTTTATCAGATAAACAAAAGTGACATGGGAGTAATAATCAACAAATGTAACAAAATACTTGAAACCCATTATTGATTCAACCGGACAAGGTCTCCATACATCAGAATACACCAACTCGAAAGGAACGAAAACAATTTTATTTTGACTCACCGGTAGGAAACCGAGTGATGCTTAGCCAAACTACACGGCTCACAATAAAAAGAAGTATGGATATCTAAAGAAGGGTATATTTTCTGGAGAACTTGGGTTAATAGATGGTCTAACTGGCAATGTAACTCAAAAGGGCCGAGATTCATGTCGGCACAGACAACAGAAGAAAGTGCGTCAAACAGGTACAAGCCTCTAGCCACATGCCCCTTACCGATAGTCTTCTCAGTTTTCAGGTCCTGAAAAATACAACCATCAGAAAAAATATTATCGAGCAATGCAGCTCACGAGTAATTTGACTAATTGAAATTAAACTGAACGGATTTCCAGATGTAAGCAACACAGAATTGAGCGACAGCCGGGGAGAAAGACTGGCACTTCCACGTCCTCAGACTGTCAATGAACCTCCATTGGCAATAGTAATGCCAGAAACACGACGGATAGTGAGATAACTATGTATCATACCTGCGTCACCAGTCATGTGAGCAGACGTACCAGAGTCAATGATCCACTGCTTGGGCTTTACTATGCATGCTACTGAGTATCCGGCTGTGGATCCAGACGTGGAAGCTTCACCACGATATTGAGCCTGAAAATCAAGGAACTATGTATATGAGTCCAAAGTCATCTGAACAGATCGAACACCGTCATCAGGAGCATCAGTTGTGATATTAGCAGCAGCTGATTTAGTGCATTGCCAATAGAAATGACTAAGCTGACCACAATTAAAGCATGTGCACGGTCTTCCAACATTACGACCGCTATTGGCACGTCCCCCATCTCTACCAGCATTTCGGCCACCCTGTCGGCCACCACGACCACCACAGAATTCCGTACGAGCGGCACCGAGAGCAGAGCGATCAGCAGGAGTATCACCCGGAGTGATCTCAACGACTTTGTCTGCCCGAAGGACATGATAGTGTGCTTCCAACAGGGACGGAACTTCAGATCCAACAATAATCTGAGAGCGAGCGGAGTCCGCATCAGGGCAGAGAGAGACAAGATAAGTCATGACATGAAACTGCTCACGTTGAGCCCTTGCCTCATTAATATCCTACGTAAGTGGTAATACGCGATCGATCTCATCAGACAGCCTTAAACGCCCAAAAATGGTCCTCATGAGATTTGTCTCGCTAATTTGCTCGGTATACACCAACGACCGAGTCATAGATACGAGACAAATCACGTTTTCCATCAAACGTCATGCCAGTACCTCCCATAACTCCTTTACGGAGTCCGTATTTTGAATCATGTCTTCCATCGATGGTTCCATTGAATTCATCAACTGTGTAAACAGTCGACTATCATCTGTCTCCCATTGCTCAAATATGGGATCATCTTCTGCTGGAGGGTTGTCAGTCAGATGTTTGGACAACCGCATTCCTCAAAGCGTCTTCTCGACCTTCTTTCTCTATGTCGAGTAGCCCTCTGGTCCTTCCAACCGTCGATCGACAAGTCGAATTGAGGAAATCGTCGTGCTAGTGCCTGTTTGTCCCGCTAGTTTGTTACTGACACTAGTGTCTATGGCACTACTATTCGCCGTAGTGTCTGTCATTTTTCAGGATTTCTGATTCGACTGTCGATTTGATCTTTCCAACTGGATAATCACATTAACTCTGTCAATGCGCTAAAAACGGAGCCAGAACCGGCACGCACGCATAGGAAGCAGAGAGTGGATAACAAGCCAGGACAGAGAGATAACTCACGTTAACCTCTGTTAGATCCTGGTATGAAAATCAAGGAAGGAAACAAAGATTCATGCAAAACAAACCATATGTTTGTTCTTTGTTAAATTTTCGAATTGATCATTGAGAGTCAGAGATTCTAACAAATAATCATATGTTTACCCTCTGAGAATTCCAACAATTTTTTTTTTGAAACTAGGTTAGGGTTTGGAGTGGTTGGACGGCGACAGGTGGAAGGGGGAGAGGGTTAGGGTAAGGGTTTTGAGCCATGGAGGGGGAGGGGCGCCGGATGGGGGGGGGAGGTTGACAGGGGCTGACAGGAGATGGAGGGGGGGCGGTAGGTTAGGATTAGGGTTTGACAGGGGCGGCAGCGGCAGCAGCAGTAGGGGTAGTAGCAGCAGGAGATGGAGGGGGGGGGGGGGGGATGGGGCAGGAGCAGTAGTAGGGGCGGCAGCAGCAGTAGGGACAACAGCAGCAGCAGGGGGGATGGGGATGGGGTGGCGGACAGCAGCAGTAGGGACAGCAGCAGCAGCAGCAAGGAGGGGGGGGGGGATGGGGATGGTGTGGCGGCTAGAAGATGGAGAGGGAGGGGGGGTAGGTTAGGGTTAGGGTTTTTTTGTGTGTGTAGAGGGGTGGATGGGTTATGGCTGTGATACCATGTAGAGTTGAATAAATCGATTAATTTTATTAATGATGAGAGACTACATATATATAGGAGAGGCTAGCCCCTCTCCTATTATTCTAAGCAATGTGGGACTAGAGCACATTAACTAATAACTCTAATATAACACTTAACATTAATATCATTGCAGATTTTTGCCAAAGGTGTTGACAAGGATTTAGTTGTCTTGATGGCTGCAAGGGCTTCAAGACTGGAGAATCAAGATGCTATTGATGGCGCAATTGTTAATATGTTATCAGACCCGAAAGAGGTAAATAACTTTGGAGCTTTAAGGTTTGAAAAAAAAACTTTTTTGTTTTCTATCTTCTTGCATAGAGAAAATTGTAGAAGAAATTTGTGCTGGGTCACAAATTTAACATCCTTAGGTACTGCATTAGCTACCTTACTGAGATAATAACAAAAAGATAACTATGCAGTAGCCAAGGATGTTAAAAAGATGACCACTGCATTAGCTATCTTTAGATTGAAATATCTTTACCTGATTAACGGGACCTACAGTGATGACATCTAGCCCTGATAATGTTTCCTTGTTAGTGTATATTATACTTTATTTTATTTATTTCTGAGCTTTGTATTTAAATGCTTCACTGTTTTTCCAACTTTCTGAAGGCACGTGCTGGTATACGTGAGGTCCACTTCCTTCCGTTCAACCCCACTGATAAGAGAACAGCTCTTACATACTTAGATGCTGCTGGTAAAATGCATAGGGTGAGCAAAGGCGCCCCGGAACAGGTAAAACACGTATATCTTGCATGTGCATTAGATAGTACCCATACATGACACCAAACCACACACAAACATACGGACACAGGTGTTTCTATCCTTTTTCTGGCAGCCCATACTTGGCATGGATTCATGGATAAGACCTTGTCCTAGCATCACTTAAAAATGGGTTCCACAGGTCCACTCCAGCCTTCTTGAGGCTTGCCATGTCCTCATTTAAATCAGCCTGAGCTTATTTATATATTCAGCTATTCATCTAAATCAAGGTTTCTGAAAAATGATATATGGAAGAAGAGCAATAACTCTACAAGTTCATTTACTTAATTGCTGCTCATTTTTATGGATTCCTTGCAGATTCTCGATCTAGCACGGAACAAGTCAGAAATTGAACACAGAGTGCATGGAATAATTGACAAGTTTGCTGACCGTGGGCTTCGCTCCCTTGCTGTTGCTTATCAGGTTATTGACCTTTCTTTTCTCATTTTGGACTTCTATAATATGGGGTTGTCATTGCTTAATGTGCCAGAGATGAAAGCAATTCCCTATAGAAAATTGTATACATCTTTGTCTAAACTCTTTATAGTCTACAGTAACTTGGAGGGTACTCGGTTGCATGATCTTAAACTGTATATCCGAAAGGTAGGTTTATTCACCTGCCAATTGCCTGCCTACATTTTATGGCATAACCCTCTCATGCTCATAGCTATCTTAGCTAGGAATTGGGCACCAACAAAGAGGGTTGACGTCTGATAGATAGCCGGTAGTAAAAATTTCATTAAATCTTTCATGAAGCTTTCTTATACTCCATTACTGACCCCGTTCTGATTGGAGAATGATGGTGGTGGTGGTGGTGATGGTGGTGAATGGATTCAACAATTAGATTATTTTCTTTCACTACAGTATGTGCTATAAGACCTTTTCTATGCAGGAGGTGCCTGCTGGTACTAAAGATAGTCCTGGAGGACCATGGGAATTTGTTGCTCTTCTCCCTCTGTTTGACCCTCCTCGCCATGACAGTGCTGACACAATACGAAGAGCTTTGGACCTTGGAGTGAGCGTGAAGATGATAACAGGTTTGTTATCTCTCAATATCTTATAGATGTGTGTTCATGTGCGTGTTTGTGCAGTTATATGCGAGTCATATGCAAACTAGTTCTTCGTTTGCATGTCCATGATGGTTTGAGCTAAATGCCAGATTACACCCTGTTTTTAACTCTTTTTTTTCTACTGTGCAATTCTTCTCTTAAGATTCTAGAGTGGAATACTATCTTTTTGGTAGTTTGAGATATATCTGTTCAACTTTTCTTTTACTGGATAATTTCAGGGGATCAATTAGCAATAGCAAAGGAAACTGGTCGAAGGTTGGGAATGGGTACAAACATGTATCCCTCTTCATCTTTGTTGGGCGGTAACAAGGATGGTGACATTGCAGTTATACCGATTGATGAACTTATAGAGAAAGCAGATGGTTTTGCTGGGGTTTTTCCAGGTGAATGTCATGAAAAATTTCACATCTTCTCTATGCTGTCTCTAAGCTGTATCTCATTATCTACTGTATGCAGAGCACAAGTATGAGATTGTCAGGAGACTTCAAGCCAGAAAACATATATGTGGGATGACTGGTGATGGAGTGAATGATGCTCCAGCATTAAAGAAGGCAGACATTGGAATTGCTGTGGATGATGCGACTGATGCTGCTAGAAGTGCTTCTGATATTGTCCTTACAGAGCCTGGACTGAGTGTGATTATTAGTGCTGTTTTAACAAGCCGCACAATTTTTCAGCGAATGAAAAACTACACGGTAACTGGGATTAGAGTTTAATTAATATTAATACTGCTACTATATTATGCATTCCAAAGCATTCTTCAGAAAATTTTGAAGTTATTATTGTCTGCTGGCCTTTTGATTTTCTTATTTGCAACTGGGCCAAACAGGGTTCAGGAGCCCCTAGTGACCTACCTGTTTGCCATAGGTCTAGGTTTGGGACCTGGACTTACATATTTGACCTTCAATCTGGATCCAAACCTAGTAGTTGTTGTTGGCATATAATCCATACACTGATAGCCAAACATCAGCATAGCGATTGAATCGGGCCTACAGGTGGCAATGGACCAGGTTTGGATACCCACTTCTGTAGTTGATAAGCTTTAGGTATAGCAGCCACGTTGCTACCCTTAAACACTCTAAGTTTACCTTCTGGTTTCCTTGACTTATATAGACCGGACCAGTGCATCTCCAATGTGGTACTATTCCCTTCACTTGGGTTCGTTATAAGCGCTCTCCTTATGGTCTAGTGTCCTTGCTGACCAACTTGAATCTCTAGATGGTGATACATAAACATCAGGCTATAGGATTTCATTTGTAGATCGTATAAATTTTGGAGGCTGCCCCTGGCCTCCTACCAAGCCCCATATAGCATGGCACTTAGATCCATCTAGTACTTAGTTCCACGACTTTTGATTGGTCCTGGTTCAACTAACATTTGTAGCAACCAGGTCCTCTGCCTAAATACCTAAGCGCAGTTATTTCTTTTGGCTTCTTGGTTTCTTGTATACTACATGCTTGGTTTGACATTTTCTTAGCAAATTTCTCTTGGCCAGCTATCAACCTGATGCCAACCATAGTTTGCATATCGGCTGATACTGATACGATATGGTTTGGCATGTCCCTATTCAATACCGACTGTTAGCGTTACTGATCGATATCGGTGTTGGGGATCTCTTTCACCGTCAATTCGGCAGAGAAAATTTAACGAAACATACTAATCAGCAAGGTGTGTAAAAGCATAGTAAGATTCTAAATGCATCTAAATGAAGAAAACTTATTTATCGCATGTAAACCAATCAGCAATGGTGACTATTATTCCATTCAATTTCAAAACAACTAAGAAACAATACAAAAAAATACTTAATTTTATGCCTAAATGTATAAAATATTTTTTTATTAATTCTTTGCTTTCCGATACCAAAAATTCGAAGTCCGATCTAGAACTGCCAATACCGCTGATTCCAATATTCATAGGAAGATACTCATGTCCGATACCAATTGAGATATCGATACTGCGAACCTTGATGCCAACCCTCTGATCTTGTGCCAAATCCCTAGCAGCTATAAGCAAGAAAGGCCTTGCCATCGATCCTGGGAGGCCGGTAGGCATGTAGGTAGATCTATCTTTTTGCTCATGCAACCAAGGTGCACCATCCTATTTCTCCTAGACTAGATTAGAGTGTGGATGGAGAGGTAAGATGATATGATATATTAAACATTAAGCCAATGAGTGAAAAAGAAATTCAGGTTAACATAGTTCTCAGTTAGTTCAGCGAGTTACCATGGTCCATTCCACCCTTAGCCGGATCAGTTTGTGTTCTACTAAGAACTTTGGCAAGTATTACCAAAGTATATGAATACCTATCCTCTTATATTACTTATCATGCACATGTTCCAGTTTCAAGTAGGTTAAGGTAAGATCTGTAGCCATCTGAGATTTATTCTTAGGTTTAACTTTTGGACTTAGACATGGATCCATGGATTTTTTTATAGATTCTTGAAAACAGTCTGGCTCATGTCAAAGAACATTGTTCCACATTTTTTCTGGTCTTCATCAATACACTTTTATATAAAAACTTAAACAAGTTTCGTAAGACAGTTGCCAAAGATACTGAAGTGCTAAAAGGTTAGACTAGCATGTGATGTAAATTGCGAGCTATACACTATAGTTCATGTTTCCAGCATATACTGAAACCGGCGACAAAACCAACTGCTTCAAAACCACAGAAACACCCAAAACTGCCTTGAAACTGTCAATTAAGATGGTTTGAAACTAATTCCGATGCCGATAATGAGAACCATGCTATACACATGTAACAAAATATTAAAGAGCTAATAATTGCAGAGCATGTAACAGAATTTTCTCTCTTCCTGCTAGTTAATTGATGGCATGCTCTAACTAGCTAATCTTTTTCAAAGTAATGGTGACGACCGAAGCAATTCTACAATGCAATTTCAGTTAACTTCATCAATCCGAGACAATTATATCAATTCAATTTTGTGAAGTTATCTCAGGGTTCATATATATATATATATATATATATATATATATATATATATATATATATATATATATAACAATTATATCAATTCAATTTTGTGAAGTTATCTCAGGGTTCATATATATATATATATATATATATATATATATATATATATATATATATAAATATATATATATATATATATATATATATATATATATATATATATATATATATATATATATATATAATTTTTTTTTCATATATATATATATATATATATATATATATATATATATATATATATAACAATTATATCAATTCAATTTTGTGAAGTTATCTCAGGGTTCATATATATATATATATATATATTGTGAAGTTATCTCAGGGTTCATATATATATATATATATATATATATATATATATATATATATATATATATATATATAAAAGCCTCCTGGTTCTAGTGGTCAGCACGTGGAGACAGCGCATCCTGGCTGGGCAGGTTCGATCCCACGAGGAAGCAGATTATTCCTTCCAATTATGGTGGGAGTTTAAGTTTTTGTGTGTGTGTGTGTGTGTGTGTTTGAGTATGTGTTGCAAATAGCAAACATGGTAGGTACAAAGTGTTAATTTTCAGTTATATGCGTTTTAAATATGTTGCAATGTAGAGCTCAGGTGGTAATCATCCAAGTCTTCTCCTACCAGAATTGGGTCAGTTATGGAGCATAAGAAAGCTCCATACAAGTTTTAGAAAGAAAAAAATTATGATTGGCTGTCAACCTGACGTCAACCCTCTATGTGGGTGTCGAATTCCTGGCCAAGCTAACTATGAGCATGAGTGAGCCATGCCATAAAGCCTAGATGACCAATTGGCTACCTTTTGGATTGTAGATTAAGCTCATGCAACCAAGGAGCATCCTTCTAGTTTCCGTAGACTAAAGAATCTCGACAAAGAGGAATGATTAAGATGATGCAATTCGCTATATGGAATTGCATTTATCTCTATGACACATTGTGCCAAAGAGTGAAGAAATGACAATCCAAAAGGTTTTAGATACCTAAATTTGTTAGGTTCGACAAATATCATGATCGTCTTAATGGAAGATATGCATCCATGAGTGTTTGATCTTGTGCAAAGTGCAACTTCTTTTTAATTTAACTCAAGGTTAAAAAGGATGTTTCATGAATTTAACTATTTGGTCCTGATCAATGCCTCTCATTTTAATTTCTTGCAGATATATGCTGTTGCCATAACTATCCGTATTGTGGTAAGATGCAACCTGTGATATCCTAATGTGTACACTGTCTAATTAGCTTCTTTTCCTCCCTTTTTTAATTTCCCATTTTTTTTAAATTTAAAATTTGGCAGAAAGGCTTTTTTTGTTATAATTTCTTTGTAAAGTTTGTAATCCGGTACCATGCGTATCAGAAAACTGGACGACGGACATTTGTATTGTGCATGCAAATGTGTAAAATCATGTACAGGAGTGCATGAAAACACTATTATTCTGGTAATGTAGGGATCATAATTTTCTTGGGGATATCACATGTTTAGGGCTTACAATCTCAAGCCTCCAAAATGATGACTGGGTTAACTGCTGATATGAGGATAAGCACATGCAATTCATGTGCTGAACGAATTTAGGCTGATTGAATATGTTTTAGTAGTTGAGATTTGAAGATCATGGAGGAATAGTCGAATAGGTACACCTAGTTTTGGGATGGTTATTTGGTGCACTGAAAATCTTGATTCTTATGGTATTTAGTTGAAGTAGCCACTAGAACTAGTGGTAGATATAAAGCATCCTGTGTTGAGGGTATGAAAAGAATATGGCATTTGCTAATGTTTGAGAGTAGCTTGGCCTTTATTAGCAGAATGAAAAGAAAGGATTCATGTAGCCCACTCCAAATTTTTAGGCTAAATGCTTTATTGTTGTTCACTCGTGGTTGACTCTAATACTGGTGTTTAATTTTCAATAGTTCTGCACCTAGAAAATCTTACAAAAAGTAAAGTGTGTATATTACATGACATTATTAGGGAGGTTGGTCTTGTCGCTGATTCTTGCAAGAAAATGGACTTGCAGAAGATACATAAATGCACTAAAATTAATACGAGGCATAAAGATTGAAAAGTTTGTCAATGATTCTGAGGCATATGTAGTCAAACAATTAGATCCTCCAGAGGTCATCTATGTTGCAAGGACAAGGATACTACACGACACTATGAGGACACGGCGACATGGACATGGAACCATTTTTGGTGTGTCCTAATGTATTTTCAAGTTTCCGGATTGTGTCCAATACGTGTCCGACATGACATGGCCACATTTTGGATTGTCCATGCTTCCTTGGTCACTGTATTGATGTTGCTTAAGTTTAATATTTTGTGTTGGCTGAGTCATAGAGCTAAACTGAAGTCAAACCAAGTGGAATTGACCTGAGACAAGGTTCAAAAATTATTTGCTAGATAGTTGAACTCACTCATTTTGATGGGGACATTGCACCTTATTTTTGGATCATCTCATATCATAAAATTCATGAGATCCAGATCCTGAGTATGGCTTCTGTTCTAAAGGGTAAACACTATAACTCGGAAGAAAATAAGGGGGACATTTCAAAATTTTATTACAAATGTAAACTAATGAATATGCTCATCTCATCTTACTCAAGCATATCTCTCTGATATTTTGGTTCTCTTAACAGCTTGGATTTATGTTGCTGAATGTTATTTGGAAGTTCGATTTTCCTCCATTTATGGTTCTTGTGATTGCCATTCTTAATGATGGTTAGAGTTCACACTTCACACTAAACTTATCTTGCAACTGAATTTCCTGCTCATGTACCACTATTGTTTTTCTTTATTATCTACCTTGTCTTGTTAGGTACCATCATGACTATCTCCAAGGATAGGGTTAAACCATCTCCATTTCCCGATAGTTGGAAACTCTCCGAGATTTTTGCAACCGGCTCTATCATTGGTGTTTACTTGGGGATCACCACTGTTTTATTCTTCTATGCAGCTTATGAAACTGAATTTTTTGTGGTAAGTGGTTCTGTTTCCCATTGTATTCATCAGTGTATCATGTCTAATTTAAACTGATTTTAAGGAATCAATGGTGTTACATAATTGGGAACTTTTTATGCTTATATTATCGTAAACATAGTGACATTTTAGAATATACAGGATTTTGGATCCTGCACAACCCATGTGTTCCATTAGCATGTGCATTTGTTGTTCTCAGATGATAGGTGCATGATACTGCTAGAAAAACTTATATGGTGCTACCCTGTGATGCCCATATTACACTCCAGATGCCCATAAGTTGTGCTGTTTATTTGGTAGGAGAACCTTTTAGTACTCGGGAGACCTCAAGTCATTCTTTACCAAGAAATCTGCATCCAACATATACTGAGATGAATAATATATTTTTGAATTTTTTTTCCCTTTTTTCTATTTTCATTGAGTGAAAAATATATTAGACGTTACTCCACAACCATCACTTAATTCACTGAAATACAAATAATTACTTTAGAGATGCATTATAGTGTCTTGTTTATACACCTTGCACTTAAACCTGCTGTGATTTGACTCAGTGTTTTCATCTCCTTTTTGCAGCGCGTTTCAAAGGTTAGGACTTTGACAAATACAAATTAAACTTACCAGATAAGCTTCAAGTTTGCAAATGTCGTCTATTTTCTGTGAACTGAGACTCTTCTTGTTTTATGCATCTTTTCTCTCCCTCGGGCATCTAAATCTGTGATCACTGATATATTTTACTTTCTTGCAGTCAATTTTCAAACTCGAGACTTTCAATCAACACAAGATAGATCCATCAGATAAAAATGCGACCTTTGATAATGTAGAAAAGTTGGCTTCTGCTATATACCTTCAAGTGAGTACCATCAGTCAGGCTTTAATTTTTGTGACTCGCTCCAGAGGTTTTTCTTTCATGGAAAGACCTGGTCTTCTTCTTGTTGCGGCGTTCATCATCGCTCAACTGGTAAGTTTCTCTCATTTGAAGAAACACTTTTAGTATCTGAAATGCACCAAAGAGTACTTACAAATGTGAGAGCTTCCCACTGAGCCCAAGTAATAGCATTAGATGAATATACTAATTTCAACTGGCTATGGAAATGTTTACATGCACTCCTCAATAGTTTTCTTTGGAATACACCCGACGTGAAGAACCTTTTGGAAAAAAGGTCTTCCATGAAAGCAGTATCAGAACTTCCCTTAAAGACTACAAACTCCCTCTTCATTTAGCATTCAAAATCCTGAGAGGTTACTGTGTAGAAACAAGATTATTCCAGTTCTCATTTCTCACCTCCTTTGCTTACCAACTACATATTCAGGTTCAACATCACAAGAGCAAACTCCATGAAATGTCGGAAACATATTACTGGTTACTGCTATATTTACTTCATAGCTTAGCTTGACAAGTCACTATTGACAAATTTCTAGGAAGGGCACCCCCAATATTATCTCTGTTGATCATGTCAGTGACAGTCTCCTCCAGGTTAAGTTTGTCTCTACACATCATTTCTTTCCTGTATTATTTATTTTCTTACCTGCAAATTTCAATTTGGCAATTCTTTCATGAACTAATTTGACTCCTCGCTACAATTAAACATTGACTGATCGGTTGGAAAACTTTGTAGTATACCTAATAATTACAGAAGCTTATGCTAGGTGGCCATTTATTACAGCATTGGTTTCGACCATGGTGAAGGTTCGAACAAACAAACCTCGATTTAGGCAGTCAAATTGTATGGGAATGGATTGGACCTTTAGTTTGTGCTAATTTCGATTAGAGCGTAAAACAACAAATGATAATGCCAAAGTTAACAGAGTATATTCCTAATTGATATGAGCGCAAAGAGGAACTCCGCTTCACCAAAGAACAAGGATAAAGGCTTCAAGGCTGATGTTTTTACTGGTACTATGTGCTTTCACCAAGACTTGGACTGACTAAAAAAAAGTCTTTTCACCAAAGTTTACTTTATGGGCATGCCTGAATTTTGAAAGACATTTTTTTCATTTCTTACCAATTTACAAGGCATTGTGAAGAAAGGAATGCGATAAGAAATTTGAGTCATTGATGCTTTTCTTTGAAGATAGGTACCTTCCATGATGGTACAACAACAATGCCTCTGTCCCTAGCATTTGTTGCATGAATCCTTTTTATCCATTCAGTTCTATTAAAGGTGACCTTTATAGCAATTATCCTTCTTTACCACTTCAATCCATGTTTGACAATGCAGACCTTCATCATATCTATCAAACACCTTATCTTCTTTATGCTGCAAACCTTCATCATGTTTGACAACAATCCATGGTTGAACAATGGTTTATAATTAAATTATATAATGTTTCACTAGGCATTAAGTTGACTTGTTTGTCTGCAATCACTTTGAACTATATTTACCCTGGAGACCAGAATAGCTGCATATCTCCTAGCTCAAGGTGCATCTCCTTATAAACGTTAAGGAGTTTGGCCTATCAAAGATTAGAGACGGTCATGCTTCCAGTCAATCAAACATCACTCTCATAATATCAGTTGGGTAGAGAGTGTGAGCTTTAGATGTTAAGAATGAATGGTCATATTTCTTGATTTTTGTTCTCCCTTCTACACAATCTTTCCTCTTCCATAGTCTTCCATTTCTTCATTTTTATGCCGCACATAAGTTTTGGCATCTCTACCTCTTAGAAGCACCCTGTATTTTCTTTCCTCTACAGATAAGAGGTTTCTTTTATTTCCAAATTTCATAACATCTTTATAAAAGTATTATTTTTTGATATTCACCATGCAAATCATTATACTCCTGTACTCTTGTCCTATGACTAAGCTACTACCTTCATAAGTACATCATCAGATATATTCGCTATTAATAACTTGAGATTTCCATGTACCGATCTCTGTTGTTAGTATCGCACGATACACATCATACAAAACACAACATGATACACTACTAATTCGATATGTATCAATTGGTCGTACTAGAATGGTGAAAATGCCGACCAATATGAAAGACATCGTGCGATATGCAATATCGTCCCATACATAGCTTAAGACCAAATGGATGGTTAATGGGTTAGAGTCTAGACCCAAACATAACATTTTTAAGCCTTAAAAACAATCCATCCTATTAAGTCACAAGACCTACAGTTTTTTCTTTCTTTTCCCTAAATCTCTCAAATCCTATCCCGAAGATCTCTTCCATTAACTTCCTCCACGTCTCTGCGACCACCAGACACCATTGACCTCTAGACCACCGACGCAATCGGCTCTCTGCTACATCAACCTCCAAGTCCAAACGTCCACATGACTGAACAACCTCCCAACGTCTCACTACCCTCTCAGAAGATCTAAAGCCAACAACCAGAGAAGTATGTTCAATATTTTTTATGTTTGAGATTTTGATAGCGTTCTATGTTTGGTTCAACAGTGTTCGTATATTAGAATAAGTATATTAGAATATCATGTTGGTATATTTGGTATGTCACAGGATATTCCACAAAGGGTTTAATGTAATGAGAAAGATTGTAAGGCTATATATAGCCATGAGATTATCAATAAAATTATAACAAATATTCAACATGGTATCAGAGCCACCAAAAATTCTAGTCGCCGTCACCTTTTCCAAACCCTAACCCTAGTCGTCACCACCATCACCATCCGCACTACCACAACCACCGCCGCCACCAGCCGCTGCACGCCGCCCGCGCAGCCCCCGCCGCCACCAACCGCTGCACGGCCTCACGCCGACCACCTCGCGCGCGACCCGGCCATTGCTCTGCGGGCACCTCCACCGCATGCGCGCGGCTGTTGTCGCTGCTGCTGCTCGCGACTGCCGCTGCTCGGAGATACCCATCCGACAACGCCCACTCGCCTGTCAGTCGGCCCACCGCCCCCACTACCACGAAGCCGCAGTTTCTGAAGTCTCCCGCGGGGTTGTTCCGAACTTTGAAGGCCTAGATCCGATAGGGGAGAGACGATCGGATCTAGGAGAGGATGAAGAGGACGAGTGTGAATCGTGAAGTGGGTGTGAGGTGATCGGAGAAGAGGAGGATCGATAGAGGAGATCATCAAGAAGCTGGACCCTGCAGAGGTTGTAACGTTGATGAAGCTGAAGAAACTGTCGGCTGGTGAGAGCGTGATACGAACATCGACGAAGTTGGAGCTTCCCTCCATCGATCTGAAGCTTGATGGACCAGCTACCTACCTGAATTGGTCACGGCGGATGAGGAGAACCCTCGCAGGAAAGAACCTTGAGGGTTTCCTGTCAGGAGAGAAGACAGAACCGAACGAGGACTTGGCAGGACGTGACGAGTGGAAGTCCACTCATATGGTGATCTACATTTGGCTTCTCAATTCTTTAGTCCAGTCGATCGCCGCCACAGTGGATGGCATCGAGATGGTGAAAGACGTGTGGAAGAAATTGGGGAGGACCTACGATGGTGTAGGGAACAACTTACGGGTTTTTCAGCTCAAGGGAGAGATCGACGACACCGTACATGAAGAGAAGACGGTGGAGTATGTCACGGAGTTAGAGCATCTGTGGTTGGATTACGATCACTCCTCAGATCGGACGAGCTGTGGGGATCCGAAGTGTAATGAGAGACATATATGTCTGCAGGAGAGGACGATGAAGTTCCTTAAAGGGCTGGCTGCAGTATTTGCTCAGAGGATAGCACTACTTCTAGCCCAACCGAAGATCTCCACCCTTGAGGAGGCTATCTCAGCCATGATCCAGGAGGAGACTCGCATCAAGCTACAGGCAGGAACAAGTGGTCCTCCTGAAATAAAGTCAGCACTGGCGGCTACCAGTTCGAGCGACATAGGGCCTAAAGGAGAGTCCTGGCATCACAACCGACAGTGCTACAACTGCAGGGAGATGGGACATCATTGGTATGCTTGCAACAAATCACCTAAGGAGGGAGATCCATGTGGTGGACGTAGACAGTTCGATGGACGTGGACATTTTGGAGGACGTAGCCATTGTCGTGGGGGTCGACGGGGTGGTCAAGGAGGTTATCGAGTGAACCTGCTGGTAGCAGAAGGAGATGAGGGAGCTGGTGGTATCTTTGCTGAGAAGGATCAGGAACTGATGGGCATGCTGGAGGCATTCATGAGGAAGCAGAGAGCGTCAAACAATGGAGACAGGAGGAGTGGAACCAAGGAGGCGTCCACCACATTCTTCGCTGGAGGCATCACCGCCATGTATGCCCATCCATCAGAAGGTACTGACGACTCACTCGCCCTTGCATCTATGTCTTCCCTTAAATCGTCAGACTGGATTATCGACTTAGGACGCATCTCGGCATGTGACGGAGAATGCTAGTGAGTTCTCCTACACTCACCTAGCATCGGTAGACATCATTCAAACAGCTGATGGTACTTTCTAGCCAGCAGTCGGTAAGAGTATTGTAAATTGTACAGGTTCAGTAAAATTATCCAATGTTTTGCATGTCCCATCTTTTCCAGGCAGTCTCTTGTTCATCAGTTCTATAATCCAACTAAAATGCATTGTCTTTTTTGATATTCCTTAGGTGATCTTCCAGGAAAAAGAGATAGGACGAAGACTTGGGACTGGCACTTGGCATGAAGGACTGTGGTACCTGGATCAATAAGGGTTGGATTCAGCATTGATGTCTATGGCAGAGAAAGCAAGAATGAGAGGACTGATGATGAGTGCCGATGATGCATTAATACTCCACCATAAGAGGTTGAGACACTCCTCTTTTGCTACTTTAAGTAAATTGTATTCAGCTATTTATGAGAAAACAAATAAGGTGAAACTAGTATGTGATGCATGTGATTTATGCAAACTTACTATGAGCTTATATGCTAGTACGGGTCATAGGAGCTCGTCTGTTTTTGATGTAATATATTCTGATGTTTGGGGGCCATGCGCCATTGCTACTATGAATGGTTACAAGTATTTTGTTTCCTTTATTGATTGTTCTTCTCGTGTCACTTGGCTGTATTTGATGAAGAATAAGAGTGATGTATCTATCTGTTTTCTGGACTTTTATAAACATGTCCAGACTCAGTACAGGACAGTGGTGAAGGTACTGAGGTCTGACAATGGGACAAAGTATACCAACAGAGCACTTGCGAAATACTTGTCAGCCCAAGGGATACAGCATCAGACTACTTGTGCATACACACCAGCACAAAATGGAGTAGCAGAAAGGAAGAACAGACACCTTCTGGAGGTAGCAAGAAGCATGATGAACGATATGAATATCCCACAAGTCTGTAGGGGCATGCAGTATTGACAACAGCTCAACTAATTAATAGGATGTCCTCGAAGGTACTGGGATGGAAGTCTCCATGTGAAATATTGCAAGAAAATAATAGTAGAATACTCCCACTGAAGGTGTTTAGCTGCGTGTGTTTTTGAAAGATAACAGACCGTCAGTTGGAAAACTTGATCCTAGAGTAGTTAAGTGTATCTTCGTGGGCTACTCGGCGACTCAGAAGAGGTATGTGTGCTGGAGCCCAGTAGAGAAGAAGAAGTTTGTGAGCATAGATGTTCACTTCAGGGAGCATGAGCCATACTACCGTCGGGAGAGAACCTCAAACAACTCACCTGATACTACGAGTATGAGACGAGAGGGGGAGATTGGTGAAAGCCTGGTGACCGATTTAGGAGTATGGCATAGAGGCGCAATTGAGGAGGAGCGGGAAGGTGAAGAGGAACAGGGGGAGGAGATGAGAGGTGTTAGGCCTACGGCTCAAAGGGAGATACTTACCTACAGCAGGAGAGGGAAGCAAACTGCAGGACCAGTACCTACAGTGCCAGTGGCAAGTCCCTTGCCTGCGTCTGTCTCGACTCCTGAGATACCTACACCACCACTAGATTCCCCTTCAGGTGATATCATTCTTCCTACTCATCCCGCACCTACTCCTCCCATACTATTATCAATACGGAGGACCACTCGCAGCAATGCATAAAATCCACATGTTAGATATGGTTGGGACCTTGTTCAGTTTGTTTCATATGATCATATATGCTCTTCTCATGGAGCATTCATTGCGTCTTTGGATAGTATTACTATACCTAAGGTACAATTGGTAGGTTGCCAAGAACAATCCAAAGTAGAAAGCGGCGAAGTACGAGGAGTTGGGGCTCCTGAAAAGAACCACACTTGGGAGCTGGTAAAACTGCTAGAAGGGAAGAGAGCAGCCGGATGCAAGTGAGTCTTTACTGTGAAGCAGAATCCAGATGGATAGGTTGAGCGCTACAAAGCTCGACTGGTGGCAAAAAGATACAGTCAGACATACGACATTGACTATGACGAGACCTTTGCACCAGTGGCAAAGATTAGCACTGTCAGGACCCTAATTTCTTTTGTAGCAAATGGTGAATGGAAGCTACACCAACTGGATGTAAAAAATATATTTTTTCATGGAGATCTAGTGGAAGAAGTGTACATGGAGATATCGCCAGGATTCGGTACCAATCAGACAGTGGGTAAGGTCTGCAGGTTGAAGAAGTTCCTCTATGGAATGAAGCAGTCTTCTCGAGCGTGGTTTGGCAAATTCAGGAGGGCGATGATAGGAATGGAATATCGGCAGATCAATGCTGATCATACTGTGTTCTTCCGTCGGAGTGGGGGCCATATCACCATGCTTACAGTGTATGTGGACGATATGATTATCACAGAAGATGATGAACATGAGATCGTCCGACTCAAGGGAAAGCTTGGCAATCGAGGTGAAGGACCTTGGCCTTCTTCGATACTTCCTTGGGACTGAGATTGCTCGAGAAGCAGAGAGAATTGTTCTTTCTCAGAGGAATTATGCACTAGACCTTCTTACAGAGACAAGGATGTTGGAATGCAAACCTGCAACGACGTCGATAGATCAGAGGTTCAAGTTGGCTGCTGAGGCTGTGGAACCAGTTAACCGGGATAGGTACCAGAGATTGGTGGACAAATTGATCTATTTGAGCCATACCCGTCATGATATCTGCTTTGCAGTAAGCGTGGTGAGCCGCTATATGCATGACCTACAAAAGGGTCATATGGACGCAGTGTACCAGATTCTGAGATACTTGAAGGGTACCCCCGGGAAGGGGTTGATATTCAGGAAGAATAATCACGTGAGCATCGAGGGCTACTGTGATTCTGACTGGGCTAGCTGTGCTGATGACAGGAGATCTACTTCGGGATACTATATATTTGTAGGAGGCAATTTGGTCTCTTGGAGGAGTAAGAAGCAGTCAGTGGTGGCCAGATCGACAGCTGAAGCGGAGTACAGAGCTATGGCCTTGGAGGTTGCAGAGCTGCTATGGTTGAAGAATATGCTGGTGGAGGTAAAGCTAGCTCAAGGAGCCAAAATGAAGCTGTGGTGTGACAACCAGTCAGCTATTAGTATCGCCAACAATCCAGTACAGTATGACAGGACCAAACCCATCGAGATCGATAGGTTCTTCATCAAGGAGAAGTTGGATAGTAGACTACTGGAGCTAGACCACGTTCCAACCAAGGATCAGGTAGCAGACGGACTGACCAAGGGACTTAGTTCTGTGAGTATGATTAGAGGATGTGACAAGATGGGCTTAGTGAATATCTTCGCCCATCTTGAGGGGGAGTGTTGGTATATTAGAATAAGTATATTGGAATATCCTGAATGTATATTTGGTATGTCAGAATATGCCACAGGATATTTTACGGAGGGTTTAATGTAATGAGGAGGATTATAAGGCTATATATAGCCATCAGATTATCAATAAAATCATAACTAATATTCAACAAACAATAAATATAATTTTTGTGAATTGTGTGTCCTTTATAGCAACTTTTTTTTTTTTTTTTTTGTGTTTTTATAGTCATTTTTGGTGAAACTTTTAGTGATTTTGGTAGCAATTGTTTGGTGATGCTACTACTGTTGTTGTTTGGGCTAGGAACAAATAGAAAAGAAATGTTTGTGTCATTTGTGTTGTCATGATGTTCCTTTAGGAGTTATTTGTTGTTAATATTTGTATGAATATTCATTTTGATGTTCATGTAATGTATAGTCAGGAAATTAAAACTTGCAACTAGATAACCCTGTAAAGATGAAACAAATAAGAATTTCTTATCAGGAATTATATTCAGTCAAAATCCCATTTGAATTTATCAAGCATAAATTTAGGTAATCATATCATACAATATGATACACAAGCTAATAGTTACACAATTCATATTGCTAGTTGACAACATAGGTACTAACATTTTCTGACCCACATATAGCCATGATGCATTCCTGAAATTAATGCAGACGCCTCATGTTAAATTTCAACTGATTCTATAGATATGAAATTATGAATGCAGTTGGGACCACTTTACCATACTTAGTATTCTTTAGAATTCGAATTCTGAGCTATTGACCATCTTTTGCTTCCAAATTACTTATTCTGCTAATCTTCATTTCAACAGATCGCTAGTGTGCTAGCTGCCTCTGCAAACTGGGGCTTTGCTGGAATAAAAGGTATAGGTTGGAAATGGACTGCAGTTATCTGGGTGTACAACATTGTCATCTATTTGGTGCTTGATCCACTAAAAATGTTTGTGCGGTATGCTCTTAGCGGGAGAGCCTGGAACCTTGTTCTGGATAACAAGGTATGTAATTCATAAGTTTCTTCCTTGCTTATGTCAGTAGTGGCATTTATACAGAATCTGTTGATTGTTTGTTCTTCGCATACGCTGTTAACATGTTGGGTTCTGGCCTGGTACCTATTATTCCCGTATCCTAACTCAATAAGTTTTAGTAGTATCTGTAGTTTACCATACCCAATAAGCTTTTATAAGTATCCAAGTTCTTTCTGTTATATTCAGACATTGGATACTTCTTTTGTACTCTGGCTTGCTTCATCTCTCACCTAGTACTAAAACTATATATGTGTAAAGATTTTAACAATAAAATGGTTATAAAGGTCAGGCAGACCAATGGTTCAGACCTTTGGTACAGGAAGGTATATTTCCTGGTTCAAGGCGTGGGTGGACATCAAGTGATCGTTAATCTCAAAATATTTAAACTCATTTAAAGCATTTTTCTTTCTTCATCTTTAATAGGCTTATTTACAACTAAATACACTTAACTTTCACAGTTTCGCAACTAAGGGGGTGTTTGTTTATTTTCACTTATAAGTGGGGCACCACTTACAAGTGGTTCAAAATGATGTTTGTTTTTTCCACTAAAAGTAATTCAGATGTTTGATGTAATTTAAAAGTTTACCAATACACTTGTGTTCAAAACATATATAATTGTTATAGCTCCTAATCTAAATAAAGTTATTTTTGTGCATATGATGTCATCAAATTTATTCACATGGATTATTGATACCAAGTCAATATTGAATTTAAATTGTTAAACATACACAATGCCACTCCTAAAATAGACGATGACAATGACAAATAGACGAGGACAAAATTGTTACATACACAATCACCACAAAATAAGTACCAAATTTATTCACATGTTTATTTTCTTCTTATAAGCTTGAGGATATTTTACCCATTTTAAAAAGGGAAAATTTATGAAATGCCCACGAAAAAGTTTTATGAAAAACCCATCGCGCAATAACATTTCATCGCGTGCCCAGAATTAGCAAAAAATATAAAGAGGGTTCTGAATGACCTTTTTGCCCTTCCTTCTAATTTATTGAAAACACCCACGAAACTACTCTTAAAAAAAGTTTCGATACTTCATCTTCTTCCATACGCTGCTCACTTTCGAATCTAGGTTTTCTCCTCAAAAATCTTCAAAACTCGTCGAAAAATTTCGGAAAGACCGAGACAAACGGCAAAAGTGCTAAAACTGAGGTCCAAACATCATTTTTTTGCGATTCTAAAATTTCGGAAGGCCGACAAACGGTGAAACGGTTTATCTCAGGCTCCTCGAAGATACGCTCATTTTGCGACAAACCGTGCCTCGTTTCGACCTCCTAGTCAAAAGTTATGGCCCTCCAAAGTTTCAACTGACCATAAAATGCAGGAGAATGACCATTCTCCGTGTTAGAATACGAAGAATATTAATTTCGCATGAGGGTGGCCATTCTCCGTGTTAGTAACACGAAGAATGGCATTCTCCGTCTTAATTTACACGGAGAATGGCATTCTTCGTCTTAATTTACACGGAGAATGACCATTCTTCGTCTTAATTTACACGGAGAATGGTCATTCTCCGTCTTAATTTAGACGGAGAATGGTCATTCTCCGTGTAATTTAGCACGGAGAATGGTCATTCCAGTGTTAAAACGCAGGAGAATGGCCATTCTCCGTGTTACAAACACGGAGAAGGCCATTTTCAGTATTAAAACGTAGGAGAATGACCATTCTCCGTGTAATTTAGTACGGAGAATGACATTCTCCGTGCTAAATTACACGAAGAATGGCCATTTGCCGTGCTAAATTACACGGAGAATGGTCATTCAAATGTTAAAACACAGGAGAATATCATTCTCCGTGTAAATTAACACGGAGAATGACATTCTCCTTGTTAAAATGTAGGAGAATGACTATTCTTCGTGTTATATCAACGGAGAACAGTTGACAGAAACCTAATTTTTTATTTTTTTGTTTTGTGGAAAGAAATTTGACATGAATAAAGATTCAAGAGTTTTCGTTCTTCTTTCAAAACGATGCTAACTCTTATGGAAAAGAAGAAGATCTTCTCTCCATAATTGACCTAATTGTCGGAAAAGAAGAAGAAGAAGATGAGCGTTATCGGAGTTCGACTGAAAAAAAAGTACGGTGAACTACGAACGATCTCTGCTGAAGATGAGAGCAATGGAATTCAGATATCTCGTGAAGAAGAAGAAGAAGACGAGAATCGTAATCCAAATCTGAGTTTGTGCGGAGGGGTAGTTATGGTATTAATTTTGTAAATACAGAGCATCTAAAGGGAATCTTGGAATACTTAACGTGGAAATATATAATTCTGGACATTTCATCAAATCCATCCTGCGGTGGGTTTTTCATAAAAACCAACCCCGAAATTTGGTTTCTCAGCAATTTTCAGTTTTAAAAAATAGACGAGGACAAAACAGACTTTTTACACTTTATAAGTACTCATTTTGAAGTAGCAAAATGCCATTTCTAAAATTTGAGCCACTTACAATTGGTTGATGCTTATAAGTGGCAAAATAACAATCACACTTATTTGTTGCCAAACAAACACCCCCTAAATACTATTAGGCTGTTTTATTAGCAATTAAATGTGTTGAACTATTAGGTTGTTTGCAATTTGCTATCTTCCGTCAATTGACCATTATATTTTGGTCAAATTGATGACAAGTGTCAATCTGTTTACTCCTAAAAATAGATTAGTTTCTTTTTATACAAAAACGAACAATGCAAAAACAATATGTTATAACTTATATGGGTCCTGGTGGGTAGTAGTAGTGTATGCAAGGTAGGTGGGTAGGATGAGCGCTAGCAATAGGGTTTTTATTTTATTTATTTTTCTTCTTTAATTTGTCAAAAGTGTAATTTTGTCTATTACAAGAAGTTTACAAGAAGTCAAGAACAATTAACACCGTGAGCAACCTTAATACTTCAAAGTATTTAGCTACAAAAACGTTATATGTGTATTTATTATATGATTGATATTGGTCACACATTGGATAATATAAATAGAAAGATATAAAACCAAAAATATCAAAACTATGTGAGAGAATATTAAAACTAAATAACAAAGTCATATCCCAACAAAGTGTTGGGAACGAAGCTCGGAAACCGTTCCTCCAAACCAGAGTCCTGCGAGAGAACCAAGCAAAAGCACACAAATCAAAAACGCCAAACACAAATCGCAGACACAAAGATTTTTGACGTAGAAAATCCAGATAGAAAAAACTATGGGACGATCGGAGTCCAACCCTGAAAAATCTCACTAATGGAATAAAGAGAATACACCCTCTACAAGCTCCTCCCGATCCAAACGGATCACCACAACTCACTTGAAAGAAGAAAATTTAATTGTAGACTCCCAAGAACAAGATATGTCAAAAAAATTATTCGCAACGATCTCTTCTTCACAATAGTCTTCAATCATTTCTCTCTCAAAAGTTGTGCAACACTATTGCTCCTCTCCTTTTTAGATATATTTTATGGTAAGGAAACACCTAGTATTTATAGCCTCAAACCCACAACTAATTCAGGTATTCTACTATATGTAGGAATACTCAATCTAAACTATTAATATATTCCTATTATATATAGGAATACCCAATCCAACTCCATTGAGATATTCCTACTATATATAGAAATACTCAATCCAAATCCATTGGAATATTTCTATTATATATAGGAGTACCCAATCCGACTCCTGGGTATTTTTCACATAGGTTGGGAACCCCACCTACTCCAACAAATCTCCCTCTTCACAACTATGTGGAGGGAGTCGTCATCCCGACGATCCTCCTGTAGTACTAGAACTTTTTCTTGGAAGAACCTTCGTGAACATGTCTGCTCCGTTGTCATCTGTATGAATCTTCTCAAGCGTCGCGTCCTTCTTCTCAACCACATCCCGTATCCAATGATACTGAGTCTCAATGTGCTTGGAGTGACTATGAAACGTCTGGTTCTTCACAAGGTGAATGACACTCTGGCTATCGCAAAGCAAAGTATACTGCTCTTGCTTTAGCCCCACTTCCTGCAGCAGCAGCTTCATCCACAACAACTCCTTGCAAGCCTCCATCGCCGCAAAGTACATTGCCTCTGTCTTTGACAAGGCAACACATTTCTGCAACTGTGACTGCCACGATACCGCTCCACCTGCAAACATCATCACATAGCCCGAAGTCGATCACCTCGTGTCTCAACTCCAGCCATATCAATGTCAGTATACTTGACCAGCTTCGGCTCGTCACCACCAAAGAAAAGTCTCCAATCGGCAGTGCCCTGAAGGTACCGTAGAACCCACTTGATGTAATGATCCGCTCCGTCCTAGCAGAATGCCGACTCAAACGGCGTAAGTGCAACGACTCAAATGAATCGTTGACTCGAAGAGTTGCGTCGATCCGATGAAGCATCGATGCGAATCGATGCAAGTGTTAAGTTGGTCCTTCAAGAAGAATCGAGACTTAGACTTTCAAAGGCGCGCTCGGAGTCTCGCTCGGCCGATGCGATCATCGCTAAGGTGGGTGGCTCCGATAAACATGTCTTTGATTAGCCTAGACACATAATAATACAGACAATATTGCTAGAATCGCTAGGCAATAACCCCTGCACGTTAATAAGAGACTCAACGCACCAACCTAAGGGAATAATTCCATCTTGTATGCTTGCGTAAAACATGGAAATGAACTTAGAAAATTACTCGAACCCTCGCACCACAAGTCCACGCTCGTGCCAAGGCACAGCTTGCTCTTGAGTAGAATTGTCTATGCGTTAACTTATGAACGAAATGCTTGTCACTTAGATCGTACTACAACTTGAAGCACAAAACAATGAATGGTTCACTAAAATGAGGCAAGAAGACTATCAACATAGTCGTTCCGAGCAGAGTATAGAAATATCGAAAGGCTTCGACATAGTTGGGTCGCCAAGGCGGTTCATGTACAGGAAGCTGCATAATGAATGAATGAACGAATGAACGAATAAGCGAATGAATGAATGAACGAATAAATGAATGAACGAATAAATGAATGAATAAGTGAACGAATGAATGAACAAGTGAAAGAAAGAAAAGATAAGAATGAATGAAAAAGAAAGATTAAAAGAGAAGAATGATTAGCGACAATACGGGGACGTGTAACGGGACTCGCTACCCTGCTGCACGGATGCCATCGCCAACCTAGTCAGCAATCGACTATGGCTCAAAGACAGCCCGTTAAGTTAAAAAATGACAAGGCAATACGAAATGTTCGCGGACAACTCGGTGCACGAGGGAAAGAAATGAAAAGAATTTCAAGGCAACGATCAACGACATCGTGGCCGGCCTAGGCGGAATCATGGCTTACGGGCGGCTTGGGTGCGGGCTCGGCCACCCAAGAGACATAAGTCGGTATTGCGTGGCCTATCAGGGTGTACCAGCCATTACCGACTGATAGAGAACCACGATACCAAGATAGATAGTCCAAAATGGCTTGTGCTGCCAGCGACCAGTGCATATAGATTAAGTTGGCTCGATTGCGGCAATCTGCGTGCGAAACCTTGCATTGAAATAAGTAATCTGAGTAAGCTGAACATGCTAAGTTACTAAATGAAACGTATCTGAACACGTTTGAGTACAACACATACTAACAACTTGAGTATGCTGAACGACTGAGTAACTGAATGAACATTGAACGAAGCTTGATCATAACACATCTTGACAAAACTAGAATACTTCGTAGAACCTGAGGCAGGAACACGCCCTTGACACTTTGGAATACTTATGCAAATTCTGTTAAGTCTTTACGTATAATATGTTGGCTAACTTGGTTTACCTTGGACAGGAAAGATCGTATGGTAAGTATGGTAAGTTGCGAATGCTATTCACATTCCACACTTGATATCGGTAACACGGGATAGGCTTTATATAATGCCATGAAACTGATCCTAAGGCAAGATTAGTAAGACAATAAGATAGATTTGGTAATGATAGCGAGTGGACGAGCTAGCCTCCGCACCAGTGCATAACAATGTACTGATAACCACATAGATTGTTTGCAGCCTGCGGAGAACCTCGTCGGGTGCGGAGACTTCCCTCGAACGTGCTAAGGCGCGAGCTAACTCTGGAGCCTTGGAGCGTTGCAAAGGAACTGAAGCACCATATACATGACATAATATATCGGAACATCGCCATGAATCATTTCATCTTATAAGCCACTTAGCACGCCCTTTTATGTTTCAGAGATAGAGAGCTTGAGCGAATTGTAATCTCGGCCTAGCGCCGCTTGTAATACTTCTTGAATATCAATAAAGATTATTGAGTTGTTTCAATTTGTGTTCATTTACTTTCCGCTGCAAATGGGGACACTCTGTGCGACTCTGTGGCCTAGCTTCAATCGGCCGTTTCTGGACTTGGTCTTGCACGAGCGCAATCTAGGCTCGTGCGGCATCACGTCTTAGCGAGGACGATCGCTCCTCCGGGAGCGGGCGTGACAGATTAGTATCAGAGCACGACTTTACGTCCTTGGACTTCATTTCGATTCTCTCAGTTTTGAAAGCTCGATTGTGGATAAAAGAAGGGTACGCTCTCTCTCGTTGTACCTTGGGATGTTCCATACAATAAGTCTAATATTTTCAAAAGCTCGTACAAGTATTCGGTTGAACGGATCGATATGCGAAGGCCTTTGTGCCGAACTTTGTGGGACTTGAATTGAAAGGAACCTATGCTAAAGTTAGCAAGTAGTGTGTGTACCTGAATAACCTTGCTGATAATAGCGAACGAGTGTACGAGACCGAAGTGTAGTTTGAACGGGACGGTTATGCACACAGCCTTTTGGTTAAGTTGTGCCAAGTATCGTGCACCTAGACCTTCTGGTGCGAACGAGTTTGCGAGCGAGATTGACTATCGCTCGGACGAGAATAAGTGAGACTTAGAGCGTATATCTATAGAAACGCTATCGAACCAACGATACGGAGAACACGGAGACTGGTTATTAGATTTGGAGGAATGGGCGAACGTATATTCGAAAGTATCGATTGTGAATCGAATGATCCTTTCGAAGATTTGTAGAATGACTTGACCCCGAGTGGTGTATGCGTTAGTCTCGAAGAAGAATAAGAGTAAGTATTGACGATTAGTCGAGTGGCTCGAACCCTGAGTGGTGTATGGACCGTCTTAAAAATTGTTCGAGCGAAATTAAGGATTTATGGGTAGCAAAGAGTATATTAGTAAGGATGTTACCGCGCAAAGCCTTAGAACGAGTAAAGCTTAGTTGGTCGTGATTTCGAGATTCTCGAACGAGATATCGTTGGAACGATTTGTGAATATGTAGTGCAAATTACGAAACAGTTGAATAGAGATTCAGAATGATGAAACAAATGATGTCTTGGTCGAGAAAACTTGGTGGATCGTTCGTGTGATTTCGGAATAGTCGAATAGAGTGAAACTTGAGTTGAGGTAAAATACTCATAGACGGGATCGATGATAGCACGATTGGAAGATATCGTGCATGAACGTTGGTTTGAAGATACGAAGAATGACTAAGGATTTAGAATGGATGTTGCTCAATGACTTGAGTTAGCATGGAACAATGCGGATTGAGGAATTAAGTTGCACGACTCGGATTTCGTTGCAAAGGAAGATCGTCAGGTTATGTACATCATCGATGGTATGAGGCGTATCAAAGATCAATGTACGATAACTCGGAGGTACTCCGATTCGATGAATGATGATCGTGTTAAAGTTATTGTTTCGATGGATGCTATGTTTGGGATTTTGATAGAAGGAAATGTTTGGATGAAAATGGAAGTGTCTTGATTGTTCGTCGATAACCACAATGTCAACGATCTTGTCTTATACGAGCGCAACTCCAGCCTCATACATACGTTACGTCGGACTTGGAACGATTATTATGCGTGAGCGTTGGCATGGTGATTCATGTCCATCGGAAATGATCACTCAAAGATCTGGCCGTGGCAATTTGGATTGCTTCGACTTGTGGTTTGAAGCGAAGGTGAATTCGAGGATTGTTCAGACTTGTGATTGACGATTAAGTAAACTTGAGGATTGAGTAAATCCAATCTATGTATCGTGAATGAACTAGTCTAGACTCAATGCATGAGTTACGCCCCGATTAGGACGATTATCCTACGGGAGCGTTGGCATGGTGATTCATGTTCCACCGTGGATAATCAGACTTGTGAGATCGAGGTGTGATATATATTGCTATGCTATACGACCTTGTGATCGACTACGTGAATTGGATATGATGGATAGGTGAATTTGTATCAAACATATTTGAAGAGATAATTATGACAATGCTAGTTTGGACTACGATATTGAGATGCCGAGGACTTGGTTGAGGAGAAACTATCGTAGGATGACCTTGTTGAACGAAACTCGGACCCTGTACGAAGAGTGTCTTGATGCGAATAGGATGAACACTGCTCGATGTTTAGAAATTTGAGTGAAATGAGCTTGGGTAGAGTATCCCGTATGAACAAACCATGGTTTGACCATAGGATTAGGACGAGCGTCGTGCAACGATTTTGCACGATGAACCAAGAACTTGATTTGTAACTATGACCTTGTGAGCTGACCTAGCGGATAAGTGGACAACCTTATGCCGAGTGATTGAACCTGTGTGACCGACTTTAGAGTATCGTTCGGATGGACAATAAATCTGGGACAACAAGACTTAGAGTTAGGACGTGGAACTGGGAGTATACGTTAGCGGCAACGTTAACAGTCCCAAAACGAAGTGAATGATAGAAATCGGTGATGAGCAAAAAAGTTGGGATAACCAATGTGAATCATTGATAGAAAAACGTACTTGATGATAGTGAAATATTTGGTTTTGGATCGGACGAGAATTACTTGAACCTTGGTCGACTCCACTAAGAAAAAATTGTATTGATTTGTAGACAAGAACGCTTGAGAAACGAATCGGGTCATCTCAAGGATCGAGATAGACGATCATGAAACGAACTGGAGTCGGTTTTAATCGAGTTAGTATGACGACCGACAATTCTAAACTATTACGAGTAGCTTGTCCGACTTCGCTATCGCTAAGCTTGGTTGAAATGTATATATTCGGGGGACGCCTTGAATATGTGCACGATCTAAACTCAGCGTATAATGAACTCGGATGCAGCTGCAAGTGGATATGTTGAGATGCGCATGGATGAACGGATGAGTAGTTAGCCTCAGCCTATGACCCTCATGTTTGACGAATTATAACGTACCTCATGTGACCATTATCGTCCCGCGACAAGGCACAATAGTGACCAAGTCATAGAAACACGATGACTGAGTGAGTACCATCAACTCTTGAATGAGTGGTAAGGTCATTCGATGAAATTGGCCAAAGTGCATGCGACATAAAACTTAGAATGATACTTGAACATAGTTCGATGCCATCAAATGATAGTCGTTTGATAGGAATTGCCTAAGATGCGCACACGGTATGGATTAAAAACGGTAGGATGACTTGCACCCAGGAAGTCTCGAGGACGAGACTTATTCTGAGTGGTGTTTATGTAATAACCCGCTCCGCCCTAGCGGAACGCCGACTCAAACGGCGCAAGTGCAACGACTCAAATAAATCGTTGACTCGAAGAGTTACGTTAACCTGATGAAGTATCGATGCGAATCGATACAAGTATTAAGTTGGCCCTTCAAGAAATCGAGACTTAGACTTTCAAATGCGCGCTCGGAGTCTCGCTCGGCCGATGCGATCATCGCTAAGGTGGGTGGCTCCGATGAACCTGTCTTTGCTTAGCCTAGACACATAATAATACGAACAATATTGCTAGAATCGCTAGGCAATAACCCCTGCACATTAATAAGAGAACTCAACGCACCTAGCTAAGGGAATAATCACATATTATGCTTGCGTAGAACATGAAAATGAAGTTGGAAAATTATCGAACCCTCGCACCACAAGTCCACGCTCGTGCCAAGGCACAACTTGCTCTTGAATAGATTGTCTATGCGTTAACTTATGAACGAAATGCTTGTCACTTAGATCGTACTACAACTTGAAGCACAAAACAATGAATGGTTCATTAAAATGAGGCAATAGACTATCAACATAGTCGTTCCGAGCAGAGTATAGAAACATCGAAAGGCTTCGGCATAGTTGGGTCGCCAAGGCGGTTCCCGTACTGGGAGCTGCATAATGAACGAATAAACGAATGAACGAATAAGCGAATGAATGAATCAACGAATAAATGAATGAATAAGTGAACGAATGAATGAACAAGTGAAAGAAAGAAAAGATAAAAATGAATGAAAGAAAGATAAGAAGAAGAATGATTAGCGACAGGTATGACGGAGACGTGCAATGGGGCTCGCTATCTGCACTGCACGGATGCCGCCGCCAACTTAGTCGGTAATCGACTATAGCTCAAAGACAGCATATGGTTCAAAGATGGCCCGTTAAGTTAAAAAATAAGACAATACGAAATGGTCACGGACAACTCGGTGCACGAGGAAAAGAAATGAATAAGGATTCCAAGGCAACGATCAACGATATCGTGGCCAGCCTAGGCGGAATTATGGCTTACGGGCGGCTTGGGTGCAGACTCGGCTAACCAAGAGGCGTAAGTCGGGTATTGCGTGGCCTATCAGGGTATACTAGCCATCACCGGCTGATAGGGAACCACGATACCAAGATGGATAATCCAAAATGACTTGTGGTGCCAGCGACCGGTGCATATACATTAAGTTGGCTCGATTGCGGTAATCCGCGTGCGAGACCTTGCATTGAAATAAGTAATCTGAGTAAGCTGAACATGCTAAGTCACTAACGTATCTGAACAACGTTTGAGTACAATACATACTGACAACTTGAGTAAGCTGAACGACTGAGTAACTGAATGAACATTGAACAAAGCTTGATCATAACACATCTTGACAAAACTAGAATACTTCGTAGAACCTTAGGCAGGAACACGCCCTTGACACTTTGGAATACTTATGCAAATTCTGTTAAGTCTTTACACATAATATGCTGGCTAAATTGGTTACCTTGGACAGGGAAGATCGTACAGTAAGTATGGTAAGTTGCGAACGCTATTCACATGCGACACTTGATATCGGTAATACGGAATAGGCTTTATATTATGCCATGAAACTGATTCTAAGACAAGATTAGTAAGACAATAAATGATAGATGGTGCACAAAAGTAAATGTGAACGTGTTTGGTAAGATAGCGAGTGGGCGAGCTAGCCTCCCTACCAGTGCATAACAATGTACTGATAACCACATAGATTGTTTGCAGCCTGCGGGAGAACCTCGTCGGGTGCGGAACTTCCCTTGAACGTGCTAAGGCGCGGAGCTAATTCTGGAGCCTTGGAGCGTTGCAAAAGAACTGAAGCACCATATACAGGACATAATGTATCGGAACATCGCCATGAATTATTCTATCTTGTAAGCTACTTGGCACGTCCTTTTATGTTTCAGAGAGAGAGAGCTTGAGCGAATTGTAATTTCGGCCTAGCGCCGCTTGTAATACTTCTTGAATATCAATAAAGACTATTGAATTGTTTCAATTTGTGTTCATTTACTTTCCGCTGCAAATGGGGACACCATGTGCGACTCTGTAGCCTAACTTCAATCGGCCATTTCTAGACTTGGCCTTGCACGAGCGCAATCTAGGCTCGTGCGGCATCACCCCTTAGCGAGGACGATCGCTCCTCCGGGAGCGGGGCGTGACACTTGACTGCACTCCAATCTACCCTTCCAAGATTGGAAAGATACCTGCTAACTGTGCCAATTGCGTGAGCGATGTCTAGCCTCGTACACACCATAGCATACATGAGGCTTCCCACAACTGAAGCATATGGAATGTGACTTGTCCTTCTCACAGAATCCCTCTGGCTGCTACATGTACAACTCCTCAAGATTACTGTCGAGGAATGTTGTATTCACGTCCATCTGCTCGACCTCCAAGTCGAAAGTGGCTGCCAATGCTAGCACCAACCGGATAGACGATTATTTAACGACTGGCAAAAAGATCTCATTATAATCTACGCATTTTCGCTGACCGTAGCCTTTGACTACCAGCCTTGCTTTGTATCGAGAGCGAGTAACATCATATGTCTGCTTCATTCTGAAAATACATCGATTTTTTAAAACCTTCTTGTCTTTTGGCAACCGTATCAGATTATAAGTAGAGTTGGCCTGTAAGGAACTCATCTCCTCTTGCATAGCCTCTATCCACTCATGCCTATATTCGTTGTCCATAGCCTCTTCAAAATTTTCGGGCTCTCTCTCGTCAGTCAGTAACACATACTCATCTGGTGAGTATCCCGTAGATGGTCGACGCTCTCTGTCGCTCCTCCTCAACGGAACCACTGGTGCTGGCTGTATAACAACAGCCTCCTCCCCTTCAAGAACTATCTCCTCGGCATGCTCATCCTCCTGAGAGTTACCCTGACCACCATCAGCAGGCTGATGATCAAGGTTGGGAGCAACTCCATGTACTGGCTCCCCCATAATTGGATCCTCTGCGATGTCCTCTGGGAACTACTTGAAGCGAAATGACTCTAACTCAGGCAATTCCTCAGTCTTAGTAGGCATCTCGGAATTCTGAGTGTTGATTATGGTCTGATCCTCAACGAATATCACGTCCCTGCTTCTGTAGAGCTTTCTTCCCACAGGGTCGTAGAGTCTATAGCCAAACTCATCCCGACTGTAGCCGACAAGGACACACCACCTCGTCTTCGGCTCAAGTTTGGATCTCTTGTCCTTCGGTACATGCACGAAGGTCTTACAACCAAACACTCACAGGTGATTGTATGACGACTCTTTTTCGTATCATACTTTGTCAGGCACATCATCCTGCAAAGGAGCACTAGGAGATAGATTAATAGTATAAGCAACAGTGTAAAGAGCCTCACCCCAATAACTGTCCGGTAAGTTTGCCTCTGATAGCAAACCCGTACCCTCTCCATTAATATCCTATTCATTCGCTCCGCTACACCATTGAGCTGAGGTGTCTTGGACGGAGTCTTCTAGTGTCGTATCCCTTGCTCTCTACAATAAGCATCAAAGTGACCAATGTACCCGCCGCCTTTGTGTGACCGAACACATAGCAGCTTCTTGTCCGTCTTCCTTTAAACAGAGGCCTGAAACTCTTTGAAAGTGGGCAGCACCTGATCCTTGGTCTTTAAGGCATAGATCCAAACCTTCCTGAAACAATCATCAATGAACGTCACAAAACAGAAGCACCACCAATAGATTTTACCTTCATAGGACCACAGACATCCGAGTGAATTAACTCGAGCAACGTCGGTTTCCTCGAACTTGGGTGACTTCTGAAAGACACACTATTTTGCTTTTCGGCTAAACAGTACGTGCACTTCTCCAATTTTGTAGACTTTAGTCCTGGAATCACCTTCATGTTCACCAAGTAGCTTATCCCCTTCTCGTTGATATGGCTGAGCAATCTGTGCCACAACTCGGTACGCATCACTGAGTGCATTCACCTCCTGTGTCCCCTGTGCGTTCCCCTCCATATAGTAGAGTACGGAGTTCTTGCTTCCTCTGACAATCACTATCGAACCTCTAGAAAACTTCCACTGACCATTCCCGAAGAGATTAAAGAAACCTCGTCATCCAACCTTCCAACCGACACCAAGTTGAAACGGATATCAGGGATATGACGGACATCTTTGAGAACAAGAATTGCATCCATCTTTGTCCTCACATGCACATCTCCAATGGCAACCGCCTTCGACACATCTCCTTTGCCCATCTTCAACACTCTACAGTCGTTTGTCATGTAAGTGGAAATAGTGCCCTATTGTGAGATACGTGCACTGAAGCACCGGTGTACACCAGCTAAGAATTGTCATCGTAGGCGAGGTTCATGACAACCTCATAACCTACGACGATCACATTACCTCCATGTGCCGAGGTCGCCACTGTAGTGTTCTCACTTTGATTTTCTTTCGCCTTTCTTCTCCCTCTTCCAAGCGAAACAGTTCCGTTTGATGTGGCCCTTCTTACCACAATGGTAACACTTCGAGTCCTCGTACCGACCTTTGGACTTGCTCCTGCTCTTGTCTCTGCCACCATCTGAACTTCTGCTTTTGCCCCATCCGCGGCTCTCTGAAACTAGTACCTCTGAGTGGTAGGATGTGGATGAAGTACCCTGAGAACATCTCCGCATTTCTTTATTCAGTACCCCACTCTTGGCAAACTCCATACTGACCACGCCTTCCGGAGCAGAAGTGATCATAGATACTCGTACGATCTCCCACGAGTCTGGCAATGTACATAGCAACCAAAGTCCATAAACCTCGTCGTCGTCGAACTTGACTCCCATCGAGGATAGCTGGTCAACCACGTCCTGGAACTCACTCAAGTGATCCGTAATGGACGCACCATCTTTGTATCGCAGATCCATAATCATCTGAATCAGGAACAATTTATTTACCCCGATCTTCTTCGCATACAAAGATTTCAGCTTATCCCACAGTGTCCTCGCGTACTCAATACTGGCAACGTGGTTATACACATTCTCATCAACGAACTGTCTTATGTACCCACACACCTGTATATGCTTAAAATTTCAGTCCTCTTCGGATTTACCACTAGGCCTCTCGGAAGCAAATACCGACAGATGCAACTTCTTTACAAATTGCAAATTCTTCATCTTGCTCCTCTAGTAGTGATAGTTGGTACTATTCAGGTTTACCATGTGCACCAGCTTCGTGTCCATCTCTGCTTCCTTGTTTGACTGTCAACTCCTAACACTTCTCTGAACCTGGCTCTGATACCACTCTGTTGGGAACGAAGCACGAAAACCGTTCCCCCCAACTAGAGAGTCCTGCGAGAGAACCGAGCAAAAGCATACAAACCAAAAATGTCAAACACAAATTGCAGACACATTTTTGACGTGAAAAACCTAGATAGAAAAAATTACGGGACGATCGGAGTCCAACCCTGAAGAACCCCTACTAATAGAATAAAGAGAATACACCCTCCACAAGCTCCTTCCGATCCAAACGGATCACCACAACTCACTTGAAAGAAGAAAATTTAATTGTAGACTCCGAAGAATAAGAGAGGTCAAAAAAATTATTCGAAGCGATCTCTTCTTCACAATAGTCTTCAATCCTCTCTCTCAAAAGTTGTAAAGTACTATTGCTCCTCTCCTTTTTTTGAGATATATTTTATGGTGAGGAAACGCCTAGTATATATAGCCTCAAACCCACAACTAATTAAGGTATTCTACTATATGTAGGAATATTCAATCTAAACCATTGATATATTCCTATTATATAGGAATACCCAATTCAACTTCATTGAGATATTGCTACTATATATAGAAATACTCAATCCAAATCCATTAGAATATTTCTATTATATAGGAATACACAATCCGACTCCGAGGTATTTTTCACATAGGTTGGGAATCTCATCCACTCCAACACAAAGTAACAACCAAATATTATTCTTAATATTCCCGCCCAAACTCGTGATCGTACGACGATTGAGAGTTGTTAGTAAGTGTTGCCGGAAGGAAGAACTCGGGAGGAAAAGTTCAGGTGGAAAAGCCCTCGGGGTGGTCTAATCATGGTTTAAAGTATCGGCCGATACCGATCCGATACGGCCGATACCGATACGGTTTGGCATGTTCCGATCCGATACCGACCGATACCAAGTATTGACCGATACCGACATTGGGGGTCTTTGTTCCGGTCAATTCGACAAAGAAAATTAAACAAAAAAGACAAATCAACAAGGGTTTAAAGCATAACAAGGTTGTAGAAGCATGTAAAAAAGAAAATCACATCAATTGAAGAAAATCACATCTATTGTTTGTAAACCAATCGGTAAGGGTGACTACTATTTCATTTAATTTCAAAACTACTAAGAAATAACACTGAAAATACTTAAAATTATGCCTAAATGTATAAAATATATGTTTTTAAATGTAAATAATTTTTAATAATTATTTGTTCCCCGATACCAAAAAATCCGATACTCCGATCCGAAACCGCCGATACTACCGATATCGCCGATACCAATACTCATAGGAATAGTCCGATACCGATTCCGATACCGATACTTTGAACCTTGGGTCTAATGACACGAGATGCATGGGCTTTGGAAAAAAAAAAAAAACCTTTATGGTAGCCCGAAGGTGCTTTAGGGCCACGACTTGTGTGGGCTTTGAAGAAACAATACCCTTCCGGGTGGCCTAAAGGTGCCATGGGAAGCATGGGTTTCGGGAAAAAAATCCCTTTGGGATGGTTTGAGGGTCCCATGGATGCGTGGGCTTTGGAGAAACAATCCCCTTGGGGTGGCCCAAGGGTGCACAAATTCGTGAGCTTTGGAGAAACAATCCCCTTGGGGTGGCCCCATGGTGCCCACATATTCATAGGTTCTGGAGAAACAATCCCCTTTGGGGTAGCCCGAGGGTGCTACAGAAGCGTGGTCTTTGGATTCAGAGTACAAAGTACATGCATTTCATCGAACATGTTGCTAGTGTTGTCCTCGTAATTGAAATGGTAGAAGACATCTGATCATGATGATGCAGTTGGTGATCGAGGAGAAAGGTGGGACAAGGCCACTTTGGGTCATGCAAGAAAGATACATGATTGATGTGGACTCTGCTGGGTTGGTATGCGGCAAGGGTGGTGGCATGAACACTATATGTGGAGTCAAGGTCGGAAAGGATATTGGAATGGGGTAGCCATTCAGTGATGGTAGTCCGGAGATGCTGGCTCTGAACTGCAGTGTCGTCGGAACATGTAGACGCCGTAAGGAGCAGTCGATTTGTTGGAATAGTAGGATTTGTTGGGGAAGAAGATTGGAAGGAGAAGACGGAGATGGATACTAGTTTGAGGGGGTAAAGAGGAGGAAAAGATGACGACTTGGGTTAGAGAGCCTAGCTCTGATACCCATGATACCAACTCTACATTTTGGAGAATTATAGGATTGATGCACTTGGCACATAATGAGAAATATAAATAGAAAGATATACAACCAAAATCAAACAAAGTGAAAGAATATTGAAACTAAATAACAAACTAATATTCCAACGAACTAACGACCGGATAATAATCTTGATAAAATAAGCCCTTTTGATGCTTATGTTATCAACATAGTATTTCTATTATGGCTTAACCTGTGGCGAGTATACATGTTGGTTAGATACCAGGTTGTCAGTCTACAACTTGGTATTAATTTTGTACCCAAACCCGAACCAGATTTATTGGTTTACAAATCTGTGTTATTCCGAAACTTGTTATCTGATAATTGGATTATCAGGTTCCATTGCCTACCCTAATCCTTCTATTCCACAACAGCACATATAAGTTTTCTCATTCTCATTATTATTATACATTCACCTGATTTTGTGGAATTTCCTCAGATGGCTTTCACAAGGAAGAAGGATTTTGGTCGGGAGTCCCGTGAAGCTGCATGGGCTCATCAGCAGCGTACCCTGCATGGTCTGCAGTCTGCAAATCCAATATTCGAGAATAACAGCACTTTTGGCAACCTCAATCAGATGGCAGAAGAAGCTAGAAGGCGTGCAGAGGTTGCAAGGTAAGTGACAAATTGAGATACTCTGGAGATCCAATTATGTGCATCATTTGAAAAACTAATGATCTTTTGCTCGCAACAGAGGCTCTAGTCTTTATGGTTGCTAAGGAAATCTTGAAGTTGAAATTTTTTATGAACTGTTTCATACATTTCATTGTATTATATGATACTATCGCTTAGCTCTCTTGAATTGCTGAGATTAACCAATGACATTATGCAGGCTGAGGGAGCTTCACACACTGAAAGGACGGGTGGAACAAAATGCCAGAATGAAGGGCCTGGACTTGGAAGGTGTTAATCCACATTATACTGTGTGAAAGTGAACGTATTGAATGTCCTAGATCGTCACTATTAGTCGATATGTCTTCATCCCGATACTGATAGTTAACTCCATCTTTTTGGTTCTTTTGATCAGTTTGTGAGGGACAGGCAGTTCTTTCTGATGTTTGCTTTTCATGGAGAAGAAATACTTTCAACATTATGAATGAACTCACTCTTGATTTTTCTTATATTCTGCCATTAAAGAGTACACACAGTATTATAGTGATGTTATCTCTACAATTTGTGGTAGAAATAAGATTTTTGTTTACGTTTTCATGGACAATGACAGTAGTAGAGCAAAATAAGAGATCGTCATGATATTTCTTTGGTGCATTTATAATTGGTCATGTTTTAATAAGATTTTTGTTTACCCTTTTGGTATAAAATGATCTTGATTGCTGATGGGAGATCTCCCAAGGTTGTACACTCTTCCCTTGATTACAAGGTCTGTTACTAAGAGGATTTTGTAGCACTAAATAAATTCCTGGTATTGTTCTGATTATACAGTTGCCCAAACCAAGAAGCAAAGTATTGGTTGAAGTTAAATAGGCAACGCAAAGATTCTTTCTTGATGGATTTGAGTACCGAGCAATCCGTAGGCAATGAGAAAGCAAGTCATTTTGGACTTATCATTGATCTACTGAAGAGGATTCAATCCAATCACACACACCAAAGCTTTTATGGGGTCGGCTATCTGGATTCTTTTTCACATTTATGTCAAGAGATGTCCCTTGCCATAAATAAAAAAAAAATAGTGCCTTGCACATGCAAAAAAAGTTAAAAAAATTAAATATAAAATTTATTATGATTCATAGGAATTGAACTCAAGTAACAAAGAAAGAATCTCACTTTAACCACTTGAGTTAGAATTATTTAATTATAAATAAATCTTATTGGATAGTTAATACTTGGTTAATGTTTTTACTAATTAGTAGAGTATTTAGGTAGTTATTTTTTTATTAGTTTTTTAATATACTTAAATGGTTGATGATACATACCTTGGACGGCTTATTTCTGAGCCATTTCCAAGCCACATTACATAGTGGATGATGAAACCCATATCCTTAAATCCAAATTACCTATCTACTTGCTAGTGCTGATACCTCCTTTAACTAAATTTTATGTTTGTGGAAATTTTGTTTGATCTTATTGTGCCACCTCTAACATATATCTCGCCGCCCCCTCCCCCCCCCCCCCCCCCCCCCCCCCCCCCCCCAACCACCCCCACCACACCCACCCACCCACCCACCAAACAAAACCCCAACCCACGAGAAATTATTAGGTGCTCCCGCGCTCACCACTGGATGTGCTGAGTGGTGAGCCCGGTCCAATGAACAATGGACACTTGGCAATAATCATTTTACTCAACACTTTCCACCTCAGAACATGATATAAAACATAACTAAAAAGCTAACAAAATCAATATTATTAATATTAACATTAAAATTAAAATTAAAATTAATATTGCCAATATAATTAATGTTAACAATAATATTAATATTATATTAAAATTAATGTTAACATTAATATTAACATTAAGATTAACATTAATATTAAGATAACATTAACATTAATATTAAAATTAACATTAATATTAACATTAAATATTAACATTAATATTAATATTAATATTAATATTAATATTAATATTAATATTAACATTAACATTAACAGTAAAATTAATATTAACAATAATATTAATATTATATATTAATATTAATTATATTAATATTAAAATTAAAATTAATATTAACAGTAATATTAAGATTAACATTATATTAATGTTAATATTAAACTAATTTCTGAGGTGGAAAGTATTGAGTAAAATGATTATTGCCAAGTGTCCATTGTTCATTGGATCGGGCTCACCACTCAGCACATCCAGTGGTGAGCCGGGAGCACCTAATAATTTCTCCAACCCCATCCCAAAAAAGAAAAAGAAAAGAAACCTTGTTCCCATTTAGATTTAGATATAATTATATATAAATTTAATCATTTTCATGGCCATCGCTTTTTCTTACTTCATTTGTAATGGCATAACAAAGACGCCATAAAAGGGATTTAAGAACTATCTTATAGGTGACTCTGATATTTATTAAATTGTGGGAACTTGATCTTGGAGAGGTGAAATACTAAAGGGCCCGGCTAAACGCACCCCAAGCTTTGCTAAGCACACCCCAATTACTAAGTACACACCCCATATATATGTAATAAAACTTAAAAATATGCTAAGCACACCCCACTCTTTGACAGAATGCCCTTTCTAAGCACACCCCACTCTCCTCTCTTCTCAAACCAATAATGCTAAGTACACCCCATTCTATACAAAACCAAAACATCCCATTTCTATTCTAATCTAACCCTCCATTCTCTTCTCTCTCCCGAGCGGCCGAACACCCCCCCCCCCCCCTTATCTTCCCTCTCCCGAAGACTAAGCAGCCGAACCCCCCCCCCCCCCCCCCCCCCCCCCCTCCCGTTCGACTTCAAGGAGTTCCGTTCGACGACAAGAACTCTGTGCTTTGTTACAATGGCGGGCCAACCCGAAGACCGATCCCAAGATGAACCCCAATCCCAACAATATGGTGAGTTTTTTAAATCGAACCTCCCTATTACTGTGAACTGAGTCTTTCGTTTAGGATCACTGAATTAGGGTTTCAAAAACCCGTCATTTTCTAGCCCGTGCATCTTCGTTTTGTTTTTTTTTTTTTTTTTTCGATTTTCGCTGTTGTGCCCGAGCCTGGTTGGTCGGACAGAGAACAGTACGTTCAACAATAAGAAGTCGAACATTTGGCAGACGTTCGACCGTAATATGTCGAACACTTACGTATTGTTCGACAGTCATATGTCGAACTGTAGGTTCTTGTTCGACCTGTAATGGTCGAACAATAGGTGCTTGTTCGACCTGTAATGGTCGAACAGAAGGATGATGTTCGACCAGTCTTGGTCGAACAGTTTATTTTGAATGTATATTTGTTTAGTTTTTGATATTTCATTCAATTTAGCAGGAATGACATATGTTAGGAGACGACCTACAGCTTCTACTAGGAGGCGTCGGTTAGAAGAGTTGGCAGCTGCACGTAGAAGTCATCAAGAAGGAGCAACAGTTGCTCCGATTCAAATGCAAGAGCAAAGTGCTGCGGAAGAAGAGACAGCTGCACATACTAGTCCAACAGCTGTTGCAAGTCAAATTAGCGAGCAGCAACGTGCTGGAGAAGAAGAGGATGAGGAACATGTCGAGGAAGAAGAGGAACAAGATGAAGCACATGATGAGCAAGAAGAGGAACAAGATGAAGGACATGATGAGGAAGAAGAGGAAGCACGTGCTGAGGAAGATGAGGAAGCACGTGTTGAGGAAGATGAGGAGAAGATGTTGACAGTGATATATTGACGGGCCCTTGTCCCGGTGGACCTCAGGATCCCCGACTTATCCCAAGTTTCAAGACTCATGTGGCGTTCCAGATTTGGAATGGGATTGAAAGGCCATTATTGAGGTGTTGGTGCCACACAACCAAGATGGAGACTTGGAAGTTTGGTCACGGGGGTAATGAATTTAAGGAGTTGATCCATCGTTCCAAAATTCTAGACTTGAGATGGATTTCATATAAGACGCCAAACAAAAATCTAATTTGCGCGTTTGTTGAGCGTTGGCAACCGGAGACCAACTCATTCCATATGCCATTCGGGGAGATGACCATTACAGGTCGTACAAGCATCTTCTGTTCGACAGTAACAGGTCGAACTTGTCGAACAACGTTCGACTAAACAGGGTCGGACAATATAAAACGTTCGACAACACTTAGTCGAACATCCCTATTATGTTCGACAACAAGAAGTCGAACAGAACATAAAATGCGCGACGAACACAGGTCGTGCATATCACGAATTTTTTTTTCTAGTTTCTCGTTTGGAATGATTCTCATACTAATTTTAATACTTGAAAACGAGCAAGAAGGAGGAGAGTACGTACATTGTGTCTTCCAGATGGACCACCTTCCTCCATGATGGCTTCTCAACTTAGAAATTTTCTAGGGTTTTAGGATTTTGTTGGAGAAGATGATGAAAGAAAAGAATGAGGAGGAGGATGATGGTGGGGGTAATGAGAGAAGTGTTTGGAAAGGATGGAAGGCTGATGGGGTGGTGGGGTGTGGGGTGTGAAAATGAGATAAGGGTATAATAGTCATTTCACATTGAAGTCATTTATAACTAAATTAACTTGGGATGTGCTTAGCAAAGCTTGGGGGTGCGTTTAGCCGTGCCCAATACTAAAACCATCCTATTATTTGATGATGTTTCCTGATAAAATAATACGAAGATAACTTTTATGAAAAGCAATGTAGACAATTGTTACAACTCTTGAACAAAAGATTACTAAAGGAATTCTACAACTTCTATTGAGTTATTGAAAAGTGTGGCAATTAAAGTCTGATCAACATGTGATCACTTTGTTCCATTGACGATTTAAATCCAAGACTAAGGCTTCTTTACGATGATAATGAGTTCTCTGATGCTTCAGAACTACAAGGAGTAAACTATCAGTAAGTTGTGCCATGGGCTATTTATAGAGGGAAAGCCCTTTAGAATTGTTTAATAGACAAGTTTACAGCCTTCCACCGAGTTATGTCCGTAGGGCTAGCAATGGGTCAAACACTATTAGTGGGAGATACTACCCACATTCTCCCACTTCTCACGGTAGTTCAGGCCATGATGGCCTATTAAAAGGTGGCTAGCAACCCACCATTATCATAGGTTGCTACTCCCTGTGAACCCCCACTAAGGACATGTGTCATCAACAACCATTTAGTTGGTTAGGCGTCCAACGACGTGGAACTGAAGGCAGGACGCACGTAGCGGTTCAAAACCGGAACCAAATGCGAGCAAGGATGAGAGAGGGACTTCTGCGGTCATTGCTCTCTTGGGGAATTTCTTTGATTTGGCGGTAACTTGGCTAGGGGGCCTTGATTTGGGTAGCACCTTTATAGGAGACACGACTTATAGTATTTAGAGGTATAATGTTTTCATAATCATAAGTTGTCAAGCAGAGAATGATTATGATATACCCCTCTTCATTAGAGATATTTTGTATCAAAGACGTTATCCTCCTTTGATTCTGAATATGCAGTTGCTATTGTCGGCAGATTAAGCTACGTCAAGATTGTCGTCCTCTCTTCACTCTTGATGTTGAGGGAACATAGTCTTTCAACTGATTATTCAACAATTTTAGCTTGTTGTTGGAGTTTTTTTCGAAGGGTGATAGCGCCCATGCACACATCTAGTTGATAATGGATGCATCTTACGATGCCTCAGCTTGCTCAACCCCCACACAACATATGAGATCTGGAGAATATGATCCCCAACTCGCCATATTGCCGGATGTTGCTGGCATATCTAGGTCCCTTAGCCAAGTCTTTTGAAGAGACTTGGTCTTCACAGGATATTTGATGCCAACTATAGGACTGGATGATCCAAAACATTGGTTCAACAGTGCTGCAACGTACGGGGCATTTGGCTGCTTGGTAGCACAAAAGTGATAAGGCCAAAGCCTGATCAGTCTTAAACAAGACTTTTTCATCCTTTCACACAGAAATAGGGCTCAAATGACCCCTGTGAGGTTGTCCTCTCAAACTTTTGTGGTTGAACTTGATGACCAATGTATCGAATGATATTGGTTTCGGGTTGTGACAAAACCTTCTCGTTGGTGGAGAAAGTAATTCCCATAAAATAATACAAAAGGAAAGCTTTTGTAAACATTAATAAAGATCATTGGTACAACTTTCCAACAAAGAGATTACAAAATTAAGTTAACTACAACCAGAGCAGATAGTGTTGCAACCTATAAGCCAACAACATACTTCAAGTTATTCAAAGTATCTCGAAATTTGAACCATCTCATTGCGAATCTTTGATAACTTTGAAGAGAATTTTTGTTGGTGCTTAAAAGTTTAGTCTGTCGACTGACCGAGCCTAGATGGACTTGTGAGGGTAAAATAGTTATTTTAACTATCTAAGCCCACCACAGGCTAAAACAATAATGCTAACTTTACTACCAAATTCTTACAACCTTCTTACAACCTCACTCATCCATCCCTTACATATGGGTCCCACCGGGTCCCACCACCTCTCACACCCTCCCTGCTACATGGGTTCCATCCGACCCCACCACTTACTCTCCTCCTCCAATCGAAGTCCGACACGTGACAGATTGTAGGAGGGTTGTAAGCATTGGTTGTAGGCATAGCAAAGCTCCAGGCTAAAAACATCCTTGAAGACTAGCTATGCAGAGAAAAAGAGCACAAAAGCTTCCTGCTTCCGTACTGGTACGCACGTCCTGCTTCTTCCACACTATTGCATCCATGTGTTTCTACGCCGTTGAGTGTTGCTACTGGTTTCACGTCGCCTGACACATCCTGCCTTTAGTTTTGTGCAATTGTATGAGTCACATCGTAGTTCTTTGCTTCTTTTGTACAACTACATGCTTGACCAATCGAGCAATTATTGAGGACCCACGTCCTAGTGGGTGCACAAGGTGTAACAACCCATGATTGTGGTGGGTTGCGAACCCTGTTAATAGGCTATCGTGGCATGAACTGGCTTGAACTTTCATGAGGAGTGGAGAACATAGGTAGTTTCCCTCACAAATGTTGGGAACGAAGTGCAAAAATTGTTCCTCCAAACCAGAAAGTTCTGCAAGAGAACCGAGCAAAAACACACAAACCAAAAATGTCAAACACAATCGCAGACACAAAGATTTTTGACGTGAAAAATCCTTGCAGGAAAAACCACGGGACGATCGGAGTCCAACCCTGAAGAACCTCCACTAATGGCATAAAGAGAATACACCCTCTACAAGTTCCTTCCGATCCAACACGGATCACCATAACTCACTTGAAAGAAGAAAATTTTTGATTGCGGACTCCGAAGAACAAGAGATGCCGAAAAATTTTCGAAGCAATCTCTCCTTCACAAATAGTCCTTAATCCTCTCTCTCTCTCAAAGATTGTAAGCACTCTTGTTTTGAGATGAATTTTCAACTAGCATGCATCACCCTTTTATAAGCCCTTGGTAATCCATACATGGAAGGCCAATATATGGAAACTTCCAATACGCATCAATCATATATTTAATGAAAATCCAATCATAATTGATTTGCCATAATTGGAAACCCAATTATATGGAAAGCTACTATATGAAGGGTCCAATCATAAATATATGATCAATTAAATATGAAAATTCAATCATATATTTCATTACCATATATGTTCCAAAATAGGAGCCATGCACTCCCCAAGCTTCTCCGACACACGGATGACGCTCGTCGCTCTCCGGGGTATTCTCCACATAGGTTGGGAATAGAGCTGTCAAGACGGGCCGGCGGGGCGGGCCGGCCCGTAACCCACCATAACCCACCATTTGGCGGGACGGGACGGGCCGACCCACCATTATGTCGGGCTGGAAAAATTCTAACCCAGCCCAACCCACCGGCGGGCCGCGGGCTAGGCGGACCGGTCCACTTAATTTTTTAATTTTTTTTAATTATTGTTTAGTTTCTTAAAAGGAAAAAAATTATATATATTATTTTCGACTCACTCTCATATGCATCAAATTACAAGTAAAATACAAAAAATATTATAATAGTAGATATTTCTTTAAAACACCTTCATTCATGTAAATAAATGACCAAATTTAATATTTTATACGTCATTACTTGCATTAAATGAGAATTTTTATCATTTATAATACATATCTCATATATGTGGTAAATAAAAAAATTAAAAATTTTATAAAAAAATAGATGGCGGGCCAACCCACTTGGCCCGCGGGCTAGCCCACCCGGGACGGGCTACTAGCGGGCCAGCCCACCTAGGCCCGCCTGTCTGGCGGGCTCCTAAATGCTCGGCCCAACCCACCTTTTTGGCGGGCGGGGCGTACCGGCCCAACGGACTTAGCCCATTTTAACAGCTCTAGTTGGGAACCCCACCCACTCCAACAAATCTCTCCCTTCACAACTAGGTGGAGGAACTCGTCATCCCGATGATCCATCTGCAGTACTCAAACTTTCCCCTTGGTAGAACCTTCGTGAGCATGTCCGCTCCATTGTCATCAGTATGAACCTTCTCAAGCGCCGCCTCCTTCTTGTCAACCACATCCCGTATCTAATGAGACCGAGTGTCGATGTGCTTGGACCGGCTATGAAAGGTCTGATTCTTCACAAGGTGAATAGCACTCTGACTGTCGCAAAGCAAAGTATACTGCTCTTGCTTCAGCCCCATTTCCTACAACAGCTTTTTCATCCACAGCAACTCCTTGCAAGCCTCCGTTACCGCAATGTACTCTGCCTCTGTCGTCGACAAGGCAACACACTTCTACAACCATGACTGTCACGATATCGTTCCTATAGTAAATATCATCACATAGCCCGAAGTCGATCGCCTCGTGTCTATATCTCCAGCCATATCAGCGTCGGTATACCCAACCAGTTTCGGCTCTTCACCACCAAAAGAAAGTCTCCAATCAGTAGTGTCCTGAAGGTATCGTAGAATCCACTTGACCGTACTCCAATGTACCCTTCCAGGATTTGAAAGGTACCTGCTAACTTTGCCAACTGCATGAGCGATGTCTGGCCTCGTACACACCATAACATACATAAGGCTCCCCACAGCTGAAGCATATGGAACCCGCTCCATATCTTCTTTTTCGTCCTCGGTAGATGGACACTGCTCCTCAGTGAACTTAAAGTGAGCCGCAAGGGGGCAACTCACTTTCTTCGACTCGTCCATCCTGAAACGCTGAAGTACCCAGTGAATGTACTTCTTTTGGGACAAGTGTAGCAGCTTGGACTCTCTCTCTCTCTCTCTCGGCTGACCTCCATCTCAAGAATAGTCTTTGCTGCACCCAAATCCTTCATAGAGATGGCCACGCCCAGTTGGCGCTTCAACTACGCTATCCTAGTGGCATTCTGACCCACTAATAGCATGTCATCAACATAGAGCAATAAATGATGAAATCATCCTCGGTAAAGTACCTCACAAATACGCAATGGTCCGACGTCGTCCGTGCATAGCCATGCTCCCCCATAAACGACTCGAACTTCCTGTACCACTGCCTCGGAGCATGCTTCAGACCATACAAGCTCTTTTTCAACTGGCAGACCAAATATGACTTGTCCTTCTCACAGAATCCCTCTGGCTGCTCCATGTATAACTCCTCCTCAAGATCACCGTGGAGAAATACCATCTTCACGTCCATCTGCTCGACCTCCAAGTCGAGACTGGCTACCAATGCTAGCACCACCCGAATAGACGAATGCTTGACGACATGAAAAAAGATCTCATCATAATCCACACGCCTTTCCGCTGACCGTAGCCTTTACCTA
>JANAVB010033420.1:10277485-10534575 GCA_029216955.1 Iris pallida
GTCTAGACCCAAACATAACATTTTTAAGCCTTAAAAACAATCCATCCTATTAAGTCACAAGACCTACATTTTTTTCTTTCTTTTCCCTAAATCTCTCAAATCCTATCCCGAAGATCTCTTCCATTAACTTCCTCCACGTCTCTGCGACCACCAGACACCATTGACCTCTAGACCACCGACGCAATCGGCTCTCTGCTACATCAACCTCCAAGTCCAAACGTCCACATGACTGAACAACCTCCCAACGTCTCACTACCCTCTCAGAAGATCTAAAGCCAACAACCAGAGAAGTATGTTCAATATTTTTTATGTTTGAGATTTTGATAGCGTTCTATGTTTGGTTCAACAGTGTTCGTATATTAGAATAAGTATATTGGAATATCATGTTGGTATATTTGGTATGTCACAGGATATTCCACAAAGGGTTTAATGTAATGAGAAAGATTGTAAGGCTATATATAGCCATGAGATTATCAATAAAATTATAACAAATATTCAACATGGTATCAGAGCCACCAAAAATTCTAGTCGCCGCCACCTTTTCCAAACCCTAACCCTAGTCGTCACCACCATCACCATCCGCACTACCACAACCACCGTCGCCACCAGCCGCTGCACGCCGCCCGCGCAGCCCCCGCCGCCACCAGCCGCTGCACGGCCGCACGCCGACCACCTCGCGCGCGACCCGGCCATTGCTCTGCGGGCACCTCCTCCGCATGCGCGCGGCTGTTGCCGCTGCTGCTGCTCGCGACTGCCGCTGCTCGGAGATACCCACCCGACAACGCCCACTCGCCTGTCAGTCAGCCCATCGCCCCCACTACCGCGAAGCCGCAGTTTCTGAAGTCTCCCGCGGGGTCGTTCCGAACTTTGAAGGCCTAGATCCGATAGGAGAGAGACGATCGGATCTAGGAGAGGATGAAGAGGACGAGTGTGAATCGTGAAGCGGGTGTGAGGTGATCGAAGAAGAGGAGGATCGATAGAGGAGATCATCAAGAAGCTGGACCCTGCAGAGGTTGTAACGTTGATGAAGCTGAAGAAACTGTCGGCTGGTGAGAGCGTGATACGAACATCGACGAAGTTGGAGCTTCCCTCCATCGATCTGAAGCTTGATGGACCAGCTACCTACCTGAATTGGTCACGGCGGATGAGGAGAACCCTCGCAGGAAAGAACCTTGAGGGTTTCCTGTCATGAGAGAAGACAGAACCGAACGAGGACTTGGCAGGACGTGACGAGTGGAAGTCCACTCATATGGTGATCTACATTTGGCTTCTCAATTCTTTAGTCCAGTCGATCGCCGCCACAGTGGATGGCATCGAGATGGTGAAAGACGTGTGAAAGAAATTGGGGAGGACCTACGATGGTGTAGGGAACAACTTACGGGTTTTTCAGCTCAAGGGAGAGATCGACGACACCGTACATGAAGAGAAGACGGTGGAGTATGTCACGGAGTTAGAGCATCTGTGGTTGGATTACGATCACTCCTCAGATCGGACGAGCTGTGGAGATCCGAAGTGTAAGGAGAGACATGTATGTCTGCAGGAGAGGACGATGAAGTTCCTTAAAGGGCTGGCTGCAGTATTTGCTCAGAGGATAGCACTACTTCTAGCCCAACCGAAGATTCCCACCCTTGAGGAGGCTATCTCAGCCATGATCCAGGAGGAGACTCGCATCAAGCTACAGGCAGGAACAAGTGGTCCTCCTGAAATAAAGTCAGCACTGGCGGCTACCAGTTCGAGCGACATAGGGCCTAAAGGAGAGTCCTGGCATCACAACCGACAGTGCTACAACTGCGGGGAGATGGGACATCATTGGTATGCTTGCAACAAATCACCTAAGGAGGGAGATCCATGTGGTGGACGTAGACAGTTCGATGGACGTGGACATTTTGGAGGACGTAGCCATTGTCGTGGGGGTCGACGGGGTGGTCAAGGAGGTTATGGAGTGAACCTGCTGGTAGCAGAAGGAGATGAGGGAGCTGGTGGTATCTTTGCTGAGAAGGATCAGGAACTGATGGGCATGCTGGAGGCATTCATGAGGAAGCAGAGAGCGTCAAACAATGGAGACAGGAGGAGTGGAACCAAGGAGGCGTCCACCACATTCTTCGCTGGAGGCATCACCGCCATGTATGCCCATCCATCAGAAGGTACTGACGACTCACTCGTCCTTGCATCTATGTCTTCCCTTAAATCGTCAGACTGGATTATCGACTTAGGACGCATCTCGGCATGTGACGGAGAATGCTAGTGAGTTCTCCTACACTCACCTAGCATCGGTAGACATCATTCAAACAGCTGATGGTACTTTCTAGCCAGCAGTCGGTAAGAGTATTGTAAATTGTACAGGTTCAGTAAAATTATCCAATGTTTTGCATGTCCCATCTTTTCCAGGCAGTCTCTTGTTCATCAGTTCTATAATCCAACTAAAATGCATTGTCTTTTTTGATATTCCTGAGGTGATCTTCCAGGAAAAAGAGATAGGACGAAGACTTGGGACTGGCACTTGGCATGAAGGACTGTGGTACCTGGATCAATAAGGGTTGGATTCAGCATTGATGTCTATGGCAGAGAAAGCAGGAATGAGAGGACTGATGATGAGTGCCGATGATGCATTAATACTCCACCATAAGAGGTTGAGACACTCCTCTTTTGCTACTTTAAGTAAATTGTATTCAGCTATTTATGAGAAAACAAATAAGGTGAAACTAGTATGTGATGCATGTGATTTAGGCAAACTTACTATGAGCTTATATGCTAGTACGGGTCATAGGAGCTCGTCTGTTTTTGATGTAATATATTCTGATGTTTGGGGGCCATGCGCCATTGCTACTATGAATGGTTACAAGTATTTTGTTTCCTTTATTGATTGTTCTTCTTGTGTCACTTGGCTGTATTTAATGAAGAATAAGAGTGATGTATCTATCTGTTTTCTGGACTTTCATAAACATGTCCAGACTCAGTACATGACAGTGGTGAAGGTACTGAGGTCTGACAATGGGACAGAGTATACCAACAGAGCACTTGCGGAATACTTGTCAGCCCAAGGGATACAGCATCAGACTACTTGTGCATACACACCAGCACAAAATGGAGTAGCAGAAAGGAAGAACAGACACCTTCTGGAGGTAGCAAGAAGCATGATGAACGATATGAATATCCCACAAAGCCTGTAGGGGCATGCAGTATTAACAACAGCTCAACTAATTAATAGGATGTCCTCGAAGGTACTGGGATGGAAGTCTCCATGTGAAATATTGCAAGAAAATAATAGTAGAATACTCCCACTGAAGGTGTTTAGCTGCGTGTGTTTTGTGAAAGATAACAGACCGTCAGTTGGAAAACTTGATCCTAGAGTAGTTAAGTGTATCTTCGTGGGCTACTCGGCGACTCAGAAGAGGTATGTGTGCTGGAGCCCAGTAGAGAAGAAGAAGTTTGTGAGCATAGATGTTCACTTCAGGGAGCATGAGCCATACTACCGTCAGGAGAGAACCTCAAACAACTCACCTGATACTGCGAGTATGAGACGAGAGGGGGAGATTGGTGAAAGCCTGGTGACCGATTTAGGAGTATGGCATAGAGGCGCAATTGAGGAGGAGCAGGAAGGTGAAGAGGAACAGGGGGAGGAGATGAGAGGTGTTAGGCCTACGGCTCAAAGGGAGATACTTACCTACAGCAGGAGAGGGAAGCAAACTGCAGGACCAGTACCTACAGTGCCAGTGGCAAGTCCCTTGCCTGCGTCCGTCTCGACTCCTGAGATACCTACACCACCACTAGATTCCCCTTCAGGTGATATCATTCTTCCTACTCATCCCGCACCTACTCCTCCCATACTATTATCAATACGGAGGACCACTCGCAGCAATGCATAAAATCCTCATGTTAGATATGGTTGGGACCTTGTTCAGTTTGTTTCATATGATCATATATGTTCTTCTCATGGAGCATTCATTGCGTCTTTGGATAGTATTACTGTACCTAAGGTACAATTGGTAGGTTGCCAAGAACAATCCAAAGTAGAAAGCGGCGAAGTACGAGGAGTTGGGGCTCCTGAAAAGAACCACACTTGGGAGCTGGTAAAACTGCTAGAAGGGAAGAGAGCAGCCGGATGCAAGTGAGTCTTTACTGTGAAGCAGAATCCAGATGAATAGGTTGAGCGCTACAAAGCTCGACTGGTGGCAAAAAGATACAGTCAGACATACGACATTGACTATGACGAGACCTTTGCACCAGTGGCAAAGATTAGCACTGTCAGGACCCTAATTTCTTTTGTAGCAAATGGTGAATGGAAGCTACACCAACTGGATGTAAAAAATATATTTTTTCATGGAGATCTAGTGGAAGAAGTGTACATGGAGATATCGCCAGGATTCGGTACCAATCAGACAGTGGGTAAGGTCTGCAGGTTGAAGAAGTTCCTCTATGGAATGAAGCAGTCTTCTCGAGCGTGGTTTGGCAAATTCAGGAGGGCGATGATAGGAATGGGATATCGGCAGATCAATGCTGATTATACTGTGTTCTTCCGTCGGAGTGGGGGCCATATCACCATGCTTACAGTGTATGTGGACGATATGATTATCACAGAAGATGATGAACATGAGATCGCCCGACTCAAGGGAAAGCTTGGCAATCGAGGTGAAGGACCTTGGCCTTCTTCGATACTTCCTTGGGATTGAGATTGCTCGAGAAGCAGAGAGAATTGTTCTTTCTCAGAGGAATTATGCACTAGACCTTCTTACAGAGACAAGGATGTTGGAATGCAAACCTGCAAGCGACGTCGATAGATCAGAGGTTCAAGTTGGCTGCTGAGGCTGTGGAACCAGTTAACCGGGATAGGTACCAGAGATTGGTGGACAAATTGATCTATTTGAGCCATACCCGTCCTGATATCTGCTTTGCAGTAAGCGTGGTGAGCCGCTATATGCATGACCTACAAAAGGGTCATATGGACGCAGTGTACCAGATTCTGAGATACTTGAAGGGTACCCCCGGAAAGGGGTTGATATTCAGGAAGAATAATCACGTGAGCATCGAGGGCTATTGTGATTCTGACTGGGCTAGCTGTGCTGATGACAGGAGATCTACTTCGGGATACTGTATATTTGTAGGAGGTAATTTGGTCTCTTGGAGGAGTAAGAAGCAGTCAGTGGTGGCCAGATCGACAGCTGAAGCGGAGTACAGAGCTATGGCCTTGGAGGTTGCAGAGCTGCTATGGTTGAAGAATATGCTGGTGGAGGTAAAGCTAGCTCAAGGAGCCAAAATGAAGCTGTGGTGTGACAACCAGTCAGCTATTAGTATCGCCAACAATCCAGTACAGTATGACAGGACCAAACCCATCGAGATCGATAGGTTCTTCATCAAGGAGAAGTTGGATAGTAGACTACTGGAGCTAGACCACGTTCCAACCAAGGATCAGGTAGCAGACGGACTGACCAAGGGACTTAGTTCTGTGAGTATGATTAGAGGATGTGACAAGATGGGCTTAGTGAATATCTTCGCCCATCTTGAGGAGGAGTGTTGGTATATTAGAATAAGTATATTGGAATATCCTGAATGTATATTTGGTATGTCAGAATATGCCACAGGATATTCTACGGAGGGTTTAATGTAATGAGGAGGATTATAAGGCTATATATAGCCATCAGATTATCAATAAAATCATAACTAATATTCAACAAACAATAAATATAATTTTTGTGAATTGTGTGTCCTTTATAGCAACTTTTTTTTTTTTTTTTTTGTGTTTTTATAGTCATTTTTGGTGAAACTTTTAGTGATTTTGGTAGCAATTGTTTGGTGATGCTACTACTGTTGTTGTTTGGGCTAGGAACAAATAGAAAAGAAATGTTTGTGTCATTTGTGTTGTCATGATGTTCCTTTAGGAGTTATTTGTTGTTAATATTTGTATGAATATTCATTTTGATGTTCATGTAATGTATAGTCAGGAAATTAAAACTTGCAACTAGATAACCCTGTAAAGATGAAACAAATAAGAATTTCTTATCAGGAATTATATTCAGTCAAAATCCCATTTGAATTTATCAAGCATAAATTTAGGTAATCATATCATACAATATGATACACAAGCTAATAGTTACACAATTCATATTGCTAGTTGACAACATAGGTACTAACATTTTCTGACCCACATATAGCCATGATGCATTCCTGAAATTAATGCAGACGCCTCATGTTAAATTTCAACTGATTCTATAGATATGAAATTATGAATGCAGTTGGGACCACTTTACCATACTTAGTATTCTTTAGAATTCGAATTCTGAGCTATTGACCATCTTTTGCTTCCAAATTACTTATTCTGCTAATCTTCATTTCAACAGATCGCTAGTGTGCTAGCTGCCTCTGCAAACTGGGGCTTTGCTGGAATAAAAGGTATAGGTTGGAAATGGACTGCAGTTATCTGGGTGTACAACATTGTCATCTATTTGGTGCTTGATCCACTAAAAATGTTTGTGCGGTATGCTCTTAGCGGGAGAGCCTGGAACCTTGTTCTGGATAACAAGGTATGTAATTCATAAGTTTCTTCCTTGCTTATGTCAGTAGTGGCATTTATACAGAATCTGTTGATTGTTTGTTCTTCGCATACGCTGTTAACATGTTGGGTTCTGGCCTGGTACCTATTATTCCCGTATCCTAACTCAATAAGTTTTAGTAGTATCTGTAGTTTACCATACCCAATAAGCTTTTATAAGTATCCAAGTTCTTTCTGTTATATTCAGACATTGGATACTTCTTTTGTACTCTGGCTTGCTTCATCTCTCACCTAGTACTAAAACTATATATGTGTAAAGATTTTAACAATAAAATGGTTATAAAGGTCAGGCAGACCAATGGTTCAGACCTTTGGTACAGGAAGGTATATTTCCTGGTTCAAGGCGTGGGTGGACATCAAGTGATCGTTAATCTCAAAATATTTAAACTCATTTAAAGCATTTTTCTTTCTTCATCTTTAATAGGCTTATTTACAACTAAATACACTTAACTTTCACAGTTTCGCAACTAAGGGGGTGTTTGTTTATTTTCACTTATAAGTGGGGCACCACTTACAAGTGGTTCAAAATGATGTTTGTTTTTTCCACTAAAAGTAATTCAGATGTTTGATGTAATTTAAAAGTTTACCAATATACACTTGTGTTCAAAACATATATATAATTGTTATAGCTCCTAATCTAAATAAAGTTATTTTTGTGCATATGATGTCATCAAATTTATTCACATGGATTATTGATACCAAGTCAATATTGAATTTAAATTGTTAAACATACACAATGCCACTCCTAAAATAGACGATGACGATGACAAATAGACGAGGACAAAATTGTTACATACACAATCACCACAAAATAAGTACCAAATTTATTCACATGTTTATTTTCTTCTTATAAGCTTGAGGATATTTTACCCATTTTAAAAAGGGAAAATTTATGAAATGCCCACGAAAAAGTTTTATGAAAAATCCATCGCGCAATAACATTTCATCGCGTGCCCAGAATTAGCAAAAAATATATAAAGAGGGTTCTGAATGACCTTTTTGCCCTTCCTTCTAATTTATTGAAAACACCCACGAAACTACTCTTAAAAAAAGTTTCGATACTTCATCTTCTTCCATACGCTGCTCACTTTCGAATCTAGGTTTTCTCCTCAAAAATCTTCAAAAACTCGTCGAAAAATTTCGGAAAGACCGAGACAAACGGCAAAAGTGCTAAAACTGAGGTCCAAACATCATTTTTTTGCGATTCTAAAATTTCGGAAGGCCGACAAACGGTGAAGCGGTTTATCTCAGGCTCCTCGAAGATACGCTCATTTTGCGACAAACCGTGCCTCGTTTCGACCTCCTAGTCAAAAGTTATGGCCCTCCAAAGTTTCAACTGACCATAAAATGCAGGAGAATGACCATTCTCCGTGTTAGAATACGAAGAATATTAATTTCGCATGAGGGTGGCCATTCTCCGTGTTAGTAACACGAAGAATGGCATTCTCCGTCTTAATTTACACGGAGAATGGCATTCTCCGTCTTAATTTACACGGAGAATGGCATTCTTCGTCTTAATTTACACGGAGAATGACCATTCTCCGTCTTAATTTACACGGAGAATGGCATTCTTCGTCTTAATTTACACGGAGAATGACCATTCTCCGTCTTAATTTACACGGAGAATGGTCATTCTCCGTGTAATTTAGCACGGAGAATGGTCATTCCAGTGTTAAAACGCAGGAGAATGGCCATTCTCCGTGTTACAAACACGGAGAAGGCCATTTTCAGTGTTAAAACGTAGGAGAATGACCATTCTCCGTGTAATTTAGTACGGAGAATGACATTCTCCATGCTAAATTACACGGAGAATGGCCATTTGCCGTGCTAAATTACACGGAGAATGGTCATTCAAATGTTAAAACACAGGAGAATATCATTCTCCGTGTAAATTAACACGGAGAATGACATTCTCCTTGTTAAAATGTAGGAGAATGACTATTCTTCGTGTTATATCAACGGAGAACAGTTGACAGAAACCTAATTTTTTATTTTTTTGTTTTGTGGAAAGAAATTTGACATGAATAAAGATTCAAGAGTTTTCGTTCTTCTTTCAAAACGATGCTAACTCTTATGGAAAAGAAGAAGAAGATCTTCTCTCCATAATTGACCTAATTGTCGGAAAAGAAGAAGAAGAAGATGAGCGTTATCGGAGTTCGACTGAAAAAAAAGTACGGTGAACTACGAACGATCTCTGCTGAAGATGAGAGCAATGGAATTCAGATATCTCGTGAAGAAGAAGAAGAAGACGAGAATCGTAATCCAAATCTGAGTTTGTGCGGAGGGGTAGTTATGGTATTAATTTTGTAAATACAGAGCATCTAAAGGGAATCTTGGAATACTTAACGTGGAAATATATAATTCTGGACATTTCATCAAATCCATCCTGCGGGTGGGTTTTTCATAAAAACCAACCCCGAAATTTGGTTTCTCAGCAATTTTCAGTTTTAAAAAATAGACGAGGACAAAACAGACTTTTTACACTTTATAAGTACTCATTTTGAAGTAGCAAAATGCCATTTCTAAAATTTGAGCCACTTACAATTGGTTGATGCTTATAAGTGGCAAAATAACAATCACACTTATTTGTTGCCAAACAAACACCCCCTAAATACTATTAGGCTGTTTTATTAGCAATTAAATGTGTTGAACTATTAGGTTGTTTGCAATTTGCTATCTTCCGTCAATTGACCATTATATTTGTGGTCAAATTGATGACAAGTGTCAATCTGTTTACTCCTAAAAATAGATTAGTTTCTTTTTATACAAAAACGAACAATGCAAAAACAATATGTTATAACTTATATGGGTCCTGGTGGGTAGTAGTAGTGTATGCAAGGTAGGTGGGTAGGATGAGCGCTAGCAATAGGGTTTTTATTTTATTTATTTTTCTTCTTTAATTTGTCAAAAGTGTAATTTTGTCTATTACAAGAAGTTTACAAGAAGTCAAGAACAATTAACACCGTGAGCAACCTTAATACTTCAAAGTATTTAGCTACAAAAACGTTATATGTGTATTTATTATATGATTGATGTATTGGTCACACATTGGATAATATAAATAGAAAGATATAAAACCAAAAATATCAAAACTATGTGAGAGAATATTAAAACTAAATAACAAAGTCATATCCCAACAAAGTGTTGGGAACGAAGCTCGGAAACCGTTCCTCCAAACCAGAGTCCTGCGAGAGAACCAAGCAAAAGCACACAAATCAAAAACGCCAAACACAAATCGCAGACACAAAGATTTTTGACGTAGAAAATCCAGATAGAAAAAACTATGGGACGATCGGAGTCCAACCCTGAAAAATCTCACTAATGGAATAAAGAGAATACACCCTCTACAAGCTCCTCCCGATCCAAACGGATCACCACAACTCACTTGAAAGAAGAAAATTTAATTGTAGACTCCCAAGAACAAGATATGTCAAAAAAATTATTCGCAACGATCTCTTCTTCACAATAGTCTTCAATCATTCTCTCTCAAAAGTTGTGCAACACTATTGCTCCTCTCCTTTTTAGATATATTTTATGGTAAGGAAACACCTAGTATTTATAGCCTCAAACCCACAACTAATTCAGGTATTCTACTATATGTAGGAATACTCAATCTAAACTATTAATATATTCCTATTATATATAGGAATACCCAATCCAACTCCATTGAGATATTCCTACTATATATAGAAATACTCAATCCAAATCCATTGGAATATTTCTATTATATATAGGAGTACCCAATCCGACTCCTGGGTATTTTTCACATAGGTTGGGAACCCCACCTACTCCAACAAATCTCCCTCTTCACAACTATGTGGAGGGAGTCGTCATCCCGACGATCCTCCTGTAGTACTAGAACTTTTTCTTGGAAGAACCTTCGTGAACATGTCTGCTCCGTTGTCATCTGTATGAATCTTCTCAAGCGTCGCGTCCTTCTTCTCAACCACATCCCGTATCCAATGATACTGAGTCTCAATGTGCTTGGAGTGACTATGAAACGTCTGGTTCTTCACAAGGTGAATGACACTCTGGCTATCGCAAAGCAAAGTATACTGCTCTTGCTTTAGCCCCACTTCCTGCAGCAGCAGCTTCATCCACAACAACTCCTTGCAAGCCTCCATCGCCGCAAAGTACATTGCCTCTGTCTTTGACAAGGCAACACATTTCTGCAACTGTGACTGCCACGATACCGCTCCACCTGCAAACATCATCACATAGCCCGAAGTCGATCACCTCGTGTCTCAACTCCAGCCATATCAATGTCAGTATACTTGACCAGCTTCGGCTCGTCACCACCAAAGAAAAGTCTCCAATCGGCAGTGCCCTGAAGGTACCGTAGAACCCACTTGATGTAATGATCCGCTCCGTCCTAGCAGAATGCCGACTCAAACGGCGTAAGTGCAACGACTCAAATGAATCGTTGACTCGAAGAGTTGCGTCGATCCGATGAAGCATCGATGCGAATCGATGCAAGTGTTAAGTTGGTCCTTCAAGAAGAATCGAGACTTAGACTTTCAAAGGCGCGCTCGGAGTCTCGCTCGGCCGATGCGATCATCGCTAAGGTGGGTGGCTCCGATAAACATGTCTTTGATTAGCCTAGACACATAATAATACAGACAATATTGCTAGAATCGCTAGGCAATAACCCCTGCACGTTAATAAGAGAACTCAACGCACCAACCTAAGGGAATAATTCCATCTTGTATGCTTGCGTAAAACATGGAAATGAACTTAGAAAATTACTCGAACCCTCGCACCACAAGTCCACGCTCGTGCCAAGGCACAGCTTGCTCTTGAGTAGAATTGTCTATGCGTTAACTTATGAACGAAATGCTTGTCACTTAGATCGTACTACAACTTGAAGCACAAAACAATGAATGGTTCACTAAAATGAGGCAAGAAGACTATCAACATAGTCGTTCCGAGCAGAGTATAGAAATATCGAAAGGCTTCGACATAGTTGGGTCGCCAAGGCGGTTCATGTACAGGAAGCTGCATAATGAATGAATGAACGAATGAACGAATGAACGAATAAGCGAATGAATGAATGAACGAATAAATGAATGAACGAATAAATGAATGAATAAGTGAACGAATGAATGAACAAGTGAAAGAAAGAAAAGATAAGAATGAATGAAAGAAAGAAAGATTAAAAGAGAAGAATGATTAGCGACAAGTATGACGGGGACGTGTAACGGGACTCGCTACCCGTGCTGCACGGATGCCATCGCCAACCTAGTCAGCAATCGACTATGGCTCAAAGACAGCCCGTTAAGTTAAAAAATGACAAGGCAATACGAAATGTTCGCGGACAACTCGGTGCACGAGGGAAAGAAATGAATAAGAATTTCAAGGCAACGATCAACGACATCGTGGCCGGCCTAGGCGGAATCATGGCTTACGGGCGGCTTGGGTGCGGGCTCGGCCACCCAAGAGACATAAGTCGGGTATTGCGTGGCCTATCAGGGTGTACCAGCCATTACCGACTGATAGAGAACCACGATACCAAGATAGATAGTCCAAAATGGCTTGTGCTGCCAGCGACCAGTGCATATAGATTAAGTTGGCTCGATTGCGGCAATCTGCGTGCGAAACCTTGCATTGAAATAAGTAATCTGAGTAAGCTGAACATGCTAAGTTACTAAATGAAACGTATCTGAACAACGTTTGAGTACAACACATACTAACAACTTGAGTATGCTGAACGACTGAGTAACTGAATGAACATTGAACGAAGCTTGATCATAACACATCTTGACAAAACTAGAATACTTCGTAGAACCTGAGGCAGGAACACGCCCTTGACACTTTGGAATACTTATGCAAATTCTGTTAAGTCTTTACGTATAATATGTTGGCTAACTTGGTTTACCTTGGACAGGGAAAGATCGTATGGTAAGTATGGTAAGTTGCGAATGCTATTCACATTCCACACTTGATATCGGTAACACGGGATAGGCTTTATATTATATGCCATGAAACTGATCCTAAGGCAAGATTAGTAAGACAATAAATGATAGATTTGGTAATGATAGCGAGTGGACGAGCTAGCCTCCGCACCAGTGCATAACAATGTACTGATAACCACATAGATTGTTTGCAGCCTGCGGGAGAACCTCGTCGGGTGCGGAGACTTCCCTCGAACGTGCTAAGGCGCAGAGCTAACTCTGGAGCCTTGGAGCGTTGCAAAGGAACTGAAGCACCATATACATGACATAATATATCGGAACATCGCCATGAATCATTTCATCTTATAAGCCACTTAGCACGCCCTTTTATGTTTCAGAGATAGAGAGCTTGAGCGAATTGTAATCTCGGCCTAGCGCCGCTTGTAATACTTCTTGAATATCAATAAAGATTATTGAGTTGTTTCAATTTGTGTTCATTTACTTTCCGCTGCAAATGGGGACACTCTGTGCGACTCTGTGGCCTAGCTTCAATCGGCCGTTTCTGGACTTGGTCTTGCACGAGCGCAATCTAGGCTCGTGCGGCATCACGTCTTAGCGAGGACGATCGCTCCTCCGGGAGCGGGACGTGACAGATTAGTATCAGAGCACGACTTTACGTCCTTGGACTTCATTTCGATTCTCTCAGTTTTGAAAGCTCGATTGTGGATAAAAGAAGGGTACGCTCTCTCTCGTTGTACCTTGGGATGTTCCATACAATAAGTCTAATATTTTCAAAAGCTCGTACAAGTATTCGGTTGAACGGGAATCGATATGCGAAGGCCTTTGTGCCGAACTTTGTGGGACTTGAATTGAAAGGAACCTATGCTAAAGTTAGCAAGTAGTGTGTGTACCTGAATAACCTTATGCTGATAATAGCGAACGAGTGTACGAGACCGAAGTGTAGTTTGAACGGGACGGTTATGCACACAGCCTTTTGGTTAAGTTGTGCCAAGTATCGTGCACCTAGACCTTCTGGTGCGAACGAGTTTGCGAGCGAGATTGACTATCGCTCGGACGAGAATAAGTGAGACTTAGAGCGTATATCTATAGAAACGCTATCGAACCAACGATACGGAGAACACGGAGACTGGTTATTAGATTTGGAGGAATGGGCGAACGTATATTCGAAAGTATCGATTGTGAATCGAATGATCCTTTCGAAGATTTGTAGAATGACTTGACCCCGAGTGGTGTATGCGTTAGTCTCGAAGAAGAATAAGAGTAAGTATTGACGATTAGTCGAGTGGCTCGAACCCTGAGTGGTGTATGGACCGTCTTAAAAATTGTTCGAGCGAAATTAAGGATTTATGGGTAGCAAAGAGTATATTAGTAAGGATGTTACCGCGCAAAGCCTTAGAACGAGTAAAGCTTAGTTGGTCGTGATTTCGAGATTCTCGAACGAGATATCGTTGGAACGATTTGTGAATATGTAGTGCAAATTACGAAACAGTTGAATAGAGATTCAGAATGATGAAACAAATGGATGTCTTGGTCGAGAAAACTTGGTGGATCGTTCGTGTGATTTCGGAATAGTCGAATAGAGTGAAACTTGAGTTGAGGTAAAATACTCATAGACGGGATCGATGATAGCACGATTGGAAGATATCGTGCATGAACGTTGGTTTGAAGATACGAAGAATGACTAAGGATTTAGAATGGATGTTGCTCAATGACTTGAGTTAGCATGGAACAATGCGGATTGAGGAATTAAGTTGCACGACTCGGATTTCGTTGCAAAGGAAGATCGTCAGGTTATGTACATCATCGATGGTATGAGGCGTATCAAAGATCAATGTACGATAACTCGGAGGTACTCCGATTCGATGAATGATGATCGTGTTAAAGTTATTGTTTCGATGGATGCTATGTTTGGGATTTTGATAGAAGGAAATGTTTGGATGAAAATGGAAGTGTCTTGATTGTTCGTCGATAACCACAATGTCAACGATCTTGTCTTATACGAGCGCAACTCCAGCCTCATACATACGTTACGTCGGACTTGGAACGATTATTATGCGTGAGCGTTGGCATGGTGATTCATGTCCATCGGAAATGATCAACTCAAAGATCTGGCCGTGGCAATTTGGATTGCTTCGACTTGTGGTTTGAAGCGAAGGTGAATTCGAGGATTGTTCAGACTTGTGATTGACGATTAAGTAAACTTGAGGATTGAGTAAATCCAATCTATGTATCGTGAATGAACTAGTCTAGACTCAATGCATGAGTTACGCCCCGATTAGGACGATTATCCTACGGGAGCGTTGGCATGGTGATTCATGTTCCACCGTGGATAATCAGACTTGTGTGAGATCGAGGTGTGATATATATTGCTATGCTATACGACCTTGTGATCGACTACGTGAATTGGATATGATGGATAGGTGAATTTGTATCAAACATATTTGAAGAGATAGATTATGACAACTGCTAGTTTGGACGTACGATATTGAGATGCCGAGGACTTGGTTGAGGAGAAACTATCGTAGGATGACCTTGTTGAACGAAACTCGGACCCTGTACGAAGAGTGTCTTGATGCGAATAGGATGAACACTGCTCGATGTTTAGAAATTTGAGTGAAATGAGCTTGGGTAGAGTATCCCGTATGAACAAACCATGGTTTGACCATAGGATTAGGACGAGCGTCGTGCAACGATTTTGCACGATGAACCAAGAACTTGATTTGTAACTATGACCTTGTGAGCTGACCTAGCGGATAAGTGGACAACCTTATGCCGAGTGATTGAACCTGTGTGACCGACTTTAGAGTATCGTTCGGATGGACAATAAATCTGGGACAACAAGACTTAGAGTTAGGACGTGGAACTGGGAGTATACGTTAGCGGCAACGTTAACAGTCCCAAAACGAAGTGAATGATAGAAATCGGTGATGAGCAAAAAAAGTTGGGATAACCAATGTGAATCATTGATAGAAAAACGTACTTGATGATAGTGAAATATTTGGTTTTGGATCGGACGAGAATTACTTGAACCTTGGTCGACTCCACTAAGAAAAAATTGTATTGATTTTGTAGACAAGAACGCTTGAGAAACGAATCGGGTCATCTCAAGGATCGAGATAGACGATCATGAAACGAACTGGAGTCGGTTTTAATCGAGTTAGTATGACGACCGACAATTCTAAACTATTACGAGTAGCTTGTCCGACTTCGCTATCGCTAAGCTTGGTTGAAATGTATATATTCGGGGGACGCCTTGAATATGTGCACGATCTAAACTCAGCGTATAATGAACTCGGATGCAGCTGCAAGTGGATATGTTGAGATGCGCATGGATGAACGGATGAGTAGTTAGCCTCAGCCTATGACCCTCATGTTTGACGAATTATAACGTACCTCATGTGACCATTATCGTCCCGCGACAAGGCACAATAGTGACCAAGTCATAGAAACACGATGACTGAGTGAGTACCATCAACTCTTGAATGAGTGGTAAGGTCATTCGATGAAATTGGCCAAAGTGCATGCGACATAAAACTTAGAATGATACTTGAACATAGTTCGATGCCATCAAATGATAGAGTCGTTTGATAGGAATTGCCTAAGATGCGCACACGGTATGGATTAAAAAACGGTAGGATGACTTGCACCCAGGAAGTCTCGAGGACGAGACTTATTCTGAGTGGTGTTTATGTAATAACCCGCTCCGCCCTAGCGGAACGCCGACTCAAACGGCGCAAGTGCAACGACTCAAATAAATCGTTGACTCGAAGAGTTACGTTAACCTGATGAAGTATCGATGCGAATCGATACAAGTATTAAGTTGGCCCTTCAAGAAGAATCGAGACTTAGACTTTCAAATGCGCGCTCGGAGTCTCGCTCGGCCGATGCGATCATCGCTAAGGTGGGTGGCTCCGATGAACCTGTCTTTGCTTAGCCTAGACACATAATAATACGAACAATATTGCTAGAATCGCTAGGCAATAACCCCTGCACATTAATAAGAGAACTCAACGCACCTAGCTAAGGGAATAATCACATATTGTATGCTTGCGTAGAACATGAAAATGAAGTTGGAAAATTATCGAACCCTCGCACCACAAGTCCACGCTCGTGCCAAGGCACAACTTGCTCTTGAATAGATTGTCTATGCGTTAACTTATGAACGAAATGCTTGTCACTTAGATCGTACTACAACTTGAAGCACAAAACAATGAATGGTTCATTAAAATGAGGCAATAAGACTATCAACATAGTCGTTCCGAGCAGAGTATAGAAACATCGAAAGGCTTCGGCATAGTTGGGTCGCCAAGGCGGTTCCCGTACTGGGAGCTGCATAATGAACGAATAAACGAATGAACGAATAAGCGAATGAATGAATCAACGAATAAATGAATGAATAAGTGAACGAATGAATGAACAAGTGAAAGAAAGAAAAGATAAAAATGAATGAAAGAAAGATAAGAAGAGAAGAATGATTAGCGACAGGTATGACGGAGACGTGCAATGGGGCTCGCTATCTGCACTGCACGGATGCCGCCGCCAACTTAGTCGGTAATCGACTATAGCTCAAAGACAGCATATGGTTCAAAGATGGCCCGTTAAGTTAAAAAATGATAAGACAATACGAAATGGTCACGGACAACTCGGTGCACGAGGAAAAGAAATGAATAAGGATTCCAAGGCAACGATCAACGATATCGTGGCCAGCCTAGGCGGAATTATGGCTTACGGGCGGCTTGGGTGCAGACTCGGCTAACCAAGAGGCGTAAGTCGGGTATTGCGTGGCCTATCAGGGTATACTAGCCATCACCGGCTGATAGGGAACCACGATACCAAGATGGATAATCCAAAATGACTTGTGGTGCCAGCGACCGGTGCATATACATTAAGTTGGCTCGATTGCGGTAATCCGCGTGCGAGACCTTGCATTGAAATAAGTAATCTGAGTAAGCTGAACATGCTAAGTCACTAACGTATCTGAACAACGTTTGAGTACAATACATACTGACAACTTGAGTAAGCTGAACGACTGAGTAACTGAATGAACATTGAACAAAGCTTGATCATAACACATCTTGACAAAACTAGAATACTTCGTAGAACCTTAGGCAGGAACACGCCCTTGACACTTTGGAATACTTATGCAAATTCTGTTAAGTCTTTACACATAATATGCTGGCTAAATTGGCTTACCTTGGACAGGGAAGATCGTACAGTAAGTATGGTAAGTTGCGAACGCTATTCACATGCGACACTTGATATCGGTAATACGGAATAGGCTTTATATTATATGCCATGAAACTGATTCTAAGACAAGATTAGTAAGACAATAAATGATAGATGGTGCACAAAAGTAAATGTGAACGTGTTTGGTAAAGATAGCGAGTGGGCGAGCTAGCCTCCCTACCAGTGCATAACAATGTACTGATAACCACATAGATTGTTTGCAGCCTGCGGGAGAACCTCGTCGGGTGCGGAAACTTCCCTTGAACGTGCTAAGGCGCGGAGCTAATTCTGGAGCCTTGGAGCGTTGCAAAAGAACTGAAGCACCATATACAGGACATAATGTATCGGAACATCGCCATGAATTATTCTATCTTGTAAGCTACTTGGCACGTCCTTTTATGTTTCAGAGAGAGAGAGAGCTTGAGCGAATTGTAATTTCGGCCTAGCGCCGCTTGTAATACTTCTTGAATATCAATAAAGACTATTGAATTGTTTCAATTTGTGTTCATTTACTTTCCGCTGCAAATGGGGACACCATGTGCGACTCTGTAGCCTAACTTCAATCGGCCATTTCTAGACTTGGCCTTGCACGAGCGCAATCTAGGCTCGTGCGGCATCACCCCTTAGCGAGGACGATCGCTCCTCCGGGAGCGGGGCGTGACACTTGACTGCACTCCAATCTACCCTTCCAAGATTGGAAAGATACCTGCTAACTGTGCCAATTGCGTGAGCGATGTCTAGCCTCGTACACACCATAGCATACATGAGGCTTCCCACAACTGAAGCATATGGAATGTGACTTGTCCTTCTCACAGAATCCCTCTGGCTGCTACATGTACAACTCCTCAAGATTACTGTCGAGGAATGTTGTATTCACGTCCATCTGCTCGACCTCCAAGTCGAAAGTGGCTGCCAATGCTAGCACCAACCGGATAGACGATTATTTAACGACTGGCAAAAAGATCTCATTATAATCTACGCATTTTCGCTGACCGTAGCCTTTGACTACCAGCCTTGCTTTGTATCGAGAGCGAGTAACATCATATGTCTGCTTCATTCTGAAAATACATCGATTTTTTAAAACCTTCTTGTCTTTTGGCAACCGTATCAGATTATAAGTAGAGTTGGCCTGTAAGGAACTCATCTCCTCTTGCATAGCCTCTATCCACTCATGCCTATATTCGTTGTCCATAGCCTCTTCAAAATTTTCGGGCTCTCTCTCGTCAGTCAGTAACACATACTCATCTGGTGAGTATCCCGTAGATGGTCGACGCTCTCTGTCGCTCCTCCTCAACGGAACCACTGGTGCTGGCTGTATAACAACAGCCTCCTCCCCTTCAAGAACTATCTCCTCGGCATGCTCATCCTCCTGAGAGTTACCCTGACCACCATCAGCAGGCTGATGATCAAGGTTGGGAGCAACTCCATGTACTGGCTCCCCCATAATTGGATCCTCTGCGATGTCCTCTGGGAACTACTTGAAGCGAAATGACTCTAACTCAGGCAATTCCTCAGTCTTAGTAGGCATCTCGGAATTCTGAGTGTTGATTATGGTCTGATCCTCAACGAATATCACGTCCCTGCTTCTGTAGAGCTTTCTTCCCACAGGGTCGTAGAGTCTATAGCCAAACTCATCCCGACTGTAGCCGACAAGGACACACCACCTCGTCTTCGGCTCAAGTTTGGATCTCTTGTCCTTCGGTACATGCACGAAGGTCTTACAACCAAACACTCACAGGTGATTGTATGACGACTCTTTTTCGTATCATACTTTGTCAGGCACATCATCCTGCAAAGGAGCACTAGGAGATAGATTAATAGTATAAGCAACAGTGTAAAGAGCCTCACCCCAATAACTGTCCGGTAAGTTTGCCTCTGATAGCAAACACCGTACCCTCTCCATTAATATCCTATTCATTCGCTCCGCTACACCATTGAGCTGAGGTGTCTTGGACGGAGTCTTCTAGTGTCGTATCCCTTGCTCTCTACAATAAGCATCAAAGTGACCAATGTACCCGCCGCCTTTGTGTGACCGAACACATAGCAGCTTCTTGTCCGTCTTCCTTTAAACAGAGGCCTGAAACTCTTTGAAAGTGGGCAGCACCTGATCCTTGGTCTTTAAGGCATAGATCCAAACCTTCCTGAAACAATCATCAATGAACGTCACAAAACAAGAAGCACCACCAATAGATTTTACCTTCATAGGACCACAGACATCCGAGTGAATTAACTCGAGCAACGTCGGTTTCCTCGAACTTGGGTGACTTCTGAAAGACACACTATTTTGCTTTTCGGCTAAACAGTACGTGCACTTCTCCAATTTTGTAGACTTTAGTCCTGGAATCACCTTCATGTTCACCAAGTAGCTTATCCCCTTCTCGTTGATATGGCTGAGCAATCTGTGCCACAACTCGGTAGACGCATCACTGAGTGCATTCACCTCCTGTGTCCCCTGTGCGTTCCCCTCCATATAGTAGAGTACGGAGTTCTTGCTTCCTCTGACAATCACTATCGAACCTCTAGAAAACTTCCACTGACCATTCCCGAAGAGATTAAAGAAACCTCGTCATCCAACCTTCCAACCGACACCAAGTTGAAACGGATATCAGGGATATGACGGACATCTTTGAGAACAAGAATTGCATCCATCTTTGTCCTCACATGCACATCTCCAATGGCAACCGCCTTCGACACATCTCCTTTGCCCATCTTCAACACTCTACAGTCGTTTGTCATGTAAGTGGGAAATAGTGCCCTATTGTGAGATACGTGCACTGAAGCACCGGTGTACACCAGCTAAGAATTGTCATCGTAGGCGAGGTTCATGACAACCTCATAACCTACGACGATCACATTACCTCCATGTGCCGAGGTCGCCACTGTAGTGTTCTCACTTTGATTTTCCTTGTCGCCTTTCTTCTCCCTCTTCCAAGCGAAACAGTTCCGTTTGATGTGGCCCTTCTTACCACAATGGTAACACTTCGAGTCCTCGTACCGACCTTTGGACTTGCTCCTGCTCTTGTCTCTGCCACCATCTGAACTTCTGCTTTTGCCCCATCCGCGGCTCTCTGAAACTAGTACCTCTGAGTGGTAGGATGTGGATGAAGTACCCTGAGAACATCTCCGCATTTCTTTATTCAGTACCCCACTCTTGGCAAACTCCATACTGACCACGCCTTCCGGAGCAGAAGTGATCATAGATACTCGTACGATCTCCCACGAGTCTGGCAATGTACATAGCAACCAAAGTCCATAAACCTCGTCGTCGTCGAACTTGACTCCCATCGAGGATAGCTGGTCAACCACGTCCTGGAACTCACTCAAGTGATCCGTAATGGACGCACCATCTTTGTATCGCAGATCCATAATCATCTGAATCAGGAACAATTTATTTACCCCGATCTTCTTCGCATACAAAGATTTCAGCTTATCCCACAGTGTCCTCGCGTACTCAATACTGGCAACGTGGTTATACACATTCTCATCAACGAACTGTCTTATGTACCCACACACCTGTATATGCTTAAAATTTCAGTCCTCTTCGGATTTACCACTAGGCCTCTCGGAAGCAAATACCGACAGATGCAACTTCTTTACAAATTGCAAATTCTTCATCTTGCTCCTCTAGTAGTGATAGTTGGTACTATTCAGGTTTACCATGTGCACCAGCTTCGTGTCCATCTCTGCTTCCTTGTTTGACTGTCAACTCCTAACACTTCTCTGAACCTGGCTCTGATACCACTCTGTTGGGAACGAAGCACGAAAACCGTTCCCCCAAACTAGAGAGTCCTGCGAGAGAACCGAGCAAAAGCATACAAACCAAAAATGTCAAACACAAATTGCAGACACATTTTTGACGTGAAAAACCTAGATAGAAAAAATTACGGGACGATCGGAGTCCAACCCTGAAGAACCCCTACTAATAGAATAAAGAGAATACACCCTCCACAAGCTCCTTCCGATCCAAACGGATCACCACAACTCACTTGAAAGAAGAAAATTTAATTGTAGACTCCGAAGAATAAGAGAGGTCAAAAAAAATTATTCGAAGCGATCTCTTCTTCACAATAGTCTTCAATCCTCTCTCTCAAAAGTTGTAAAGTACTATTGCTCCTCTCCTTTTTTTGAGATATATTTTATGGTGAGGAAACGCCTAGTATATATAGCCTCAAACCCACAACTAATTAAGGTATTCTACTATATGTAGGAATATTCAATCTAAACCATTGATATATTCCTATTATATATAGGAATACCCAATTCAACTTCATTGAGATATTGCTACTATATATAGAAATACTCAATCCAAATCCATTAGAATATTTCTATTATATATAGGAATACACAATCCGACTCCGAGGTATTTTTCACATAGGTTGGGAATCTCATCCACTCCAACACAAAGTAACAACCAAATATTATTCTTAATATTCCCGCCCAAACTCGTGATCGTACGACGATTGAGAGTTGTTAGGTAAAGTGTTGCCGGAAGGAAGAACTCGGGAGGAAAAGTTCAGGTGGAAAAGCCCTCGGGGTGGTCTAATCATGGTTTAAAGTATCGGCCGATACCGATCCGATACGGCCGATACCGATACGGTTTGGCATGTTCCGATCCGATACCGACCGATACCAAGTATTGACCGATACCGACATTGGGGGTCTTTGTTCCGGTCAATTCGACAAAGAAAATTAAACAAAAAAGACAAATCAACAAGGGTTTAAAGCATAACAAGGTTGTAGAAGCATGTAAAAGAAGAAAATCACATCAATTGAAGAAAATCACATCTATTGTTTGTAAACCAATCGGTAAGGGTGACTACTATTTCATTTAATTTCAAAACTACTAAGAAATAACACTGAAAATACTTAAAATTATGCCTAAATGTATAAAATATATGTTTTTAAATGTAAATAATTTATTAATAATTATTTGTTCCCCGATACCAAAAAATCCGATACTCCGATCCGAAACCGCCGATACTACCGATATCGCCGATACCAATACTCATAGGAATAGTCCGATACCGATTCCGATACCGATACTTTGAACCTTGGGTCTAATGACACGAGATGCATGGGCTTTGGAAAAAAAAAAAAAAAACCTTTATGGTAGCCCGAAGGTGCTTTAGGGCCACGACTTGTGTGGGCTTTGAAGAAACAATACCCTTCCGGGTGGCCTAAAGGTGCCATGGGAAGCATGGGTTTCGGGGAAAAAAATCCCTTTGGGATGGTTTGAGGGTCCCATGGATGCGTGGGCTTTGGAGAAACAATCCCCTTGGGGTGGCCCAAGGGTGCACAAATTCGTGAGCTTTGGAGAAACAATCCCCTTGGGGTGGCCCCATGGTGCCCACATATTCATAGGTTCTGGAGAAACAATCCCCTTTGGGGTAGCCCGAGGGTGCTACAGAAGCGTGGTCTTTGGATTCAGAGTACAAAGTACATGCATTTCATCGAACATGTTGCTAGTGTTGTCCTCGTAATTGAAATGGTAGAAGACATCTGATCATGATGATGCAGTTGGTGATCGAGGAGAAAGGTGGGACAAGGCCACTTTGGGTCATGCAAGAAAGATACATGATTGATGTGGACTCTGCTGGGTTGGTATGCGGCAAGGGTGGTGGCATGAACAACTATATGTGGAGTCAAGGTCGGAAAGGATATTGGAATGGGGGTAGCCATTCAGTGATGGTAGTCCGGAGATGCTGGCTCTGAACTGCAGTGTCGTCGGAACATGTAGACGCCGTAAGGAGCAGTCGATTTGTTGGAATAGTAGGATTTGTTGGGGAAGAAGATTGGAAGGAGAAGACGGAGATGGATACTAGTTTGAGGGGGTAAAGAGGAGGAAGAAGATGACGACTTGGGTTAGAGAGCCTAGCTCTGATACCCATGATACCAACTCTACATTTTGGAGAATTATAGGATTGATGCACTTGGCACATAATGAGAAATATAAATAGAAAGATATACAACCAAAATATCAAACAAAGTGAAAGAATATTGAAACTAAATAACAAACTAATATTCCAACGAACTAACGACCGGATAATAATCTTGATAAAATAAGCCCTTTTGATGCTTATGTTATCAACATAGTATTTCTATTATGGCTTAACCTGTGGCGAGTATACATGTTGGGTTAGATACCAGGTTGTCAGTCTACAACTTGGTATTAATTTTGTACCCAAACCCGAACCAGATTTATTGGTTTACAAATCTGTGTTATTCCGAAACTTGTTATCTGATAATTGGATTATCAGGTTCCATTGCCTACCCTAATCCTTCTATTCCACAACAGCACATATAAGTTTTCTCATTCTCATTATTATTATACATTCACCTGATTTTTGTGGAATTTCCTCAGATGGCTTTCACAAGGAAGAAGGATTTTGGTCGGGAGTCCCGTGAAGCTGCATGGGCTCATCAGCAGCGTACCCTGCATGGTCTGCAGTCTGCAAATCCAATATTCGAGAATAACAGCACTTTTGGCAACCTCAATCAGATGGCAGAAGAAGCTAGAAGGCGTGCAGAGGTTGCAAGGTAAGTGACAAATTGAGATACTCTGGAGATCCAATATATGTGCATCATTTGAAAAACTAATGATCTTTTGCTCGCAACAGAGGCTCTAGTCTTTATGGTTGCTAAGGAAATCTTGAAGTTGAAATTTTTTATGAACTGTTGTCATACATTTCATTGTATTATATGATACTATCGCTTAGCTCTCTTGAATTGCTGAGATTAACCAATGACATTATGCAGGCTGAGGGAGCTTCACACACTGAAAGGACGGGTGGAACAAAATGCCAGAATGAAGGGCCTGGACTTGGAAGGTGTTAATCCACATTATACTGTGTGAAAGTGAACGTATTGAATGTCCTAGATCGTCACTATTAGTCGATATGTCTTCATCCCGATACTGATAGTTAACTCCATCTTTTTGGTTCTTTTGATCAGTTTGTGAGGGACAGGCAGTTCTTTCTGATGTTTGCTTTTCATGGAGAAGAAATACTTTCAACATTATGAATGAACTCACTCTTGATTTTTCTTATATTCTGCCATTAAAAGAGTACACACAGTATTATAGTGATGTTATCTCTACAATTTGTGGTAGAAATAAGATTTTTGTTTACGTTTTCATGGACAATGACAGTAGTAGAGCAAAATAAAGAGATCGTCATGATATTTCTTTGGTGCATTTATAATTGGTCATGTTTTAATAAGATTTTTGTTTACCCTTTTGGTATAAAATGATCTTGATTGCTGATGGGAGATCTCCCAAGGTTGTACACTCTTCCCTTGATTACAAGGTCTGTTACTAAGAGGATTTTGTAGCACTAAATAAAATTCCTGGTATTGTTCTGATTATACAGTTGCCCAAACCAAGAAGCAAAGTATTGGTTGAAGTTAAATAGGCAACGCAAAGATTCTTTCTTGATGGATTTGAGTACCGAGCAATCCGTAGGCAATGAGAAAGCAAGTCATTTTGGACTTATCATTGATCTACTGAAGAGGATTCAATCCAATCACACACACCAAAGCTTTTATGGGGTCGGCTATCTGGATTCTTTTTCACATTTATGTCAAGAGATGTCCCTTGCCATAAATAAAAAAAAAAATAGTGCCTTGCACATGCAAAAAAAAGTTAAAAAAATTAAATATAAAATTTATTATGATTCATAGGAATTGAACTCAAGTAACAAAGAAAAGAATCTCACTTTAACCACTTGAGTTAGAATTATTTAATTATAAATAAATCTTATTGGATAGTTAAATACTTGGTTAATGTTTTTACTAATTAGTAGAGTATTTAGGTAGTTATTTTTTATTAGTTTTTTAATATACTTAAATGGTTGATGATATACATACGGCTTGGACGGCTTATTTCTGAGCCATTTCCAAGCCACATTACATAGTGGATGATGAAACCCATATCCTTAAATCCAAATTACCTATCTACTTGCTAGTGCTGATACCTCCTTTAACTAAATTTTATGTTTGTGGAAATTTTGTTTGATCTTATTGTGCCACCTCTAACATATATCTCGCCGCCCCCTCCCCCCCCCCCCCCCCCCCCCCCCCCCCCCCCAACCACCCCCACCACACCCACCCACCCACCCACCAAACAAAACCCCAACCCCACGAGAAATTATTAGGTGCTCCCGGCTCACCACTGGATGTGCTGAGTGGTGAGCCCGGTCCAATGAACAATGGACACTTGGCAATAATCATTTTACTCAACACTTTCCACCTCAGAACATGATATAAAAACATAACTAAAAAAGCTAACAAAATCAATATTATTAATATTAACATTAAAATTAAAATTAAAATTAATATTGCCAATATAATTAATGTTAACAATAATATTAATATTATATTAAAATTAATGTTAACATTAATATTAACATTAAGATTAACATTAATATTAAGATAACATTAACATTAATATTAAAATTAACATTAATATTAACATTAAATATTAACATTAATATTAATATTAATATTAATATTAATATTAATATTAATATTAACATTAACATTAACAGTAAAATTAATATTAACAATAATATTAATATTATATTATATTAATATTAACATTAATATTAATATTAAAATTAAAATTAATATTAACAGTAATATTAAGATTAACATTAATATTAATGTTAATATTAAACTAATTTCTGAGGTGGAAAGTATTGAGTAAAATGATTATTGCCAAGTGTCCATTGTTCATTGGATCGGGCTCACCACTCAGCACATCCAGTGGTGAGCCGGGAGCACCTAATAATTTCTCCAACCCCATCCCAAAAAAGAAAAAGAAAAGAAACCTTGTTCCCATTTAGATTTAGATATAATTATATATAAATTTAATCATTTTCATGGCCATCGCTTTTTCTTACTTCATTTGTAATGGCATAACAAAGACGCCATAAAAGGGATTTAAGAATACTATCTTATAGTGTGACTCTGATATTTATTAAATTGTGGGAACTTGATCTTGGAGAGGTGAAATACTAAAGGGCCCGGCTAAACGCACCCCAAGCTTTGCTAAGCACACCCCAATTACTAAGTACACCCCATATATATGTAATAAAACTTAAAAATATGCTAAGCACACCCCACTCTTTGACAGAAATGCCCTTTCTAAGCACACCCCACTCTCCTCTCTTCTCAAACCAATAATGCTAAGTACACCCCATTCTATACAAAACCAAAACACATCCCATTTCTATTCTAATCTAACCCTCCATTCTCTTCTCTCTCCCGAGCGGCCGAACACCCCCCCCCCCCCCCTTATCTTCCCTCTCCCGAAGACTAAGCAGCCGAACCCCCCCCCCCCCCCCCCCCCCCCCCCACTCCCGTTCGACTTCAAGGAGTTCCGTTCGACGACAAGAACTCTGTGCTTTGTTACAATGGCGGGCCAACCCGAAGACCGATCCCAAGATGAACCCCAATCCCAACAATATGGTGAGTTTTTTAAATCGAACCTCCCTATTACTGTGAACTGAGTCTTTCGTTTAGGATCACTGAATTAGGGTTTCAAAAACCCGTCATTTTCTAGCCCGTGCATCTTCGTTTTGTTTTTTTTTTTTTTTTTCGATTTTCGCTGTTGTGCCCGAGCCTGGTTGGTCGGACAGAGAACAGTACGTTCAACAATAAGAAGTCGAACATTTGGCAGACGTTCGACCGTAATATGTCGAACACTTACGTATTGTTCGACAGTCATATGTCGAACTGTAGGTTCTTGTTCGACCTGTAATGGTCGAACAATAGGTGCTTGTTCGACCTGTAATGGTCGAACAGAAGGATGATGTTCGACCAGTCTTGGTCGAACAGTTTATTTTGAATGTATATATTGTTTAGTTTTTGATATTTCATTCAATTTAGCAGGAATGACATATGTTAGGAGACGACCTACAGCTTCTACTAGGAGGCGTCGGTTAGAAGAGTTGGCAGCTGCACGTAGAAGTCATCAAGAAGGAGCAACAGTTGCTCCGATTCAAATGCAAGAGCAAAGTGCTGCGGAAGAAGAGACAGCTGCACATACTAGTCCAACAGCTGTTGCAAGTCAAATTAGCGAGCAGCAACGTGCTGGAGAAGAAGAGGATGAGGAACATGTCGAGGAAGAAGAGGAACAAGATGAAGCACATGATGAGCAAGAAGAGGAACAAGATGAAGGACATGATGAGGAAGAAGAGGAAGCACGTGCTGAGGAAGATGAGGAAGCACGTGTTGAGGAAGATGAGGAAGAAGATGTTGACAGTGATATATTGACGGGCCCTTGTCCCGGTGGACCTCAGGATCCCCGACTTATCCCAAGTTTCAAGACTCATGTGGCGTTCCAGATTTGGAATGGGATTGAAAGGCCATTATTGAGGTGTTGGTGCCACACAACCAAGATGGAGACTTGGAAGTTTGGTCACGGGGGTAATGAATTTAAGGAGTTGATCCATCGTTCCAAAATTCTAGACTTGAGATGGATTTCATATAAGACGCCAAACAAAAATCTAATTTGCGCGTTTGTTGAGCGTTGGCAACCGGAGACCAACTCATTCCATATGCCATTCGGGGAGATGACCATTACAGGTCGTACAAGCATCTTCTGTTCGACAGTAACAGGTCGAACTTGTCGAACAACGTTCGACTAAACAGGGTCGGACAATATAAGAAACGTTCGACAACACTTAGTCGAACATCCCTATTATGTTCGACAACAAGAAGTCGAACAGAACATAAAATGCGCGACGAACACAGGTCGTGCATATCACGAATTTTTTTTTCTAGTTTCTCGTTTGGAATGATTCTCATACTAATTTTAATACTTGAAAACGAGCAAGAAGGAGGAGAGAGTACGTACATTGTGTCTTCCAGATGGACCACCTTCCTCCATGATGGCTTCTCAACTTAGAAATTTTCTAGGGTTTTAGGATTTTGTTGGAGAAGATGATGAAAGAAGAAAGAATGAGGAGGAGGATGATGGTGGGGTGTAATGAGAGAAGTGTTTGGAAAGGATGGAAGGCTGATGGGGTGTGGTGGGGTGTGGGGTGTGAAAATGAGATAAGGGTATAATAGTCATTTCACATTGAAGTCATTTATAACTAAATTAACTTGGGATGTGCTTAGCAAAGCTTGGGGGTGCGTTTAGCCGTGCCCAATACTAAAACCATCCTATTATTTGATGATGTTTCCTGATAAAATAATACGAAGATAACTTTTATGAAAAGCAATGTAGACAATTGTTACAACTCTTGAACAAAAGATTACTAAAGGAATTCTACAACTTCTATTGAGTTATTGAAAAGTGTGGCAATTAAAGTCTGATCAACATGTGATCACTTTGTTCCATTGACGATTTAAATCCAAGACTAAGGCTTCTTTACGATGATAATGAGTTCTCTGATGCTTCAGAACTACAAGGAGTAAACTATCAGTAAGTTGTGCCATGGGCTATTTATAGAGGGAAAGCCCTTTAGAATTGTTTAATAGACAAGTTTACAGCCTTCCACCGAGTTATGTCCGTAGGGCTAGCAATGGGTCAAACACTATTAGTGGGAGATACTACCCACATTCTCCCACTTCTCACGGTAGTTCAGGCCATGATGGCCTATTAAAAGGTGGCTAGCAACCCACCATTATCATAGGTTGCTACTCCCTGTGAACCCCCACTAAGGACATGTGTCATCAACAACCATTTAGTTGGTTAGGCGTCCAACGACGTGGAACTGAAGGCAGGACGCACGTAGCGGTTCAAAACCGGAACCAAATGCGAGCAAGGATGAGAGAGGGACTTCTGCGGTCATTGCTCTCTTGGGGAATTTCTTTGATTTGGCGGTAACTTGGCTAGGGGGCCTTGATTTGGGTAGCACCTTTATAGGAGACACGACTTATAGTATTTAGAGGTATAATGTTTTCATAATCATAAGTTGTCAAGCAGAGAATGATTATGATATACCCCTCTTCATTAGAGATATTTTGTATCAAAGACGTTATCCTCCTTTGATTCTGAATATGCAGTTGCTATTGTCGGCAGATTAAGCTACGTCAAGATTGTCGTCCTCTTCTTCACTCTTGATGTTGAGGGAACATAGTCTTTCAACTGATTATTCAACAATTTTAGCTTGTTGTTGGAGTTTTTTTCGAAGGGTGATAGCGCCCATGCACACATCTAGTTGATAATGGATGCATCTTACGATGCCTCAGCTTGCTCAACCCCCACACAACATATGAGATCTGGAGAATATGATCCCCAACTCGCCATATTGCCGGATGTTGCTGGCATATCTAGGTCCCTTAGCCAAGTCTTTTGAAGAGACTTGGTCTTCACAGGATATTTGATGCCAACTATAGGACTGGATGATCCAAAACATTGGTTCAACAGTGCTGCAACGTACGGGGCATTTGGCTGCTTGGTAGCACAAAAGTGATAAGGCCAAAGCCTGATCAGTCTTAAACAAGACTTTTTCATCCTTTCACACAGAAATAGGGCTCAAATGACCCCTGTGAGGTTGTCCTCTCAAACTTTTGTTGGTTGAACTTGATGACCAATGTATCGAATGATATTGGTTTCGGGTTGTGACAAAACCTTCTCGTTGGTGGAGAAAGTAATTCCCATAAAATAATACAAAAGGAAAGCTTTTGTAAACATTAATAAAGATCATTGGTACAACTTTCCAACAAAGAGATTACAAAATTAAGTTAACTACAACCAGAGCAGATAGTGTTGCAACCTATAAGCCAACAACATACTTCAAGTTATTCAAAGTATCTCGAAATTTGAACCATCTCATTGCGAATCTTTGATAACTTTGAAGAGAATTTTTGTTGGTGCTTAAAAGTTTAGTCTGTCGACTGACCGAGCCTAGATGGACTTGTGAGGGTAAAATAGTTATTTTAACTATCTAAGCCCACCACAGGCTAAAACAATAATGCTAACTTTACTACCAAATTCTTACAACCTTCTTACAACCTCACTCATCCATCCCTTACATATGGGTCCCACCGGGTCCCACCACCTCTCACACCCTCCCTGCTACATGGGTTCCATCCGACCCCACCACTTACTCTCCTCCTCCAATCGAAGTCCGACACGTGACAGATTGTAGGAGGGTTGTAAGCATTGGTTGTAGGCATAGCAAAGCTCCAGGCTAAAAACATCCTTGAAGACTAGCTATGCAGAGAAAAAGAGCACAAAAGCTTCCTGCTTCCGTACTGGTACGCACGTCCTGCTTCTTCCACACTATTGCATCCATGTGTTTCTACGCCGTTGAGTGTTGCTACTGGTTTCACGTCGCCTGACACATCCTGCCTTTAGTTTTGTGCAATTGTATGAGTCACATCGTAGTTCTTTGCTTCTTTTGTACAACTACATGCTTGACCAATCGAGCAATTATTGAGGACCCACGTCCTAGTGGGTGCACAAGGTGTAACAACCCATGATTGTGGTGGGTTGCGAACCCTGTTAATAGGCTATCGTGGCATGAACTGGCTTGAACTTTCATGAGGAGTGGAGAACATAGGTAGTTTCCCTCACAAATGTTGGGAACGAAGTGCAAAAATTGTTCCTCCAAACCAGAAAGTTCTGCAAGAGAACCGAGCAAAAACACACAAACCAAAAATGTCAAACACAATCGCAGACACAAAGATTTTTGACGTGAAAAATCCTTGCAGGAAAAACCACGGGACGATCGGAGTCCAACCCTGAAGAACCTCCACTAATGGCATAAAGAGAATACACCCTCTACAAGTTCCTTCCGATCCAACACGGATCACCATAACTCACTTGAAAGAAGAAAATTTTTGATTGCGGACTCCGAAGAACAAGAGATGCCGAAAAATTATTCGAAGCAATCTCTCCTTCACAAATAGTCCTTAATCCTCTCTCTCTCTCAAAGATTGTAAGCACTCTTGTTTTGAGATGAATTTTCAACTAGCATGCATCACCCTTTTATAAGCCCTTGGTAATCCATACATGGAAGGCCAATATATATGGAAACTTCCAATACGCATCAATCATATATTTAATGAAAATCCAATCATAATTGATTTGCCATAATTGGAAACCCAATTATATGGAAAGCTACTATATGAAGGGTCCAATCATAAATATATGATCAAATTAAATATGAAAATTCAATCATATATTTCATTACCATATATGTTCCAAAATAGGAGCCATGCACTCCCCAAGCTTCTCCGACACACGGATGACGCTCGTCGCTCTCCGGGGTATTCTCCACATAGGTTGGGAATAGAGCTGTCAAGACGGGCCGGCGGGGCGGGCCGGCCCGTAACCCACCATAACCCACCATTTGGCGGGACGGGACGGGCCGACCCACCATTATGTCGGGCTGGAAAAATTCTAACCCAGCCCAACCCACCGGCGGGCCGCGGGCTAGGCGGACCGGTCCACTTAATTTTTTAATTTTTTTTAATTATTGTTTAGTTTCTTAAAAGGAAAAAAATTATATATATAATATTTTCGACTCACTCTCATATGCATCAAATTACAAGTAAAATACAAAAAATATTATAATAGTAGATATTTCTTTAAAACACCTTCATTCATGTAAATAAATGACCAAATTTAATATTTTATACGTCATTACTTGCATTAAATGAGAATTTTTATCATTTATAATACATATCTCATATATGTGGTAAATAAAAAAATTAAAAATTTTATAAAAAAATAGATGGCGGGCCAACCCACTTGGCCCGCGGGCTAGCCCACCGCGGGACGGGCTACTAGCGGGCCAGCCCACCTAGGCCCGCCTGTCTGGCGGGCTCCTAAATGCTCGGCCCAACCCACCTTTTTGGCGGGCGGGGCGTACCGGCCCAACGGACTTAGCCCATTTTAACAGCTCTAGTTGGGAACCCCACCCACTCCAACAAATCTCTCCCTTCACAACTAGGTGGAGGAACTCGTCATCCCGATGATCCATCTGCAGTACTCAAACTTTCCCCTTGGTAGAACCTTCGTGAGCATGTCCGCTCCATTGTCATCAGTATGAACCTTCTCAAGCGCCGCCTCCTTCTTGTCAACCACATCCCGTATCTAATGAGACCGAGTGTCGATGTGCTTGGACCGGCTATGAAAGGTCTGATTCTTCACAAGGTGAATAGCACTCTGACTGTCGCAAAGCAAAGTATACTGCTCTTGCTTCAGCCCCATTTCCTACAACAGCTTTTTCATCCACAGCAACTCCTTGCAAGCCTCCGTTACCGCAATGTACTCTGCCTCTGTCGTCGACAAGGCAACACACTTCTACAACCATGACTGTCACGATATCGTTCCTATAGTAAATATCATCACATAGCCCGAAGTCGATCGCCTCGTGTCTATATCTCCAGCCATATCAGCGTCGGTATACCCAACCAGTTTCGGCTCTTCACCACCAAAAGAAAGTCTCCAATCAGTAGTGTCCTGAAGGTATCGTAGAATCCACTTGACCGTACTCCAATGTACCCTTCCAGGATTTGAAAGGTACCTGCTAACTTTGCCAACTGCATGAGCGATGTCTGGCCTCGTACACACCATAACATACATAAGGCTCCCCACAGCTGAAGCATATGGAACCCGCTCCATATCTTCTTTTTCGTCCTCGGTAGATGGACACTGCTCCTCAGTGAACTTAAAGTGAGCCGCAAGGGGGCAACTCACTTTCTTCGACTCGTCCATCCTGAAACGCTGAAGTACCCAGTGAATGTACTTCTTTTGGGACAAGTGTAGCAGCTTGGACTCTCTCTCTCTCTCTCGGCTGACCTCCATCTCAAGAATAGTCTTTGCTGCACCCAAATCCTTCATAGAGATGGCCACGCCCAGTTGGCGCTTCAACTACGCTATCCTAGTGGCATTCTGACCCACTAATAGCATGTCATCAACATAGAGCAATAAAATGATGAAATCATCCTCGGTAAAGTACCTCACAAATACGCAATGGTCCGACGTCGTCCGTGCATAGCCATGCTCCCCCATAAACGACTCGAACTTCCTGTACCACTGCCTCGGAGCATGCTTCAGACCATACAAGCTCTTTTTCAACTGGCAGACCAAATATGACTTGTCCTTCTCACAGAATCCCTCTGGCTGCTCCATGTATAACTCCTCCTCAAGATCACCGTGGAGAAATACCATCTTCACGTCCATCTGCTCGACCTCCAAGTCGAGACTGGCTACCAATGCTAGCACCACCCGAATAGACGAATGCTTGACGACATGAAAAAAGATCTCATCATAATCCACGCCTTTCCGCTGACCGTAGCCTTTACCTACCATCCTCGCTTTGTATCGAGGGCGAGTAGCATCATCCGTCTGCTTCACTCTAAATACCCATCGATTCTTCAAAGCCTTCTTGCCCTTTGACAACCGCACCAGCTCATAAGTGGAATTGACGTGTAAGGAACTCATCTCCTCCTGCATAGCCTCCTCCACTCCTGTCTGTGTTTGTCTTCCATAGCCTCTGCAAAAATTTTAGGCTCTCCTCCGTCAGTCAATAGCACATACTCACCCAGTGAGTATCTCGTAAATGGTCGACGCTCTCTATCGCTCATTCTCAGTGGAGCTACTGGTGCTGGCTGCATACCAACAGCCTCCTCCTCTTCAGGAACCGCCTCCCCGGTATGCTCATCCTCCTGAGGGACACCCTGACCACCATCAGCAAGCTAATGATCAAGGTTGGGAGCAACTCCATGTACTGGCTCCCCCATAATTGGATCCTCTGCGATGTCCTCTGGAAACTGCTCGAAGCGAAATGACTCTAAGTCAGGCAATTCCTCAGCCTCAGAAGGCGTCTCGGAATCCTGAGTGTTGGTCATGGTCTGATCCTCGATGAATACCACGTCCCTGCTTCTGTAGAGCTTTCTTCCCACCGGGTCGTAGAGTCTATAGCCAAACTCATCCCGACCGTAGCCGACAAAGACACATCGCCTCGTCTTCGGCTCAAGTTTGGACCTCTCGTCCTTCGGTACATGCACGAAGGCCTTACAGCCAAACACTCGCAGGTGATTGTATGACGGCTCTTTGCCGTACCATACTTTGTCAGGCACATCATCCTGTAAAGGAGCACTAGGAGATAAATTAATAACATAAGCAGCTGTGAGAAGAGCCTCACCCCAATAACTGTCCGACAAGTTTGCTTCTGACAGCAAACACCGCACCATCTCCATCAGCGTCCTGTTCATGCGCTTCGCTACACCATTGAGCTGAGGTGTCTTGGGCGGAGTCTTCTGGTGTCGTATCCCTTGCTCTCTGCAATAAGCATCAAAGGGGCTGATGTATTCGCCGCCTTTGTCGGACCGAACATACAATAACTTCTTGCCCGTCTCTCTTTCAACAGAGGCCTGAAACTCTTTGAAAGTAGGTAGCACCTGAGCCTTGGTCTTTAAGGCATAGACCCAAACCTTCCTGGAACAGTAATCAATAAAAGTTACAAAGTAAGAAGCACCACCAATAGATTTTACCTTCATAGGACCGCAGACATCCGAGTGAATCAACTCGAGCAACGCCGGCTTCCTTGAACTTGGGTGACTTTGTAAAGACACCCTATTTTGCTTTCCAGCTAAGCACTGCGTGCACTTCTCCAACTTTGTAGACTTGAGCCCTGGAATCACCTTCTTGTTCACCAAGTAGCTCATCCCCTTCTCCCTGATATGGCCGAGCCGCCTGTGCCACAGCTCGGTAGACGCATCACTGACGGCGTTCACCTCTTGTGATCCCTGTGCGCTCCCCTCCATATAGTAGAGACCGGACTTCTTGCTTCCTCTGGCAATCACCATCGAACTATTGGAAAGCTTCCACTGACTATTCCCAAAGAGACTGAAGAATCCTTCATCATCCAACCTTCCAACCGACACCAGGTTGAAACAGATATCAGGGACATGACGAACATCTTTGAGAACGAGAACTGCACCCGTCTTCGTCCACAAATGCACATCTCCAACGACAACCGCCTTTGACACATCTCCATTGCCCATCGTCAACACTCCACAGTTGCCTGTCGTATAAGTGGCAAATAGTGCCATGTTGTGAGATACATGCGCTGAAGCTCCTGAGTCCACCAGCCAAGAATTGTCATCGCAGGCGAGGTTTGTGATAACCTCATCACCTACGACGATCACATCGCCTCCTGTATCGAGGCCGCTGCTGTAGTGTTCTCATCTTGCTTCCCCTTGTAGCCCTTCTTCTCTCTCTTCCAACCGAAACAGTTCTGCTTGATGTGGCCCTTCTTGCCACAGTGGTAACACTCCGAGTCCTCGTACCGACCCTTGGACTTCCCCCTGCTCTTGTCTCTGCCACCACCTGGACCCCCGCTTTTGCCCCTTCTGCGGCTCTCTGAAACTAATGCCTCTGAGTGGTGGGATGTGGATGAAGTGCCATGAGAACGTCTCCGTATCTCTTCATTCAGCACCCCGCTCTTGGCAAACTCCAGACTGACCACGCCTTCCAAAGCAAAAGCGATCATAGATACTCGTACAGTCTTCCACGAGTCTGGCAATGTACATAGCAACCAAAGTCCTTGAAACTCGTCGTCGAACTTGACTCCCATCGAGGATAGCTGGTCCACCACGCCATGGAACTCACTCAAGTGATCCGTAATGGATGTCCCATCTTTGTACCGCAGACCCATCATTGTCCAGATCAGGAACAGCTTGTTTATCCCGGTCTTTTTCGCGTACAAAGGTTCCAGCTTATCCCATAACGTCTTCGCGTGCTCAATATTGGCAACGTGGTTGTACATGTTCTCGTCAACGAACTGCCGCATGTACCCACACACTTGTATATACTCGAAGTTCCAGTCCTCATCGGATTTGTCACTGGGCTTCTCGGATGCAAATACTGGAAGATGCAGCTTCTTGACGAACAACAAATCCTTCACCTTGCTCTGCCAATAATGGTAGTTGGTACCGTTCAGGTTCACCATGCGCACCGGCTTCGCGTCCATCTCTGCTTCCTGGTTTGACTGTCAACTCCTGATACTTCTTTGAACCCAAAGCTCTGATACCACTCTGTTGGGAACGAAGGACGAAAACCGTTCCCCCAAACCAGAAAGTCCTGCGAGAGAACCAAGCAAAAGCACACAAACCAAAAATGCCAAACACAATCGCAGACACAAAGATTTTTGACGTGGAAAACCCTTGCAGGAAAAACCACGGGACGATCGGAGTCCAACCCTGAAGAACCTCCACTAATAGAATAAAGAGAATACACCCTCTACAAGCTCCTCCCGATCCAACACGGATCACCACAACTCACTTGAAAGAAGAAATTTTTTGATTGCGGACTCCGAAAAACAAGAGATGCCAAAAAATTATTCGAATCAATCTCTCCTTCACAATAGTCCTTAATCCTCTCTCTCTCTCTCTCTCAAAGATTGTAAGCACTCTTGTTTTGAGATGATTATACAACTAGCATGTATCACCCTTTTATAAGCCCTTGGTAATCCATACATGGAAGGCCAATATATATGAAAATTTCCAATATGCATCAATTATATATTTAATGGAAATCCAATCATAATTGGCTTGCCATAATTGGAAATCCAATTATATGGAAAGCTACTATATGAAGGGTCCAATCATAAATATATGATCAAATTAAATATTGAAATCCAATCATATATTTTATTACCATATATGTTCCAAAATAGTATCTGTAATGCCTGTGGTTCGTATTACGTATATTGGTATACGTGTACGTATTATTGACTCGTATTGCGTATTTCTCTGTATGGTTATTTTGGCATTTCCTTCTTAGTTCGGTTCAAACTTGTTGCTGGTTCGGCTTGACTTGATTTTAGGTGGACCGAACCCCCACCTACCTCCACCACCCTCATTCATATTTCCACTTAACTCTCTCTCTCTTCATTTATTCTTCTCCTTCACTTTTTCTTCTCCACCATTACTCTTCCACCTACCAGGGAAGAGAGCTAGGCAAGTGCAACTTGATTCATGATGGATCTCAAGTTTTATTGTTCCATTATCTTCCTTATTTGATTCTAAGCCTCTTTAGAACTTGACATTTTTGGATTTGATGGATGGGTTCTTGTAGATATAAGTTTGTAACTTTTCGGTTTTCTTAGTTTTGATCTCTAAAACTTGGTTATTTTCGAAAACTATTGGTTCTATGTTATAAAAAATTCAATTTCATACGGTTTTGGCTTTTGTTTCGCTTGATTTCGACTTCGGATGAGGAAGTTATGGCCAAAAGTATTTTTGGTCATTTCTATGTTCATCTGTCTGCATGTCGCAGTTGGCCGCATAAGACACATGTCGCAGTTGGCCGCATAAAGTGTCGCGAATGAGCCGCATAAGGCACATGTCGCAGTTGGCCGCATATGATGTCGCGAATGAGCCGCATAAGGCACATGTCGCAATTGGCCGCATATGATGTCGCGAATGAGCCGCACAAGGCACTTGTCGCAGTTGGCCGCATATGGTGTCGCAGTTGAGCCGCATGAGCCGCATGTCACAGTTGGCCGTATAAGGTGTCGCAGATGAGCCGCATGAGCCGTATGTCACAGTTGAGCCGCATAAGGTGTCGCAGTTGGGCCGCATAAGCTGCATGTCGCATTTGAGCCGCATATGGTATCGCAGTTGAGCCGCATAGGCCGCATGTCGCAGTTGGCCGCATATGGTGTCGCAGAATAGGCCACATAATACCTATTTTAGCTATTTCTAACTGTTATATGTCCTAATTGACCGAATTGTGGCTCGAATTTCTTCCAACTCCCAACGTGAAAGATGTAGATCTTTTCCTTGGCATCAAGAATATGTCACTAGTTATTTTATGCAAGTTTCTTTTATTCATGATAATGTGAGAATAGAACACGATAGTGGCCCGCTGTGGCTCACTCTTGACAAGTAAACTGACATGATATATCTCAACATGCTGTTATGACAGCTAGCCTGATATGACAAGTATGAAAGATCTGGACACGTGGGCGATTGTGTTTTTACAAATAAAATGGTACTGTCTTGCATCATGTCTAGGATGGGAATCCCTGAGTACCACGGTCAGGGGTACCTACTGAATTCAACTAAGGCTAATAACTAGAATAATCCAGTAGTCATGAAGAGATTTCCCAGCTACAGGCAATCCCGTTATCTGGGCGCTCAAGTGGACTTGTAGCCTACCGACGAGTAGGTCACATTTCCAGCACACAGTCACGTGTTGCATTCTTCATAAACGGACATTCAACCCGGATAACCTGGATGGTCTGCAGGACTTGTGGCTGTTGGAATAATCTCATTGCATCTTACTAGTAACTAGGCCTGTGGTAACCCTAGTTAGTTAAAGTATCAAGTCGTACTCTTGATTGGCCGTGATTGATTGGATGGAGTTTATTCCAGATTAGTCTTATCCTGATCCTGTGCAAGATTGTGACATGATTATTGATGCTTGCCTTAACAATAACGATCGGGGGTCCAGTTCTGTTCAGGCGAAGGGTTACAACCCCGGTCCTTGTTTGGTTTAAGGGTTGTAACCTGGCTCCTGGAGCAGTTCTGTGTCCTCTCTTCGTTTATTGTCTTATTGCAACCCCATGCCATGTTCGTCATATTTTACCTTACCTTAATACCATGATTAATTATGCTGGGCTTAGCAATAAAGATCAGGGGTCCAGTTCTGTTCACGCGAAGGGTTACAACCCCGGTCCTTGTTTGGTTTAAGGGTTGTAACCTGGCTCCCGGAGCAGTTCTGTGTCCTCTCTTCGTTTATTGTCTTCACTATAACAATAGTATTCGAGACGGGTTTCTATTCAGGTGAAGGGCTGCAACCCCGGTCCTTGTTTGGTTTAAGGGTTGTGACCTGGCTACTTGAATGGTTTCTTCGTACTCAGTTTACTGTTGTTATCTTTATTATTATCAGTTCTTTATTTATTATTTATCCTTAATATTCTATTGTGATATGCTGGTTTTAGTTCCTAAGTGAAGCCTCCTTTATGGCACTTCCTCTTTCTGGGGTCTGACCCAGCTGGTTTTGTGTGGCCAGATATCGGAGCAGCACCAGAGGATCCACCTGTCTTCCAGCCAGATGGTGACCACCAGGCGTAACCCTGGCAACGAGTGGGTTTCTTTTTGTCCTTCCACTTTATTGTAAAATTATTCTTTTGAGACGTTTAGCCGGCGAGCACGTGTTAGCTCGTATTGCACCTTTATTTACTGTCTACCTACGGACTGTAACATGATTGACAGATCCTAGGGTTGATCATGTATGACTAAACTCTTGCTAATCCTGACATTTTGTAACGACTAGCTTCATGATCATCTAATATATAATGTATGGGACGCCTTGCTATTATATATTTGGTGCTCTGACATCTTGTAACTATTATTGCTTGCTTGAGATTGAGACAATAGGCTTGTTCATGACCATAGGAGACTGTTGGCTTGTAGTTAAACCCTCATGTATCTAGACAGCCGTGACCGTATAGCGAGGTGGGTTGCACTTCAATATACGTAGCTGGCTATGTACGCCCCCGTTCTCCACTATTCTGGTTCTGGGGCGTTACATAGTTTTAGTGGTGGCCCATGCAGGTCTTGTAAATCAAGATATGTGAGGGTTTACCGAATAGATGTCTCAATCAGTATTCGCCCTTGATCTCTGCTCGTATCTCCAAATCCCTGAGAATCTTGACCTGATCACATGCTTGTATCGTTGATCTGTCCTGGTCCTTCCTTATTGTTCCCTATGTCATCTTTTTCAGTGACATTGTTCCTGGACCTGTCGATCAGCAAGGCGGAGCACCTCCCGTGGACCAGCCGCCACCTGGAGATCAAGCCCAGCATTCAAGAGTAGCCTCTAGAGTCGTGCCTACCGGAGGAGAACCACCAATTCAGCCCGTCCAGCCTGCAGAGCCTGATGATGACACTTTGGTGGGTCTCATCAGGTCCCTATTAGCTTCCCAGGATCTTCGCAGAGATGCCTTGCACCAGGCGGTGGCAGATGCTTTGACCAGAGGAGGTCATCAGGGTAATAGCGCGGCCAACAACTTCAAGCGCTTGAACCATCCATTCTTCGATGGCAGTGAAGATGCGATCGCTGCAGATGCATGGCTTCAGGAACGAGAAGGTGGCCGTAGTGCGCCTACAGTTACTAGATCTTGCCCGCAGCTGGTGGGCAGCGCAGGCCGATGGATTAATGGCCCCTATTTTATGGGCAGTATTCAGGGAAAAATTACAGACCAAGTACTTCGATGATGTAGCTCGGTATGATCTACAGACGAGGTTCACCAATCTGAAGCAGATGGGCAGGACGGTCGATGGATATGCGATCGAGTTCTCCAGGCTTAGTCGGTTTGCTCCCACCTTGGTGGCGACCGAGTTCGATAGAGCCCAGCGGTTCCAACAGGGGCTCCACCTAGAGATTTTATTGGTGGTGGAGCAGTTTGAGCATCAGACTTTTGATGCAGTATTGAGAGCAGCCCGGAGGCATGAGTATACCTCCCAGAGGATCGTGGATAGAACCGGAGGTTGGAAGCGATCTCACGGCCAGATGAATCAGTCATCAGCACCAGTACCGGCAGCCAGGGCTTTGACCATTGGAGCTCCGAGGCGGGCGGTCTCAGTGACGTCGGTTCAGCATTCTATTCCGACGCGCCCTCAGCAGCAGAAGCAGAAGCAGTCTTCCGCAGTGGGATGTTCACACTGCGGGAAGCCAGGGCATGTGGAATCAGAGTGTCGCAGAGTACAGGGTTTGTGCTTGGTTTGTGGTGCCCCGGACCACAGGGTTGGAAACTGCCCGAACATGGGGAGTTCATCGGCCTTCTCTAGTCCTTCAGTTAGAGGACCAGCACCAGTCCAGCAGCAGCAACTGCTGCAGTACCCGTTCCTGAGGCCATTGCCGACGCAGGCCCAGGCATTCCAGCAGCAAAGACCGCAGCAGTATGCCCAAGCCCAAGCCCTGATCCAGAGCAGGCAGAGGAATTTTCAGCAGAGGGAACCCGCACCCAGAGGGCATGGTCAAGTGCTGGCTTTGACCGTGGGAGAGGAAGGAGTAGCACCAGGTGAGGTGGTGGCAGGTACTATTCTCGTCAACATCTTTCCAGCTTCAGTATTATTTGATTCTGGTGCCTCGCATTCATTTATGTCTGCACGATTCGCGACACGGGTAGGACTGGAGCCCGAGTCATTATCAGTAAGGCTCAATATACTTACTGGTAACGGACTTATGGGAGTAGATAGAGTATTTTTCTCGTGTCGGATCGTAGTTAGCGGTAGAGAATTCCCCGCTAGATTGATAGAGTTTCCGATGGCCGATTATGATGTGGTCTTAGGGATGGATTGGTTGAGGGACCAGTACGCTAGGATAGACTGCCACATTGGCAGGGTTATTTTTAGCATTCCAGGCGAGCCGGAATTTTCCTTCTCCCGAGGCGAAGTTGAACCTTCTCCTCCAGGGTTGCGGATGGCAGTAGCAGTAGTACAGTTACCTCGGATAGTCGAAGAGTTTCCAGATGTTTTCCCAGAAGAGCTTCCAGGGATACCGCCAGAGCGGGAGATCGAGTTTACCATCGACTTGATTCCCGGGACAGCCCCAGTGTCAGAGAGAGTCTACAGGATGGCGCCGTCAGAGCTAGAAATATTGTACAAGATGATTGAAGAACTCAGAACCAAGGGATTCATTCGTGATAGTGGATCGCCTTGGGGAGCCCCGATGCTTCTTGTGAAAAAGAAGGATGGTACGTCCAGATTATGTGTAGATTATCGTACCTTGAACTCAGTGACAATCAAGAACAGATACCCTCTCCCGAGGATAGATGACTTGTTTGATCAACTCAAGGGGGCTGCAGTATTCTCGAAGATCGACTTGCGGTCAGGATACCATCAGATCAGAGTCAGAGAGCAGGACATCCCGAAGACAGCTTTTAGATCGAGATATGGGCATTGGGAGTTCTTTGTGATGCCATTTGGAGCAACCAATGCGCCGGTAGTATTCATGGACCTCATGAATCGTATCTTTATGCCTTATTTGGATCAGTTCGTGATTGTGTTCCTAGATGACATCCTGGTCTACAGCAAGAGTAAGGCAGAGCATGATCAGCATCTCAGAATCGTCCTCCAGATTCTCAGGGAGCACCAGTTGTATGCCAAGTTTAGTAAATGCGAGTTCTGGCTCGATCGCATTTCGTACTTGGGTCATATCATCACCAGAGGAGGAGTGGAGATAGATCTCCAGAAGATCGTGGCCATTGAAACGTGGCCGGTACCTAGCACAGTGGCAGAAATTTACAGTTTTCTTGGCTTGGCCGGCTACTACCGGGGATTTGTTTCAGACTTTGCTCGAATTTCAGCGCCATTGACCCAGTTGACCCGCAAGGGTGAGCAGTTTGCTTGGACAGCAGAGTGCCAGGATTCTTTTGAGAGGTTGAAGCGAGGCTTGATGACAGCTCCTATTTTTACCCTTCCAGATGGAACCGGAGGATTCTTAGTGTATTGTGATGCTTCAGGCAGAGGTTTGAGATGTGTTCTGATGCAACATGGGAAGGTAATAGCTTATGCGTCACGACAACTTCGTGATCATGAGAGGAATTACCCAACCCATGACTTGGAGCTGGCAGCAGTAGTGTTTGCCCTTAAGCTTTGGAGGTACTACTTGTATGGAGATAGGGTGGAGATTTTCACCGACCACAAGAGCCTGAAGTATGTTTTCACCCAGAAGGATCTTAACATGCGTCAGAGGAGGTGGCTGGAGCTACTTGTGGATTATGATGTCAACCTGCAGTATCATCCTGGGAAGGCCAATATTGTTGCAGATGCATTGAGCAGGAGAGCTGGAGTTTATTTTTTCATAGCGCAGCCGAAGTTATTAGCCGATCTTCAGAAGATGGGAATAGAGGTTGTCCTTCCTACCAATGTGGCATTGATGGCCAGCATGCAGGTTCAGTCCAGTATAGTCGAGACGATCCAGATGGCGCAGTCGGCAGATTCCAAGCTTCAGCGGCTTAGAGCAGAGTGTGAGGCGGGACGAAGACCAGAGTTATGCATTCATGAAGACGGTACACTTCGACATGGTAAGCATCTTTGTGTACCCAGTGGAGATATCAGACAGGAGATCATGGCAGAGGCCCACAGTTCGCAGTATTCCATTCATCCCGGTGGCACGAAGATGTACCGTGATATCCGCCAGCACTTTTGGTGGAATGGCATGAAGAGGGAGATAGCCTGGTTTGTCTCTCGTTGTTTAGTCTGCCAACAAGTTAAGGCTGAACATCAGAGACCAGCTGGACTACTTCAACTATTGCCAATTCTAGAGTGGAAATGGGAGCATATAACCATGGATTTTGTGACTGAATTGCCTAGATCCCCGGCTGGCAGAGACGCTATTTGGGTTATCATAGACAGGCTCACGAAGGTGGCTCACTTTCTCCCGTTCAGAGTTGGTCAGTCGACGGCTCAGCTAGCGGAGATGTATCTCCGACAGGTTGTCAGATTGTACGGTGTACCAGTCAGTATCACCTCGGACAGAGATTCCAGATTTATGTCGTACTTTTGGCGTAGCCTGCAAGAGAGTTTGGGGACTCGCCTCCAGTTCAGCTCAGCGTATCACCCACAGACAGATGGTCAGTCAGAGCGTACCATACAAACCTTGGAAGACATGTTGAGATCTTGTACACTCGACTTCGGTGGTTCATGGAAAGATCACCTGCACCTGGTAGATTTTTCGTACAACAACAGTTTCCAAGCTAGTATCCAGATGGCACCGTTCGAGGCATTGTATGGTAGGTGTCATGACCCGCACTCATCGTGAGGGTACGAGTACGTAACAGCGCCCAGCCTACGCCGCAGTGTCGGCGGTAGAACGCTGTTCTAGGTCATGAACTATAACTAACTAACATGAAATACTCTCCTTAAGGAGGCCAACACAGAGGTACAACTCAATCACAATCTAGACATAGAATATGGTACGATAAAATAGATAAGAAAATCCTCAATTGAGGTACAACTCAAATAAAATAACAAGTCTTATCATCTCTAAAATATACGATTCTGATAACCAGGACAACAGCTAAACATGAAAAGAAACAGTCTAAGCTATCTATACTATGCAAGGGGTATCATCCTCAGCAGCTGTCTGAACCTCCCCAGGGGTCCAGGTCGTGAGTGTCATCTAGACAAGCTCCAAAGTAAGGGGTGCAGGGTTCCTCATCATCCTCTATAAAATTTTCAACAGGTCCAGTCAGGACGGGAGCGAGCACAATACATCTCACGCAGATCATAACAGGTTAGAGAATATAAACATGCAAGAGAGTACGATACATGAAACTGAAAGAAAGTACATGATGTAAACAGGAAGAGAACTGTAATAGAAATATCTACTATAAGTAGAGAGCTACCAGTGACTAGTGATTTAGAGTACAAAGTCGACATGTGAACGGCTGGATTTGCACATGACTATACTAAAGAGGCACACATGGCTATACTAATTTGGAATTGTTCACATGACTATTTATACTCCCCCATACCCCAATCAATACACAAGGATCCAAACAAGTTATTTTACGTACATGGTTTTCACATGAAGTCCATAAATGGGTGCACATGAAATATACATGAGAGCTCATACATGAGTGCACATGAAGTTCACATGGGGCCTATAAATGGGTGCACATGAAATTCACATGAAGGCTCATAAATGAGTGCACATGCAATATTGGTTATACATGAGATACATGGGAAACATGACCGATTCATGAGAGCACATGAGAGTACACGAGCGAGCATGAACGAGCATGATGCACATGAGAAACATGAATAACATGAGAGCGAGGAATACACGATGTACATGAAATACATGACACAATGTATCCGATGCTCCCGAGGGGATAACATCTCAATGTAGGGATCCATATAGTACCAATCCGTGATAATATCGTGACAGCATCAAATAAGGTAAACTAGAGCAGGAATATAATTCTAAGCAAGTTATGAAATGATCAGAGAATGTACTCGCCTGGTATCTGAATGTATGAAGTAAATGTACTGTCCAAGATGAGGTACCTGACTCCTAGTTAGAGCAACACAAGTCAAGATGTATACAGAGGGTGATATATGGAATGTACAATGCATCTGCATGCTGTCTAGGTCAAACTAGACTAAAGTCAACCCTTGGTCAACTCTAGTCAACTGCACTAGTCAAACTAGGTCAACCTAACCCAAACAAGTCTAATAAGTCTCACTAGGCCTAACCAAGCCTAGGCTAGAAACCAAATAAAAGCACAAGCCAAACCAAGCTAAGTTAGCACTCACACACAATCACAGGGCTATACAAGCTAACACAACAAGTTATATATATAATGTATATTATATAGGTATTCAATTTAGGCACTCTATATTAGGCTTACAATATTAGACATTCATGAACTATATATATATATAGTACACAACTTTTATGTACATACATGCATCCATTATCTCATTTATCAAGCATTACCCTTCATGACATACATGTTTCCATAATCACATTATTATATATCATACATAGGGAAATAGGTACATGTGCTTGTGGGTGTCTAGGTGTATATGGACATGTAATCTTGTGTGTGTGCAATTGTGTGTGTACTAATATGTGGGTAATGTGACAATGTGTGATAGCTAAAATTGAAATAGAAAAACAGTTGTATACATTAGTTGCAATGGGTATGAGTGTGTGTGTGTTAGGCACTTGTGTGTGGATGTGATAAGAGGGTAGTCAACAAGTGAGGGGCTGTGTGGGGTGAATTGGGGACTGTCATGGACTGGTTTAGAGGCATGTGTGTGTTCCAGTTTTGTGTGTGTTAGATAGGAATTTGTGTGTGTGTGTGTGGAGACATGGTAACTGTTGACAGTATTTTAATGTGTGTATGACAGGAATTTCTTATATGTGTGTGTGAGTAACATTGACATGAAGTAGGTAGGTGTGTAGGGCTATATGTGATACAATATGTTAGGAAAAAAATAGTGTAATGTAGGTGACACATGAGTGTGTATATGAATCAATATAGAAAACAGTGTGCAAAGTCAGTAGGTAGGTCAATCCAGATATGTGTTAGTGAACCACAACACAAATTAATCAATCAACAGTTAAATATAGGAATCTCTTTGCAAATAACCAATCAATCCATGAAACAATTGGCTTGGAAATTCTCAGGTTTTGTGTGAAGTCTTTCTCAGGTTTTCAGTTAGAAGACTGTGTGATAGGAACTTGTGCATTGTCATGTGTGTGTGTGTTTGGATTAAATAGGAAAACAATGCTTCTCAGTAAAGTGTGTGTGTGAAGCTAATAAGAAAACACTGTGTCTCAATGTGTGTGACAAGTAACTAGAGGATCAAACCCCTGGTTTCAGTTTTCTCAGGTTTGGGATAGTGAACACAACAGTGTCATGTGTGTAGGATCAACATAGGTCCCAGGTTAATACAGCTCAGTTTTACATGTCTAATCCTACTCTCTCAGTTAAAAATGGGTGAGTAGGACTCAGGTTTTAGGTTCATACATGAAATGTTGAATTAACAGTAATAAATTCGAAAACCCCAATATTTAAACACTATCCAATCTATATTTACAATCTAAAGCATACTCTAGCACTCAAACCCTGTTAACATAGTCTCAACATGATGGGTTAATCCCAGTTATGTTATATCATTCGAAAACCATTAAACTTAGTTAAGTATGGAAATCAATACGACATTGAACCAAACCATCATTAGGAAAACACCATGTTCCAACCCTCAAGCCTTGTAATGTGACATGTGTGTGTAGAGGGTGTGTCATCACTGTAATTTCAGGAAATGGCAATGACAGGGTTCAGTTAGGAAAATAGTGCTTCCAGGTTCAGTGTTCAGTGAGAATGGAAATTTGAATTTTGAAACCTAAAAGCATGATAATAACCCAAAGTAAAGGTTGGTAACTAATCCCCCACACGTGTACGTATCTCACGAGGATCTGTGTCCAGCTAAGTGGACACAAATGTGTCCAAACAACAAAACACACACACAGACACGGACTATGCACTGACAGTGTCGTGCACGCGTGCACGTGTGTCCAGTACACGACACAGGCCACGTGGTGACACGTGGCCGTGCACACGTGTACGCCTAGGGTATAGGTACGTGCCTGAAACGTGTCCACGTGGTGTCGTGTCATAGTTTGGAGGCCGTATCAGTACGGATTTTCCGTGCGTGTACGACAGTGAGGAATCGGTGCGGGCTCGATTGCTCCCAAACCATTCAACGAGGTCCTACGAAACTTTGTAGGCCTCGTGTCAGTCATGTAGGGAGTCCCCATGTCAAATTTCGTGTCGTGAAGTGGCGTGTCCAGAGCAAACCAGGACATGGGCAGCAGGGCACTGCCCGTGAGTGCTGCGAGCATGTTCGTGTCCTGTTTGGACACGAACACGGCTCAAAAACCAACTCAGTCCAGTTGCAAATCAATATATATATTTAAATCAACAAATTTGTTCAAACACTTTTCAAAAATAACAAATAAAAATCCTTTTTGGCATTTAATCAAACACCTATACACACATCATGACACGTGTCCGATACGGACACCAAATGGACATGAAACGACACAAATCCAATACCTACTGCTAGGGGACACTTAGGGCTTCCTATCCATGCAAAGAAAACTAAATTTGGTGCAGGGAATAGGGATTTACCTATATGTTGAAATTCCAATGAAAAGCTTCAAAAGGGGGATTTCTCCTTGTTAGCCAAACTCTCCAAATTTCCCCAAGGCTGGGATTATCCTCCATGAACAGCAAGAGGGAGACAATTAGAATCTAATGCAAGTGGTTTGAGCCAAAAAGGAGTTAAAATGGGAAAGTTATGGATTGGGGAAGATGGCTATACCTCTTTCTTCAAAGCTTGAGAGAAAAAAAATAAAAGTGGCAAGAACAAATGGAAGAGGCATTAAATAGGGTGTGGAACCCTAGGTTGGCTGCCATAGGTGGGCTTGTTGGGGTTTGGGCTTAAGTCATGGGCCTATGGTTCAATTCACAAGTCATTAAATCATAAGTCATTACATTAAACCATAAGTCATGACTTAATTTCACTAAACCAAATCCCCTCATTCTAAAACCAATCTCTAATGACTAAAATGGGTTAACTCTAGTTAGGCTAGGGTTACCATAGCTAGGGTTAGGTTCTAGGCTAGTCTACAAGTCTCAAACTAGTCAAGACTAACATAACACATAGCAATATATAATTAATATTAAATTCACACAATTTTCTATAAATCATAATAAATTCAAATAAATCCTAAAATAACCAGGCTAAAATGATAATTAAAACACCCTAATCACATGGCTAGGCTCTAGGGTAGACAGTCTCTACGATTTTACTAGCTGCACACCAATTCACAAGTCATCATATTTAATAGTTTTAAGATGATTAAAAATCACCAAAAATCATATTATTATTTAAATATCATAATTAAATAAATTAAAATACAAAATTTTAAAATTACCCTCATTTTAGAAACTGGGTGTTACAAGTCTACCCACCTTAGAAAAATTTCGTCCTCGCAATTAAAGTGGTAGTAGTCCTTCTAGGTCAAATACCCCACAATCAAAGTCTCAAACATACCGTCAGATAATCATATGCGTCTATCCAAAATCATGATACTCAGAATCTTCGTCGTGCTGGTGAGCAAGGCTACGATAATCACAGAGTCCTCGACTAAGGCACATACCTCTAGAATCATGGTATTTAAAATTTTCGCATTACCGCATGCTTGGCAGCGAAAACCTTAAATTCCCTATCTTAAAGACAGATCAAACAATGAATCAATTACTGAAAAAGAAGCAAAATCTTCAAAGGAGGACAGTTGTTTTCAAAAGGAGATAATTAACAGCAAGAATTTGATAAGAGTTTTCCTAATGTGATTGAGTACCTTAACTTATATCTTATATCCTACTACAGGCTGTAATGACACTCTAGTTCGAGTACCGCTACGAATCACACTAGTTGTGATTGTCGACCTGCATGGGCCACCACTAAAAATGTGTCATGACCCGCACCCAGTGAAAGGACACGAGAAGTGAAGTACGCCCAGCCTACGCTGCAGTATTGACGGTAGAGCGCTGTCCTGGATCACAGTATCTAACACAGTCTAGAATATGCTCCGAACGAAGAATAATAATAAGTAACTCAATCACAACAACTAAGATGGAATAGAAGATAAATCTCACGAGAGTCACAGATATAATAAAAGTCTAGGTGTAAACCACCAGAACAAATCTCAAGTACAACTTATAATGACTCAAATAGATAAACAATAAAATACTAAAGTTTCGGCTAGACTATGGGCAAGTCCTCAGCGACTGCTAGATCCTCCTGAGGGTCCAGGTCACCAGTGTCATCTAAGCTAATACCATAATAAGTAGGGCAGAACTCTTCAACATCACCTGTAAAAATTTTAACATGCCCAATCAGGACGGAACGAGCACATATCTCTCACAACAGTTCATATCAGGATTGGACATATAAAGCAAGCTATAGAAAACTATACATGAAACGCTGTAAAGAAAATCAACAAGAGAGAGACTATAAGAATGAGATATAAAAATATTAAATAGAGAAATGTAACCATCTACGTGATTTAGAGCATGAATTGGTTATGTAAACGGTTTGGATTGCACATGGATAAACTATGGAGTTGCACATGGATACCTACTGGGAATAATGATCACATAACCAACTACACTCTTCCTGCCCCCAATCAATACACAAGGATCAAGACATGATATATTATTGCACATGGATAACAACTACTTTATACATGGAGCTCATATAGTCATGAGTGTACATGAATAACACATGAGTGCACATGGATAAATATGAATAGATGGAGTACATGATGGCCATGATAAAGTACATGAACATGATATACTCGATGTATCCGAGGGGATAATATCGTATGAAAAGACCCATAGGGTACTAATCCGTGTGAACATCGTGTCAGCATCAAGTATACTAGTTATAACAAGAGAACATATCCAAAGAAGTATGAAAAGATCAGAGAATGTACTCGCCTGGCAAATCGAACTGCTGATGATGAAGTGTAGCTAAACTGGGGCAAAATAAACCTATTTAAAGTGTGCACATGTCACAACCAAGTCTAAAATATCAAAGAAAATAGCTACAATGCAAGACTACATGCTTCTAGGTTCCTTTTGGTCAAAGTCAATCCTTGGTCAACTATGGTCAAACCTGGTCAACACTGCTCAAACTGGGTCAACTCAAGGTCAACTAGTTCGTTTACTAATTTCTAGGTCATACACAAAATTTTAGGTCATTCGGAGTTCGTTTGAGTCGATTTGGATCAAGTTTGACCCAAAGTTGACTTTTGTCAACTTGGTCAACTTGTCGGCCAATTCGACCGAACTAGGCTCCTAAGGACGAACCTAATCTGTCCAAACACTTCCTATAGTCATATCACAAGAATATATTACATTACTTATATTTATACATTCATCACAATTAATATAGATATATATATATATATATATATATATATATATATATATATATATATATATATACATACACAAATATATATATACATATATATAAGTTGGGAAAGGAAACATGGTTTGTGAGTGAACAATGATGTTGGGCTGCTGGTAGAGGGTCTAAAATCTGAGAACAAAACAATATGAGCCTACAAGAGTATTCTATATATAACATTCCACAATCTATAGTAAAATATATATATATATATATATATATATATATATATATATATATATATATATATATATATATAAATATAATATATATATACATATTGGCATATATCCTTATATAGGTATATACCCAATATGGAGCTAATGAAGGTCGTACCCGAACCTGGAGTGAATTCTCAGGTCTGAAATCAGAGACTTGACCCTCTCAAATACACATTTTCGAAATTAGGCATTTAAAGGATTTAATATATATATACACACATATATATTTATATGCATTGAATAGGTAAAATACCATAATTGTCTAAAAATGGCTAGAAAATATCAACCCCGAGAGTCGATTCCCACAAGTCCCAAACAATGTCCAAGGACCAAAAACTCAGAAATTATCGCCATTAAATTCAGAAATTAAAATATTATATAAATCTCAAATTTTCCAATTCAATGAAAACCCGATTATGCTTGAAAAAGGCAAACAAATAGGTAATAATTCTGCGGATCACTTCCCGCAAGTTCTAATTATCATATATGAACTAACAATTTAGAAAATATGGACTAAAAGTCAAAGGATCGAAAAATCATATTTTTATTCAAAACTTTGAACCAAAAAAATCTAATTTTGACAAAACGACTCAAAACGCAAAATACACCAAATCAACCCGCGAAACTCAGCATACACGCTGGTCTCAACCTACATGATACGCTCGGGTACTCCCGGGTTCAAAATCGTGTCTGTGTCGTGTCCATAGAACGCGTATCGGAAAACCCGATACCGCGTGACAATAAGCATGTATGCGTGCGTTCTCGCTCGTTTGAGCGCCGCACACACAACGAAAAGCCACGCGCTCGTGCACGTAGCTGGGGGGTTCCTGGGGTAGGTCTACGACACGACAACTCAGCGAAACATCGCACCGAGGCGACGCACGCAGCCCCGCACCACGCGCGGCCTGCTGCGCGCGCCCGCGCCCGCACGTGCCCTCGTGCACGCGGTTCCGTCTTCGCGGCTCGCTCGTCAGGCCACACCACGATTTGGGATCGATTCCTTAGGTATTCTAGGTATAGGGCTACGTGTTCCAACTCCTGGAACGGGTCCTCGTCGCGTCGAGAGCGCATACGAAATCCGTTTCAGTGACAAAAATTAGCCCGAGTGCACAGTGTGGCTGACCAGTGCACGCACGATTTCTCCGCGCTCGCTCGATGAAACGTCGTAAAATTTTACGGGCATGTGGGAAGCGGTTGTCCCTATGTGCTCGTAAAATTTCATGCAAGACGGAGCTCTGTACGTCAAGTTATGACGCACAAACTGCAGGGCGTGCACGGGATCTCGTGCACGCGTGTCCGTATCCGTTCGGATGCCGAAATCATGTCGGTTTCCGATCCATCTTCACGAAAGTTGATACAAATCATATAAGGAGGCTTTCATGAAAACAGAATAAAAATTTAACACTTTTCAATTCTAAGTGACATTTTGCCGAACACGTGCAACTTGAGACCGATACGTGTCCGATACCGCTATCAAACGAAACCAAAATCCTATGAAACTTTATGAACAAGTCTAGGGAACCTATATGGATGCAAAAATGAAAGAAATTCTAGAATAACTATGGTAGAATAGGGTTTACCTATTGAGTGTCGAAAACTCAATAAACGGAGTCCCTCGATCATCGTGTCGGTCGATTCCCCTTAAGCAATTGCCTTCGCCTGCTCGCTAACAATGCTCCAACAGATCCTCCTCTCCTAGATGAGTGAAATAGAGTTTGTTTGGGGAGAATCGGACTCCGGATGAAGAAAATGGAGTTTTTGGAGGAGGAGATCTATTAGGGTTTCACTTGTGGAGGCTACGTTTCACAAATGAAAGAAAGGGGAGGGCGTACTACTGTGGGCAGCCAGGTTAGGGTCCCTAGGGTTAGGTTAGATGCATGGGCTTGGGCTCCCTAGGTTGCTAAAAAAGCCTAAGTCAAAAAGGCTTTAAAAAGGCTATTAGAAAAATGGCTAAAAATTAATTAATCACTCTAAAATTAACTAATAAAATCTAAATTAATTCTAATGATAATAAATCTAATTCTAATATAGCATTAAGGTTCTAGGTCATGGTTGGCTAAGGTCAAACCACTTATACTACCAAAACACCAATTCAACTACCAATCAAACCGCACAACAAGCAATTTAATTAATAAATCAATAAAATTCAAGTAATGCACAATTACTAAAATACCCTTAGCCTAAAAATATGTAATTAGCCAATCTAGTCACATGGTCGAGTCTCCTTAGTCATGGTTAGTCTCTAAGTCAAACAGTCTCTAGGGTTAAACTAGCAACAACCAAAATCATAATTCACCCATCTAAATAATATAAAATAAATAAAGAAAATTCCCAAAAATCATAATATGATTTAAATATTATTATTAAATGATAAAAAATTACAAAAGTTCAAAATTACCCTCATTTCAGAAAAGTGGTGGTTAAATGTGGGAACCAGCTGGCCTGTCGGGCACTAATAGTCCCAAAGAGAGCTGCCATGTAAGAACTCGGAAACCCATCCTCTCCATGCAATCATTATTTTATTTAACTTAGTAGCCACTATGTTAAGTGAAATTTCATGCCGTGGATCATGGTCATTCAGAATGAGTACTTCCGTACAAAATACGATATGCCCAACTCTACAACGATACCCGTGCGGTTAGGTTATAGGTCTTATATAGCATAATGCAACAATTAAAACTAACCACGGAATAATCATGCCTTGACCATAAAGTACACATGCTGCTTTTGTAAAATAAATAAATAAATTATAGCCTGCATGTATCTATATGCCAATATTCGAGATTGGCCAATCGATTGCAATAGTTCATAGTTAATATGAACGTGTCTCATTCATTCAATTTAAATAAGACGACTAGCCAGTCTCTTAGTTCCAACTAGGAACACATGATCAATTATTACTCAAGGTCACAATCAATATCAATCAATGTCAATTCGGGACAAGAATCAGTCAAAAGGCATCATGGGCTAGAGTTCATGCGGCCGGGAAATTATAGAAGTTCATGCGGCTGAGAATCAATTCTCATGCGGCTGAGAATGCATATGTGGTCAGGATCTCCTACGGCCAGGAAGTGCCATCCGGCTGCGGAAATTCATGCGGCTACGGAAATTCATGCGGCCATGGAAGTTCATGCGGCCACGGAAGTTCATGCGGCTACAAAAATTTATGCGGCCATGGAAGTTCATGCGGCTACGGAAATTCATGCGGCCACGAAAGTTCATGCGGATACAAAAATTTATGCGGCTACGGAAATTCATGCAGCCATGAAAGTTCATACGGCTACGGAAATTCGTGCGGCCACGGAAGTTCATGCGGCCATGGAAGTTCATGTGGCCACGAAAATTCATGCGGCTACGGAAATTCATGCGGCCACGGAAGTTCATGCGGCCACGAAACTTCATGCGGCCACGGAAGTTCATGCGGCTACGAAAGTTCATACGGCCACGGAAGTTCATCTTCTCCGAATTTCTGTAGACAACACTATGGCAGCCATTGCTTCCAAACTCTCTAAATCCTTTATTCCAAGCCCAAATCTGGACTTCCATCGGTCAAAATGGGGTAGAACAAAATTTTCTACAACATGGAATCATTAAAAATTGAAAAATAATAAAGTTACTAGATCAAAACCTAAGAAATCTGAAAATGTATTAAACTTAGATCTACATAAAATGAGCCATGGAAATTGAAAATGCTAAGTACTAAAGTATCTAAGAATCTTAAGAGGAAGATAATGGAACAATAAAAATAGAGATCCATCAAGAAGTAAGTTGGCACTTGCCTATGCGACTGGGTAGGTGGGAGAGAGTTTATGAGGAAGAAGAAGAGTAATGGTGAAGTAATGAAGAGAGAGAAAGGAAATGGAACTTTAAATGAAGGAGTGGTGGTAGGTGGGGAGTTGGGTTCATGTTGAACCTTCCAATGCCGGAAAATAAACCAACTCGGGCCGAACCCAAAAGCAAAGCAGAAAGTAAAATACAGAAAGTAAAATGCAGAAAAATAATTAGCGAGAAATTAAAGGAATTTAAATACAGAACAATACATGATAAATATTAAATAAATACATTCCAGCAGTACATGTATTTGAAATACGTATTCTGGAAACGAAAAGTAACATCTCTACCCTCCTTTAGAAATATTCCATCCTCGGAATTTCAAATCCAAGCATGATAGAAATATCGGAGCTAAACTAATCTAAGTACAAGCAATTAGAGCAAGCAATCTTTTTTTACAATGATAATAACAAGTAACGTATCTATGTTTAACTATCGACGACACCAAGCAATTCTACTCATAAGGTCACAAGCATGAGGAGTTAAGACAATCAAGGTATACAGAAAAATATATACCTTATGAGTCAAATAGGTACGGATATCGTGATCGGATGTCATCCTCACATTCCCACGTTGACTCCCCTAAAGAGTGATGACCCCAAGCAACCCGGACAAGGCTAATTGTTCGATTCTTGAGTATCTTCTCTCTTGGGCCCAAAATAGACACAGGTTGTTTTTCGTAAGACAGGTTGGTACCAACATTCAGCTCAGAATAATCAAGGATATGGCTTGGGTCCGATACATACCTACGTAACCGAGATACATAAAACACGTCATGTACCTCTTGTAACGAAGGTGGAAGGGATAAACGATAAGCAATATCGCCTATCCTATCAAGGATAACAAACGGACCCACGTACCACGGACTCAACTTTTTGCGTACGCCAAATCTAATGACCCTACGGGTACGTGAGATCTGCAAGAACACGTGGTCCCCAACAGAAAACTCTAGCGGCCTATGATGCTGGTCCGCCCAATGATGATGCCGATCCTGCACAACTCGAAGTCGCTCTCTAATTTCCTTAACCACTTCAACTGTCTGGATAATCATTTCTGGGCCTAGCATCTTCCTCTTCCCGATATCATCCCATGCTAGTAGTGACCTATACTTCTTACCATATAGTGCTTCAAATGACGCCATCTGGATACTGGCTTGATAATTGTTGTTATATAAGAACTCGACTAAGTGCAGGTGGCCCTCCCAAGACCCTCCAAAATCTAAGGTGCAAGCTCACAACATATCTTCTAAAGTCTGAATTGTTCTTTTTGATTGCCCGTCCGTCTGTGGATGGTAAGCTGTGCAAAATCTTAACTTGGTACCCAGACTATGATGTAAGCTCTTCCAAAAATGTGATGTAAAGCGGGTATCTCTGTCTGACACAATACTGACAGGGACTCCATGCTGCCTGACTATCTGTTGCATATAAAACTCTGCCAACTTTTCTGTAGATTGTCCTATTCTGAAAGAAAGAAAGTGTTCCACCTTTATAAGCCGATCTACTATCACCCAAATAGCATCTTTACCACTTGGTGATCTCGGTAAACTGGTCACAAAGTCTATTGTAATATGTTCCCATTTCTATTCCAGAATAGGAAGCGGTTGCAATAACCCAGCTGGCCTCTGTTGTTCTGCCTTCACTTGCTGACAAACCAAGCAACGGGAAACAAATCTAGCTATCTCCCTCTTTATCCCGTTCTACCAGAAGTGCTGCTTGATATCTTGGTACATCTTGGTCCCTCCAGGGTGTATAGAATACTGGGAACTGTAAGCTTCTGCCATAACCTCCTGTCTGATATCTCCACTAGGCACACATAGACGTGACCTAAACCTAAGTGTACCATCTTCATGAATTCTCATCTCCTTCCTGAGTCCTGACTCACATTCTGCCCTAAGCTTCTGAATCCTTGGGTCCTGTGCCTGAGCTACCTTGATCCTGTCTACCAAGTCGGATTGAACTTGTAGACTTGTTAGAACTCCTACATCACTAGGAAGTATAACCTCGATGCCCATCTCCTGAAGGTCTTCTAAGATATGCTTTTGTGTTGTCAACATAAATCCGTCGTCTCTCCTGCTAAGAGCGTCTGCTACCACATTAGCCTTGCCTGGATGATACTGAAGCTCCACGTCATAATCTTTGATCAACTCTAACCATCTTCTCTGCGGCAAGTTCAGTTTCTTTTGAGTAAAGATGTACTTCAGACTTTTGTGGTCTGTGTACATGTCTACTCGATCACCATATAAGTAATGCCTCCATAGCTTCAAAGCAAATACTACTGCTGCCAACTCCAAGTCATGAGTTGGATAATTCTTCTCGTGGTCTCGAAGTTGCCTAGATGCATATGCTATCACCTTTCCATGTTGCATGAGGACACATCCAAGTCCTCTTTCTGACGCATCATATTAAATGGTAAAACCTCCGGGTCCAACTGGCAATATAAGAATAGGCGCTGATATCAACTTCTGCTTCAGATTCTCAAATAATGCCTGGTATTCTGCCGACCAGACAAATGGCACGTCCTTCCGGGTCAAGCGGGTCATAGGTGCTGAAAGTCTTGCAAAGTCTGTTACGAATCTTCTGTAATATCCTGCCAATTCCAATAAACTCCGTACATCTGCTACGGTCTTGGGTACTGGCCAACCTTCTACTGTTTCTACCTTCTTGGGATCCACTGCTACTCCAGCTCCTGATATGATGTGCCCCAAAAATGAAATACGATCCGTCCAGAACTCACACTTGCTGAGCTTGGCATACAACTGGTTCTCTCTCAGAACCTGCAATACTTTTCTGAGGTGGTCCTCATGTTCCTCCTCACTAGCAGAGTATTCGAGAATATCGTCAAGAAATACAACGACAAATTGATCTAAGTATGGTATAAAGATGCGGTTCAACAAATCCATAAATATTACTAGAGCATTGGTCAAACCAAACGACATTACCAAGAATTCATAATACCCATACTTCGACCTGAAAGCTGTCTTGGGAATATCCTCCTTCCGAACCCTCACTTGATGATACCCTGAACGAAGATCTATCTTAGAGAAAACTCTAGCTCTGCTCAACTGATCAAACAAGTCGTCGATCCTGGGTAATGGGTACTTGAACAATTGCGGGTAGCGATTTCGGATCGTCCTCGCGCTCCCAAGTAGACTCCCCTGGCGAGTGATGCTTCCATGCCATGCGAACCAATGGAATAGATTGATTCCGCAACACCTTCACTCAGCGATCGAGGATACCTACTGGTTGCTCCTCGTACGATAAACTCGGTCCAGCTGTGATCTCGGAGTGATCAAGCACATGATTGTTGTCCGCCACGTACCTCCTCAACCGAGATACATGGAATACGTCATGCACTCCCTCTAGCGACGGTGGCAAGGCCAATCTGTAGGCAACCTCTCCAACACGTTCCAAGACATCGAAAGGCCCGATGTACCTTGGACTCAACTTGCCACGTCCTCCGAATCAAATCGTGCCTCTAGTGGGGGATATCTTCAAGAACACATGGTCGCCCTCTTTGAACTCCAAAGGTCGACGACGATTATCTGCCCACTGCTTCTGACGATCCTGCGCTGCTCGCAGGTGACCCTGAATTTTCTTCACTGTCTCCACTGTGCTCAAGACCAACTCGGGACCCAATAGCTGTCGCTCTCCTATGTCGCTCCAACAAACTGGAGACCGACACTTCCTACCATACAATGCTTCGAACGGAGCCATCTGAATGCTCGCTTGATAGCTATTGTTGTAGGAAAATTCTACAAGATGAAGATGGTCCTCCCATGAACCGCCAAAATCAAGCATGCACGCTCTCAACATATCCTTTAGCGTCTGTATGGTACGCTCCGACTGTCGTCTGTCTGTGGATGGTATGATGTGCTAAACTTCAATCGGGTGCCCAAACTCTCTTGCATGCTCCTCCAAAAATGTGAGGTAAATCTCGAGTCACGGTCTGACACAATACTAACAGGCACACTGTGTAATCTCACAATCTGCTCCATATACATCTCTGCCAATACCTCTGTCGACTGGCCTACTCTAAAAGGTAAGAAATGGGCTGATTTGGTAAGTCTATCAACAATCACCCACACTGCGTCACGTCCCCTAGGACTCCGAGGAAAACTCGGGACAAAATTCATAGTAATGTGCTCCCACTTCCACTCGGGAATGGGTAGCGGCTACAATAATCCGGCCGTCCTCTGGTGCTCCGCCTTAACTTGTTGACATACCAAGCACTTGGCAACGAAACGAGCTATCTCCCGCTTCATTCCATGCCACCAATAATATTGTCATAAGTCACGATACATCTTGGTCCCTCCGGGATGAATAGAGTAAGTCAAACTGTGAGCCTCTGCCATAAGCTCCTGGCGTAGCTCTCCATTGGGTACATAAATGTGATCACCACATCGCAATGTCCCATCTGAGTGGATCCTCAATCCCGTCTGCTCCCCTGCTTCAGTCCTCTCTTTGAGCTGGCGAAATCTAGCATCGTTGGGCAATGTTGTCTTGATGTGCTCTACCAATGATAATTGCACTTGGAGGTTGGCTAATACGCCGTCTGTTCCAAGCAATACTACCTCAATACCAAGCTGCTCCAAGTCTCTAATCAACTCCTTCTTCGTAGTCAAAAAGTGTGCCATGGGCTTACGGCTTAATGCGTCTGCCATGATATTAGCCTTGCCCGGATGATAATGAAGCTCAATCTCATAATCCTTCATCAACTCCAACCAACGTCGCTGTCGTATATTCAACTCCTTTTGCGTAAACACGTACTTGAGGCTCTTATGATCAGTATAGATATCAACCTTTTCGCTGTACAAGTAGTGTCTTCATAGCTTCAAAGCAAATATAACCGCTGTGAGCTCTAGGTCGTGGGTCGGATAATTCTTCTCATGCACTCTCAACTGTCACGATGCAAATGCTACTACCCGATCGTGCTGCGTCAATACACATCCTAATCCTTTTCCGGATGCGTCGCTGTAGATCACAAATCCTCCTGGGCCCGATAGTAGTGTCAAGATTGGTGCTCTGGTCAATCGCTTCTTCAACTCATCAAATGCTGCTTGACACTCATCTGTCCATACAAACTCCTGATCTTTGCAAGTCAATCGAGTCATTGGCCCTGCTATTCGAGAGAAATCTTCTACGAACCGTCGGTAGTAACCCGCAAGTTCGAGGAAACTTCTCACCTCAGAAGCTGATGTGGGAGCGGGCCATAATTTGACTGCTGTGATCTTCTCTGGGTCCACTGATATACCATCACCCGTAACAATATGACCAAGAAATGATACCTCCTTGAGAAAGAAATCACACTTTCTAAGCTTCGCAAAAAGTTGCTCATTTCTCAACGTTCCCAAAACTATCCGTAGATGCTGCTCATGCTCCGTTTGACTCTTGGAGTAAATCAAGATATCATCTATAAAGACTACTACAAATTTGTCCAAGTACTGGTGAAAGATCTTGTTCATTAAATTCATGAAAACTGTAGGAGCATTGGTAAAACCGAAAGGCATGACCAAGAACTCGTAGTGCCCATACCTCGATCGAAAGGTCGTCTTTGCAATGTCTTCCTTCCGAACCTTCAATTGGTGATAGCCTGATCGTAAGTCAATCTTGGAGAATACTTTTGCTCCACTCAGCTGATCAAATAGATCGTCTATACGCGGTAAGGGATACTTGTTCTTCACCGTCACTGCATTCAATACTCTGTAGTCGATGTACATGCGCACTGTCCCATCTTTCTTAGGTATAAAAAGAATGGGTGCTCCCCATGGTGACGTACTGGCACGAATAAATCCTTTCTCTAATAAGTCATCAATCTGCGTCTTCATCTCTACCAACTCTTTGGGTGCCAGACGATATACTCGGGAGGATATCGTCTAATAAGTCATCAATCCTTTCTCTAATAAGTCATCAATCCTTTCTCTAATAAGTCATCAATCCTTTCTCTAATAAGTCATCAATATCTCGGTCAGGTGGTAGTCCTGGCAATTCCTCAGGGAATACGTCTTCGAACTCGGTAATGATAGGGTACTGAGGGGTGTCATGCATCATCATATGAGTCCCCGATGCGGGTGCATCACAACTCTCTCCGTCTTCTTTGGTGAACTCAAACTCTGCCGCATTCGGTGGTCTAAAGATAATACTGCTCCTATGGCAGTCTATGAGGGCAAAATACTGGCTCAACCAGTCCATTCCAAGAACCACATCGAATATCGGCATAGAGCATACAAGAAGTCGTGCCATCATCTCTCTACCACTTATTACTAGAGGACAAAGTCTACAAACACCACTAACAGGTACAACTCCTCCTCTAGTGAGGATTTTAACATTCTTAGCTAAGGATGTGATGGGAATACTGTGTCTCGTGGCAAAACTAGTGCCTATAAATGAATGTGTGGCTCCAGTATCAAATAATGTAATAGCAGAAAAAGATGCAACTAAAACCATACCTGCTATGACCTTTGCCTCTGTCTCTACATTCTCAATAGCTAGAGAGAATGCCTTTCCTTGGTTCTGTCCTGGGCCTTGAGCTCTGGCCTTGTGGTACTGAGCTATCTGTGGTGGTAATGGTGGACGAGGTGTTGGGGTTGTAGGCCTCTGGGCCTGATGTGCATGAACTAGAGCCTGCTGCTCGGGACAATCTCTGGCCAAGTGCTGTCCTGATCCACATCTCATACATAAGCCCAAACGAAGTCGACAGTCATCTCTAATATGCCCCTGCTTCCCGCAAAAGTTATAGGTGGGCTTCTGGTAAGGTGTGTGCCTCTGCTGGTACTGTCATGTGGTCCTCCTGATAGGTCCTCCTTGTGTAGCTCGGGCTGGTGTAGCTGCTGGGGTATGTCGTCTCGATGTCTGCTGCTGTTCCTTGTAAAGAATCTCCTGAGCACTAGCTTCTTCCAAGACAGCTGAATGGGAGACTCGAGACTGGGTAGTCGTATAAGACTTGAGCTCTGGTGCAAGTCCCTGGTGAAATCTCATCGCCTTCTCTAACTCCGTCGGAATCAATCCCGCACCAAATCGACTTAGGCGATTGAACTCCGAGTCATACTCATCAACTGTCATATTTCCTTGCTTCAGATGAAGGAACTGGTCATAGAGACCATCTCAAACATGAATAGGAAAGAACCTCTCATAAAATATATCATAGAACTGCTTCCAGGTGATCCCAGTGCATAGTCGTCTCTCTTCCGTCTTCCACCAGTGGTGAGCATTATCTTCTAACAGTAAGTCCACTGCTGTCATCCAATCTCGAGCTGGCAACTGGGATGCCTTCAGTAGCTTCTCGGTACTAATAAGCCACTGTGACACCTATAATGGCTTCTCCGTTCCTCTAAAAGGCTTAGGGTTCATATCTGTAAAAATTTTGATAGAGCCTTTATAAGGATGCAGAGCCGGTACTGGTACTGGTACTGGAGGTGGTGGTGGAGGTCTAGCCAATGCTGCCATCATCGTCTGTCTCATCAGCTCAGTCTACTGCCACTTAGCCTGCATCATGGCGTACATAAACTGAGAAGTAGGGCTCCCATCAGTCGGTGGTGGAGGCATCTGAGGTCTCGACTGTGGAGGAAACTGCTGAGGGAATGGTGGTGGTAGAGGCAGTGGTACATTCCCTTCCGGTGGCATGGTAGTAGTCTGCCCAGCCTGGCTGCCTGGGGGTGCTGCGATCTCTGGGTACTCCGTCGTCGGTGTCGTAGTAGGCTGCGACTGTCCTGGCTGGTATGGTGTCGCTGTAGTCATAGGAGGATTCTGTCCCTCCGGAGTAGCCTCTTCACCAGATGTGAGGGCCAAGGCAGAAGTACGTCCGCTTCTTAAATGCATACTATTGGCACGAAGAAGATAAGTTGATATTAGGAAGATTAGATATGAGGAAATCAAATAATCAAGGAAGTTTCAAAAAAGATTGGAAGTCAAGAGGTAGTAGTAGTTCTAGATGAGATATTCCTATTCCTATATGCAGGCTTGTTAGGCACAGCCATGTAACCCAACAATATTTACGTAGACCTACATGGGCCACCACAAAAACATGTAACGCCCCAGTCCCAAAATATATAGGACCAAGTACGTGAACATGCCAGCTGCACATATACGAAGAATACTCTAATATATGGAATCCTCATATATGTACATAAGCTGTAAATAAAAATAATCACAGGCCAGAATAACATATCTAATCTCATCACAGCTCAACACGGAAGATAACGAAGTGTCACGACCCGCACCCACTGTGAGGGTACGAGAACGTAACAACGCCCAGCCTATGTCGCAGTGTCGGCGGTAGAACGCTGTCCTAGGTCAATCATCTAACAATATAAAGGTACCTGTACAGTATATACACTCCTAATGGAGGTGACATAACAGAACAGTCTCAATCACATCTAAGGCAGATACAGAATAGTAAAGGTAGATAGAGATATCAAAAGCACAATGTAATACAATTAAGAGGGAGAAAAACTAAGTGTCTAAGATAATAACTCAAGAACATCCAGCTCAATACAAGTCTCTAAATATAACAACATCTCAGAAGAACAACTGAAAATCAAATTACAAAGCTGAAAGAAAACTAAAGCCTAGCTATCTAGCCTAGACTCTGGGAGTAGCATCCTGTAATGCAGCTGGATCCTCCAGAGGAACCAGGTCGCAGGTGTCGTCTAAGCCTGCTCCGTAATAGGTGGTACATAGGGCCTCCTCCTCATCCTCTGCAATATTTTCAACAGGTCCAGTCAGGACAGGAGCGAGTACAGTACATCTCAACAGATCATAGCAGGTTAGAAAATATAATCATGCAGTAAAGTAAGATACATGAACTGAAGAAAAACAGTATGTAAACAGAGAGAGAACTATAATAGAAATATCTACTATACATAGAGAGCTAATAGTGACTAGTGAGTCAGAGTAAAATATAAACATGTGAATGGCATAGGAGATTCATGACTACAGCTAAGAGAGTGATTCATAACTACAGCTACTGGGATAATATTCATATGTCTATTTCTACTCTCCCATCCCCAATCGATACACAAAGATCTGTTCAAGTTATGTTAAGATTTGTAAAACTTCATATGGCTCATAAAATGAGTAATACGTGAAGGTGATTCATGATGGCTCTGTGAACATGAGAGTACATGTGTCACAAGCGATTCGTGAATCAGAGAAAGCATAGAGATACGTGATGATTCGTGAAACGCACAAAACATGTAGTATCCGATGCTCCCGAGGGGGATAACATCTCATAAAAAGATCCATATAGTACCAATCCGTGTGACCAACGTGACAGTATCAAGTAAAGTAATTTAAAGCAGGAAAATAATTCTAAACAGGATATGAAATGATTAGAGAATGTACTCGCCTGGTATCCTGAATATCCGAAGAGAATATACTGGCCGAGGAGTGGTGTCTGTCTTCTATAGAATAGTACAAGTCACAACAAGTCTAAAATAAGGAAATAGACTGCTACAATGCATCTACATGAAGTTTGGGGTCAATCTAGGCTAAAGTCAACCTTTGGTCAACTCTAGTCAACCCTAACAGTCAAACTAGGCCAGTTCTAGTCTAAATAAGTCAAACTAGGTCAAACGAGGTTAAACTTGGTCAAACTAGTCTAGGTTGGTCAAACCTGGCTTAACCAGTCAATTCTAGGTCAACTAGCTAAATATCACACAAGTTACCCTAAGCCTAGCCAGCCTATTCTAGCAAGCACACACCATTACAAGGCCACACAAGCCATAACACACATTTCATATATAACATATATGTATATACACTCATATATACATAGCATGTATACACATTCAATCAATATGCATATTCCCACATTAGGAACCATAGGCTATATGCCAAACCTATAGTCTATATCACACATTTCACACATTATACAAATCAACTAATTTAGTATAGGCAATATATGTGTATATCACATTATTATCATTTAAGCATATAGAATTATATATATACATATATATATGCATAGAGTGATAGGGGGAAAATGGTATGTGTGTATGTGTGATACAACATTATGTGAGTGGGGGTGTAATGTGTGTGTGTGTCAATAGGATAACAGTGCACTAGGTTTTCATGTGTGTGTGTCTAGATTATCACATAGGTTCCCAGTTTTTAGTGTGTGTGTGTGTGCACATTTTTAAGAGTGTGAGTGTATGTGTGTTCCCTGTGTGTAGTGTCTAAGTATAGGCATGTGTGTGTGAGTGAATGAGGGAAATGTGAGGGGGTGTGTGTGTCTTTTAGTACAGGAATGACAGGGAGTGTGTGTGGACATATATATATTATGTTCAAAGTGACAGGATTTAATAGGATAGGGTGTGTGTGTGTGTGGGTGTTGTGTGAGAGGAGTGATAGGTTGTGAGGACAGTGTGCACATGAAAAGTGAAAGAGAGAACCCCAAACAATATACAATATCTCAGATTTTTTAGTCCTTACACAACATGAAGGTTCAGAAAAATCAGTTTAAAAAGAAGGGGAAAAATAATTCATGTAAACCTACACTAATCATAGGTTTTTGACATTGAAAACTGAGGAATAGGCTTGATATGTTCCCAGGTTTCCTTTATTTGCTGAAATTCAATTTTAACTACATTGTATCTCTCAGTTATTGACAAATCAGTGAACCAAAACTCATTCAGTTTACTATATTCAAACAGTTAACCCCAAAACCCCACCTTCATGTATGAACTATCATTCATTGTTTAACAGTAATCAACATCCAAACATTCACATGTGCATCTCATTTAACAATTAATCATTGAATCTTATTTCAGTTTTAATACAACTAAACCAACACTAACATCATAAAAAAATCAGATTAAATATGCAAAACTTAAAACCCAAAACTGAAACAGTGAATGGGTTTCAACGTGTATCAGTCCATAATGGAAATCCCAGAATTTGAAATGACAATCCATTAAAATCAATTTAAAATGGTTGGTAATAGAAGTGTAACATGTGTACGTGTTCAACATGTTAATTCGTGTCCAAAACAGCATGACACAACGTGTCCATATCCTACGAACACCTTCCACGCACGCACAGACACTCACAGTTTAGTGTAGTCTCGTGCACGTGTGCCAGTCGGTCTAGGACACGACACACGACACGACAACACACGTGCGTGTGTCCACGTGTTCACCTAGGGTAGGGCTACGTGTGTGTCACCCTGCAACGTGTCCACGAGTCCCATAGACACGATACGACACGCGTATCAGTGGTGTCTGTGCACTCGCACAGCAGCCCGCACGCGACAGTGTGCGACCCGTACGAGCTTAAAAGCTCCGTGCACAGTCCACGAGACACTTCCAAATTTTGGGAGTGTGGTCGCAGACAATGCCCCATGGTTCACCCCAAAAATTAGGACACGACGTGTCCTGTGTCCAGAGAACTGGACCCCGAGATGCAGGCACGTCCAATGTGCTCGTGCAGCGTGTCCACGTACAAAAACAGGACACAAAAGGACACAAAACTCTAGGACACCTTCACAAAAGTTAATGTACACATCAAGATCTACAAATCCATGTAATTACATTTCAAAAATATGAAAATTTATTCCTATGTGGCATTTCTACAAACACCTAGTGTATCACTATGATACGCGTCCGATATGGATACAAAATGGACACGAATTGTGCCCAAATTTCGAGGACAGCTAAGAAACCATAAAACCTAACCTTATATGCAAAGAAATCTGGAAAAACTATGAGTTTAGATGATTTACCTATTGAGTATTAAAACTCAAGAAAAGCTTCAAAGAGAGAATTCCAAATGGCAACTCCAAATCTCCAAATTGCATGCAAACTGAGGTGCTCCTCTAAAATTAGTATATAAACATAAATTAGATCCTATTGCAAAAGACTAGGACTAAAAAGGAGCTAAAATGAATTAATTAGGAATTTCTAAGGTTGGGGATTTACCTCCTTCTAAACTTGAGATCTATTTCCAAGAGAGGCTAACCCTAAATGAAGGAGGCATTAAATAGTGGTAGGAATCCCTAGGCTGGCTGCCATGGGTGGGCTAGGATTGGTCTTGGGCTTAATTCATGGGCCTATGGCTTAAACACTAGTGTCTGCCATGAAATATAAAAGAACAGAACAATTATCGGAGGACCGGACTTTTACTTCACGTTACAGACTCGCTTGTACAAAGAAAGCCTAGGGACAAAAACCTGGGTACAACAGTCTAAGTACAATTGTTTATTTTTGATTCTGGGGGGTGACGATAGAGGCTCGGGAAAGCATGCAGCCTTGGCTCGTAGAAGATCTGCTTGGCGTGGACGAAGAAATGCTCTTCTTGCTCTCCTCGTGTTGCTCTCCTGGCTTCTCTCTCTCTGTGGTTATCGAAAAGGGGGGAACTCTCTCCGTATATCTGTCTCTCTTTTTTTTTATTCTTTTGTTGCCGGGGGTCTGTGCAAAGAAATGATGCTGGCTATTTATAAGAGTGGGGGGTGATCATTAGGGTTTGCTAATGATAATTTGTTTGGAATGTCGGCGCTCCTTCAATCTATCTGAACCCTTGATCCTGATTACAATGAATCTAGGCCATTAATGCAGATAGCACCGAATCTTGTGAGCAATTAATGTTAACTGCTTTAAATCTTCATGATTGATTATACCAATATCCGATTGCTCGCCACGTGTCCCATTGGCTTGATGATAAATGATATGCCCTGATCTCAGTAATTATGATGATGATGTCAAATATATTTGTTGGGATTCGGTTAAATCCTTGATTGATCCGATGCCACGTATTTTAATTGTGGGTCCTGCCAGAGCCGCATGGGATAGGCAAGACTTGAACCGCAGGGAGATAATCTTCATGAGCCGCATAGGACAGTGCTTTATTGAGCCGCAGGGGATGAACTCTCAATGAGCCGCATATGCATAATCTCTACGAGCCGCATAAGCTAGCGTTGTATTGAGCCGCAGGGACTGGGTTCTCGGTGGGCCGTATATGGCTGATTTCTGCTGGCCATATAGGGTGACTTCTTAGTGAGCCGCATGAAGCTGTTCCCCATTTAAGCCGCATGAGACGTACCACGTGGCAATCTAGGACTTCTGTCGGATCGGGTCAGAGATTTTCTTCTTTTCTCGAAGAGTCTGTCATTATGGCAGAACCATTATGACGCTTTATGTCAGAGCCGTCACGGTCGTCGAGTCGTGTCAGGGCATTAAATGAGGCTACTACTCAAATGGCCAGCTATAGGGAAGGATCCCAAGGGGGGAGATGTGGCGTCGATCGGGCCGCATATTCCTGCTAAATCGCATACACTCCTGAGCCGCATGAGACTGAGAGTCTTCTTTGAATCGCGTAAGGCAGCTCCTGTATGAGCCGCATAGGCTTCTTCCCAGAGCCGCATGGACCATTACTCTGATATTTTCCATGCTTCTACAGGACCCCCTTCAAAGTTTTCAATTTGCAAAATTGAAACATTTTGAATAAGAAGTATGGCCCCGTTCATGCCGCATAAGTGTCTCAGCCGCATAGACTCATCTGGCCGCATAGGCTCTTTGCCACGTGTCTTGACTACGTGTGCAAATCTTCATTAAATGCTCTTGATTCGTTTTGAATTAACGCCGTCTTTTGGGGGAGGATCCCAATGATCGATTTTGCCTTGACCGAAGCATTTTTGCCTTTATCTTTTGAAGCGGCGCATAATCCGAGGCGTAATCCGAGACGTTTGTTTGTTTTATGGGTCTCTTTCGCCTATAAATAAGAGACTTTTAGTCTCTTGGGGGTTTCTTTACCTTCTCTCTTTCGTTCGACCTCTTCGTTGCAGACTTCCTCTTCGTCCTCTCCTCTCAGCGATCGGCAATGGCTCCCAAGAAGACTGCTGCTGCTACGGGCAAGAAGGCCGCGTCATCTTCTGCGGCCGCGAAGGACAAGAAAGCCGCGTCTTCATCGACTACGGCGGCGAACGTGGCGGCTGCTCCGATGGCTAACGTGCCTGTCTTTCACTCCGACGTTCATCCGCCCATTGCTGGTAGGGCCATTAATATGAACTGCCATGGCTACGCCGCATATTTTATGCGCGAGCCTATATTCCTAAGTATTCCGTGCATACGACTCATATTTGGACCGCATGGGATCTGACCCTGGCCTGAGCCGCATGAAGGTTATTTGCATAACTACTTCATCATCAGGGCCGTATAAGCCCATCTGGACCGCATGAGTTTTTTTCTCAGACCCTGCCGCTTAAGCACATTTCAAACTGAACCGCATAAGCTCATCCTCGCTGAACCGCATAAGCTCCTCCTCGCGGGGCCGCATAAGCATTTTCGAGCCGAATAAACTTATTCAAATCGGACCATATTCGCATACACTTTCTTCGAACCGCATAAGCTCCTTCACACTGAGCCGCATGAGTTCCTTTCGAGCGAAACCGCATAAGCTTATTCGCACTGGTCCGTGTGGGCTCTTTCAAACTGAGCCGCATAAGCTCATTTGAACTGATCTGTATAAACCTTTTTAAATCGAGCCGCATAAGCATCATATAGTTTTGTGTTTCAGCTATCTTTTTGACTTGTTTCTTTTGCCTTTTCTTCAGTGAATCTGCCAGTGAATCCTGCGGGGGAACTTATGGTAAGCTCGCGTCATTTTGCCTCGGGCGTACATCGGGATGACTTAGTTCGTCAAGTGTCCGAACAGCTACTTGTTGAAGAACCTTTGGAGCGACCAAATGCTATCAGGGTTCAATCTTTTCAATTCCTTGGTGACATGATAAGCTCCGGGCAGTCTGATGGGAAGTATCTGAAACCGATCTTCCTCTTTGGGGATACGTTGGTCGTAGAGAACTCCTGAGTGCTGGATGTTTCCGAGAGTTGGGATTTTGACCTGGACGGGATGCCAATTCACATCCCTATTATGAAGCGTCATTTCCCTTTTGAGTGGTTCAAAATGATCGTTCTGGAAAGGCAGATGCCGGACACCCTCACTCCAACCCGACCGGGGATGTTTGTGGGTGACATCCGTTATAACAGAGCCACTGGGTCAGTGCGCGCGGTCAAAGATCCGGCCAGTCGGTCCGTGATGGGGTTAGTTCTGGGTACCTTCATCAACACCCTTGGTCCTAATTTTTCATTCTCCCAGGCTGATACCTTCCAGAGTCAGCTTGCTCGTAAAGGGTCCTATCCTGTTGGCAGGTTGGTACTGCCGAGCTGGTTACACCCCATTCCCCCATGGGCTAATCTGACCTCATGGATTCTACTGAAGTACGAAGAATTTTTGCGGGGAGTCAACCTTTATGACGTTATCTGGGGTACCAGCCACGGGTTGCCCGTTAATAAGCCACTATTCATGGCCCTTCTGGAGATGTACAATCATCGAACGGGAACATTTTTCACCCCTGTCGGGGAATTGGGGCTTGCTCTTCACGAGATGTATGCTGTCTCCAAGCTCCCCTGGGGGGATGAACCCTTCGAGGTGTACACTCCGACGAATGAGGAGCTCCAAGATTTGGATCGACGATTCCCCGGTTTCGTCGCCGTGTATCAAGAACTATTGTGCCATCATAGCACCTGTCACCGAACGACTATCCAGAAAAACGACAGCTCGAAAGGGGACTCTCCCCATACTAAATCTTGGGTCTCGTACTTCTTCAAATTCAGTGCGGCTGGCCGGGTTACTTCTCGAGACCGTCTGACTCCTAGGAAAGTAGAGGACTTGATGTCGACCGCTAGGAGGTCGAGGTCTAAAAGTGACCGGTTCGGGAGCCAGATTGATTCCTTCAGCTACTTTTGTTATAGTACCCGGCGGCTGTCAGAGAAGGCACTCTTGGCCGGGTTTCTAATGGTATGTTGCGCAACTGCGTGGTCTCAGGAGGGACAGGTTCTATTGAGAGGATCAGTCGCCACTTCATTCTTCCTGCCGTGAAGTTGGCCTTTGGGGTCAGGCTGGCTCTTCTTCCTGCCATGGTGTGCAGTATTCAGCATGGTCTTCGTGCCTTCTCGTCCAAGGTCATTGCTCGTGACGTGGCAATGGACTTTGAACGTGTAGAATTGCCTTATCATTACTTACTGGGATGGCTGTTGCTGCATTATCAGTCCTTGATGAGACCTGGAACGGGAGATGGCGTTACAGATGACGACGCGTTTCTTTTCAAGTATCACCATCAGCCTTGGGAATGTAGTATCATGCCGACGTGTCAGAGGATGCTGGCGAGAGTGGACGGGTATAATTTCTTTGTGTCCGTTCCTCGTTTCACTGATCAAGAGGTGAGAAGTGTTCATGTTGATGGAGTTGGACCTCCTCACTTCTTGCCTGAAAAGATGCGTTTCTGGCTGCGTAACATTCGCCCGGCGTATCTAGTTTACCGGAATCGCAACACTGTGTATTTGGAGCCCTACTTGCCTAGTAGGTTTGCCCGTCAATTTGGGTATAGTCAGCTATTCCTCGGGCTCCCCAGTTCTCACCTTGGATTTGAAGGTAGCATTCTTGACGATATTAGGGCATGGAGCTACTATGACACCTGTCATACTCGGACTAGCTTCTTGGTCCCTGCCGCAAACGTGATAGGGGAAATCCTGCATATGGAGGCCCTATATTATGTTACGGCGAATCCTCCTCCCCTCGATTTTGACTCGAGGACTAGCTTCATTGTGGGCACTCGCCTGGCGGATAAGGCTACGACGTCGAGAGCAAAGAAGAAAGGGACGAATAGAGTTCCTTTGCCCGATTCTGAGTCCTTCGACACAATTGAGGAAGACAACGAGCGGGACGACGAAGACTCCCTTTTTTCGGGTGACGAGACAATGGCGGGTCAGCCTCTCGTCATGGCAGGTGAAATGATGACGGATCTACCGTCGGCTGTATTTGATGAAGCAGTGGACCAGCTACCATCTGTGTCGGAGGTGGTACGGGTAGAACTACCGCCCGTTATGCCTGGTCCCTCACGTAAGCGAGGCAGGCGTGAGTCTACTGGCGGAGGGGTAACTTTTTCTGTAAAGAGAGCGGCGGTCGGTCCCCGTAGACTGCTTATCACGGAGAAGGGTGAGGATGCAGACGGTATTCCAGAGGTAAGTCGGAGCCTTCTCTTTGCTGTAGTTTTCTTCTTTTCCGAAGATATGACTTAATTACTTCTCTTTGTAGATGTCTGGTGAACCGTCCTTTCCTGAACCGTTTATTTCCCCTGGAGCTGATCCGGCCCTTGCTGTTTTGATTAGCGGCGTGTGCGCCGCGGTCCTTTCTGCGGGTGCTCTCTCAGCGGTGGCTGGAAGCTCCTAGGTTGCTGAAACCTCGGCCCGGGGTGACGAAGGTTTCCTTGGACCCGTCCCTGAAACTGCTGATCTTCAGCAATGCGATGCCGATCTCGGTGCGCCCCCTCCCGAGGATGCAAGGGCGGAGGAGTCTATTATACCTGACTCGGAGGGTGTTGGTGAAGGGGCTATGGTGGCTGCTGGCGAACCTCGGCCTTCACACTCCTCCACTGGTAAGATAAGCCAGATATTGACTAGTGAGGGGGCTTATTTGCTCTATCAACATATTCTCTGGGTCAAATCAATTCATGGTTGCCTTGGCCTTGCAGGTCCTGACCCTTTACTTCCCACCGTGGATGTTCTTGGGGAAGGCTCGGCCTGCCGTGATATGGGAGAAAGGAGCGTTCCCTCTTCTTTGCCGTCCCATGTCGAGGAGCCTCCTGCCAGCTCCAGGCCGACGGGAATAGGGTTGGCGATGGTCTCCGCCTCATCCTCCGCAGATTATACGGCTCCGGAGACTGACCTTTCGACCCTGCCGAGTATTCAAATTTTGCAGGCTGCCGAAGAGGAGTTGGCCGCTGTTCAAGCGTCCTTCCGTGCGGAGCTGGTTTCTCTTGTGGCAGGAGCGGCGGATTCTATTGCGTCTTCTTCGGTGCTGCCAGCCACACTCCCGTTGACACCGGCCTCCACGGAGACTCTGGACGAGGTGACGCACGACGTGGTCGACAGCTTCTATCGTCATTTGAAAAGGGGCATAGACGCTGCGATGGAGCGGAGGACCCTATTTTCTCTATCTCTCCAGTGTGCCTGGGGTCAGATTACAACCTTGAAGTCCCTTTCTGGCGGGGTAGGATTGGCTGCACTGCTGGAACCTAAGCTGACAGAAGCTGATCAGCTTGTGACCCAACTACTGGCGATACGACAGGCGGGCTTGCCTACTGCGATCGAGCGGGAGCGGGGCTTCCTTCTTGCTGCTCGGGATATGATTAAGCTAGCCCAAGATACGGCCGGGCCAGTTGTACGGGGAGACCTTGATAAGTTCTCTGCTTTGTATGACCAGCTGGGTCGTAGGAGTCAGGCTTGCCGTGCTCGGGAAGAGTCTGCTTCTCGTGGAATCGCTGACACGAAGGAGCGTATTCTTGGACTTCAGCAGGAATTAGCCTTCTTAGAGTCAGAGTTGGAGACTGCTCAGGCGGAGCAGGCGTCAATCGTTCGGGAGGCCGAGAAGGTTTCCCGATCTTCTGATAACCTGGAGCGGGCCTTTAAGAAATTTGAGGATAACTGGCAGGCTCACGCTCACCTGGAGGACGAGGCGGTGCTGACCCACGAGGCGGAGCGTCGAGCCTCCCAGAGGTTCGAGCGGTCGGTTATTTTGCTGACGGACCGTCTCAGGGCGTTATGTGCCCCAGAGCAGTGATCAGCTGTCTGTTTTCTTTGCTTTCTCTCTTCTTCTTTTTTTGTAAGGGATGTGATCCCAAATGAAATAGTACGTTGAATTTTGAATAAATGAGCATGTTTCAACTCATCATCTCTTTCTTGTACTTGTGGCGTCTGTGAAATTGGGCTTGCTGGGGGATTATTTGTGGACCTGTTATCCTAGGCGTACCTTGGTTTTAGGTACGGATAACAAGTTTGGACAGGATGTTCGGAACAGCCGTGGCGAAGTGGTCATGGATGTTCTCGGTGCTAGAAAAAAAGAATATCGTAGAGCAGCTGGGCTCCTGGGGCATGGTGGGGTGGTGGATTTATGCCAAGAAGCTTAGCAAAGGAATATTTGTGGACCTATTATCTTTGGCGTACCCTGGTTCGGGATACAGATAATAGGGCGAAAGAAAAACCAACATATTTGCTCAGAGGTTTTGAGGACATGGCAAGCATGAGGGTTTTACCGTGGAATCTTCCTGCTCAGAGGTAATGAGGACATGGCAGGGGAGGTTTCACGGAAGATATTCATGGTCAACAGCGGACATTTGTGGACCTATTATCCTTGTCGTACTCCGGTTGTGGGTACAGATAATAGGTCGAAAGGAGACCAACATACTTGCTCAGAGGTAATGTGGACATGGCAAGCATGAAGGTTTCTTCGACGGAGCCTTTCCACTCAGAGGTAATGATGACATGGCAGGAGTGGGCTCAATGAAGAGGGGGTACATAGAACGACTCAGAGGTAGGAGAACGTGGAAGTTCTATGTGAGGGGGCGGTTTGTTTTTGGTGGAAGTGAAAACGACTCAGAGGTAATGAGGACATGGCCGTTTTTTTAGAAATTTGTGGATCGATTACCCTTTTTTGTGCACTGGGAGTGCGGGTAGTGGATCATGAGGGAGGATCTCTTCCAGGAAGAAAGTTCAGAGGTATAATCGTACGTGACTTATTATCTAAAAGAGTGACCGGAATGTGAGTTCAGAGGCACCATCGGGTACATAACTCGGTAATTTAAAATATCGAAAAAGTGGGAGTCCAGCGACACCAGCGGGTACATGACTCGATAATCTGAAAGGAATGTGGGAGTGAGTTCAGGGGTACCAGTCGGTACATGACTCGATAATCTAAAATGTTGTGGGTGTGAGTTCAGTGGTACCAGCCGGCACATGACTCGATAATCTGAAATGTTGAGGGTGTGAGTTCAGTGGTACCAGTGGGTACATGACTCAAAGACCTTGTAGCGAATGTCGTTCAGACATAATATTTCTTTAGGAACTTGCCGTTGACGGGCAGCATGAGCAAGTCTCCATTTTGCTTTGCAAGGCGGTAAGCACCGTTGGAGAATACCGTCTCAATGATAAATGGGCCTTCCCACTTTAGCTGGAATTTGCCGACGGTCTTGTGAGTCATGACCATTGGCCTCCGAACTGCCAAGACGAGATCGCCTACCTGGAATGTTCTGATTTTGACCTTCTTGTTGAAGGCTCCTGAGATGCGTGCTTGGTACAGCTCGATCCTTTGCTGAGCTAGGAGGCGCTTTTCATCTAAGGCCTCTAACTCTTGCAGCCGACGTTGGTAGTTGTCGTCTGTCGTTAATTGATGTGTGAGGGCTACACGTAGTGAGGGGATCTGGGTCTCCAAGGGGAGGACTGCCTCACTTCCGTATACCAGGGAGAATGGTGTATTTTCGGTGGCTGTTCGGACTGTGGTGCGATAAGCTCATAAGCATTCGCCGAGCTTCTCGTTCCAGTCGTGTTTGTTGGAGGAGACAAACTTCTTCAGGAGTTTGATGATTGTTTTGTTGAATGCCTCTGCTAACCCGTTTGCTGCCGGGTTGTATGGTGTCGAAGCGACATTCTGAATACGGTGCTTATCGCAAAATCGATAGAATGCGTGGCTTGCAAACTGCGAACCATTGTCATGGATGATCCTTCGGGGCAATCCAAAGCGGTAGAGGACGTGATGCTTAAGGAATCTGATCACGTTTGAAGTCTTAACTTCTGTAAATGGGACAGCTTTCGCCCATTTGGAGAATTAATCCGTGATCGCAAGTATGAAGCGATGTCCTCGGGAGGAAGGTGGGGTGATTCGACCAATGATGTCCATTCCCCATGCTTCGAATGGCCAGGACGCCACCGTCGGATGTAAAAATTCGGATAGTTGGTGGATGAAGTCCGCGTGGACTTGGCAAGCTTTGCACTTTCTAGCATAATCTATCGCGTCTGCCACCATCGTGGGCCAGTAGTAGCCCATTCGGCGAAGGCGATCTTGTAGTTTTGGGCCGGGCTGATGGGCCCCGCAGACACCGTCATGAGCTTCTCGCACGGCTTCTTTGGCTTCTGCGTTCGACAGGCACCGGAGTAATAATCCGTCATAGGAGCGGCGATACAGCATCTTCGTCTCTGTATCGTAGAAGAATCTGAGAGAACGTCGTCTGACAGAAATGGCTTCCTTTGGGTTCTCTGGGAGGATGTCGTAGACGACGAAGTCGATGAATGGCTGTCTCCAGTCTGGTGCTTCGTCGACCGTCTGGGCGGAATAACTCGCCACGAATTGAATATTGTTCTTGGGGCAGACCAGTTCATGGCCTATCACGTCAACCGAATGATGAGCTTGGTTTGGCACTGCTAAAGAAGCGGCAAGGCCTGCTAGAGCATCAACTTCGATATTTTGGAGTCTGGGGACGTGCTCGATGAAGAATCCCTCAAACGATGAGATAATGTTGATCGCAATTTGATGGTAGGGGATCATGTCTTCATGGCGGACCTCGTATGAGCCCCGGATCTGATTGACGATTAGTTGGGAGTCGCCGTACACTTCAAGGTATTCTACCTCCAGCTCGCTTGCCAGTTGGAGACCAATGACCAGAGAGTTATACTCGGCCACATTGTTAGAGCAGGGTTCTGTGAGGGAGTAGGCACGATTGATCACCAGCCCAGTAGGAGAAATCAATACCACTCCGACCCCAACGACGATGTTTTCCTTGGGTCCGGTTCTTGAAGCGCCATCGAAGAACATCCGCCATATGTTATCGTGGGTGGCTGTATTCGAATCGACGACCTCATCTGGGATCTCTTCATATATTCTGGATGACTCCGATCCTGGGTGGGCTGCCAAGAAGTCTGCCAGGGCTTGACCCTTGACAGCCTTCTGCGGGACGAAGATCATATGATAGGGGGACAGCAATATTGCCCATGTAGCGAGGCAAGAGCTGAGTGCCCCTGGTTTAGTCATGAGGACTCTGAGAGGGTTGATTCGGGAGATCACATGTATGGTTTGCCCTGTGACGTAGTGCCGCATCTTTTGAATGGCGAACACCAGGGCGAGGCATTCCTTCTCCACAGCGGTGTATCGGTGTTCTGGCCCAATCATCATTCGACTGAGGTAATATATAGCTTGCTCATGGCCTGCATCGTTGTTTTGTGCCAACAAAGCACCAAGAGAGTGTTCTATTGCCCGTACATAGAGCATGAATGGTTTTCCAGGAACCGGGGCTACCAAAACTGGAGGATTTGATAAGTATTCTTTGATGCTGTCGAAAGTACGCTGGCATTCCTCGTCCCATACGAATGAGACTCCTTTCTTCATGAGGTGCGTGAATGGTCGGCATCGCCCGGAGAGATTGGAAATGAACCTTCTGATGTAAGCTAGCCTTCCTTGGAGGCCTCTAAGTTCGCGGAGATTTCTCGGGGGAGCCATCTCCATGATCGCCTTTGTTTTCTCGGGATCTACATGGATACCTTTGGCAGTGATGATGAAGCCTAAGAACTTTCCGCTGGATACGCCCAGAAAGGACTTCGTGGGGTTCATCTTCAAATTGTGCGTTCGCATTAGATCGAATACCGTCTTTAGATCCTGTAGATGGTCTCCCTTGCTACGGCTTTTAACGGCTATATCGTCAACGTAGCACTCCACCGTCATGCGTAAGTGGTCTCTAAAGATGATGCTCATGGCTCTTTGATATGTGGCGCCAGCATTCTTTAAGCCGAAAGACATGACTGTGTAGCAGTACGTGCCGATCGGTGTTCAGAATGATGTATGCTTTTCGTCGTCAGGAGACATTTTGATTCGGTTGTATTCCGAGAATGATATGCGTTCGAAGCCGCAAGTATTGTCGATCATGATGTCTGTGATAGGAAGGGGGAATTCATCTTTGGGGCACGCCTCGTTCAGGTTGCGGAAGTCGATGCAGATTCGAATTTTCCCATTCTTCTTGAGGACGGGTACTATGTTGGCGACCCAGTCTGGATAAAGTTGCTGTCTATCAGTTTGTTGACCTCGGCTTCGATCGCGTCCATGATGCCCGGACGAAAGCGTCGCTGTTGCTGCTTGACTGGCTTTGCATCCGGCCATATGTTGAGTTTGTGGAGAGCAACGTCAGGATTTAACCCTGACATGTCTTTATAGCTCCAGCGAACACATCAATATACTCTCTGACAAGTTCTAACAGCGACTCCTGTTCTTCGTCAGTTAGGTTTTTACTGATGAAAATCGGTTTTGAAGAAGATTCGCTGCCGAGATCTACTTGTATGACCTCATCTTCAGTAGGAGGTTCTCTCAGTTCGAACCGCTTTTCCTATTGTGCGTCCAATTGTTGGGCCCATGGCTCAAGCTCGAGGATTTCGGGGATATCTTTGTCTTCCTCGTAAGCGTCGGCGAATGCCATGTTGACTGACATGACTTGTCTGAATACATCTCCGATGCTGGTATCTGAGTCGGAAGTTGGTGATCCGGTTGAATGTGACTGCCAGTCGCATTCTTTGTCTGAACTTTCAGGGATCGTAGTAGGCGTTACATACCCTAACCCGCATCGAGTTTTGTTATAGTAGTTCCATGGTTTGCCCGCCGGGGCTGGCGACTTCAAAGGTAATCGTCGCCCAGTGCCGTAGTTCAATCCTGGCATCGTCTCTAGATCATACCCCTGTTTCTGCATGAGATATTTGGATTGAGGGCTATAGAGATACAGAGGCAGTCTCCCAGCATCTGACCCGAGGTCGACTTCTTCTATGGCGAGGGGATGCGGGTTGTTCGTCCGGCCGAAGATGATCAGATGGTCTCCTCTCTCGAATATTCGGTAAGCGTCTTCTACTGGAGTAAGCTGGATCGCGGTGTACACATTTGTCACCTGTGTGTGTAGGTGAGCGCCTATACCGTGTTCCATAGTATACATTGTACATAGCTTATTGAGCTCGGTGTAGTTCAAAGATAACCCTTTATTGATGAAGTAAGGTATCTTTTCTAGGGGGATTACATCATCAGCGGAGGGGACATCAGTGTGGGCAGCCACATACTTGGCTAGCTCCGGTTTCTCTTCGGCTACCCCCTGTGTGAACGAAGATTGAGATGACGACCTGGGAAGCTTGATTGTCAGTGGTTCGGTTGATGGAGCAGAGCGTGGAGTTGTTGGCAGACTAGCGACCCCCAGTTTGGCATTTGATGTGGGGCGAGGAGTGGCTGGTTCGCTAGAAGTGTCAGACCTCGCATCGGAGTGATGACCCTTTCTGGGAAGGCGTATCGTCATGGGCCTATCCGAGGGGTTGAGCTTCCTTGCTTGTGGTTGGCTGACTCTTGGTAGCCTGATTGTCAGTGGCTCAGTTGTGGGTCTCGGCACTTGGCCGGACCTTGGCAGCCGGATTATCATTTGCTCCTCCTGCGCTGAGAGGCTGATTGCGTCCTTCCGCAGAGTGGCGGTAAGGGGTGCAGACTTGCCTGGCTTGCGAGCTTGGAGGTGGATCGTCAGGGGTCCTTCTGATCCCGTGGCTGTTTCGGTATGAGTTTGTGCGTCTCCTTCATCAAGGTGCCGCTTCGACTTTTCGTATAAGCAGGAGTCCGAGTAGTAAGATTCGACCCCTTTGAAGGGATCGATATCAGCAAATTCTGTCTTCACGAAGCCGTGTTTGTCGACATATTTGAAGTACTGGTGTAGCGTGGAAGGCACGATCATATAATCGTGTATCCATGGGCGCCCCAAGAGGATGTTGTAAGAAGTGTCTGCATCTATGACGTAGCAGATGACTTCGGATTGGAGGTCGCCAATTTGATACTTCAGACGAATCTTTCCAATAGGGTAGCTCCTGCCCGAATTGAAGCCGCTGATGGCGGTGCTTGTAGGTATCAGGCGATGCATTGGGATGCGGAGATGATGTAGCAGACCCTTCGGGATGATATTTATGGAGGACCCAGGATCAATGTGCATCCGGTCCACCTTTACGTCGCCGATGTATCCAGTATAGTATAATGAGAGATCGTGCAGGTTGGTTTTGATGAGCATATCCTGCGGGGTGAAGACGATATTGGGCATTGCTTCCGTACACGCGCTGTCTTGGAGATCTGAGGGCTGATTGTCTCCCGTGAGGTTGGCCTGAGCTAAGTATGCGTCGGTATTTTGGAGTGCATCGCTCAAGGTCGCGCGGACATCCTTCGAGAGCCTTAGGAGTTCATATAAGGACAATTTGGCCGGTGTATTGGCCAATTGTGCCAAGATGTCGAAGTTGTAGGGCCTCTCCAGCCCCTGAGGTGTCTCCTTTCGGAGAGATTTATCGAAGCGAGTCTCCTTCGGCCTAGGCTTGTCGGTCGTCGAAGGCTGAGCCGGTCCCGGAGCATCAGTGGTAGTGGGCGGATGATCATCCGTTGAGTTCTCAGCCACGGGCTGAGATTGTGCTCCAGATCGAGTAACAACGGCCGTGACTTCTTCTTCATCCGCCGAGGCGGTACGGCATGATCTGACTTTTCCACTTCTCTTCTTGTGAATGAGAGGCATTGTAGACTGAGTCACCTCGTGAACCAGGTCCGGATGTACCCACATAATTTTTCCTCGCGATGTAGTGAGAGGTACTAGACCGACAGCTTGATCTCGAGCGGGCGGAAGATTAGCAATTTCTATCGTTGCCAGAGGGATGGATATAACACCGTCTTGAGTCTCTGTTGGAGGGAAGCTGCCGAATTACATGGACACCATGTTGGCTGCTACGGTTACCTCCTCGAAATCGATGGCTAGAGAGTTCGAATCGATAAGGTTTTGGATGTACCGTTTTAGTTGGTAGCAGTCGTGTGTAGCATGGTGGACGTAGCGGTGGTAATGGCAGAACTTTGGGTTCTCCAAGTCAGCCGGCCGAGGCTCCCGTCTTGGTGGAGGGAGCTGGATTCTATCTCCTTGTATGAGCATGTCCAAGATAGGCTTGACGTGGCTGTCTTCAAAAGAGTAAGTGATTTGAGGCCATTATTTGTCTGCTGGTTGTGACTCGGGCTTCTGGGCCGCGTCGGCCACCATAGCCTGCTTGCCTCTGTTGTCCCGATTGTTGGAGGGGCTACCCCTATTATCAGTGTTGGTGCTGGGACGCTTGCCCTTGTTCTCTCAATCCGAGATATGCAACCCCAGTTGGCGAGCCTTTCTTAATTGTTCCTCGGTACTTGTAGCACTGATGATAAAAGCCTTCCAGTCCTTGAATTGACTTTCGCCCATCCAGAGACTAATTGTTGGAAGCAATCTCTTTTGGCAGATTTCAATCAAGGAAGAATCCGGATTGCCGGATGGTAACTTCATTGCGGTTTGACGAAATCGCTCAATGTAATTCCTCGTCAGCTCTTTCTCTCCTTGGACGACGTCCATGAGGGTAGACATTGTGACGTCCTGGCCTACCTCGTAGAACCTCTCCAAGAACAAGCGTTTGAAGCCAGCGAAGGAGTGGATACAATTGTCCGGCAGGTTGCGGTACCAGTCGAAGGCGACTCCTTCCAATGCCATGATGAATAACCGCGTGAGGATAGCGTCATCATGAGGCAGATGGTCGGTGGTGACCTCGAAGTAGGTGATGTACCGACTTGTTGAGGTCTTGCCATCATAGGGGTTGATATTGAACGGCTTATATCTTGGTAGGAATGGAACATCCCTCCATTCAGCAGGATATGGTTGCCGTATTCTGAAGTCTTGAGAGTTTTCTCGGGCGTGGAACATGGCTCGGAGCTCTTTAACTTCTCTCCTTACTTTTCGGGTCTCATTTGTCGCAGTAGGAGCCGTTACTTCGGAAGGATTATTGCTCGGGTTCGGTGCCGCTGAATTTGAATCCATATTGTTTGTAGGACCCGTACTTGTTTGGCCAGGTGTCACCCCTTGCAGAGTAGGAAGAGCCGCTTTGATCTCGTCTACAGACTTGACCAAGGCGTACAGTATGGCCTCCAAAGTGTCGATGCGTTGGCGATCACTGGAACCACCTTGATTGTTGTCCGTCATGAATACCGTCCTTACGTGAGGAGTGACGGAAGGGACGGTGGAGGGTGTGCCCTCTGAGTCATACCCGTGCATCGAGAAATCATCGGGGTAGGTGGGAATATTCTCTTCGGGTTCGGACTCGGAAGGAACAGTACCCCCAGCCTCGGAGCTTGCTTCATCTTGAGAGTCATGGATGTCATCGGGTCGTCGGCATCTATTGTACCTGACGGGAGGGTTGTTTCCCCGGGCTCATCTCCCTGAAACATCGGATTGTCGTAGAAGTTCGGAGGAGTGCTACCCCCAGCTCCCTCGACCCTCAGCGGTGCGGACGATGAATCTCCCATTGCAGCAGATTTTGTCTTCGAACGAGTGTGTTGGTATACTCCGGTGGAGGGCAACCGTTTAGCCGATAATTTCTTAGCTGTAGTGGTTGATATTTTTGGACTGGAGATGCTTGTCTTCTTCCCTCTCCCCTCGGCGGGGATTTTCTGTGCGGAATTGCAGGAGACAACCGGAGGTGCCTCGTCCTCCGAGCTCGGATGCTGTAATCTTTGGAAGACGGACGACCGGTCTTCCGTCACTGCCGTGTTGTTGCAGCAGCAGTTGACGATGATCTGGGTGCAGTGACGTCCATGTGAGGACTCTTTGCACGCCGAGGCCCCTTCTCTTTCCTTGTGTTTGTGGAGGATAGCCTCACGCAGGTCAGAGGAACCACTTTGTCCGTTTGTCGCTGGGGACTAGACTCGAGCGGTCCTATACAACTTCCCATCAGAGGCCCGCGTGACAATCAGCGGGACGCCCCGATAGTCGGAGGTTGGGGCAGCTGTCTGGGCTTGATGAGCCCGCGCTGCCCTAGACTTCTTCTTTTTAGCACTTGTGGGTGCATAATAAGAAGAGTCCAAGTTGAATACCACAGAGTCTAGCTTATCATCCAGAGAATCATCAGGGTTCGGACCGTACGAGAGACGGTCGAAAACTGATCGAGAGAAGCATGGAGCGGGTGCTATGCGGCTGGGATTGGAAACCGTGCAGGCTGTCTGCATACAGTTGTCTTCTGCCGTCGGATGAGTTCTTATGCGGCTAGGAGTCACGACCGTGCAGGTTGACCGTATGCGGTTGGCATTTGTGGCCGCATGGGTTTTTTTACAAACGATTGACTTTGATAGCCGCATGAGTCTCATCCATGCGGTCGGCAACTGTAGCCGCATAAGTTATACGGCTGATAGATGTGGCCGCATGAGTTTTCTTCATACGGTTGGCGGATGTAGCCGCATGGGCTTTCTCACTGCGGCTAATACCCTTCTGCGGCTCGGATCGCGCAGAGTTTCTCTTTGCCCCTGCAAGTCCAGCATCATAGTATTTTCTTCTGCCGGACTTGGGGACAGCAGAGTTGTCTACGGTCTGAAGTGGGGCCGCAAGAGAGTCCTTCTCGCCGTCTTGAGCCACAGAGGGTATCCCTTCGAGGGCTTGAGGAGGAGCAAATGATTTTGGTCTCCACTCTTTACGAGCCTTCACGGTGCGGGTGCGCTTCTGGACCGGGCCAGCGCTGCCTTCAGAGAGCATCTCTTCGAATGCCTGTTGGTCGAAGCGGACGACCATCTTCTGTTGTGTGGAGCCAAGTTTGGCTGCATCCGATTGCGTCACCAACTCCTCAGCCGTAGAGAAGTTAGTCTCCAGCAGAGTCGCCATTGTGTCTGCCATGAAATATAAAGGAACAGAACAATTATCGGAGGACCGGACTTTTACTTCACGTTACAGACTCGCTTGTACAAAGAAAGCCTAGGGACGAAAACCTAGGTACAGCAGTCTAAGTACAATTGTTTATTTTTGATTCTGGGGGGTGACGATAGAGGCTCGGGAAAGCGGCGGCCGCTCTGCCTTACTCCTTGGACGATCGGTATGCAGCCTTGGCTCGTGGAAGATCTGCTTGGCGTGGACGAAGAAATGCTCTTCTTGCTCTCCTCGTGTTGCTCTCCTGGCTTCTCTCTCTCTGTGGTTATCGAAAAGGGGGAACTCTCTCCGTATATCTGTCTCTTTTTTTTTATTCTTTTGTTGCCGGGGGTCTGTGCAAAGAAATGATGCTGGCTATTTATAAGAGTGGGGGGTGATCATTAGGGTTTGCTAATGATCATTTGTTTGAAATGTCGGCGCTCCTTCAATCTATCTGAACCCTTGATCCTGATTACAATGAATCTAGGCCATTAATGCAGATAGCACCGAATCTTGTGAGCAATTAATGTTAACTGCTTTAAATCTTCATGATTGATTATACTAATATCCGATTGCTCGCCACGTGTCCCATTGGCTTGATGATAAATGATATGCCCTGATCTCAGTAATTATGATGATGATGTCAAATATATTTGTTGGGATTCGGTTAAATCCTTGATTGATCCGATGCCACGTATTTTAATTGTGGGTCCTGCCAGAGCCGCATGGGATAGGCAAGACTTGAACCGCAGGGAGATAATCTTCATGAGCCGCATGGGACAGTGCTTTATTGAGCCGCAGGGGATGAACTCTCAATGAGCCGCATATGCATAATCTCTACGAGTCGCATAAGCTAGTGTTGTATTGAGCCGCAGGGACTGGGTTCTCGGTGGGCCGCATATGGCTGATTTCTGCTGGCCATATAGGGTGACTTCTTAGGGTGTCGCATGAAGCTGTTCCCCATTTAAGCCGCATAAGACGTACCACGTGGCAATCTAGGACTTCTGTCGGATCGGGTCAGAGATTTTCTTCTTTTCCCGAAGAGTCTGTCATTATGGCAGAACCATTATGATGCTTTATGTCAGAGCCGTCACGATCGTCGAGTCGTGTCAGGGCATTAAATGAGGCCACTACTCAAATGGCCAGCTGTAGGGAATGATCCCAAGGGGGGATGTGGCGTCGATCGGGCCGCATATTCCTGCTAAACCGCATACACTCCCGAGCCGCATGAGACTGAGAGTCTTCTTTGAATCGCGTAAGGCAGCTCCTGTATGAGCCGCATGGACTTCTTCCCAGAGCCGTATGGACCATTACTCTGATATTTTCCATGCTTCTACAACTAGGCTTTAAATTGCTAAGTCATAAGTCATTGACTTAAACCATAAGTCATGAACTAACTTCACTTAAGTAATCCTTCCTACCTTAAAACTAATTCCCAATGACTAAAAGTAGGTTAACTAGAGTTAGACTAGGGTCACCAACTAGGGTTAGTTCTAGGTTAGTCTACAAGTCTCAACTAGTCATGACTAACACAACACATAGCAATATTTAATTAATATTAAATTCACACAAATTCCCATAAATCATAATAAATTCAAATAAATCCTAAAATGGCCAAAATACCCTCTAGGCTAGAATGTACTAGTCAAACATCTTAATCACATGGCTAGGCTCTAAGGTTACACTAGTCAAACACCAAAATCATAAGTCATAATTTAAAACAGTTTTAAAATGATTAAAAATTACCAAAAATCATATTATCATTTAAATATCATAATTAAATAAATTAAAATACAAAATTTCAAAATTATCCTCATTTTAGAAATTGGGTGTTACAAGTCTACCCACCTTAGAAAAATTTCGTCCTCGAAATTAAAATGGTAGTAGTCTTCTAGGTCAAACACCCCACAATCAGAGTCTCAAACATACCGTCAGATAATCATATGCGTCTGTCCAAAATCATGATACTCAGAATCTTCGTCATGCTAGTGAGCAAGGCTATGATAATCACAGAGTCCTCGACTAAGGTACATACCTCTAGAATTATGGTATTTAAAATTTTTGCATTGCCGCATGCTTGACAGCAAAAACCTTAAATTCCTACACCCGAGAAATACATCCAAAATCTGACTATATGTCCTCACAATGCCAGCTATCATGACTACAGAAGACTCTAGATTCCATAACTTAGGCGACCTGGCCCATACGACTTATCTCGGAAGAAAAACCAAATCGAAAAGAAATGCCAGATCAAAACTTATCGACAATAAGGAAGCAGATAAGAACAGATGGAATTGAATTTTAAGATAGATATAATGAGGCAAGGTGGGAATGGAATCGAAAAGAACAGAACCTGCAAGCACCTCTCCCACTGCCTGAGCATCCTCGACTGACATGGCATAAGCTCGCCCCTGCTGGCCTCCTCCAGCCTGATGCTGATACTGCACAAATCTCTGCTGCTGCGTCGATAACGGTCCCCGCTGCTGACCTACCAGAGCCTTGGCTCCTCCTCCTGGTGATGTGCCTATGTACTGGGAACACTCCCTCAGCTGGTGGTCTGCAGTTCTACATAGTAGGCACCTGCCCAGCCTCCTCCTGCACTCACCCCATCCATGCCCCGGCTTCTTGCAGTAGGTGCAACTGACTGCCTGCTGTCTGGGTGCCTAATGCTGTCTGGGCTGCTGCTGTCCCTGCTGAGGACCATGACCCTGGAACTGCTGCTGAAACTGATGCTGAACGTGCGGCCTCTTGGCCGGTCCTCCGCTACTGCTGCCTCCCTGGGAGTCTCGCCCCCTCTTGAGCCTAAGCTCAAGATCGTCCTCTGCAGCTAAAGCGTCCACCAGGATCTCCTCAAATGTAGTGCTGCGGGCATTCTTGGTGTAGGACTTGACCTCCTTTACCAAGCCCTTCCGGAACCTCCGGGCCTTCGTCGTCTCCGACAGGTCCTCCATAAATCTGCTCAGGCGGCAGAACTCTCCTGCGTACTCCTCCACGGACTGGCTCCCCTGGACTAGGGCCTCGAACTGGGTCTCGAGGGCTCCCAGCGCTGCGTCTGGAAAGAACTTCTCCTTGAACAGCTTCTTGAATGCTACCCAAGTCTGTCCTGCTGTACCGACCCTCGGGTCGGTCTGGTACCATGTGCGGGCCAGATCCTGCATCAAGCTGGCCGCTGCCTCTATCTGGAGCCTCGTCGGGATCTCGACCAACCTGAAAATCTTCTCCATATGCTCGATCCACTCATCGGCATACAAGATCCCCTCTGTCCCTCGGAAGTCTCTCGGGTGCATCTTCTGGAAATCTTGGATGCCCTTCTTCCGTGGCTGGTATGGTTGTGGGGCTGCCGCTGGCAGAGCTACGACTCTTTCTACCGCAGTCATTGCCAGCTCAATGCCTCGTGTGAGCTCTGCTGTGTGCCTCTGCTGCTGGGTCTGCTGACCCTCCATGTACTGCCGAAAGAAGGCTAACAGCTGTACGGTGTCAACTGTCCCTGCAGGTGGCTGCTGCTGCTGATGAAGTACATCCGGAATCACCGGACTCAGCTCATGCCTCAATACTGGTGGGGCTCCTCCAAAAGCTGCCAAAACGCCTACCCCACCTGGCATGACTGGGGCTGCGGTACCAGGGGCTGGCTGCTGAGTATGAGAGGTGACAGACCTCTCATCGGCGGCCCCTGGCCGTGGCGATGCGATCGCGTCTCAACCATCCTGGAGACACAGATCAAAAGAAAACAATTGCTGAGAATGAGTCGAAATATCAAAGGAGGACAGTTTAAATTCAAGGAAGACAATAAGCGGCAAAATGTAGATATACGGAATCTGAATAAGAGTTTTTCCTATTTGTGATTGAGTACCTTCAAAAATATCCTAATCCTACTGCAGGCTGTAGTGGTACTCTAGTTCGAATACCACTACACAAACTCGACCTGCATGGGCCACCACTAAAAATGTATCACGACCCGCACCCACTGTGAGGGTACGAGAACGTAACAACGCCCAGCCTACGCCGCAGTGTCGGCTGTAGAACGCTGTCCTAGGTCAATCATCTAACAATATAAAGGTACCTGTACAGTATATACACTCCTAATGGAGGTGACATAACAGAACAGTCTCAATCATATCTAAGGCAGATACAGAATAGTAAAGGTAGATAGAGATATCAAAAGCACAATGTAATACAATTAAGAGGGAGAAAAACTAAGTGTCTAAGATAACAACTCAAGAACATCCAGTTCAATACAAGTCTCTAAATATAACAACATCTCAGAAGAACAACTGAAAATCAAATTACAAAGATGAAAGAAAACTAAAGCCTAGCTATCTAGCCTAGACTCTGGGAGTAGCATCCTGTACTGCAGCTGGATCCTCCAGAGAAACCAGGTCGCAGGTGTCGTCTAAGCCTGCTCCGTAATAGGTGGTACATAGGGCCTCCTCCTCATCCTCTGTAATATTTTCAACAGGTCCAGTCAGGATAGGAGCGAGTACGGTACATCTCAACAGATCATAGCAGGTTAGAAAATATAATCATACAGTAAAGTAAGATACATGAACTCAAAAAATAGTATATAAACAGAGAGAGAACTGTAATAGAAATATCAACTATACATAGAGAGCTAATAGTGACTACTGAGTCAGAGTAAAATATAAACATGTGAATGGCATAGGAGATTCATGACTACAGCTAAGAGAGTGATTCATGACTACAGCTACTGGGATAATATTCACATGTCTATTTCTACTCCCCCATCCGCAATCGATACACAAAGATCTGTTCAAGTTATGTTAAGATTCGTAAAACTTCACATGGCTCATAAAATGAGTGATACGTAAAGGTGATTCATGATGGCTCTGTGAACATGAGAGTACATGTGTCACAAGAGATTCGTGAATCAGAGGAAGCATAGAGATACGTGATGATTCGTTAAACGCACAAAACATGCAGTATCCGATGCTCCCGAGGGGGATAACATCTCATGAAAAGATCCATATAGTACCATTCCGTGTGACCAACGTGACAGTATCAAGTAAAGTAATTTAAAGCAGAAAAATAATTCTAAACAGGATATGAAATGATCAGAGAATGTACTCGCCTGGTATCCTGAATATCCAAAAAGAATATACTGTCCGAGGAGTGGTGTCTGTCTCCTATAGAACAGTACAAGTCACAACAAGTCTAAAATAAGGAAATAGACTGCTACAATGCATCTACATGAAGTTTGCGGTCAATCTAGGCTAAAGTCAATCTTTGGTCAACTCTAGTCAACCCTAACAGTCAAACTAGGTCAGTTCTAGTCTAAATAAGTCAAACTAGGTCAAACGAGGTTAAACTTGGTCAAACTAGTCTAGGTTGGTCAAACCTGGCTTAACTAGTCAATTCTAGGTCAACTAGCTAAATATCACACAAGTCACCCTAAGCCTAGCCAGCCTATTCTAGCAAGCACACACCATTACAAGGCCACACAAGCCATAACACACATTTCATATATAACATATATGTATATACACTCATATATACATAGCATGTATACACATTCAATCAATAGGCATATTTCCACATTAGGAACCATAGGCTATATGCCAAACCTATAGTCTATATCACACATTTCACACATTATACAAATCAACTAATTTAGTATAGGCAATATATGTGTATATCACATTATTATCATTTAAGCATATAGAATTATATATATACATATATATATGCATAGAGTGATAGGGGGAAAATGGCATGTGTGTATGTGTGATACAACATTATGTGAGTGGGGGTGTAATGTGTGTGTGTGTGTCAATAGGATAACAGTGCACTAGGTTTTCATGTGTGTGTGTGTCTAGATTATCACATAGGTTCCCAGTTTTTAGTGTGTGTGTGTGTGCACATTTTTAAGAGTGTGAGTGTTTGTGTGTTCCATGTGTGTAGTGTCTAAGTATAGGCATGTGTGTGTGAGTGAATGAAGGAAATGTGAGGGTGTGTGTGTGTGTCTTTTAGTACAGGAATGACAGGGAGTGTGTGTGGACATATATACATTATGTTCAAAGTGACAGGATTTAATAGGATAGGGGGGGTGTGTGTGTGTGTGGGTGTTGTGTGAGAGGAGTGATAGGTTGTGAGGACAGTATGCACATGAAAAGTGAGAGAGAGAACCCCAAACAATACACAATATCTCAGATTTTTTAGTCCTTACACAACATGAAGGTTCAGAAAAATCAGTTTAAAAAGAAGGGGAAAAACAATTCACGTAAACCTACACTAATCATAGGTTTTTGACATTAAAAACTGAAGAATAGGCTTGATATGTTCCCAGGTTTCCTTCATTTGCTGAAATTCAGTTTTAAATACATTGTATCTCTCAGTTATTGACAAATCAGTGAACCAAAACTCATTCAGTTTACTACATTCAAACAGTTAACCCCACAACCCCACCTTCATGTATGAACTCTCATTCATTGTTTAACAGTAATCAACATCCAAACATTCACATGTGCATCTCATTTAACAATTAATCATTGAATCTTATTTCAGTTTTAATACCACTAAACTAACACTAATATCACAAAAAAATTAGTTTAAATATGCAAAACGTAAAACCCAAAACTGAAACAGTGAATGGGTTTCAATGTGTATCAGTCCATAATGGAAATCCCAGAATTTGAAATGAAAATCCATTAAAATCAATTTAAAATGGTTGGTAATAGAAGTGTAACATGTGTACGTGTCCAACATGTCAATTCGTATCCAAAACAGCATGTCAATTCGTGTCCAAAACAGCATGACACAACGTGTCCATATCCTACGAACACCTTCCAGGCACGCACAGACACTCACAGTTTAGTGTAGTCTCGTGCACGTGTGCCAGTCGGTCTAGGACACGACACACGACATGACACTACACGTGCGTGTGTCCATGTGTTCACCTAGGGTAGGGCTACGTGTGTGTCACCCTGCAACGTGTCCATGAGTCCCATAGACACGATACGACACGCGTATCAGTGGTGTCTGTGCACTCGCACAGCAGCCCGCGCGCGACAGCGCACGACCCGTGCGAGCTTAAAAGCTCCGTGCACAGTCTACGAGACACTCCCAAATTTTGGGAGTGTGGTCGCAGACAATGCTCCACGGTTCACCCCAAAAATTAGGACACGGCGTGTCCTGTGTCCAGAGAACTGGACCCCGAGATGCAGAGCACGTCCAATGTGCTCGTGCAGCGTGTCCACGTGCAAAAATAGGACACAAAATGACACAAAACACTAGGACACCTTCACAAAAGTTAATGTACACATCAAGATCTACAAATCTATGTAATTACATTTCAAAAATTTGAAAATTTATTCCTATGTGGCATTTCTACAAACACCTATGTTGCGTTTGGTTCATTGTAATGTAATCATAATCGTAATGTAATTGGGTTTTGTAATGTAATTGAGTTTGTAATGTAATGGAATTACAATTACATTACTATGTTTGGTTGAAACATGTAATCAAACCATGTAATGTAATGTTAATTGCATTCATGTGTTTGGTTTACCATGTAATGTAATTGAATTTTTAATTTAATATTTTTTTAAAATACAACATAAAATTTAAAAAGTTGATCAATACAAAAATTCAAAAATTTAAAAAGAATAAAGAAAAAAATTAAAAATTAAAAATAAATAATAAAAAAGGGGGAAAATGGTTTGTTTTCTGCTAAAAAAGACCAACAACGAAAAAAAAGATAAAAAATAAAAAAAAACCAAAAATGACAAACGAACAAAACAGAAGGAAAAAAAACCAAAAATGAAAAGGCGATAAAAAAGAAAAACGACAAAAAAAGATCAAAAATGTGAAAACCATAAAAAGTGACCAATAATGATAAAAAAAATGACTAAAAACAAAAAAATTGACAAAAAAAAAACAATAAATGAAAGGAAAAAAAAAGGACGAAAAACGACAAAAAACAAAAAAAAGAGCAAAAAATGAACAAAAAAAGAAAAAAAATGACAAAAAATGATAAAAAAGAGCAAAAAAATAAAAAACGATAAAAAGGAACAGAAATGACAAAAAACGAAAATACGAAAAAAGACCAAAAACAAGAGGGAATTAAAACGAGCAAAAAACAACAAAAAAATTTAAAAACTTGCAAAAAAAAATCCAAAAACGACAAAAAAGGGAACAAAAACGATAAAAACAACAAACAAAAAGAAAAAAACGAGCATAAACGACCAAAAAAAGTGAAAAAAGACCAAAAAAAGGCAAAAAAAGGATAAAAAAGCGACAAAAAACATGCAAAATCGACCAAAAACGATAGAAGACGATAAAAACGTGAAAATTGTCAAAAACGTACAAGATCGACAAAAATCGATAAATAACATGCAGAAATGGCAAAAAATGTGCAAAATCGACAAAAAAGATAAAAAAAACGTAAAAAAATTTGACAAAAAACGATAAAAAAAGGCAAAAAATGAACAAAAATGACCAAAAAAATGGCAAAAAGTACAAAAAAAAGGGACAAAAATGACAAAAAAAACAAAAACAAACAATAACGAACAAAAATGACAAAAAATGAACAAAAACGACAAAAAAGGACAAAAACAACAAAAAAGAAAAAAACGACAAAAAAACAAACGAAAACAACAAAAAACGAACAAAAATGACAAAAAATGACAAAAAATGAACAAAAACGACAAAAAATGAACAAAAAAAGGACAAAAATGACAAAAAACCGAACAAAAAATGACAAAAAACGAACAAAAATTACAAAAAACGAAAAAAAGACCAAAACAACAAAAAAGGACAAAAACGACAAAAAAAAACAAACAAAAACAACGAAAAAACGAACAAAAATGACAAAAAAGAACAAAAACGACAAAAAACAGACAATCAACAAAAAAAGGACAAAAACGACCAAAAAAACCAAAAAAAAAAACAAAAAACGAACAAAAATGACAAAAAACGAACAAAAAAAAGGACAAAAACGACAACAAACCGAACAAAAATGAAAAAACAAACAAAAATTACAAAAAACGAACAAAAACGACAAAAAAACGAACAAACAAGGACAAAAAACAACAAAAAAAATGACAAAAACGACAAAAAAACAAACAATAACAACAAAAAACGAACAAAAATGACAAAAAAACGAACAAAAATGACAAAAAAAACGGACAAAAAACAACAAAAAACGACAAAAAACAAACAAAAACAAACAAAAACAACAAAAATGTCAAAAAACGAACCAAAAAAACAAAAAAAGGACAAAAATGAACAAAAAAAACAAACAAAAAAAACCAAAAACGAACAAAAATAACAAAAAACGAACAAAAACGACAAAAAACGACCAAAAACGAACAAAACGACCAAAAACGACAAAAAACAAACAAAAACAACAAAAAATGACCAAAAACGAACAAAAATGACAAAAAACGAACAAAAACGACCAAAATCGAACAAAAATGACCAAAAACAAACAAAAACAAAAAAAAAAGACCAAAAACGAACAAAAAGACCAAATTATAGCATACCAACCTTCCGCTTAAGTTGTAATATAATTGCGATTACATAGGTTTTATGATGTAATTGAGTTTAGAAGAAACTGATGTAATGTAATCAAACTTGTAATCGCGATTACATTCCATCTATTTTTTTTGTCCAACCAAACATCCGAGTTAGATTGACAACGTAATATCAATTACATTACGTTGTCCAATCCTGCAAACCAAACGGACCCCTAGTGTATCACTATGATACGTGTCCGATATGGACACAAAATGGACACGAATTGTGTCCAAATTTCGGGGACAGCTAAGAAACCCTAAAACCTAACCTTATATGCAAAGAAATCAGGAAAAACTATGAGTTTAAATGATTTACCTATTGAGTATCAAAACTCAAAAAAAGTTTCAAAGAGGGGATTCCAAATGGCAACTCCAAATTTCCAAATTGCATGCAAACTGAGGTGCTCCTCCAAAATCAGTATATAAACATAAATTAGATCCTATTGCAAAAGACTAGGACTAAAAAGGAGCTAAAATGAATTAATTAGGAATTTCTAAGGTTGGGGATTTACCTCCTTCTAAACTTGAGATCTATTTCCAAGAGAGGCTAACCCTAAATGAAGGAGGCATTAAATAGGGGTGGGAATCCCTAGGTTGGCTGCCATGGGTGGGCTAGGATTGGTCTTGGGCTTAATTCATGGGCCTATGGCTTAAACACTAGGCTTTAAATTGCTAAGTCATAAGTCATTGACTTAAACCATAAGTCATGAACTAACTTCACTTAAGTAATCCTTCCTACCTTAAAACTAATTCCCAATGACTAAAAGTAGGTTAACTAGAGTTAGACTAGGGTCACCAACTAGGGTTAGTTCTAGGTTAGTCTACAAGTCTCAACTAGTCATGACTAACACAACACATAGCAATATTTAATTAATATTAAATTCACACAAATTCCCATAAATCATAATAAATTCAAATAAATCCTAAAATGGCCAAAATACCCTCTAGGCTAGAATGTACTAGTCAAACATCCTAATCACATGGCCAGGCTCTAAGGTTACACTAGTCAAACACCAAAATCATAAGTCATAATTTAAAACAGTTTTAAAATGATTAAAAATTACCAAAAATCATATTATCATTTAAATATCATAATTAAATAAATTAAAATACAAAATTTTAAAATTACCCTCATTTTAGAAACTGGGTGTTACACGAAGTCCAAATAAATAAATAAGGGTACCAAAATATAGCCGGGTGAACATACTCACTCCAAACAGCTATAAAAAATAGTCTCACACGATCGGAGTCCGACCTCCGCAAAATAGAAAGAAAAAAGATGTAAAATAATGTCTACAACTGTCTCAGATAAGAAATAGTCTAGAAATCAAAAGGCACTGCCTCGTCATCAATGTAGGATAGCTCCAACGCCGCTCCGTACTCCTGTGGAAAATCGTCTAAACCTGGAGAGATAACCAGGTCCTCAGGGGACATAGCAAGATACAAGAAAACACCATGCCATATAAACTGTGATAATATAATAAGGAAAAAGGTATACATGCAATCGAGTTCCTGACCATTCTACTGTGAATATGCAGTTGAGATACATTCCTTCGAAGCATGAGCCCTGGCTGAATATAGGATCCGGTATAGTCCCCTCTTGGGCACCAGTGACCAAGCGCATGACGTTCCAAGAACGACAGTGGCCAACCTGAGAGGCTAATCATACCCGTATCTCCAGCGGAGCTTCCGGGTTACAAGGGAAGTACAATCGAAGCCCATACGTCAGGTAATGTTCTCCCCACCCAATTCCTATTATCATCATCTCCATGACTGACATGTACCTCTAGTAACCGCCAAGTCTTCTAACATGCAACTCTATTGGCAGTTACCCCTATCCGTCGCACGCTCCATACGTATCGGTGGCCAGCCGACTACGCGGATACGTGTCCTAAATGTGACTCACATCACGTGATACAACAAGTGTCAAGGCCGTATGAGATATACCAATACCTCAACATCAATGGGTGGTCAATAAACTAAGTCAATACAAGAGGAATAAATAAAGCGAGAAAAATGACCGATAGAGTCGCTTGCACCCAAGTGTGACTTGGACGCACAGTTTAAATATTAAGAAATAAGAAATGCTGAAAATAACAACTAAAAATAAGAAATATAATAATCACAGAATAAGGTGGCAAGGTATCTTGCATGATGGTGCAAAGTGGCAAGCCCAAGAAATCACAATGTCAGCTAAGAAACGTCAGTCTCCAAACAACTTCGGACGCTGAAACAAACATCAAAAATGCACTCGATGTAAAAGATATACCTAGGAAATGCCTGTCCAAAAGTCTAATTCTGGAATAGGGGTAAAATCGTAATTTCGGGTCAAACGATGTCCGCCGTTGGACCCGCTTTGCACTGAAATGTGTGCCGAAGTCTATGATCTCTAAAGTCGTCAAACTACATGTCTACGATTTCAGTTTGAGGAGAGGAACTCAACGGTATGTCCGGTTTTGGATTCCGATGAGCCGTGCCCAAAATCGCCCGTTTGAGTGGGTCGCAGGCCCGCCAAAAATGGGTTCCGATTCGACCTTCTCATAATCGAACCAAACTTGGCACACAGGTCCAGAATTTCGATCCAGACCTGTTGGCACAAGTTTCGTCTCGATTCGATGATTGTACACGAAGTTATGGGCAAGTTTTCAAAACATCGATACGGGAGTATCTCGACGGATACGCGTTGATTTCGTCGCGCATACACGACGAAACTGAGTTCCGTCAGTTCCCACACGTCAGCGACGTCCATATGCGCCTTTTGATGCATAGAGCGTGCGACCACGTCGCCCGGTTTGTCGGGACGCACGCCATATCGGTCAAATTTCAGAAAATTAATATAACTAAACACAGGTTTTTCCTCAACTTCAACATCAATCTACTTTTTATACGCTAATCGAAACGACGATTCAGAAGATGCGTTACGATCTCGGTTATGTTGTCTTTTACTGTTTTCAATTAGTTCCTACATTACTTTTCTGTACAGCAAGAAAAATTGGCCAACAAGTTGTTGTTTTAAAACAGTTTTATAGCGTTACAGAAAACAGATTTTTGTTCAACTTCGTCTCGATTTTTCGAGCAAGTCGATGGGTTGTTTTCAAAATCCACCTTGAGGATCTCGAAGAGGGTCAAGTCTACTTTCCAGAAAATCTTACGGATCAAAAATCGGTGCTACGAGTAAAAAGTTACGTCGTTGGGAAGTAGGGTACCTTGAGTGGGAAAACTACTCCGTGGGTGACGCGGGACTGACTTCCAATGCTCCGTTCGTCGCACACAAAACTCCGTCACTGGTGAAACGAACTCGCAGGCGAAGGGGGTATGATCAGCTGCAAATTTTGTTTTGGAAGTCTAGGGTTTTGAGGCTTGTGGAAAAAGTTGTATTTATAACAACTTCTTACTAAACCTAATACCAATCGGTTTTGGTTTTAAAGCATCCCATGGTTTCGGGTTTGCTCGGGTGAGCTGCTATATGCAGCAAGGAAAGGGGGGTGTGGGACCCGCCCATATGGGGTTAGTGGTTATATATATATATATATATATATATATATATATATATATTTTTTTTTTTTTTTTTCCTTTTTCCTTTTCCTTTCTTTTTCCTTTTTCTTTCTTTTTCCTTTGAGCTGCTGTGGTCGGTCCTCCTTGGGCCGACCACCTGAAAATCTTATATATATATATATATATATATATATATATATATATATATATATATATATATATATATATGAATACAATTCGCACAAAAATCCTATAAATTGTAAATAAGTAACAAAGATCTTTTATAATAATTGTAGACTATATTTAGTAGCACTTTAAAATATCAAGCACACATTCGCACACATAATATATATATTTATATATCTATAAATACACCCATATATACCAACTAACTCTTTAATGTCAAATAATATATAAAAATAATAATTTTTAAATCACTAAAATAATTAGAAAATCTTGGGGGTTTACAATACTTCTGTAGTCCAGAACTTTGAATGCACTAGTGACTAGGAGTTAATGGTTCAGTCCATGTCCAATAGGATTAACTAAAGTCTATTCTTTGTGTGTAATGTTAACAGGTCAGGATTTTATCTCTATAGCATATTAGATAATGGAGGGCACATGTATACCTGTGCTTGCAAGAATAGGCCTAGGTGCAGGCAGTAGACTATAGCTAGCTAGGAATGCAGTTGGGATACCATATTAAACACTGATACCTGACAGTAGATGAATCTATGTAACACAGGGAAATCCGTGTACCAGTTGATACCAAATTTAGGAGTACATCCTAGTAATTAGAGTACCTGTAGTATCCAATGACATCTTAATGTGTCAGTGTATTGCATCATGAGTAGAGAGGGGTTGCAGGTCTGATAACAGGGAACTGGGGAGTAACAGGGGTTAGATTGACAAGTATTTGCAAGGTTATTGGTATTGTTGAGTTGATGTTCAGCTATGGACTGAATATTCATCTTTACCTCCTTCATTAGATCGTTCATTCCATTCTCCTTGCATTTCAGTTCCATGCTTGAGTATCAGTCCACACCACACGTATTAGTTTCTTTGTGCAGCCCCCTGCTTTACCTATTGTTCAGTCCCTAGGCAGCATCATGTCAGCCCACTGTGGTAAGTTCAGCCGTTTGTGGTGTCAGTTGAATGAAGACTTGTGTATCAGTTGGGGTAGTGAAGGGCTCGAGTGTGGGAGTATTGGCATATATTGGTTCCTGTACATGTGAGTTTATCTTGAGAGGAGAGGTCAAGTGTGAGAGTAGGAAATTCAGGTGAGCTAGGGTATCAGGATGCCAAGTGAGTGTGACCAAACCGAGCCCACACATTGTATACTTTGATCTGGGTTCTTGATACATATTTTCTATATTCAGTTAGTTTTGGTAACCTATGATCGAGGCATCAAGTAATAGGGAAGTTCGAGTATCTTGACACTATGGTACAACCTGTTAAGAAATAAAGTTATTGCACCTGTCCTGAACCGGAGTGTGTCTGCAATGTTCAGCAGCACTCCATGGTCAATAGATCGTGTACCAGTCAGTGAACTGGAATGATAAAGGATGTAGTATCCGGATTGGTACTAAATGACCAATTCTAACATTTAAGGTATTAGACTGAAACTGTTACCATATGAAACCTGTAGCAACATGGGCATATAGCCTGGGTATCAAGTTGTATACTAAGTAATATATGGATGCTTGAAATCAGGTCAGACCCCCTTGTATTAAGATTTAATTAAATCAGTTGCATGGTACTAGTTGCATCAAATCAATCACCCATTAGATCATTATATGTAATACAAAAGAATAGAAGGGAATTCAACACCACCATCCAGTGTGAACCAAAAAGGGTAGGATTTGATCTAAGGACTTAAGAAGACCAAATAGATAGATTGAACTTAATTGTGAATTACTTATTAACATTGTGATTTATAAAATAGGTTCTCTGGACACTGACTCGGTGATTGACCTACATCTGCAGCTAAGGACCCCAGACAAGTATACCTTGCCTTTCTACACAGCTTTATTTACATGTACCGTCTTTTGATTATTATTCAGTTTTCTCATATTATTGACATATATCTTTCATATCCTGCTTGTTTATTTGTATCATTGCTATATAGACCGTGTTCACAGTTATTCTTGTGTCTTATTGGTCGTGTTCATTTGTGCCTTGATTGAGTCGTGTCGTGGGTCGAGAAGTCATGAACTGAACTGCTATTCCTCCTTGTCTTGAAACCTTGAAGCTAACCTGCGAGTCCACAATAGGGACGAGGGTTAGTCGTTATCCGTGTCTTAAGCTAACCTGCGAGTCCACACTAGGGACGAGGGTTAGTAATTATTGGTCCACACCTGCGAGTCCACACTAGGGATGGGGGTGATGCTAACCTGTGAGTCCACACTAGGGACGAGGGTGATGCTAACCTGCGAGTTCACATTAGGGACGAGGGTTAGTAGTATATGGTTCACACCTGCGAGTCCATACTAGGGATGAGGGTGATGCTAACCTGCGAGTCCACACTAGGGACGAGAGTTTAAGTATTCGATTTGGTTATCCGTGACATCTTGACATGAGTTCTCTCGTCCTCGTCTAACAGTTTATTTATGTGCAGACAGTGTACAGATTCGTGTTTATTCATTGCTCAATTTTACTTGTTTATTCTGTATTTTTCTCCATGCATAATAAACTGTTAGAAAGGCTCGTTTTTATGTATCTTGTTAGTCCTCTGAGGACCTGATGATCTCTTCAGGTTTAGCTGAGTTTGAGTCAGGAGTAGTTGAGCCGGTTGAGTCAGCACCAGACCGCAGAGCTTTGCAGTTGGGGTAGCCTTGATTAGCAGGTTGTATTCAGTTAGTATATTTCATGTATTTATTTCTCCTTCCGTCTATATTGGTAGTGGATTTGTGTCTACCGGACGTGACATGGAATCTTGGATATTTTCAGTCATATTATTCAGTTTCTTTGGTATTTCATTGATCTTGGATGATTCAATTATTCTGTGGATGAGATATAGTTTACCATGTGATTCTAGGTTGCTGTGACTTGTGTATAGACAGCGTACTACCGCTGACACTACGACGTAGGCTGGGCTTGGACACGCTTCGTATCCGAAAAGTGGGTGCGGGTCGTGACATATATGTGTGTGTCCTATTCTCAGATCATGCATATGTGTGTCTATGTTTAGTGGAAAAACAGTGTACAGTTTCAGTTTCATGATTTCAATGAAATGAATGTGTGTGTCAATGTAATGTCCTCAATGTAACAGTCCAATGTGTGTATGTGTAGGACTCAGTTAAAAAAGTGCAACATATGACAGTAGATAGGGTGTTGTGTTCCCAGGTTTTAATAGAGAATGTGTGTATAGTAAGTGTGATACATATATCAGTTTTCAGGTTTTGTTCTTGAGTGAGTGTACATAATATCAGTTTTCAATTAACAGTCCCATAAGTCAATTCGAAAACCAAAAGCCCTTGCCAACATGAAAATCAAACATGTAGATAGAACCTAGATACACATAGATGAACCATCATTGTAAATTAACCAATAAAAAATAGTTTAACATGCAAATTAAATCTCAGGAAAATCAGTGGATACACAAATAGGTTTCAGTTTTTGAGTGTACACAACAGTCCTCTGTTTAACAGTCCAAAACATTTCGAAATTCAATGATTAACACCAATCATGAACCCTAGCATGAGACTAAAACCTAGATTCATTAGATGAATTTAACATTGCACTAATCATTAGAAAAACAGTAAAACCAAATTCGAATTCTCAGAAATTCACATTTGAGAACATAGAATCAATGAATTGGAGGAATTTACAATTTTAAAATAAAATATAACTATTTATCAAACAATTGGTTGGTAATGATTGTGTTATATGTGAACATGCCTCGCAGTGTGTATCGTGTCCCCAAAGTGGGATACGACATGTCCAATCAACATTAACACACACGAATACACTACCTCAGTGCAGAGCCTCGTGCACGCATGCACGCGCACACGACACACGATATGACACAACATGTGTTCGTGTCCACACACTCGCCTAGGGTAGGGCTACAACCCTGACACCCTGAAACGTGTCTACGAGACACCTAGACACGATACGAAGCTCGTGTCAGCAGCGCCTGTGGCACACGCGCACCGTAGGCAATGACCAGTGCGGGCTCAAAAGTGTGTCCGACTCGAAACGACGTGACTCAAGACTCGAGGGGGCTCGTGTCAGTCACTGTCCCTCGGTCCTCGCCAAGTGGCGCATGTCAAATCGTCGTATCCAGTAAAAAATACAACCCGAGTAGCAGGACAGTATCCCACTGCTGCAACAACGTGTTCATGTCCTCGTGCTGACATGACACGACACAAAAATCATCCACCAATGACACAAAATCACAGACGACCTATAGATCTACAAATCTATTCAAACACAATTCCAAAAACAGTACAAAACATTGGGTGTGGCATTTCATCGAACACCTAGTTCTAGGCTAGGATACGTGTCCGATACGGACACGAAATCAAATGCAATCGACACCAAACCTTCACTACAGCTAGGGGACACCTAGATCTAGGCTACCATATAAAGAAAACAAAATTTAATTACAATTTGAAGGGTTTACCTATAGGATGTCAATTGGCAAGAAAAGCCCCAAGTAGATTTATTCTCGTTGCTAGTCAAATCCTCCAAATTGTTCTCAAACTGAAATTACTCTCCATAAATATGAAATAGAGGATTATTAGACTCTAATACAAAAGATTTGGATCAAAAAGGAATTGAAATGGATTTGTTATGAATTAGGGAAGATGGGAATTACCTTTCCTTTCTAAAAGTTGAGATGATACAAAAGAGGCAAGAACAAGTGAATGAAGGACTTTATAGGGGGGAAATACCAATGTTGGTCGGCCACCATAGGCTGAAATTAGGGTTAGGGTTTCACTAATGGGCTATGGGCCAAGTTGCATTAGTCATGAAAATAAATTCCTAGGTCATAAATCATTGAACCTAGTCATATTCTCCTATTTCAAACTTGGTTCTAAATGACTAAAATTGGGTTGACTTAAGTTAGACTAGGGTCCCACCATGCTAACCAAGTCACCATAGTTAGAGTCAACATCTAGGTTAGTCTCCAAAGTCTCAACTAGTCAAAGTCAAAAATATCAATCACTAATTTAACAAATTAAAATAAATTCAAAAAATTTATGACCAAAATACCCTCAAACTAAAATGTGGTAGTGACAAATCTACCCTCCTTAAAAGAATTTCGTTCTCAAAATTAAAAGACAAAACTAAACTGATGAGAAGGATAGACAATCATACCTCAAGGTCCAAAAAGATATGGGTATCGCTCGCACATCTCATCCTCCCGCTCCCAGGTAGACTCTCCTGGAGAATGATGCCTCCATGCGATGCGAACCAAGGGTATCACTTGGTTTCTCAGTACCTTCTCTCGGCGATCCAAAATCTCCACTGGCTACTCTGGATAACTGAGAGTAGGTCCCACCTCAATCTCCGAATGGTCAAGTACGTGGCCAGGATCAGCCACATACCGTCTCGACTGTGATACGTGCAATACGTTGTGGACACCTACTAGTGCAGGTGGTAAGTCTAGCCTGTATGCCACGTCACCGACTCTCCCGCTGATCACGAAAGGTCCGATGAAGCGCGGGCTAAGCTTCTCACCTCCACCAAAATGTATGGTACCACGAGTCGGAGATATCCTCAGAAAAACCATGTCTCCGACCTAAACACAAATAATGTCTCAAGTTACTAAATAATCAAACATGATCAAACAACACAAACAATCAACCTACTTCTATTCCTATCTCCAGTCAAACATAGTCAATGGCCAACTACTGGTCAAAAACTAGTCAATTTGTCAACATCCAAGTACTTAGTCAACAACTGGTCAACTTCTTAGAGTTTTGCCTATGCTAGCTATCTAGGTGTTGGCAACTAGAAATTAGCCAAAAAAAACTCTATAATAGACTAACTCTTAACTTCCCAAATCCTATCAAGTCACCACAACTAAATACCTATAGTCCAAGCACACAAATCCCAAGTACCACATATACATAAGCTCAAGAACAACAATCCATTACATATATCCTAGTACATCATCTACATATATATATATATATATATAAAACTGGTCATCAAAGTGTTAAAGTAGACTAAACTCATAAGGGACTGAACAAATGCTTAGAAATTTGGGTAAGGATGAATGGTTTGAAACATCAAATGTAGGCAAAAGGGAATGATGCTAAGAAGACAGAATTTATAAGGCAAAAAGGACATGACATTAGGATCCAACTTGTAAAGTCAAAGTGAAAGAAAATTTACATGGTGACTGAAACATGCCTTTAGATCAAACCTGGGCCTCTCCTCTCTATCTGGACTGAACACCTACTAAACTACAGGCAGGACAGTGGTCTAAAAGAAGTGAACCAAACTGGTGTACAGGGAATGCAATAGGCAGTATACTACAAATGAATGCAGGCTACATACCAAATCAAAATATATTACATATATACAAGCTATATATATTTAACTCTCATCATCTCAAACTCTACTCAAGTCTAATAACACACACTCCCTACCACATGCCTATCACTCCAATGAAGGGGTCAGATACTGTAGGGTGTATTGGGACAGAACAGTGGTGTAGCATGGCTGCATATGAAGATGCAGAACAATCATATATAGGACAATGATATGTAGGATACATACATATGGAAAATTGAACTAATGCCCAGGTAGAGGCTTTTGGAAGACTAAACCAACAATGAAAGGGAAGGTTTGGATATGCATCTGGACAGATGGCTAAGCAGGTATCATCCGTATCTAAGAATAAAAGAGGAACAAAATAAATGATCAAAGGAGAACCCTTATTAATAACCCACATTATATCCCCAATGTATACAACTGTCCTAAATAGACTAAATAACCATGCCCAAAAAGGTTTAAACTCCACTGTAGGGTAGGTACTACAGGTTATAATGAAGGGTATTACAAGTCTATCAAGTAAAGTGAAATGCTAAGAGATGCAGTATGTCACCATGTACAGAAAGTAAGGATGAGTGCAGACCTCTAATATGCATGATACTAACCCTACAGATATGTAGAATATGTTAAGGGGCTGATGGTTATATTGGTGAGTCAATAAATGGGTTCTGAACAATGGTCCAGTGAAATCTATGATAAAACATGGTAGGTAATGAAATGTTGAGTGCAGTGAACAACTTGTACAAGTCTGAACCAAAGAAACAGGGCATCTAGTGAAGGGTCTGCACACAGCCTATAAACGTTGATCAAACATGACTGAACTCAACACAAAGAGAACTTAACAAAAATAGAAAACTGGACCAAATATAGGCTAACCAACATGTCACGCCCCGCTCCCGTAGGAGCGATCGTCCTCGCTAAGGCATGATGTCGTACGAACCTAGATTGCGCTTGTGCAAGACGGGTTCCATAACGACCGATTTCAGCGGATGCGACAGGGTCGTCGCACAGAAGTCTCATGTAGAGACATTGAATAATAGCAACGAAAATTTGAATCAAAACACAAGTTATTCAAAGAAGCTCTTTATTGATATTGCAACAAGATTACAAAGGGCTCAAGGCCAAGATTACAATTCTCTCAAGCTCACTTTTCTCTCACTACAAGTTTACTCTGCTTTCTCTCATCTCTCAATACAAGTCTCGAGCCAGCGGATGCTTCGGAAGGCGATGTCCATACATTATGCCCCGTATAAGTCTTGACTCCATGTGGCCGTACGCTTCGAATTGCCAAGGGACTCCGTGCCTCGACGCATCCAAGCGAGCTCCGTGCCACGAGCTTCTACCTGTGCCTGCGCATGTAAACTATATAGGTGTCAGTACTCAACTGTACAGGTAGAATGAGCTCCTCGCCCACCCATACAAAACTAACACGTTTGATTTACTTTGTGTAACATAGTCCATTCTTATCAATTGTCCTTCTTGTCTTGTCTTAGGATCAATTTTATGACAAATGCCTTGGCATATTTGTGTCTCAGGACCATCCCGTGCTTGCAAAAGTAACGTCTACTCAACAACGTTAACCTATCAAGTCGTGCTTGCCTTACGGCTATAAATAGAGATGCAACTACATAATTTTACTCCATTTCCTTGCCTCTAGACCTTTCTTGTGCTTGCATTGTCAACGTACCGACTCATACTTGTCTTTTGTGCCATACTCTGTGACGTAACGACTCGGTCGTGCCATGAACTCGATTTGTGCTTCAATATCTCTGAAGCAGTGCCTCCTCGCTTAGTCTTGTCTATATTTAGTTTTGACAATACGGTCGTGCCTCATATTTTGAGGTCGTGCCTAGAAACTCAACGTAACTTCATCCAACTTGCCTACGGCCCTTATTGACTTAACTCGCAACAGCCCAAATCTAACTAATGTAACTCTATGCCAACGACTTAACACTCGACACCACATCTCGTACCGAAGCACGCCGCCTTCGTTGTAGCCAAATCTTAGGCCTAGACATTGTGTCTTCTAACTGCATACACATTCAACTCAACTCAGTCCAAAGGCACGCACGCGAATTATCGCCCGTGCCGACCCATCTATATGAATGGTCACTGGCATTAACTAGCCATCGTGGACATAGTCTGGCAAACGGGATCCCTACACCGCAAGTATCGATCTCCGATGCAAGTCCCCGTACTACCAATTGCCTATTACCCAGCTCGGCTATAATTTGTTCTTCATAGGCCGAGTCGGTCCCGTGGTCCCGGGTTGCCGCTCGAAGAACCATCGCCCTTGTCGATAAGTTGTCCATGACCACGCGCCTATGCTAACTTCTAGACTTAACGTAATTGCATGGTCTCATCATTATCACTTAGTTCATTTGCTTTACTTCTTCCACTTTTCACACATCTTTGCAGAGCCCAAACCAGGGTTGCCTCGGCGACTGAACTACAGACCCGACATATTTTCTCTCGACGACTAACCATCGGTTAGACTCAACATTTCTTTAAAACTCTGGGAACGGCTACTGCATAGCCTTTCCACTTAACTTAAACGTAACATGTTTCTTAAGTATCGACAGACCATGGCTAACTTTCCACTGAACCAACTGTGGCTTGTGCCTTAAACCAACTCGTGTTCTACGCAATGCTATCGCCCAAGTCATACCTCATATGACGGGCCTTGTGATCGTGGGACTATTTATCTTGACAACCGCAGAATGAGCGGGACAACAATTGGAATGACTTAGGTCGATCGGCATAACTTTGCCTAACTTACTCAAGCCTACAACTTAACCTGAGGGACGAGCAAAGGCTATGCCAAGCCTTGCTCAGTGGAAGCGTACATGCTTTATCGAGCATTTATGCGGGCGACGTCTATGACTTAGGTAAGTTCATAGTTTTGTGTCGAAGACCAACTTTTCTTCTCCCAAGACATGGGACGAAGGAACATGGGACGAAGGAACGAGTGTCATTTTCAAAGCACGCTGTGCACCAACTCAAAACCGATCGTTGGACCTTTCCATATTCTATCTCAATTCGACCCGTCAGGATTACTCCCTTTAGCTATGTGGATTCATCTCTTTTATTATTAAGCCTACTGGTGCCAGTTGAAAACATGCGATTTATTATGTAAAGGCAAAGATGAGGCGAGTTCACCGAAACTACACACCTGTACGAGGAGTCGCCTCGACCGAACGAGCCTTCGAGTAGCCATTGCAAAGCTATGTCCGAACGCCATCGGCGTTTCGATTTCTCCGATTGACTGAGCGGGACTGGGCACTACATCATACACCACTCAGAAAAAGTTTCGTCCTCGAAACTTACTAAGTACACTTATCGACTTATAACTTGATCCAACATCCAACGTTTCTCGCACACTCTACTCCTATGCATTGTAGGAACGATATAGTAAAGCGTAATACTCTAGAGGGGGGGTGAATAGAGTTGGCAGCGGAATAATGCTAATTAAAAAAAGTTAGCAACACAATCACAGTATATAATCACAGATGAAAATAAAGTAAAGGCAGAGTTCAGAAAGCAAACGCAAAGACAGCGATGTATACTGGTATCCCTCTGTTGAGGACTAATCCAGTCGGTAGAACTCTTGCTACCAGTTTGAATCCACTATAGGAAAAACCGCAAGTTTTCTTACGAAGTCCTTGCAACTTCTACAACGCGAGCTTTGATACGAAGAACTCGTCCAACTTCAAATGTGAAGAGGTATTCTTCAATCAAGCCTTCTGATTACAATCTCTCAGAAACTTCTAGACCGTACCGCACTGGCAAATCGACTAGAGGATTGTAACTGGCTTGGGATCTGAAAATGAAAGCTCTAGAAAACTCTTTGGAAGGCAGAAAGCTTTTTAGATAGGGAGAAGATTGAAAGTGAATGAGTGAATTGAAATGATCGAAATACTTCTCTATTTATAGGATTTCCAAAGGGAGAACTCTGTCAGAATTCGGGCAGAATTCGGGCAAAACTCGATGAGCAAATCTCGGTCAAATCCGCAACTGCAGGAGGACCAAGTTCCAGAGAATTCAAAATCAAAACGGCCACCAACCGAACTCTGGTCGAACTCTGGCCGAGTTCTGTCAGGGTTAGGTTAGGGTTTTTTAAAAATAGGTTTTGGTGATTTTTGAAAACCTTTTTGAAAACCTTTTTGTAAACAATTTGATAGGTCATTTTAAAAACATTTTGAACTGTTTTGGGAATAGCCTATTTGCCAGTACGACTCGGTGTACAATGTATTCCTAGACTCAAATAAAAAGAAAATTACATTGCATAGGAAATACAGACTCAAGTAGGCAAACAGATCTTCAGTCTTGAACGAAGTGAATATCCAATCTTGCTTATGTCCAAGGAGCTGAGATGTCCCAACAAGCTTCGTATATCCAAACAGAGTTTTGATCAATTATTAAAATCAGGTTGACCATATGACCAATGGGCCAACAATCTTCCCCATTTTGATAATTGACAAACTATGAATGATATAACATTAAGCTAGTTCAAGCTTGTACAAACAAATATCAAAAAGTAGAAATTGTTCATAACCTGTATATAACTCAAAAAAATGTTAGATCATTTTTAATTTTCTCCCCCTTTGTCACTTAGCAAAATAATTGCACAAGGGAAGGCTCCCCCGCATTAAATGTAGAAGACTCCCCCGCAATGAATGCATAAGTAACAAATAGCGAGAAAATAAAAGAAATATAGTATAAGAATTTAGAGATTATTATCACAGGCATGTAAAGTTGCTACAAATTATCATCGCAGGTATGTATTTGCATCAAAACATAAAAGAAATCTCAGGCATGCTATTTCACAGGCAGTTTGTAATGAAGAAGCAGTAAAAAGAGATAGTGCTAAACAAAATGCTGAAATAAACTGAGATGTCATAAATAAAACATCAAAAACATGTCCATGAAGATAAAAGAAATACTGATAGCAAACTACAAAGTACTAATAAAAATGATAAAAACTTGGAATATCGGAGCATTTCCAAGTATACAGTAGAATGTCACTAGTAATCAGATCAGATCTCATCATCACTATCCTCATCAAATTCATCAGCAGCACGGCCAGCATGACCGGAAGTACCAGCACCAGAAGTACCAGCGCCAGTAGGATGAGTAGGGGCGCCAGCATAGAACTCACCAACATAATCTCGAGGAGCACGGTACCAATCATAGGCGTTACCGGGCTGGAAGTAGGCATGGACAGCCTCATCCTCACAGCGGTAACCCGAAAAAGCTGGATCTCGAGGGATGGAAGCGGCAGAGTGACCAGTCTGTGCAAAACGCAGATCGGCCAAGGAGTTTGCCATCGCCTGGTAACGGGTGACATCGTGGAACTCTCGCTCGCGAGCCATGTCCGTCATCGAGACGTGCAAAGCAGATAGGTGCTGATGTATGCCCTCAAAAGTCATGGCATACGGCTGATGTGGTGGAGATGGTGCAGTAGGAGGAGCAGGAGGTAGAGCTGAAGCAGTCCGGCTGCGACGAGAAAGCTGGAGTAACTTGGGCTCAGAGTCCTGAGTACAAGTCGATAGATCGATGTCGAAGCGCTGAAAGATACGAGGGAGAATCATCGCGTAAGAGAGATTTCGATCTCTTGCACGACAACGTCCCATCATCTGAATAATAGTCTTGGGGACGGAAAAAGGAATCCCCTTAATAAGATGATACATAGCGGACAGCTCAAGCGAAGTCACATCATCCTTGGAAGTGGATTTAGGAAGTAGAGTAGAGTAGATGATGCGATACAATTCGTAGTTGAACAAGTTAAGGTTGTTAGCCTTAAACTTTCCAGAACGTACTCTGTCAGGTGCACAAAGTTCCGTTTTGAAACTCGTGAGTGTAGTGCCTTCGGGGAACTCGAATTCCGTGATATCAACTAGCGGTTCACCTTCATTGGGAATCCCAAGAATCTCCGCTAGGAGGACATCATTGAACTCAATATCTATGCCTCCAACACGTGTGCTCACGTCAAAAGTGTTAACTACGAGATTGCAATAGAACAATCTAATGGCATTAGTAGCAATTGGGAAGCACAGTTTAACAAGCAAATGTAACCCTAATGCCTCAAATAAGTGACGATGATCAGGAAATATCGTCCATTTAACCGGAGCGCCGCTGCATATGGATCGGGTGGAAAAAGTCACCGTACCATAATAAAGCTTGATCGAGGGTTTGAAAGAAAAAATCCATCGAAAGCACCGTCGCTCTTTTGGACTGGCGAAAACAAAGAATCCGTGTGAGGATTCGAAGAGGACCCTTCCTCACTAGGAGTAGTCTTCTTCCTCTTAGACGGATTAAATCTAGGTGCCATTAAAATAAATAAGCACAAATTTGAAAGTGGAGAAGGAGAGAGTTATACCTCACAAAGATTAGATATGTTGTAGAGAAGGATGATCTCCGCACGATTCCAAAGTTTGGAAGGATTTTACCAAGTAGATAGGGAGCAATGGGTTGGTGAATACCTAGGGTTTGGAGGGTTTTCGGGCGGCTGTAGCTGCTGGTTGGAAATATGGAAGCAATGGAAGAGAAGGAGCTCTCGGGTTCTGGATATATATGCAGATACCCTCAACCGAACTCGGGCCGAATTCGGTCAGAGTTCTGGCCGCATTCGCCTAGGGTTCTTTCAAGTTGATTTAGCTACTTCTTTTTCATTGACTCGTTTCAAATATTTAATTCAAAGATTAGTTATTTTAGCTTTCAAATAACATAATTAATAATATTTTATGAGTTGAATATCGTTACACAGCAGCTGTCTCAGATTAGCTGTAGGAGTACTGTCCCAGCTGGCGGAGGTTCATCGGGGAACTCTTAAATATCGCTTCGCTTCAACCGTAGTTGTGGTGACAGACAGACTCTTTATTAGCTTGTCTCTAACACAGTTTTTGCATAATGATATAAAAACATAAAATAAAATCAATTAATATTATTGACGTCCAAAATTCCTAATTCTCGACGTAAATAATTGAAGCGATCTTCCGCTAGAGGTTTAGTAAAGATGTCGGCTAATTGATTATCAGTATCTATGTATACAAGGTTTATATCTCCATTTTGATGATGATCTCTAAGAAAATGATGCCGAATCTCGATATGTTTAGTACGAGAGTGACATACAGGATTCTTAGTCAAATTAATGGTGCTAGTGTTATCACAGAAAATGGGAATATGTGTGTAAAATAAATCAAAGTCTTCTAAGGTTTGTTTCATCCACAAAATCTGAGCACAACAACGTCCTGCGGCGATGTACTCAGCCTCTGTTGTTGATAAGGCTACAGAATTTTGCTTTTTACTAAACCAAGAGACTAGAGCCTTGCCTAAGAAATGACATGTACCGCTAGTACTTTTTCTATCAACCTTGTATCCAGCAAAATCTGCATCCGAATAACCAATAAGGTCAAAGGATTTGGATTTGGGATACCACAAGCCGACAGAAGAAGTGCCTTTAAGGTATCGGAAGATACGCTTAACTACGGACAGATGTGATTCCTTTGGGTTAGCTTGAAAACGTGCACACAAGCAAACACTAAACATTATATCTGGACGACTAGCAGTTAAGTAAAGTAAACTACCAATCATACCTCGATACTTACGTGTGTCGACTGGCTTGCCTTGTTCGTCAGAATCAAGCTTTGTTGAAGTTGCCATCGGAGTGCCAATAGGTTTGACATTGTCCAGATCAAACTTCTTTAGCAAATCTTTTGTGTACTTGGCTTGATTAATGAACGTCCCATTGTCGGTTTGTTTGATTTGCAATCCGAGAAAGAATTTCAGCTCTCCCATCATGCTCATCTCAAACTCATTCTGCATACACTTAGAGAATTCTTGACAAAGAGATTCATCAGTGGATCCAAATATGATATCATCAACATAGATCTGAATTAAAAGCAGCTTGCCATTAAAAGATTTAATACAAAGTGTAGTGTCAACCTTTCCTTTTGTAAAACCGTTGTCAAGTAGAAAAGAGCTTAAACGATCATACCAAGCACGAGGGGCTTGTTTCAAACCGTATAAGGCTTTCTTCAACTTGAAAACATGGTCAGGATTTTTGAAATCCGTGAAACCCGGAGGTTGTGCTACAAAAACTTCTTCTTTTATAAAACCATTTAGAAAAGCACTTTTTACATCCATTTGAAAAAGTTTGAAATCATGAAAACATGCAAATGCACATAACATACGAATGGATTCTAATCTCGCAACTGGGGCATAAGTCTCATCGTAGTCGATACCCTCTTCTTGATTGTATCCTTGAGCTACGAGTCGAGCCTTGTTACGAGTTACTAAACCATCCTCATTCAGTTTGTTTCGGAATACCCAACGGGTGCCAATGACCGGATGATCAATAGGCTTGGGAACAAGTTCCCAAACTTGATTCCGTTCGAATTGGTTCAATTCCTCTTGCATGGCATCTATCCAGAAACTATCACTACATGCTTCATCAATAGATTTAGGTTCTAGCTGTGAAATAAATACAACACTAGAAATAATATCTCTACTGGATGATCGAGTGCTTACTCCTTTGGTAATGTCACCAATTACCAAATCTTGTGGATGATCAGCTGTGAATTTTAACCTTTTCGGTAGACTCTGTAGGTAGCTGGTTCCTGGATCTCCTCTAGGGGGTTCAGCTAGTGCAGAGCTTGGTTCAGGTTCAGCTGATGTTGAGCTTGATGTGGGCAGATCTTCATCACTGTCATCGAGTGTCATTTGGTTTATTTTATCAAAAGTGACGTTGATTGACTCTTCGATGATCATGGTACGTTTGTTGAAGACTCTGTATCCTTTGCTCTTGGCCGCATAACCTAAAAATATACCTTCATCGGCCTTTTCGTCAAACTTTCCCAAATTGTCTTTAGTATTAAGAATAAAGCACTTACAGCCAAATATCTTAAAATATGAAACTGAAGGAATTCTATCAAACCATAACTCAAAAGGAGTCTTCTTCGATTTGGGTCGAATTAGAACTCTATTGAGCACAAAGCAAGCTGTATTGACAGCTTCAGCCCAGAAGTATTTGGGTAGGCTAAATTGATTTAACATTACTCTGGCCATTTCGGTTAGAGTTCTGTTCTTACGTTCCACAACTCCATTTTGTTGTGGAGTTCTAGGGCAGAAGAACTCGTGTATAAAACCGTGTGTGTCACAAAATTGCTCGAAATCAGCATTCTCGAATTCGCCTCCATGATCGCTTCTAATACGAGTGATCATGTAACCTTTTTCATTCTGTACTTTCTTGCAAAAGGCGACAAATTCGGATAATGCGTCATTCTTGCGTGTCAAGAAATATACCCACGTGTATCTAGAAAAATCATCTACAATTACAAATGCATATAATTTACCTCCGAGGCTAGCAACTCTGCTAGGACCGAATAAATCCATATGTAGCAATTGTAGAGGTCTAGTAGTACATACTGCGTTTACAGACTTGAATGTGGATCTGGTAGCCTTGTTCTTTTCGCATTGGCTGCATACCGAATCCTTCTTGAATGTTATGTCCGGTAAACCGCGTACTAACTTCTTTGTGGATAATCTTGAAATTGTATCCATGTTTGCATGACCGAGTCTCATATGCCATAAATGACTCTCATCACTTTTGGCCATTAAGCATCTACCTGAAATGTTAGCTTCTTCCAATAGATAGAAAAGATATATATTATCTTCCCTGATTCCTTCAAAGATAGTACTACCAGTTGAGCTATCAACTATAGTACATTTGTCTTTGCCAAAGTTGATACCATAACCATGATCAGCTAGATGACTTATGCTGAGCAGATTATGTTTCAACTCGGTAACCAGACAGACATCTTTAATCACGGGATAGGGAGATTTACCAACATCACCGATACCAATAATATACCCTTTTAAATTATTGCCGAAGGAAACATAGCCTTCCTTCTTCTTCTTCGACAGTGTTGCAAATAGGGTAGCGTCACCGGTCATATGCCGTGAGCAACCGCTGTCGAGGATCCATTTGCTTCTAGCATGTGAAGGGTGTTCCACCTACAAAACAGTTTGCAGATGAAACTCTTGGTACCCATTTCTTGTAGGGTCCTGAATTGTTAGCTTTAGGTATCCAAGCATAAACATTTAAATCAACTAGCTTTCTCATTCTACATGCAGATGAAATATGACCAATGAGGCCACAATAATGACATTGTGCATGTTGAGTGTTGAGAGCAGAGTGATGTGCATGGTTGGTAGGTTTAGGTTTTCTAGTATAGAAGAATGCATACCTATGATCATGTTTGGGCTTAACCTTTTGGGGTAAAGGTTTTATATGGTTTGGTCTGACAGTGTTTGGCTTGGGAATGTTCCGAATTTTCGGTAAGTGACACGTGTTAGGATAGGAAGCAGCAGGCTCAGGCTGTTTTCCTAACCTAATTTCCAACCTTTTGGAAGTGTCATATAACTTAGTATAATCAGAGGTGAGTGATTCCATTCTGATTTGTGCAGATTGAAGACTTTTCTTTTCTTTTGAAAGATCTTCTCTCAATTGGTCTATAATCTTATCTTTCTCTTCGGATGACTGTTTAGTCTCGTGTAATAAGAGCTTTATAGAGGAAAGCTCACCAGACTCACTAACACTAGTTCTAACCTCAGCTAGTAGGTCGGTAAGTCTTCCTATTTCTCCTTTGTACTCTTTGAGTACCTTTTTAGCGGTCTGATATTTACTACGCAGTTTCCTGTAGTCAAGCATCAGGTCACTGAAGGCATCTCCTAATTGCTCAAAGGTAAAGTCATCATATGTTTCTACAGGTTCAGTAGGTACCTGATCGATTGCCATGAAGCAGATGTTTGCTGCGTCCTCTGAATGTTCATCTTCTGAGTCGCTAGCTTCACTCTCATGCCATATGCTGGTGTTGGCATATTTCCGGGATGTTGATCTCTTCAGGTTGCCTTTTTCATACCTGTTGTTCTTCTTGCTCGATGATGAGTTGATGGGACAGTCCTTCTTCATATGTCCCTTCTTCTTACAGCCATAGCAGACAGCATCTTCTTGGTACCAGTTGTTGCTGTTGTTCTCTTTGACTCTCTTCTCATGTCTCATGAATCTTTTGAACTTCCTTGCTAGGAGAGCTTGATCTTCAGCGTCAGATCTACTGCTGTCTGAGTCATCTTCAGCAGCTTTTCTGTGCTGAGCCTTGAGGGCGATAGTCTTCTCCTTTGGTGCAGGCTCTTCAAAATCTTGTAGATCCAGTTCATGAGTGAGTAGCTTACCCATGAGTACTTCAAGTGACATTGTGGTGAGGTCGTTTCCTTCAATGATAGCTGTAGCCTTCAGAATCCAGTTCTTGGTGAGAGCTCACAGGAGTTTGCGAATCTTTTCATGGTTATTGTATTCTTTGCCTAAGGAGGACAAAGGGTTTACAATATCCAAGAACCTCTCGAACATTTGTGTGACTGTTTTATTTGGCTTCATTTTGAACGCCTCGTACTCTTGAGTAAGTCTGCTGACTTTTGACTCCTTGACTTGAGTCGTGCCTTCATGTGTAACTTCGAGAAGCTTCCATACACCATTTGCCGTTGTGCATGTAGATACCCTGTTAAATTCTGTTCTGTCTAAGGCACAAAAAAGAGCATTAATGGCACGTGCGTCAAGACTGGCCTTTTTCTTTTCTTCCTCTGTATAACTGTTTTGGGGTTTTTCAACTAAAACACCCTCGACATTTATACGAGGTGGCTTCTGATAGCCATCAAGAACAATAGCCCATAAGTCAAAATCAAGAGACTTTAAGAAGAAACTCATCCGTGTTTTCCAATAAGTGTAGTTAGTACCATCAAACAGAGGAGGTCTGTTTGTGGCCTGACCTTCACTTGTGAATTTCATAGTAGCCATGTGATGTGCTGTGATCTAATAAATAATGAATAAATAATAGCACTTTTACCTTGCTTTACCTGTAACACCCGCTCTGATACCAATTGTAGGAACGATATAGTAAAGCGTAATACTCTAGAGGGGGGGTGAATAGAGTTGGCAGCGGAATAATGCTAATTAAAAAAGTTAGCAACACAATCACAGTATATAATCACAGATGAAAATAAAGTAAAGGCAGAGTTCAGAAAGCAAACGCAAAGACAGCGATGTATACTGGTATCCCTCTGTTGAGGACTAATCCAGTCGGTAGAACTCTTGCTACCAGTTTGAATCCACTATAGGAAAAACCGCAAGTTTTCTTACGAAGTCCTTGCAACTTCTACAACGCGAGCTTTGATACGAAGAACTCGTCCAACTTCAAATGTGAAGAGGTATTCTTCAATCAAGCCTTCTGATTACAATCTCTCAGAAACTTCTAGACCGTACCGCACTGGCAAATCGACTAGAGGATTGTAACTGGCTTGGGATCTGAAAATGAAAGCTCTAGAAAACTCTTTGGAAGGCAGAAAGCTTTTTAGATAGAGAGAAGATTGAAAGTGAATGAGTGAATTGAAATGATCGAAATACTTCTCTATTTATAGGATTTCCAAAGGGAGAACTCTGTCAGAATTTGGGCAGAATTCGGGCAGAACTCGATGAGCAAATCTCGGTCAAATCCGCAACTGCAGGAGGACCAAGTTCCAGAGAATTCAAAATCAAAACGGCCACCAACCGAACTCTGGCCGAACTCTGGCCGAACTCTGGCCGAGTTCTGTCAGGGTTAGGTTAGGGTTTTTTAAAAATAGGTTTTGGTGATTTTTGAAAACCTTTTTGAAAACCTTTTTGTAAACAATTTGATAGGTCATTTTAAAAATATTTTGAACTGTTTTGGGAATAGCCTATTTGCCAGTACGACTCGGTGTACAATATATTCCTAGACTCAAATAAAAAGAAAATTACATTGCATAGGAAATACAGACTCAAGTAGGCAAACAGATCTTCAGTCTTGAACGAAGTGAATATCCAATCTTGCTTATGTCCAAGGAGCTGAGATGTCCCAACAAGCTTCGTATATCCAGACAGATTTTTGATCAATTATTAAAATCAGGTTGACCATATGACCAATGGGCCAACATGCATTCCCTCAATCCGAGCCACGCTCGTGCTTATCACTAACTTAGTCATTAGGCATACCAACCGATCAACCAACATTCTAACTCGTCTCAATTCAATGATCGCATTACCATCAATATTCCTTCGAAAATCACGATTTCAAAATCCTCGACAATTTCCCGTTCCTCAAATCTCACTTAAATTCAACGTATCACTTAGTTTGGATCGTGCACACATTCCAGGCGTCCCTAAAATACATGTATTCAGCCAAGCCGTATGATAGAGAGTTTGTCGTTCTCACTCGAGTTGTACCGTACACATACTCAGGCGTCCCTGAAATATATACATGTCAGCCGAATCTCGTGAGGGGTATTCCTATATTTGTGATTCACACTATCCATCCATGCCAATCCTCAAGATCAATCCTTCGATTGCTAACTCTTGAAACAAGGGCGTCTCGCCTAACCGCTAGGCCATTTCTCAAGGCTAAAGTTAGTGTTAGGATTGGAATCATAGTTCCCAAACAACAATAATATCAACACTGACCCCATCCTAAGGTCAAACCAAATTGATAGTATGGGGTTTTCTACCCAAGCTCGTATCACTCCGATTTATAAATATCGAGCATCGATTCCCTACACACATCCCAATATTCGTCTCATGGGATCCGAGTCATTCAGCAAAGCTATCCTACGATAATTCACATTCAACCAATCCTCGACAAGAACATATCACTCGTTCATCAAGCCATTTTGTATAGTCTATCTCTTCGAACACGTTCGACATAATCTGCCTATCAATCTCCAAGTCAAGCATACTACGACACAATTCATCGCTAAACCAAAATTTCACATTTCATACTTCTGAAGTCATTCATCCCAATTCACATAATCAATCACAAGGTCGTCCGACTTAACAATATGTTGCGCCCCGATCTCACGCGAGTCAGATTATCTACGGTGGGCACGAATCACCATACATGCTCCCGCAAGATAATCATTCTCATCGGGATGTCACTCTTGTTTGATTCTAGACTAATTCATTTTCGATACGCGGATTGGACCTACTCAATCCTCAAGTTCAATTCATCAAGCACACAAAGTCATTCTCGAGTCCACCTTCGCGTCAAACCATAAGTCGAAGCAATCAGATTGTCACGCCATGTAAGTTCGATTACCTCCACTGTATGAATTACTATACCAGCGCTTACGCAGAGTGATCGCCCTAATCGACGTGACGTATATATGAGGCTGGAGTTGCGCTTGCATAAGACAATAACGTCAATGTTCTGGTTATGGTTATCGACAAAGCAAATCCAAACATTTTGTTTTCCTCCAAGTCAAGATCTCAGTTCGATAGTCCGATCGTCATTCGTTCAACTAGAAAATGCTCGAGCCAAGTCTATCTTTTTCTCGATACATTTCAACATCCTGAGGATAGCATCCAGCGGAACAATGCCATTTTGCAAGATCGTCATTCACCATGTCAGAGTACCCCCGAGTTATCGCATATCGATCTTTGATACGCCTCAATACCATCGATGATATAAGTAACCTGACGATCTTCCTTTGCAACGAATTTCGAGTCGTGCGAATGATGCAATCGTCCGACTGGATAATCTCCTCGACATTCAATTTCAAATTCGATCATTATCCCTCGAATCGTTTACAACATCAATTTCTTTAACCCAAATTCATGTATCATTTATCCGTCTATCTTAAGTCATCGACCAACTTGTTTTCTCAATTCGCATCATTCCTTGCTAACTCAAATCATCGGGCAACATTCAATCCAATCCTTAGAGTCATTACGTAACTTTAAAATTTAACTTTCATGTACGCTATCGATCTGTCGTACTAATTTTTCATATACGATCCGTATCAATTTCTTCGATCAAGTCATCCATTCGCTACACCTTAACTTTTTCCTCGATTCGATTTCATCTACTCGATAATCTTTGCGTTTCATACTCGCACAATCCTCAATCCCGTGCACGTTCTGTGCGCATCAATTTCTAGTTTGTTCGAACCAACTCATCCCAATCTTAGGATTATATCTTGTTCAATGACACTCAATCTACGGCTTTGCATAACGCAACGCTTGCTAATAGACTCATCGACACCTCGCATCCTCAATCGATCGACATCCCTGAAGCTATCGCATACACCACTCAGGGATGAAGTCATTCGACAAATCCTCAAAACCATCATTCGAATTCAAAATTTGACTTGTTCGAATCCCGTTCGAACCATTCCTCTAATTCCAAGCACGCTCATCTATATCGCACCGACGTTATCGTTGCTCGATAGCACCCCTATCGATAGTCATCTCAATTTCTATGGATCAAGCCAAACTCATTCTCATCCGACATAATTCGAATCCCGCACTCGACTTTTCTAAGGTCGACGCAACTTTGGTGTATATGCCCAGCCCGACTTAGCCAACCGTGCTTATGCAAACCATCTTTTTGTGTTGTCAAAAACTGTTCTCCTACGTTTTGCTAAATAGATAGACTTATTGTATGGACATCCGTGGGACATTTGAGAGAAAATAACGGAGTTAAAGAATTCAATGGATAGTCCAAGGACGTAAAGCCATGCTCTGATACCATTATGTCACGCCCCGCTTCCATAGGAGCGATCATCCTCGCTAAGGCGTGATGTCGTACGAGCCTAGATTGCGCTCGTGCAAGGCAGATTCTATAACGGCCGATTTCAGCGGCTGCGACGGGGTCGTCGCACAGAAGTCTCATGCAGAGACATTGAATTATAGCAGCAGAAATTTGAATCAAAGCACAAGTTATTCAAAGAAGCTCTTTATTGATATTGCAACAAGATTACAAAGGGCGCAAGGCCAAGATTACAAGTCTCTCAAGCTCACTTTTCTTTCATTACAAGTTCACACTGCTCTCTCTCATCTCTCAATACAAGTCTCGAGCCAGCGGATGTTCCGGAAGGTGATGTCCATACATTATGTCCCGTATAAGTCTTGACTCCATACGGACGCACGCTTCGAATCACCAAGGGACTCCGTGCCTCGACGCATCCAAGCGAGCTCCGCGCCATGAGCTTCTACCTGTGCCTGCACATGTAAACTATGTTGGTGTCAGTATTCAACTGTACTGGTGGATTGAGCTCCTCGCCCACCCGTACAAAACCAACACGTTTGATTTACTTTGTGCAACATAGTCCATTCTTATCAATTGTCTTTCTAGCCTTGTCTTAGGATCAATTTTATGACAAACGCCTTGGCATATTTGTGTCTGAGGAGCATCCCGTGCTTGCAACAGTAACGTCCACTCAACAACGTTAACCTATCAAGTCGTGCTTGCCTTACGGCCATAAATAGAGACACAACTACACGATTTTACTCCATTTCCTTGCTCTAGACCTTTTTCGTGCTTGCATTGTCAACGCACCGACTCATACTTATCTTTTGTGCCATACTCTGTGACGTAACGACTCGGTCGTGCCATGAACTCGATTCGTGCTTCAATATCTCGAGGCAGTGCCTCCTCGCTTAGTCTTGCCTATATTTAGTTTTGACAACACGGCCGTGCCTCACATTTCGAGGTCGTGCCCAGTAACTCAACGTAACTTCACCCAACTTGCCCTACGGCCCTTTTTGACTTAAATCACAACAGCCCAAATCTAACTAATGCAACTCTATGCCAACGACTTAACACTCGACGCCACATCTCGTGCTGAAGCACACCGCTTTCGTTGTAGCCAAATCTTAGGCCCAGACATTATCTTCTAACTGCATACACATTCAACTCAACTCAGTCCAAAGACACACACGCGGATTGCCGCTCGTGCTGACCCATCTATATGAATGGTCACTGGCATTAACTAGCCATCGTGGACATAGCCTGGCAAACGGGATCCTTGCACCGCAATTAGTGATCTCCAATGTAAGTCCCTGTACTACCAATTGCCTATTACCCAACTTGGCTATAATTTGTTCTTCCTAGGCCGAGTCGGTCCCGTGGCCCCGGGTTGCCGCTCGAAGAACCATCGCCCTTGTCGACAAGTTGTCCATGACCACGTGCTTACGTTAACTTCTAGACTTAACGTAATTGTATGGTCTCATCGTTATCACTTAGTTCCTTTGCTTTACTTCTTCCACTTTCCAAACTTCTTTGCAGAGCCCAAACCAGGGTTGCCTCGGCGACTGAACTACAGACCCGACATATTTTCTCTCGGCGACTAACCATCGCTTGGACTTAACATTTCTTTGAAACTCCGGAAACGACTACTGCATAGCCTTCCCACTTAACTTGAACATAACGTGTTTCTTAAGTACCGACAGACCATGGCTAACTTTCTACTGAACCAACTGTGGCTTGTGCCTTAAACCAACTCGTGTTCTACGCAACGCTATCGTCCAAGTCATACCTCATATGACGGGCCTTGGGATTGTGGTACTATTTAACTTGACAACCACAGAATGAGCGGGACAGCACTTGGAATGACTTAGGTCGACCGGCATAACTTTGTCTAACTTACTCAAGCCTACAACTTAACCCGAGGGACGGGCAAAGGCTATGCCAAGCCTTGCGCAGTGGAAGCGTGCATGCTTTATCGAGCATTTACGTGGGCGATGCCTATGATTTAGGCAAGTTCATATTTTTGTGTCGAAGACCAACTTTCCTTCTCCCAAGCCACGGGACGAAGGACAGAGTGTTATTTTCAAAGCACGCCGTGTACCAACTCTAAGCCGACGGTTGGACTTTTCCATATTCTATCTCAATTCGACCCGTCGGGATTACTCCATTTAGCTATGTGGATTCATCTCTTTTATTATTCAGCCTACTTGTGCAAGTTGAAAACATGCAATTTATTATGTGAAGGCAAAGATGAGGCAAATTCACCGAAACTATCCCACCTGTGCGAGGAGTCGCCTCAATCGAGCAAGCCTTCGAGTAGCCGTTGCAAAGCTAAGTCTGAACGGCGTCGGCATTTCGATTCCTCCGATTGACTGAGCGGGACGGGGCACTACACAACATGTCAATACCCTATACAACAATGACCTATAGATACCAACCAAACCTCTATCCCATATGCCAATATCATCTGTAACCTATCTATATATATAGACCTCTCAGTCTTAGGTGAAACTACAACTACACTCAAGGACAGGCTCTGGTCATGGATGCCCTACTGGAAAGGGTAAGGGAAAATAATAAATCATCAAGGCTGTAAGGCAGACTAACATCCTATATAAAAACTGGTAGGTATTATAAATAACAGGGAAATCATCTACAATGGGTTATTATTCTAATACCAATGCTAACTATCATCTCTAGGGTACAGACACTCTACAAGTCATCATATCATTATACTATGAATGAACTACATATGAATAAGCTCTACAAAACTAAAATATCCCTACTCTTAAGTTATTTGATGATGAAATTCAATTTTATAACAACAGAATGGTACGATAGAGATGATATGTTTAAAAACCTTCTCAAGATACAATCCGATAATCATATGCGTCTGTCCAAAATCATGTTACTCAGAGTCCTCGCTATGCCAGTAAGCAAGGTTGCGATAAACGATAGATTCCATAACTGGGGTATGCACCTCTACAATCATGTCATCTAGAATTCTCGCTATGCCGACTAGTATAGCTGCGAGAAATTTTAAATCTCATAACCAAGATATGTACATCCGAAGTCAGGTCTCTACGTTTTTGCCACGCCAACTAATATGGTTGCGATAAACTACAGGTTTCATAATCAAGTAGACGTTTTACCATCCCTGTTATTCCCGTCAACATATGTTATCAGAAAATATCGTAACTCAGGCCATAAAAATTCATCTCGATAGGAAAATCAAAATCAATAACGATCCATCAAAAATTAAATTCAATAATCAAGGAGTATGGGTGAACAAAACAAAGGTAGGGTTTTCAATTTGAAGTTTAAATAAGATTCTCAAGGGTCGTCCCAGAAATCTCTCAAGAATTTCTAACTGTGATTGAGTACCTTCAAAAATATATCCTAATCCTACTGTAGGCTGTAGTGATATTCTAGTTCGAATACCACTACTTAAACTCGACCTGCATGGGCTACCACTAAAAGCGTGTCACGACCCGCACCCTAGAGTAAGGGCACAAGAAGTGGGTACGTCCAGCCTACGCCGCAGTATCGGTGGTAGAACGCTGTCCTAGGTCACAACATCTAACAATATAAGGTACATGTATAGTATATACACTCCGAGTGGAGGTGACAATACAGAAATACAGTCTCAATCACATCTAAGGCAGAGAAATGATAAGATAGATAGATATAAAACGAATACACAAGGTACAGATAGATAGAGAATCTAAGTGTCTAAGATAACACAGCAATCCAGAACATCCAAACTCAAATACAATAATCCAGAGAATAAAGTACAACTAAAAATCCCTATACTAGACTAAGGGTGTGTCATCCACTGCTAATGGATCCTGCTGGAGATCCAAGTCACAGCAATCCTCTAGGGTAGTCCCATAATATCTGGTACAGAGCGCCTCATCCTCATCCTCTATAATATTTTCAACAGGTCCAGTCAGGACAGGAGTGAGCACAATACATCTCATGTAAATCATAACAGTTTAGGAAATATAAACATGCTAGAGAGTAAGATACATGAAACTGAAAGAACAATATGATATAAAAGAGAGAACTGTAAGTAAATAGCTATAATATATATAGAGAACTATCAGTGACTAGTGATTCAGAGTACAAGATAAACATGTGAACAGCTGGAGGAGGTGATTCATCGCTATACTAGAGAGTTGATTCATGACTACACTACTTTGGAATATTCACAGATTTAGTTCTACTCCCCTATCCCCAATCAATACACAAGGATCCAGTCAAGTTACGTTAAGATTCATGACTACGCTACTGGCTCATAATGAGTGATTCATGAATAGATTCATGAAGGCACTGTGATTCATGAGAGTACAGGAATCACAAGCAGATTCATGATAGATTCATGATATAGAAGCATGAGATACATGATGTAAGTGAAACATACGAGACATGACTATCTGATGCTCTCGAGAGGGATAAATGAAAGGATCTATATAGTACCAATCTGTGTTACCAACGTGATAGCATTCAAGTAAAGTAATCTAAAGCAGGAATATAATCCTAAGCAAGATATGAAATAATCAGAGAATATACTCGCCTGATATCTGTATGTCTGAAGATAATATATTGTCTGAGAAGTGGTACCTGGCTCCTATAGAATAGTACAAGTCACAACATGTCCAAAATAGTAATATAGACTGCTACAATGCATTCTACATGATATTTGGGTCAATCTAGGCTAAATTCAACCTTTGGTCAACTCTAGTCAACTACACTAGTCAAGCTAGGTCAACTAGGTCAAGCCTAACCCAATCAAGTCTCACTAAGCCTAGCCAGTCTATTCTAGCAAGCACACATCATCACAAGGCCATACAAGCCATCAATCACACATCTCATGAGTATTCATGCCAATACACATAGGCTACATAAGTTATATCCTATAGGACTATATGCCATGTATAGCCTATAGGCAACACACATATTTTCACACATTATATATATATACTAAATTAATATAAGCAACATTACATATATATATATATATATTTTTTTTACATATATATATATATATATATATATATAGAGAGAGAGAGTGACATGTATGTGTGTGTGTGTGTGTGTGTGCATGAGTGTGAGTGTGTATAGTTGACAGCAGCTATAGGGTGTGTGTATAGATGTGTGAGTGATACCATGTGTGTGTATAAAATCTCAGTTTTTCATATGTGTGTGAGTGTGCTATATCACAACATAGGCTCGGTGTCTCAATGTGTGAGAGTGTGAATATGTTCTCAGTTTTGTACCTATGTGTGCGTATATATAATATGATAAAACAGTACACAAACTGTTCTCGGTTTACATGTCAGGTTTATATGTGTAACCATGTGTGTGTGTAGACATATATGTGTGTCCTGTTCTCAGATCATGCATATGTGTGTGTATGTAAAATGGAAAAACAGTGTACAGCTTCAGTTTCAGGATTTCAATGAAATGAATGTGTTTGTCAATGTAATGTCCTCAGTGTAACAGTCCAATGTGTGTGTGTAGGACTCAGTTAAAACAGTGCAACATATGACAGTAGATAGGGTGTTGTATTTCTAGATTTTCATAGAGAATGTGTGTGTGTGTGATACATATATCAGTTTTCAAGTTTTGTTCTTGAGTGAGTGTACATAATATCAGTTTTCAATTAACAGTCCCATAAGTCAATTCGAAAACCAAAAGCCCTTGCTAACATGAAAATCTAACATGTAGATAAAACCTAGATACACATAGATGAACCATCATTGCAAATTAACCAATAGAAAACAGTTTAACATGCAAATTAAATCTCAGGAAAATCAGTGGATACAAAAATAGGTTTCAGTTTTTGAGTGCACACAACAGTCCTCTGTTTAACAGTCCAGAACATTTCGAAATTCAATGATTAACACCAATCATGAACCCTAGCATGAGACTAAAACCTAGATTCATTTATATGAATTTAACATTGTAATAATCATTAGAAAAATAGTAAAACCAAATTCGAATTCTCAGAAATTCACATTTGAGAACATGGTATCAAGGAATTTGGAGAATTTAAAATTTCAAAATAAAACACAACTATTTATCAAACAATTGGTTGGTAATGATTGTGTTATATGTGAACATGCCTCACAGTGTGTATCGTGTCCCCAAAGTGGGACACGACGTGTCCAATCAACATTAACACACACGAGTACACTAACTCAGTGCACAGCCTCGTGCACACGTGTCTAGCACACGACACGACACAATACGTGTGCGTGTCCACACACTCGCCATAAACCTGACACCCTGAAACGTTTCCACGAGACACCTAGACACGACACGAAGCTCGTGTCAGCAGTGCCTGTGGCACGCACGGACCGCAGGCAATGACCAGTGTGGGATCAAAAGCGTATCCGACTCGATACAACGCAACTCAAGACTCGGGGGGGCTCATGTCAGCCACTGCACCTCGATCTTCGCCAAGTGGCGCGTGTCAAATCATCGTATCCAGTGAGAAATACAACCCGAGTAGCAGGACAGTGTCCCGCTGCTACAACAGCGTGTTCGTGTCCTCGTGCTGACACGACATGACACAAAAATCATCCACCAATGACACGAAATCACAGACGACCTATAGATCTACAAATCTATTCAAACACAATTCCAAAAATAGTACAAAACATTGGGTGTAGCATTTCATCGAACACCCAGTTCTAGGTTAGGATACGTGTCCGATGCGGACACAAAATAAAATACAATTGACACCAAACCTTCACTACAGCTAGGGGACACCTAGATCTAGGCTACCATGCAAAGAAAACAGAATTTGATTACAATTTGAAGGGTTTACCTATAGGATGTCAAATAGCAAAAAAAGCCCCAAATAGATTGATTCCCGTTGCTAGCCAAATCCTCCAAATTGTTCTCAAACTGAAATTACTCTCCATGAATATTAAATAGAGGATGATTAGACTCTAATGCAAAAGATTTGGATAAAAAAAGAATTAAAATGAATTTGTTATGAATTAGGGAAAATAGGAATTACCTTTCCTTTCTAAAAGTTGAGATGAAACAAAAAAGACAAGAACAAGTGAATGAGGGACTTTATAGGGGGATACCAATGTTGGCCGGCCACCATAGGCTGAAATTAGGGTTAGGGTTTCACTAATGGGCTATGGGCCAAGTTGCATTAGTCATGGAAATAAATTTCTAAGTCATAAATCATTGAACCTAGTTTTATTCTCCTATTTCAAAGTTGGTTCTAAATGAATAAAATTGGGTTGACTTAAGTTAGACTAGGGTCCCACCATACTAACCAAATCACCATAGCTAGAGTCAACATCGAGGTTAGTCTCCAAAGTCTCAACTAGTCAAAGTCAAAAATAACAATCACCAATTTATTAATTTCAAAAAAATTCAAAAAAAATTAAATGACCAAAATACCCTCAAGCTAAAATGTGGTAGTGACAGTTTGCATGACTGAGTCTTATGTGCCATAATTAACTCTCATCGTTCTTGGCTAGTAAGCATCTTCCTGCTTTGTTAGCATCTTCCAACAGATAGAAAACATATATGTTGTCTTCCCTAATGCCTTCAGAGATAGTAATATCAGTTGAGCTATCAACTATAGTACATTTATCTTTGACAAAGTTAATACCATAACCATGGTCAGCTAAATGGCTTATGCTGAGTAAATTATATTTTAACTCAGTTACGAGACAGACATCTTTAATCATAGGATAGGAGTCTTACCTACGTTGTCGATACCTACTATATACCCTTTAAAGTTATTACCGAAGGAGACGTATCCTTCTTTTTTCTTCAAAAATATTGCTAATAGAGAAGCATCATCGGTCATGTGACATGAGCAACCGCTTCGAGGATATCCACTTGCTTCTAGTAAGAGTAGGGTGTTCCACCTACAAAAAAGTTTACATATGAAACTTTTGGTACCCATTTCTTGTAGAGTCCGAATATGTTAGTCTTTGGTATCCATGCACATATATTTAAATCAACTAACTTTCTTACTCTACATGCAGGAGAAATATAATCAATGGTGCCACAATAGTGACATATAGCATGCTGAGTGTTAGGTGAAGTGTGTTGTTATCACAACCCGTACCCAGTGTAGGGACACAAGAAGTGGGTACGTCCAGCCTACGCCGCTGTGTCGACGGTAGAATGCTATCCTAGGTTACTATCTAATCAACAATTCACACAATTATATAATGTACTTGTCAAATCTCAACTCCGAACGGAGTGTAGAAGCATGGAATTTCAGGACCAGAAATCCAATGCGCCAAACACTACACGCGCTAGGGAGCTCAGATGAAGTACTTGGCACAACAAAAGAATAGACATTAAAAGAGGATTTTTATTCATATAAAAGTCTATTATATGTCTAAAAAAGAGCTGTACAAAGGAGAATTTCTACAAAAAAAGACCCTAAGTCTACAGCTAGGCGCAGCAACCACCATGCGCTCTCAAACAGGCGCATCCCGCCATGCGCTCTTAAATAAGCACATCCCGCCATGCGCTCTCAAACAGGCACATCTCGTCATGCGCTCTCAACCAGGCACATCTCTTCAGCAGCTTAGTTATGTGCATCCTCAGTTATGTGCATCCCTTCTGTGGCTCAGTTATGTGCATCCCTTCAGCAGCTCAGTCATGTGTCGCCCTTCACTGTCCCAGTCAGGCGCATCAAGAAGTATCAGCATATGCGCCATCAAATGCTTTGACTACTTAAGCATTTATTGAGCAAAACGAGGATAGGCAATCAACCCTCTAGCTGGAGGAAGAGCTCATCAAACCAAGGAAGAGGAAAGCACCGCAATCGACCCGCGGCTAAAGGAGCAGCTTTCAACCCAAATAGAATGGGCAACACCCACTCTAGCGGAAGGAGGATATCTCCCAAAGTCCAAGAAAGATGATCGGAGCACCGCAATTCCGATCTACGGCACTTCCGACATAACGGAGACGAGGCTCGAGCATCCCGATCTTTGGATGCAACAGGCACCTTTCGCCTACCTCAGAAGCCCTCGACTCTGACTTTTTGATGTAACAGTCACCTTCAAGTGCATCAATAAAAACAACGCGTCGTATCTTCACCCTCAGGAGCATCTCGTCAACAGAATGTGCTCGAGCAAACAAGTTCATTTCGGGAGGACGTAAGAGAACGAGATGCAAACCCTCTCCATGCCACTATTTATAGGCCGGGCAAATCAAACCCATGAGCCAAGTGGCTGGCTCTCCGAATCCTGTGCAATAAATTTGCATTAAATGGTGATGAACCTGACGCTTCGAAAACACTCGAAGAACGTAACAGTCGGGCCCATAAAGACGTGTCAGCCTCATAAGGATGCGCCCCCATGTGTCCCCATGCGCCCAGTGGAACACCGATCGATGCGCCCACTCAACATCCCATCACCTGTCAAGAACATTAAATGCCGAAGTCTGACAGAGTTGGCAGCACGTCCCCCGAGGACTGAACAGTTGACAGCTTTTTCAGAAGACGAAGCGTCGCCGACGTCATCATCATCATTTCTTCCCTCCGGCGGTTACAAGCCACGTGGCCGCCCAACCATTTCGCATGTGCCTCCGTAGCTATGTGCCTAAATCTCTGCATGCACCTCAAAAGCCGTGCGCCTCAGACTTTTTTCTGATCCCTAAAGACAAAAGTAAAGTCACTGCTGAAGCCCCGCATGCGCCTCAAAAGCATGTGCCCCGACTGGTTCGTGACTCCTAAAGGTTACGAGCCAAAGTCTCCTCATGCGCCCAATCCTAGGCACATCCTATCAGATCACTCCCCACCAAATTCGAGATCTTCGAGCCATGGACCTACGACACGCGTCCTTTGACTTGATTCAGCCTATGAAGGGGTGCTAATCATCCAAGATCTCAGCAACTGAAAGATCCTCTCCATTGCTACGTGTCAGCTCTGTCGCAGCCCACGACAGCAACAAGAAGGGTTCAACTCCTCAATCTGAGCGCATCGCCCATACGCCTCCATCAGCAACCACCACGTGGCGTCCCCACGTACAGGCGCATCCTATATGCGCGCATGAGCAGCCAGCCTGCAAAGCTATAGATAGAGGGATCACTTCCTTCTTACACCTACACACAAACAAAGATCGCACAACCACCAATAGCATATACAGAGAAGCAGATACAGACACTCAACGTCTTCTCCCTCTCCGCAAGCTCCGGCACCCAAAGCAACTCAGACCTTCAGAGAACCGAGAACCGTCGTCAGATCATCAACGGAGTCAACGCATTACCACTCGCTCCATCGGCACAAGGGTCCCAGATAAACAAAAGTGTACTCCTAGGACTACGTCTAAGTCCTATATTGTGACACTGTTCTGTTTGTATTAAAATTACATCAAAAGATTTTAATGGCAAACAAGCTGGCGACTCTGCAGGGGAACTCTTTCTCCTCTACTGAGAAAGTTGTGTCACAATCCGACGACGTAAAGGTGGGCTCCTCCCACAAGACGCTGGTCGTACGCCTCAATCAACAGGCGTATGAGGAGTTCATCTCTGAAGGCAGTGCGAGTCCTTCGAAGCGGCTGCCGAAGCCGAAGAAGACTCGCCAAGTCTGGGTGCGCAAGGTTGACGCCTCTGGCACCACCACCGAAGGGGATGTGCCAATGCAGCCTTTCCTTCCTGCTGACGACCTCAGCAACCAAGATGTGCCCACCGGTACAGCACATCTCTCGGGGAAACGTGCGGCTGACCACATTCCCCAGCCATCTCCCTCTCAGGCGAGGAAGATGCGTCGAAGGAGCAAGGGTGCAGCTAATGCCCCGTGCATCTCCTCTGATGCGCCACAGAAGGTCTCTGTCTTTGACAGACTCACTCATTATAGTGGCGAGGAGAATTTGGATTCTTAGTACTATGCACCCCAGCAGGCTGGTACGAAGAAGTCCAAGACAGCACGGGCCATGTGTCTCAAACGTGCTATGCCAACAGCAAATTAGAAGCATGCACTCACAATCATGCACGTTGCTGATGGTAAGCTGTATAAGGTCGACTCGGGTGCTTCTGTGCCAGAAATGAGTCGATCTTCAATGTCCTTGTCTCACTTGGGCGCATCTGTTGCGTTCGCAACCGAGTCAAGCAAGGCAAACCCTGTGGTCTTGAACTTTCGTGCCTCCTCTGGTTGTGCGTCTGAGGTTCGTTCAAGTCACTGTAAATATTGTTCCCCCTTTACTGATCTGAGCACCTGTTTGGTGTTGGATCAGGGGGCGCAGCATTCACTTGACCACCCCGGTGCTTAGCCTTGCCATGCGCCTGATGGGGGTACAAAGGTGGCACTCTCCTCCAATGATCTGTATAACGTTATCACTCACAAACGCCGATCAAGAGAGTCGACTGACAAGCACAATGCGCCCCTCACAGGGTACACCTGTGCTGTAGTCACTATCAACTGTTGTTGCAAGGCAGCAGTTCCACAAAGACAGTCGGTCTTCCAGCGGCTGCAATCATTAACACTCCTCCGACGTCGCCTCGGGAAGAAGGTGATAAAAGAGGAGCCAGAACTAAAGGTTGCTTCATGCAATATAATCTCTAACTCCTCTTCAGTCCGAAGGGCGACTGGCAATTCCTCGTCCTCGTCCAGGAGCCAGCCGAGGAAGACCAAGACAATTGCCCCGTCCTCTGGAGTGTTCGAAGGCACTCGGGGGAGAAAGAAGATCTTGGAGGAAGCTGGGGGTAGTCAAGCCCTTGTTGATCCTCCTTCTGCAGACGAAGATGTCCTCCAGAGCACAGCTGGGGTAGATCTTCATTCTGGAGATGAAGTCAGCCTCCCGGACGTAGCTGGGGGTAGTCAGGTCCACAGGCCCCTGTGGACCTGCGTCTCGAAGACGAAAAAGTCCACTAAGACAGAACTGGGGGTAATCAGGCCCTCGCGGATACTTCTTCCGAAGACGAGGGTGTCCTCCAAAACATAGCTGGGGGTAGCCAGGACGAAGCTCCAGGAGAGGCAACTCCCCTACAAGAGAGCGAGGCCGAAAACGAAGCCTCAACTGATCCATCCGACTCAAGCCGTGTCATGACAGTATACATGACTGGGGGTGATACCGAGCCGGATGTGCCGCCAGCAGACCTCGTCCAGCACATGGATACCCTGGAGAGAGGACTCAAAACCCTCTCTGCCTCCATGCAAACACTGACTCAAGCAGTATTTGAGATACGGTCAGCTAGGACACCTTCTACCGGTCCTGACCCAGGAGCCAATGGAGAATCAAGTGTACCCCTTCAACGGGTATCCTTGGATACGGATCGCCGCGAAGCACCTCGGACGTCGGAGCCCTCAAATGCTAAACTCCAGGCGGTACCACCTTCTCCGAATCCCAGCTCCACGGAAGACGTGGTCGAGATGATCAGGGACTTGTCCGAGCGCTTTGAGTCCAAGAACAGACAAGAGGAGCGCCAGAAGATGGGGATCCCCCAACCCTATCCCCTCGAATGGAACAAATTGGTTTATCCTCCTAAGTACAAACCACAAACATTGACGCCATACGATAGGAAGGACTCTCCGCGTCGCTATCTGACGTACTTCTAGTCCCAAACGGGACATCTCCCGAAGGAGGATGCACTACTCACCAGCATATTTGTCGGGGCACTGAAAGGAGTGGCGTACGACTGGTACTGCAGCCTCCCCGATAACTCTATATCTTCCTTCGACGACTTGATGCGTCTCTTCCTCGATCGTTTCTACGACGGCGGAAAGGACATGACAATGGCGTCCCTCATAGAGATACGCCAGAAAGAGAAGGAAACAGTTCGAGCATTCATCGAACGCTTCCGACAGGCCTACTTAAGACTGCCCCCGGGCATGCCAGAACATGCACTCCTCTCCTCCTACAGCATGAACATGCTGCCTGCAGTCAAACTCTGGTCAACTCTACTCCTTCTCCCGACTGGAGTTCCTTGATCATCGAAGTCGAAGCAGCAGAAAAGAAGGTGTCCAATGCTCGCCTTCTGGGAGTTAGTTTCCCTGTCTTTGAGGACAAGGGGAAACGGCCTGCAGCCAACAACCCTGGACGAGAGACGAAGGGAAAACAGGCATTGACTGTCAATGCCTCCAAAGGTGCATCAGTACCCACTCAAAAGCCTCCACTTGTACCAAGACCAAAGGAGATTTATTCTTTCAACGATGAAGACACCCTGCAACTCTTTGAGATACTGAAGCAGGATGACAAGATCAAATTGCCGGACCCGAAGCGTCCCGACGTGGTTGGGAAAGTGGACAATCCGAGGTACTGTCACTACCATCGGTTTGTCGGACATCCAACTAAGGACTGCTACGTCCTCAAAAACTACATCCAGCGTATGATCAATGCGGATGTTATCTCCGTCGACTACGAGGAGAAGACGGTTTTGGCCAACCTAGTGTCACTCTAATTTGGCACCTTGCCACCAACCACAACACAAGATGGCTTCGTCCCCATCACTAAGGCGACAATGGAGGTGGTTAACTTACCACCTACTCGTGACAACGTGAGTTGACTCATCCCGCTCACCACATCTCGGGGAGAGGTCTTATGGGTTCACCCTGATCGCGTCTCCGAGGTTACTCAACCGGAGGTACGCTCTGCCTCCAAAACTAAGGGCAGGAAGATCAAGTCTTGCCGCATGGTCTCTTCCTCTGTGGAAGAGGCACTTCCTGTACAAACCCGTTCGCAGCTGAACGTCCAACCCGGCGAAGCTGCCGTTGAGGTGGTGCCTCCTTGCACCGTCCCTGCTGCCCAGAAAGAGGGCCCATCTAAGCCCCCAACATCCAATAAAAAGAAGCATGTAGAGGCCCGTTTCGACAAGCCTCTACGAAAGGAGAATGCTTCGAGGCTAGCCAAGCCCCACAACTTCGACATACTAGCACAACTTGCTAGTACTCCTGCCCGCCTATCTCTGTTTGAGCTTCTTCGCCTTTCCAAGGACAGAAGAGTCCTTCATCAGTCAGGTCAAGCAGCCTGAGGATACTCCGACTACATGTGCACACTGTCATTGTGCGGATGAAGTTATCCCCAACATAACCTTCACCCAACAAGACATGCTGCTCAAACACAACCGACACAACAGGCCGCTGTATTATATAGGGTATATCGGTTCAGTCAAGATGAAGCAGATTCAGATCGATCCAGGATCTTCCCTCAGCATCATCCCGAAGATGCTGCTCTCAACACGGGGGATCTCAATGTACGGACTGGCGCCTTCCAACACAATAATCAGTAGCTTCAATGCCAGCAAAAGCGAGCCTCTGGGCAAAATACGGCTGAAGTGTCATATGGGTAACCTCAGAACTGAGGTCACTTGCTACGTCGTGGACGCTGACGTCAACTACAACCTCCTACTGGGTCGTCCGTGGCTGCACGAGTACTTGGTGGTGCCATCTACACTCCACCAATGTATAAAGTACGTGTCCACCAATGCCATCATCCGGACGGAGTTCGCGAACATTGACCCTTTCAAGGGGGTTGAAGCCTACTTCACTGATTCCACCTTGTACAAGTCACCTGACGAGGAGGAAGCCAATGATGCTGACGATGAAGCAGAAACGACAGCAGAGCCCGACATGGAGCCAGAGATGATTCCCGATGCTCCTTTAAAAATTCGACTCAAAGGGAAGCCGCCTCAGACGTTACCTCCCATGAACATCAAGCTACATGGAAAAGCACCAACTGCTAAAGGTAGAACATCCACTGAAGCTCCCTTGAAGATACGGCTCAAGGGAAAGCCACCTCAAACGTCGGCTCCCCTTGTGGCAAAACTACAGGGGAAGGCACCAATCACCGAAGGCGCAGTTGAGGTACCTCTGAAGGTGCGTCTTAAGGGCAAGCCGTCGCGATCATCTGTCTCATCCAAGCTGCCGGAGAAGGCCCACATAGCCCTCTCGGACCCAAAGATCAAAACTGTGGTGGACTCTCCCGATCCAACCCCAGTACTCACAGATGAAGAGTTAGGGGAATGTATATCTGCTGATATAGATGCACCCTCTCTGGATAATGTAATCCCGCGGGATAAAATCTCGTATTTCATCAATAATAGAGTGTCTTTTAATTATTCTAGTCTTTCACATTAGAATGCCATGTATACATTAGATAACGCTCTACAGTCGTTACAAACACAAATAACGACCGTCCATCATGTAAATCGAGTAGTCCCGTCCCAAGGGGTCTGTTTTGTAGTCCCATCGCAGAATCGAGACGAAGAATCCATCATCTTCGGTAAAGTCGAGCGTCATCAAGACCTCCCGCCACTCGAGCAAGAACCAGATACCGGCAGAATACAAGTCTATCGGTACACGGATAAGGCAAAGTACCTCATCCAAAAGATGGGTTACGACCTAAAAAGCAACAAAGACCTGAACTACGGCAAGGGTCGACGTCTTCCTCTCCGGCTTCCAACACCTAAAGGAAAGCCGCAGGACTACTATCATCGAACTCGACGGGGGGTGGGGTATGTCACGCCGTCGTCAACTCCAGAGAGTTTGGAGGCAGAAGAACTAAAACATTCTCATTCATCCGAAGCATCAACTTGGGATTCCGATACCAGTATCGGATCAGTCCTCAAGAAAGTATTATCAGCCAACATGACATCTGCATAATCTCAAGAAGATGAAGGCGAAGACCAAACGCCAGAATTCTTCAAAAAAGAACCTGGGCTCAACGCCTAGGAGAACAGTGGGAGTCTTGTTTTGAATTACGTGAACCCCCTACCGAAGACGAAGTCGAGCAGATCGACCTTGGGGATGGATCTTCTTCCAAACCCATCTTCATCAGCAAAAGCCTAAAAGAAGAAGATCGGGAATCTTTAATCCAGATGGCTAAATAATATATCGATGTCTTCGCCTGGAGCTACAAAGATATGCTGGGACTTGATCCCCAGATCGTGATGCATAGGCTTAACATCTTACCTGATGCCAAGCCTATAAAGCAACAACAGCGACGTTTTCGTCCTGACATCATGAACGCTATCGATCAGGAAGTAGACAAACTCCTGACCAGCGGGTTTATCCGTGAAGAACAACACCCGGACTGGGTGGCCAACGTCGTCCCTGTCACCAAGAAGAATAGGAAGATACGAGTCTGTATCGACTTCAGGGATCTCAACACTGCTTGCCCGAAGGACGAATTCCTGCTTCCAATTACCGACGTGATGATCGACAACACATGTGGCTTCGAACGCATGTCTTTCATGGACTGGTATTCGGGCTACAACCAGATCAAGATGTTCCCCGATGACGCCAAACACACGTCATTCAGGACTCTGAAGGGGTCTTCTGCTACACATTGATGCCCTTCGGCTTGAAGAATGCTGGTACGACATACCAACGACTATGAGCACCATCTTCCATCAGCATCTTCGTAAGACAGTCGAATGCTATGTTGATGACATCGCAGTCAAGAGCCATCTCAAATGAGATCACCTACAAGACCTTAAGACAGTCTTCGATCTCATGCGAGCGCATCAACTCAAGATGAACCCTGCTAAATCCTTCCTTGGGGTTTCTAGCGGAAAGTTCTTGGGCTTCATTATCACGGCGAAAGGCATTCATGTCGATCCCGAGAAGACCAAAGTCATCCTTGACATGGACCCTCCGAAGAACCTCCGAGAACTTCGAGGCCTGCAAGGGCGTCTGGCATACATCCGGAGGTTTATAGCAAACCTTTCCGGAAAATGTCAACCCTTCACCCAGCTCATGAAGAAGGGAGTCTCTTACGTCTGGATAGAGGAATGCCAAAAAGCTTTCAACGATATCAAGGCTTACATGATGAGCCCGCCGGTCCTGGTGGCACCCGTCACCGGCAAACCATTTCTCCTCTACGTTCGTGCCATGGATCATTCCCTCGGCGCTCTGCTGGCTCAGAACAACGATGCAGGCTATGAGCAAGCTATCTACTACCTCAGTAGAATACTGATCGGGGCCGAACACCGGTACAACCCCGTTGAAAAGGAGTGTTTGGCTTTGGTATTCGCCAACCAGAAGACTCACCATTATGTCTCGGGCCAGACAATTTACGTCATCTTCCGAGTCAATCCGCTCAGGGTTCTCATGACGAAGCCAGGATCATTGAACTCCCGGCTAGCTACATGGGCGATCCTGTTGACGCCATACAACCTGGTGTTCGTTCCACAAAAAGCTGTCAAGGGTCAGGCTCTGGCCGACTTTTTATCTGCACACCCCATCCCAGAGTTTTCCAGACACTATGAAGACATTCCGAATGAGGTCCAAGAATCAAACGTCACGGAAGAAAGCTCCGTCTGGCAGATATTTTTCGATGGCGCTTCAAGAACAGGCCCCAAAGGACAAATCATCGCAGGTGTGGGGGTAGTCTTAGTCTCCCCCGATCAGCTGGTCATACAGCGTGCCTACTCCCTTTCGAAGCCGTGCTCCAACAATGTTGTCGAGTACAACGCTCTTATCATGGGACTCCAACTGGCGCAATAGCTGGGGGTGGACCATCTGGAAGCCTACGGTGACTCAAAACTCGTCGTTAACCAGGTCAGAGGGCAATACGAAGTTCGCCATGAAGAACTAATTCCTTACCATGAAGTTGCATTGAACATCATTTCAACCTTCACCAAGTTCTTCATCGAATATGTACCTCGTTTACAAAATCCGGAGGCTGACGCTCTGGCTGGCCTCGCAGCCTCATTGGCAGCACCCCTCGGGACTCAACACGACGTCACGGTAGTTGGTCGAGACTTGGTCTGTCCTAAGAACAACCTATGCTCACAAATGGCCCATGCCATGTCAACAAGTGCTGGTGTTAATGTCCGAGACTAGAGATTCCCGTTCATCAACTTTGCTGTCTACGAAATTCTTCCGGAGGACCCGAAAGAAGATGTCTCTGTCAGGAGGCGCTCCCTTCGATTCTATTATGATACAGCTACTAAAATATTATACCGACGCTCCTACGATGGACTTCTCCTTCGATGTTTGTCCAACGAAGAACCAGCCGAAGCCCTTCGAGAAGCTCACGATGGAACCTGCGGGGCCCACCAACCTGGCCCTAAGTTGCAGGATCGACTGCGACGCATGGGCTACTACTGGCCAACCATGGCAGCCAACGCTATCGACTATGCTAAAAAGTGCCATGCGTGCCAGCTTCACGCTGACTTCATCCATACGCCGTCAGAACCATTACATCCTACGGTTGCCTCCTGGTCCTTTGAAGCCTGGGGCATGGACATTGTAAGACCAATCACCCCCCCTCATCTAGGGGATACCGCTTCATCCTACCCATCACCGACTACTTCTCCAAATGGGCAGAAGCATTCCACTGGCAAAAGTGAAGAGCTCTAGGGTGATTAGCTTCATCAAGCACCATGTCATCTACCGTTTTGGGGTACCTCGGAGGATTATCCACGATAACGGTCCTCAGTTCATCAGCCATGTTTTCAGCAGATTCTGTGACAAGAATCGCATCCAAAACCTGGCATCAACCGCCTACAATCCGGCAGCAAACGGATTGGCCGAGGCATTCAACAAGACTATTGTCAGGCTACTCAAAAAGGTCTTGTCATCCAACAAACGCGACTGGGACGAAAAGCTCGGCGAATGCCTTTGGGCCTACCGCACAACGGTACGGACCCCGAAGGGCAACACACCATTTTTCCTGGTCTACGGGAGCGAAGCGGTACTGCCTCTCGAGATCCAGATACCCTCACTCTTTGTAGCGATCACAAATCAACTCACAGAAGAAGACAATCAACGTCGCCGTCTAAGAGAATTGGAGGCACTTGACGAAAAACGTCTCCTAGCTCAACAACGCATCAAACACTATCAAGCCCGTATATCACAGGCTTTCAACAAGAAGGTCAAGCAGAGGACTTTCCAAGTAGGCGACCTGGTTCTGGCAGTCAGGAGGCCGATGGTGTTGACCCACAAGACACCAAGAAAGTTCGAGCCCAAGTGGGAGGGACCTTTCATCATAGAGACGGTATACTCAAACGGTGCTTACCGCCTCGCCAAACCCAATAGGGACTTGTTCATGATGTCCATCAACGGCAAGTTCCTAAAGAAGTAGTACTCTTGACATCCTTCAGATATGTACTTCTATCTTCACCTAACAAGGGAGTCTGTAGACCCAATCATCAGGGCTCAAGTATAATTCCCTTCCACAAAATCTTACGCTTCCGGAACCCAGCTGTTCCGTGGCATTCTATCCTCCAGTAGAAGGACAACCACGTCCACATTACCTCCGAGTTGTTCCCCTACACCCTAAAAGCAGAATCTTACGCTCCGTAAGACTATGCTACCCATTATGTTTACCACGTCCATATTACCTCTGAGTAAACATCCCGTACAGACAACCCCTGCGTTACCGCACATTGATCGCAGAACTTCCACGTCCACATTACCTCTGAGTAGTTCCGCGTATCCCCCCAGAGTCATTCCTACCACGTCCATAACACCTCTGAGTAGGAAGATTCTATCATTTGAATCCTATATTTGCCACGTCCACATCACCTTTGAGCAAACATGTCAGTTCTCTCGAACTTATTATCTGTACCTAAAAACTATGGTGCGCAAAAGATAATAGGTCCACACAAATCATCAATTTCATGACAGCAAAAATGAACACACCACAAAAAAAAACTTTGTATTCTTTATTCAAAAAAAAGGATTACACCCCCAGCAAGAGTTGCAAATTACACAAAAAAAGAAGAGACTACAATCCCTAAACATTCCCGGGGTTGGCCGAAAGCTCTTCAATCCGACGCTTCAAGTCTGCCACCCGAGTCTCTACGGTGGCCAGGACCCGGCGTTCGGCTTCTTGACGCGTCATTTCTATGGCCTCAGGAGAAGTGTCATCCTCATGCTTCTCGTCCAACTGTTGCCGCTGCTGAGCAAGGGTAAGAGCCCGAAGGGTGAAAGCTGCTTCCTGTCAAAACCCGCACCCACTGTAAGGGTACGAGAATGTAACAACGCCCAGCCTACGCCACAGTGTCGGCGGTAGAACGCTGTCCTAGGTCACAACATCTAACAATATAATTCTAAGCAGTTTATACTCCCCGAATGGGGGTGACATAGCAGAAGTAAACTCAATCACAACTAAGGAAGAAGAAAGCACGATATGATATAGAACTCAAGAAAAATACAGATGATCAGACAGTCTAAGATAACATCTCAGCAGATATCCAGAGTATAAGATCTCAGCTACTGAATATGAAAGAATATACAACCCAGATCTCAAAGACAGAAATAAAGTCTATCTACTAGTCTCAAGACAACATAAGTAAGATAAGGCCTAACTAAGCTAGTCTAGGCAGTAGGGTAATGTCGTCAGCTAGAGCTGTCCCGTAGAAGGTATCCACACAGGCCTCATCCTCGTCCTCTGTAATATTTTTAACAGGTCCAGTCAGGACAGGAGAGAGCACAATACATCTCAACAGTTCATAGCAGGTTAGAAAATATAATCATGCAGTAAAGTAAGATACAGGTACTGAAGGAAATGCAGTATGTAAACAGAGAGAGAGCTGTAATAGAAATATATACTATAAATAGAGACTAACAGTGGCTAGTGAGTCAGAGTACAATGTAGACATATAAATGGCATAGAAGATTCTGATGCAACACTACTTGGATAATATTCACATGTCTACTTCTACTCCCCCGTACCCCCAATCAATACACAAGGATCCAACCAGGTTATGTTATGATTCCATGCAAAGGCCCCCGAAGGGTGATACATGGATGTCCCATAAATGAGGATTCTAGGAGATTCTAGGAGACCCAATAAATGGAATAAGGATTCAAAGAAGACTCTGTGATCATAAGAGTATATGTCACAAGTGATCAATGAACCAATGAAGTATAGTGATACGCCATGTAAGTGAAACGCACAAAACATGTAGTACCCGATGCTCCCTGAAGGGATAACATCTCAAGAAGGGATCCATATAGTACAAATCCGTGTGACCAACGTGACAGTATCAAGTAAAGTAATTTAATGTAGAAAAATAATTCTAAGCAGGATATGAAATTATCAGAGAATGTACTCGCCTGTATCTGAGTGTCCGGATGAAATGTACTATCCGAGGAGAGGTGTCTGGCTCCTAATCAGAACAGCACAAGTCACAACAAGTCTAAAATGATAACAAGATGCAATTCAATGCATTCTAAATGAATCTAGGTCAATCTAGGCCAAAGTCAACTCTTGGTCAACCTTGGTCAACCAAGAAGTCAAACCTTGGTCAACTATGGTCAACTAGGTCCAACAAGTCTAAACTAGGTCAAACAAGTCCAAATAGTCTATTCTAGGCCTAACTAGTCCATACTAGTCTAAACAAGTCTAAACAAGTCTAATCTAGGCTCACTAGTCAAGCAGACACACACATAGGCCATAGGCTAAGAGACTAGGCCATAGGCTAATAGGCAATACCATGCCTAAGCCAACCATAAATCACAAACACAAGATATTATCTATATCTAAAACAATACACATATTGATATAGATATATAATATAGTATAGCCTACACATAACATATAGGCTATTATATGTATACCATACAAACATATTTATATATACCCATATTAATATAGTATGGTAACACACATTAGAATATAGGTATACCTACAATATACATTTATTATCTATATATATATTTCACATATATATTTACATTGAGAATAGGAAGTGATGTGGTGTACATGTGTGTGTGTGTCATGAGTGAAGTGAGGTGTCAAGAGAGTGAGTGATACATAGGTGTGAACTTGTGTGTGTGCTAGTGAGGCATGAAGGTGTGTGTGTGTTAGGCTAGTGTAACATGAGAGTGTGTGGGTGAGTGGATACATAAGAGTGGTGCTATGTGAACCTAAAATCAGTGTGCACAGCCATGAACTCAGTGAAAGAAAACAGTGGCACACATTATGAAAAATCAGTAAAGTATTACACAGTTCATTAAGGACACAAACTCAGTTTTAAGGAGGAAGGGAAATCAATCCAAAACAAATGAACTAACCAATCATGATGAAATCTGGAATTTAACAAACATTCATTTCAGTTTAACCAATTCCCAGTTTAAATCAGTCACCCAAAACTCAGTTTTCAGTCAAGGTAATGTAACCAGTGAGCTATTCAACAACATTCATTCAATCTCAGATTTATACATTGAAAATTCATTAATTCAGTTCATTAAAACTCAGTTAAGGGGGGGAAATGAACTAACAGTGAAGAAATAGGAACCCAGTTCAGTCCAAACATTTACTCTCAGATTTAAGCCCCAAACCAAAGCCAATTCATCCCAATTTCGACACACAATTAGAACACATATAGGTGTACCACATTAGGGTTTAAACCATACTAATTAACAGTGAAAATAGATCAAATTCGATGTCAAAATTCATATTAAAAACTAGAAAAACAGTGAAGAAATGTGACTGATATTTAGGTATCAGGAAAAATTAGGAAATTGAGAATTCATCATCAAAAACAAGTTAAAACACCAAATCAAAGGTTGATAATGCAAGTACCTATAGTGTACGTGTCCCTCAGTGTGTTTGTGTCCACCCAAGTGGACACAAACGTGTCCAATCAGTTAAGAACCCAAATCGAAAACCAGCACACAATGTAGTGGACTAATCCTCGTGCACGTGTTCACAGTGCTCGATCACACGACACGATACGACACAGACCTCGTGGTCGTGTCCCAGTATCGACTAGTACTAGGGCTAGGGCTAGGATACCCTGACACGTGTCCACGATACACGTGCATGTGATACGACACGCGTATCAGTGCTGGAAATCGACAGTAGTCGATTCGGTGCAAAACCAATGTACTGCCTCGTGCGTGTCCGACACGACACGAAAGGCTCTGAGAATTGACACACGTGGTGTCAGACAGTGCCCCTCAGTGTGTGTCAATTCTCACGTGTAGACGTGTCGTGTCCGTGGCGCTACAGACCTCGAGTAGCAGGGCAGCTACAGTGCCCGTGCACGCGCGCGCGTGTCAGCATGTTCACATGTCTGTGGTGACTCGACACGACACAAAAAACATACCAAGACACTGGAAACCCATAAGCAATGTAAAAACCTAAATTCCTATTCATTCACATTCCTAAAAATCAATCGAAATGCCCATTGGGGCATTTCATCAAACACTTGCACCGTACGACTGATACGTGTCCAAATAGGACACAAAAACTAGGGTTAGCTAGTCCTACTGTTAGGTTAGGCCTAGGGCTTCCTAGATATGCAATAAAATCAAAATTCTATAGTGTAGAATAGAATTTACCTATAGATGTGCAAAGGCTCAAAATCCTCAAATGAAAGTGGTTCCTCAAGCCACCAAATTCCTTCAAATTGATTCTTTCCTGAAAATACTCAATACCAACAGCAAGTAGACTAATTTTAGAACCTAATGCAATTGATTTGGGTGGAAAAGGAATTGAAATAGATTTTATAGGATTTAATGAAGATGGAGACTTACCTCTTTCTAAAACTTTGCAAAATTCCTAATGGAGGCTAGCCCTAACTTTGAGGAGCATTAAATAGAGGGGGGATCATGTGGCCGGCCAAATGGGCTATTGGGATAGGGCTAGGGTTTGGTTACATGGCTAATGGATTGGGCTTAGTCATTAATCAATGGTTCAAATTACAAGTCATGACTTGTGTCTAAAACTTTCTATTCTAATCTCTATTTCCTAATTGATTTTAATAACTAGAATATGGTTAACTCAAATTAACCTAGGATCTCATAATCTAACCAAGTCCAACTCAACTAGGGTTAGCTTACCAAGTCAAAGCTAGTCAAAGTCAACCTAGTCAACCTTCATTCAATAATTCTAAAATAAATCCTAAAAATTTCCATAAATTCAAATAAATTCTAATAAATTCAAATAACCCCAAAAATGACAAAAATACCCTCATCTGGAAAACTGGGTGTTACAATCCTACCCACCTTATAAAAATTTTGTCCTCGAAATTAAAATGTTCCTACTCCTTCTAGGTCAAACCCCACAATCAAAGTCTCAGAACTTAAATAAACATACGATTAAAAAGGACGACATACAGGGTCATGGCATACGGTGGTAGTGAAGTCTCATCTAGGTATACTAGTCATGCTAACCAAAACGGTTATAGGGTATCAAAACACACAAGTCATCTAGGGTGCTAAACTAGAAAAGATACAGAAATAACAATCATCAAGACTGTAAGGCAGTCTATCCTCCTATATGAAAACTGGTACTTATCAAAAAAATAAAATATAATAAAGATAACTACCAATTATCTATTAAGGGATACTTTTCAAGAAAATTAAAATCAAAAGTTAAAGAATGAAAGTCAATTGCATGGAATCGAATCACAATATGTATATATAGAGAGTGTGTTAGAGAGGGAAAATCTAGCATTATGTAAATGTTATGTGGTTCGTGTGTGTATGGGTGTATGTGGACATGTTCATATGGTTAGATAGTAGGCATGTGTATAGGAGGATTTGGGTTTCAAGACAATAGCTATCAAGTCACACTATTCATGGCATATTGGTTAAGCAATCCACAATACACAACCCATTTGCTCATGACATGCATGGCTAACCATATATATATATATATATATATATAGGTAGAGATTTAGTTATGTATCTATATACATTATAACATGTATGCATAAACTCTATATATATATCTATACAGGTATATGAACATAACATAGAGAGAAAAGGTTAGGTTTACATGGCAGTGTATACTAAATTAGGGTTTGTGTGTGTTCTTGTACAGGGTATAGCTTAGTTTTGAAAGGTTAAATCCAGTTTTAGTTCAGCATTTACATACCAAATCTGAAAATAAGCTAACATGTAAACCAGGGTAATATTAACATATTGCAGTTTCAGATTTTAGGGATTTGAAACATCACAACTAACTCAATGCTCCCAACACATCCTAACATGATGGAGATGAACCCTAACATACTATCCATACATTTATCTATGCACATAGTTTAATATTACATATTAAATATGAAATCGAACTAAACATTTGGAATCAATGTAAAAATGTAATCATGTATTCAGTTTTAGGATTTTGGAGAAATTCGAACATCAAACCAATCCAATGTTTATCACAACCTAACATGTAAGAATATGAAACCTAACATTATATTCCTACATACAATAATGTATATAGCTCAAAATATTATATTTAAAAAAAATAGCAATTTTGAACTAACTTTTAAAATCCAGTATTAAGGGTTAATATGCACACAGTCTTAGATTTGACAAATTCAAACACAAAACTAAACCAAAATTTTTTTTTGGAATTGAAACCCTATGTATAACATACATGTGCAGTGATGTAAACATAACTAATAACATGAAATTTATATTTAATTTACGAATTTAAACAGGAAAAACCAGAGAACCAGTCTCTGATACTGTATTGTATCAGAATATTGGGGTTTTGAGAATTTAAACATCAACAACATATTAATATGTATTTAGATAGGTTGGTAATCAAAGTGTAGCATGCATACGTATCAGGCAAGGGTCTGCATACTACCTGTAAAGGTTGATCAAACATGACTGAACTCAATACAAAGAAAATTTAACTAAAATAGAAAACTGAACCAAATATAGGCTAAACAACATGTCAATAATCCTATACAATAATGACCTATAGATACTAACTAAACCCATATCCCATATGCCAATATCCTTTACAATCTATCTATGTATATTGACCTCTCAGTCTTAGGTGCAGCTACAACTATACTCAAGGATAGGCTCTAGTCATGGGTGCCTCTCTGGGAAGGGTAAGGGAAAATAATAACAATCATGAAGGCTGTAAGGCATACTAACATCCTATATATAAACTGGTTGGTATTATAAATAACAGAAAAATCATCTACAATATGTTACAATTCTAATACCAATGCTAACTATCATCTCTAGGGTACAGACACTCTACAAGTCGTCATATCATTTCACTATGAAGATCTACCTATGAACAAGCTCTACAAACTAAATATCCCTACTCCTAAGTTATTTACAACAATAGAAGGGTATGATGTTTAAAACCTTCTCAAGATACAACATGTTAATCATATGCGTCTGTCCAAAATCATGTTGTCCAGAGTTTTCATCATGCTAGTGAGCAAGGCTACGATGATCACAGAGTCCTTGACTAAGGTACGTACCCTTAGGTTCATGGTATTTAAAATTTTCGCATTGCCGTATGCGACGGCGAAAACCTTAAATTCCCATACCCGAAAAATACATCCAAAATATGACTACATGTCCTCACTATGCCAACTAACACGACCATCGAAGATTCTAGATTCCATAACTGAGGTGACCTAGCCCATATGATTTTCTCAGAAAGAAAAAAAGAAAACAAATATAACAAAAGAGTAACATAACAAAATTAATCAATCAACAAGGAATAGATGGAATTGGATTTCAAGGTAGTTATAAAAGACAATTTCGAGAATGAAATTGAGAAGAACAGAACTTGCAGTAAGATCTCCAATGGTCTGTGCATCCTCGACTGTCCTGACGATAGCTCGCCCCTGCTGGTTTCTCCTGGTCTGCTGCTGATGCTGCATGAACTGCTGCTGCTGAGAGAAACATAACTCCAGCCTCTCGATAGTATCCTCCGAACCGAAGTGATGAGATCATGTCTCCATAACCATCATGAAGATAGATCAAAACAAGAAAAAATTTCTGAGAATGAAGCAAAATTTCAAAGAAGGACAGTTTATATTCAAGGGAAAAACAATAAACAGCAAATTTAGATAAAAGGGATCTGATAAGGAGTTTTTACTAATGTGATTGAGTACCTTCAAAATATCCTAATCCTACTACAGGCTGTGGTGATACTCTAGTTCGAATACCACTACATAAACTCGACCTACATGGGCCACCACTAAAAACGTGTCACGACCCGCACCCACTGTGAGGGTACGAGAACGTAACAACGCCCAGCCTATGCCGCAGTGTCGGCGGTAGAACGCTGTCCTAGGTCACAACATCTAACAATATAATTCTAAGCAGTTTATACTCCCCGAATGGGGGTGACATAGCAGAAGTAAACTCAATCACAACTAAGGAAGAAGAAAGCATGATATGATATAGAACTCAAGAAAAATATAGATGATCAGACAGTCGAAGATAACATCTCAGCAGATATCCAGAGTACAAGATCTCAGCTACTGAATATGAAAGAATATACAACCCAGATCTCAAAGACAGAAATAAAGTCTATCTACTGGTCTCAAGACAACATAAGTAAGATAAGGCCTAACTAAGCTAGTCTAGGCAGTAGGGTAAAGTCGTCAGCTAGAGCTGTCCCGTAGAAGGTATCCACACAGGCCTCCTCCTCGTCCTCTGTAATATTTTCAACAGGTCCAGTCAGGACAGGAGCGAGCACAATACATCTCAACAGTTCATAGCAGGTTAGAAAATATAATCATGCAGTAAAGTAAGATACAGGTACTGAAGGAAATGCAGTATGTAAACAGAGAGAGAGAGAGAGAGCTATAATAGAAATATCTACTATAAATAGAGACTAACAGTGGCTAGTGAGTCAGAGTATAATGTAGACATGTAAATGGCATAGGAGATTCTTATGCTACACTACTTGGATAATATTCGCATGTCTACTTCTACTCCCCCATACCCCCAATCAATACACAAGGATCCAACCAGGTTATGTTATGATTCCATGCAAAGGCCCCCGAAGGGTGATACATGGATGTCCCATAAATGGGGATTCTAGGAGATTCTAGGAGACCCAATAAATGGGATAAGGATTCAAGGAAGACTCTGTGATCATAAGAGTATATGTCACAAGTGATCAATGAACCAATGAAGCATAGTGATACGCCATGTCAGTGAAACGCACAGAACATGTAGTACCCGATACAACCTGAAGGGATAACATCTCAAGAAGGGATCCATATAGTACTAATTCGTGTGACCAACGTAACAGTATCAAGTAAAGTAATTTAATACAGGAAAATAATTCTAAGCAGGATATGAAATGATCAAAGAATGTATTCGCCTGTATCTGAGTGTCCGAATGAAATGTACTGTCCGAGGAGAGGTGTCTGGCTCCTAATCAGAACAGCACAAGTCTAAAATGATAACAAGATGCAATTCAATGCATTCTAAATGAATCTAGGTCAATCTAGGCCAAAGTCAACTCTTGGTCAACCTTGGTCAACCAAGAATTCAAACCTAGGTCAACTATGGTCAACTAGGTCCGACAAGTCTAAACTAGGTCAAACAAGTCTAAATAGTCTATTCTAGGCCTAACTAGTCCATACTAGCCTAAACAAGGCTAAACAAGTCTAATCTAGGCTCACTAGTCAAGCAGACACACACATAGGCCATAGGCTAAGAGACTAGGCCATAGGCTAATACGCAATACCATACCTAAGCCAACCATAAATTACAAACACAAGATATTATCTATATCTAAAACAATACACATATTGACATAGCTATATAATGTAGTATAGCCTACTCATAACATATAGGCTATTATATGTATACCATACAAACATATTTATATATACACATATTAATATAGTATGGTAACACACATTAGAATATAAGTATACCTACAATATACATTTATTATCTATATATACATTTCACAAATATATTTCATTGAGAATAGGAAGGGATGTGGTGTACATGTGTGTGTGTGTCATGAGTGAAGTGAGGTGTCAAGAGAGTGAGTGATACATAGGTGTATATGTGTGCTAGTGAGGCATGAAGGTGTGTGTGTGTTAGGCTAGTGTAACATGAGAGTGAGTGGGTGAGTGGATACATAAGAGTGGTGCTATGTGAACCTAAAATCAGTGTGCACAGCCATGAACTCAGTGAAAGAAAACAGTAGCACACATTATGAAAAATCAGTGAAGTATTACACAGTTCATTAAGGACACAAACTCAGTTTTAAGGAGGAAGGGAAATCAATCCAAAACAAATGAACTAACCAATCATGATGAAATCTGGAATTTAACAAACATTCATTTCAGTTTAACCAATTCCCAGTTTAAATCAGTCACCCAAAACTCAGTTTTCAGTCAAGGTAATGTAACCAGTGAGCTATTCAACAACATTCATTCAATCTCAGATTTATACATTGAAAATTCATTAATTCAGTTCATTAAAACTCATTTAAGGGGGGGAAATGAACTAACAGTGAAGAAAAAGGAACCCAGTTCAGTCCAAACATTTACTCTCAGATTTAAGCCCCAAACCAAAACCAATTCATCCCAATTTTGGCACACAATTAGAACACATATAGGTGTACCACATTAGGGTTTAAACCATAATAATTAACAGTGAAAAATAGATCAAATTCGATGTCAAAATTCATATTAAAAACTGGAAAAATAGTGAAGAAATGTGACTGATATTTAGGTATCAGAAAAAATTGGAAAATTGATAATTCATCATCGAAAACAAGTTAAAATACCAAACCAAAGGTTGGTAATGCAAGTACCTATAGTGTACGTGTCCCTCAGTGTGTTTGTGTCCACCCAAGTGGACACAAACGTGTCCAATCAGTTAAGAACCCAAATCGAAAACCAGGACACAGTGCAGTGGACTAATCCTCGTGCACGTGTTCACAGTGCTCGTGCACACGACACGACACGACACAGACCTCGTGGTCGTGTCCCAGTGTCGACTAGGACTAAGGCTAGGGCTAGGACACCCTGACACGTGTCTACGATACGCGTGCGTGCGATACGACACGGTATCAGTGCTAGAAATCGACAGCAGTCGATTCGGCACAAAACCAATGTACTGCCTCGTGCATGTCCGACACGTCACGAGAGTCTCTGAGAGTTGACACATGTGGTGTCAGACAGTGCCCCTCAGTGTGTGTCAATTCTCACGTATCGACGTATCGTGTCCGCGGTGCTACAGACCTCGAGTAGCAAGGCAGCTACAGTGCCCGTGCACGCGCGCACGTGTCAGCGTATTCACGTGTCTGTGGTGACTCGACACGACACAAAAAACATACCAAGACACTGGAAACCCATAAGCAATGTAAAACCCTAAATTCCTATTCATTTACATTCCTAAAAATCAATCAAAATGCCCATTGGGGCATTTCATCAAACACTTGCACCGTACGACTGATACGTGTCCAAATAGGATACGAAAAGGACACAAAAACTAGGGTTAGCTAGTCCTACTGTTAGGTTAGGCCTAGGGCTTCCTAGATATGCAATAAAATCAGAATTCTATGGTGTACAATAGAATTTACCTATAGATGTGCAAAGGCTCAAAATCCTCAAATGAAAGTGGTTCCTCAAGCCACCAAATTCCTTCAAATTGATTCTTTCCTGAAAATACTCAATACCAACAGCAAGTAGACTAATTTTAGAACCTAATGTAATTGATTTGGGTGAAAAAGGAATTGAATGGATTTTATAGGATTTAATGAAGATGGAGACTTACCTCTTTCTAAAACTTTGCAAAATTCCTAATGGAGGCTAACCCTAACTTTGAGGAGCATTAAATAGAGGGGGGATCATGTGGCCGGCCAAATGGGCTATTGGGATAGGGCTAGGGTTTGGTTACATGGCTAATGGATTGGGCTTAGTCATTAATCAATGGTTCAAATCACAAGTCATGACTTGTGTCTAAAACTTTCTATTCTAATCTCTATTTCCTAATTGATTTTAATAACTAGAATATGGTTAACTCAAATTAACCTAGGATCTCATAATCTAACCAAGTCCAACTCAACTCGGATTAGCTTACCAAGTCAAAGCTAGTCAAAGTCAACCTAGTCAACCTTCATTCAATAATTCTAAAATAAATCCTAAAAATTCCCATAAATTCAAATAAATTCTAATAAATTCAAATAACCCCAAAAATGACAAAAATACCCTCATCTGGAAAACTGGTTGTTACAATCCTACCCACCTTATAAAAATTTTGTCCTCGAAATTAAAATATTCCTACTCCTTCTAGGTCAAACCCCCACAATCAAAGTCTCAGAACTTAAATAAACATACGATTAAAAAGGGCGGCATACAGGGTCATGGCATACGGTGGTAGTGAAGTCTCATCTAGGTATACTAGTCATGCTAACCAAAACGGTTATAGGGTATCAAAACACACAAGTCATCTAGGGTGCTAAACTAGAAAAGATACAGAAATAACAATCATCAAGACTGTAAGGTAGTCTACCCTCCTATATGAAAACTGGTACTTATCAAAAAAATAAAATACAATAAAGATAACTACCAATTATCTATTAAGGGATACTTTTCAAGAAAATTAAAATCAAAAGTTAAAGGATGAAAGTCAAATGCATGGAATCCAATCACAATATGTATATATAGAGAGTGTGTTAGAGAGGGAAAATCTAGCATTATGTAATGTTATGTGGTTCGTGTGTGTATGGGTGTATGTGGACATGTTCATATGGTTAGATAGTAGGCATGTGTATAGGAGGATTTGGGTTTCAAGACAATAGCTATCAAGTCACACTATTCATGGCATATTGGTTAAGCAATCTACAATACACAACCCATTTGCTCATGACATGCACGGCTAACCATATATATATATATATATATATATATATATATATATATATATATATATATATATATATATATATATATATATATATATATATAGGTAGAGATTTAGTTATGTATCTATATACATTATAACATGTATGCATAAACTCTATATATATCTATACAGGTATATGAACATAACATAGAGAGAAAAGGTTAGGTTTACGTGGCAGTGTATACTAAATTAGGGTGTGTGTGTGTCCTTGTATAGGGTATAGCTTAGTATTGAAAGGTTAAATCCAGTTTTAGTTCAGCATTTACATACCAAATCTGAAAATAAGCTAACATGTAAACCAGGATAATATTAACATATTTCAGTTTCAGATTTTAGGGATTTGAAACATCGCAACTAACTCAATGCTCCCAACACATCCTAACATGATGGAGATGAACCCTAACATACTATCCATACATTTATCTATGCACACAGTTCAATATTACATATTAAATATGAAATCGAACTAAACATTTGGAATCAATATAAAAATGTAATCATGTATTCAGTTTTAGGATTTTGGAGAAATTCGAACATCAAACCAACCCAATATTTATCACAACCTAACATGTAAGAATATGAAACCTAACATTATATTCCTACATACAACAATGTATATAGCTCAAAATATTATATTTAAAAAAATAGCAATTTTGAACTAACATTTAAAATCCAGTATTAAGGGTTAATATGCACACAGTCTTAGATTTGACAAATTCAAACACAAAACTAAACCAAAAAAAAAATTTGTAATTGAAACCCTATGTATAACATACATGTGCAGTGATATAAACATAACTAATAACATAAAATTTATATTTAATTTACGAATTTAAATAGGAAAAACCAGAGAACCAGTCTCTGATACTGTATTGTATCAGAATATTGGGGTTTTGAGAATTTAAACATCAACAACATATTAATATGTATTTAGATAGGTTGGTAATCAAAGTGTAGCATGCATACGTATCAGGCAAGGGTCTGCATACTACCTGTAAAGGTTGATCAAACATGACTGAACTCAACACAAAGAAAATTTAACTAAAATAGAAAACTGAACCAAATATAGGCTAAACAACATGTCAATAATCCTATACAACAATGACCTATAGATACTAACCAAACACGTATCCCATATGCCAATACCCTCTACAATCTATCTATGTATATAGACCTCTCAGTCTTAGGTGCAGCTACAACTATACTCAAGGACAGGCTCTAGTCATGGGTGCCTCTCTGGGAAGGGTAAGGGAAAATAATAACAATCATGAAGGCTGTAAGGCATACTAACATCCTATATATAAACTGGTTGGTATTATAAATAACAGAAAAATCATCTACAATAGGTTACTATTCTAATACCAATGCTAACTATCTACAAGTCGTCATATCATTTCACTATGAAGATCTACCTATGAACAAGCTCTACAAACTAAATATCCCTACTCCTAAGTTATTTACAACAACAGAAGGGTATGATGTTTAAAACCTTCTCAAGATCCAACATGTTATTCATATGCGTCTGTCCAAAATCATGTTGTCCAGAGTCTTCATCATGCTAGTGAGCAAGGCTACGATGATCACAGAGTCCTTGACTAAGGTACGTACCCTTAGGTTCATGGTATTTAAAATTTTTGCATTGCCGCATGCGACGGCGAAAACCTTAAATTCCCATACCCGAAAAATACATCCAAAATCTGACAACATGTCCTCACTATGCCAACTAACACGACCATCGAAGATTCTAGATTCCATAACTGAGGTGACCTGGCCCATAAGATTTTCTCAGAAAGAAAAAAAGAAAACAAACATAACAAAAGAGTAACATAACAAAATTAATCAATCAACAAGGAATAGATGGAATTGGATTTCAAGGTAGTTATAAAAGACAATTTTGGGAATGAAATTGAGAAGAACAGAACTTGCAGTAAGATCTCCAATGGTCTATGCATCCTCGACTGTCCTGACGATAGCTCGCCCCTGCTGGTTTCCCCTGGTCTGCTGCTGATGCTGCATGAACTGCTGCTGCTGAAAGAAATCAGAAATAACGGGAAAAGGTCTCTGTACAGACGGAGATGCACCTCCAATGTAGCAGAAACGCCAACCTGAGTCGGCACAACAGAAGCTACGGTCTCGAGGCCCTGATGAACAGGACGAGAGGTGGCCAGCCTCTCGATAGTATCCCCCGAACCGAAGTGATGAGATCATGTCTCCATAACCATCATGAAGATAGATCAAAACAAGAAAAAATTTCTGAGAATGAAGCAAAATTTCAAAGAAGGACAGTTTATATTCAAGGGAAAAATAATAAACAGCAAATTTAGATAAAAGGGATCTGATAAGGAGTTTTTTCTAATGTGATTGAGTACCTTCAAAATATCCTAATCCTACTGCAGGCTGTAGTGATACTCTAGTTTGAATACCACTACATAAACTCGACCTACATGGGCCACCACTAAAAACGTGTCACGACCCGCACCCACTGTGAGGGTACGAGAACGTAACAACGCCCAGCCTACGCCGCAGTGTCGGCGGTAGAACGCTGTCCTAGGTCACAACATCTAACAATATAATTCTAAGCAGTTTATAATCCCCGAATGGGGTGACATAGCAGAAGTAACTCAATCACAACTAAGGAAGAAGAAAGCACGATATGATATAGAACTCAAGAAAAATACAGATGATCAGACAGTCTAAGATAACATCTCAGCAGATATCCAGAGTACAAGATCTCAGCTACTGAATATGAAAGAATATACAACCCAGATCTCAAAAACAGAAATAAAGTCTATCTACTAGTCTCAAGACAACATAAGTAAGATAAGGCCTAACTAAGCTAGTCTAGGCAGTAGGGTAAAGTCGTCAGCTAGAGCTGTCCCATAGAAGGTATCCACACAGGCCTCCTCCTCGTCCTCTGTAATATTTCAACAGGTCCAGTCAGGACAGGAGCGAGCACAATACATCTCAACAGTTCATAGCAGGTTAGAAAATATAATCATGCAGTAAAGTAAGATACAGGTACTGAAGGAAATACAGTATGTAAACAGAGAGAGAGAGAGAGCTATAATAGAAATATCTACTATAAATAGAGACTAACAGTGGCTAGTGAGTCAGAGTACAATGTAGACATGTAAATGGCATAGGAGATTCTTATTCTACACTACTTGGATAATATTCACATGTCTACTTCTACTCCCCCGTACCCCCAATCAATACACAAGGATCCAACCAGGTTATGTTATGATTCCATACAAAGGCCCCCGAAGGGTGATACATAGATGTCCCATAAATGGGATTCTAGGAGATTCTAAGAGAACCAATAAATGGGATAAGTATTCAAGGAAGACTCTGTGATCATAAGAGTATATGTCACAAGTGATCAATGAACCAATAAAGCATAGTGATACGCCATGTAAGTGAAACGCACAGAACATGTAGTACCCGATGCAACCTGAAGGGATAACATCTCAAGAAGGGATCCATATAGTACTAATCCGTGTGACCAACGTAACAGTATCAAGTAAAGTAATTTAATATAGAAAAATAATTCTAAGTACGATATGAAATGATCAGAGAATGTACTCGCCTGTATCTGAGTGTCCGAATGAAATATACTGTCCGAAGAGAGGTGTCTGGCTCCTAATCAGAACAACACAAGTCACAACAAGTCTAAAATGATAACAAGATGCAATTCAATGCATTCTAAATGAATCTAGGTCAATCTAGGCCAAAGTCAACTCTTGGTCAACCTTGGTCAACCAAGAATTCAAACCTAGGTCAACTATGGTCAACTAGGTCCGACAAGTCTAAAATAGGTCAAACAAGTCTAAATAGTCTATTCTAGGCCTAACTAGTCCATACTAGCCTAAACAAGGCTAAACAAGTCTAATCTAGGCTCACTAGTCAAGCAGACACACACATAGGCCATAGGCTAAGAGACTAGGCCATAGGCTAATAAGCAATACCATGCCTAAGCCAACCATAAATCACAAACACAAGATATTATCTGTATCTAAAACAATACACATATTGACATAGCTATATAATATAGTATAGCCTACTCATAACATATAGGCTATTATATGTATACCATACAAACATATTTATATATACACATATTAATATAGTATGGTAACACACATTAGAATATAGGTATACCTACAATATACATTTATTATCTATATATACATTTCATTGAGAATAGGAAGGGATGTGGTGTACATGTGTGTGTGTGTCATGAGTGAAGTGAGGTGTCAAGAGAGTGAGTGATACATAGGTGTGAACTTGTGTGTGTGCTAGTGAGGCATGAAGGTGTGTGTGTGTTAGGCTAGAGTAACATGAGAGTGAGTGGGTGAGTGGATACATAAGAGTGGTGCTATGTGAACCTAAAATCAGTGTGCATAGCCATGAACTCAGCTCAGTGAAAGAAAACAGTAGCACACATTATGAAAAATCAGTGAAGTATTACACAGTTCATTAAGGACACAAACTCAGTTTTAAAGAGGAAGGAAAATCAATCCAAAACAAATGAACTAACCAATCATGATGAAATCTGGAATTTAACAAACATTCATTTCAGTTTAACCAATTCCCAATTTAAATCAGTCACCCAAAACTCAGTTTTCAGTCAAGGTAATGTAACCAGTGAGCTATTCAACAACATTCATTCAATCTCAGATTTATACATTGAAAATTTATTAATTCAGTTCATTAAAACTCATTTAAGGGGGGAAATGAACTAACAGTAAAGAAAAGGAACCCAGTTCAGTCCAAACATTTACTCTCAGATTTAAGCCCCAAACCAAAACCAATTCATCCCAATTTTGGCATACAATTAGAACACATATAGGTGTACCACATTAGGGTTTAAACCATACTAATTAACAGTAAAAATAGATCAAATTTGATGTCAAAATTCATATTAAAAACTGGAAAAATAGTGAAGAAATGTGACTGATATTTAGGTATCAGGAAAAATTGGAAAATTGATAATTCATCATCGAAAATAAGTTAAAACACCAAACCAAAGGTTGGTAATGCAAGTACCTATAGTGTACGTGTCCCTCAGTATATTGTGTCCACCCAAGTGGACACAAACGTGTCCAATCAGTTAAGAACCTAAATCGAAAACCAGGACACAGTGCAGTGGACCAATCCTCGTGCACGTGTTCACAGTGCTCGTGCACACGACACGACACGACACAGACCTCGTGGTCGTGTCCCAGTGTCGACTAGGACTAGGGCTAGGGCTAGGACACCCTAACACATGTCCACGATATGCGTGCGTGCGATACGACACGCGTATCAGTGCTAGAAATTGACAGCAGTCGATTCGGCGCAAAACCAATGCACTGCCTCGTGCGTGTTCGATACGACACGAGAGGCTCTGAGACTTGACACACGTGGTGTCAGACAGTGCCCCTCAGTGTGTGTCAATTCTCACGTGTCGACGTATCGTGTCCGCGGTGCTACAGACCTCGAGTAGCAGGGCAGCTACAGTGCCCGTGCACGCGAGCGCGTGTCAGCGTGTTCACGTGTCTGTGGTGACTCGACACGACACGAAAACCATACCATGACACTGGAAACCCATAAGCAATATAAAAACCTAATTTCTATTCATTTACATTCCTAAAAATTAATCGAAATGCCCATTGGGGCATTTCATCAAACACTTGTATCGTATGACTGATACGTGTCCAAATAGGACACGAAAAGGACACAAAAACTAGGGTTAGCTAGTCCTACTATTAGGTTAGGCCTAGGGCTTTCTAGATATGCAATAAAATCAGAATTCTATGGTGTAGAATAGAATTTACCTATAGATGTGCAAAGGCTCAAATCTTCAAATGAAAGTGGTTCCTCAAGCGACCAAATTCCTTCAAATTAATTCTTTCCTGAAAATACTCAATACCAACAGCAAGTGGACTAATTTTAGAACCTAATGCAATTGATTTGGGTGGAAAAGGAATTGAAATAGATTTTATAGGATTTAATAAGATGGAGACTTACCTCTTTCTAAAACTTTGTAAAATTTCTAATGGAGGCTAGCCCTAACTTTGAGGAGCATTAAATAGAGGGGGCAATCATGTGGCCGGCCAAATGGGCTGTTGGAATAGGGCTAGGGTTTGGTTACATGGCTAATGGATTAGGCTTAGTCATTAATCAATGGTTCAAATCACAAGTCATGACTTGTGTCTAAAACTTTATATTCTAATCTCTATTTCCTAATTGATTTTAATAACTAGAGTATGGTTAACTCAAATTAACCTAGGATCTCATAATCTAACCAAGTCCAACTCAACTAGGGTTAGCTTACCAAGTCAAAGCTAGTCAAAGTCAACCTAGTCAACCTTCATTCAATAATTCTAAAATAAATCCTAAAAATTCCCATAAATTTAAATAAATTCTAATAAATTCAAATAACCCCAAAAATGACAAAAATACCCTCATCTGGAAAATTGGGTGTTACACTTCCTCCTCCTTAGATGCTACATGTTCAGCCTGGACTCGCTCAGCATCTAATAAGAGTTGGGCCCTCTGGTCTTCAAGGAGGCGAATCTTGGCATCAACCTCCGCTATACTAGCGTCCAACGCGGCTCGCAACTCCTCCTTCTCCTGCGTGGACTGAGATAGCCTCTCCATCGCAGCCTCAATTTCAGCCACCACGCGTTCCCAGACACCCACGGTAGCCTGATAAGAGGACTCAGTCTCAGCGATCAACTTCTCCTTTTTTGCGTCTATCAGGGCGGAGAGATTATTTCGCTGGATACACTAAAACTCGGAAAGAAGCTGGTCCAGCTTGGCCACCGAGGCCTCCAGAATCTCGGCCATATGATCATGGCCCTGGTGGAAACGTATCAGACTGATGTGAGGGAGTGCCAGGGTTTTTGTTATCGCGAAACTCCTATTGGCATCCATCACTGCCGATACGCCTCTCTGCAGCATCTTATACACCTCCTCAATAATAAACTTCACATACACATCTGCATCCGCCGGCACCTGCGGCGTCATAGAAGTAGTTGGAGGAGCTGCTCTAGACAGCGGACCGGAAGAGGGCCCGTCGGCTTCAACCTGAGAGGTTGGAACCTCGACATCAATAGACTCTTCCTCAACAGGGGCTTGACCACTAGCGCGAGGAGCCAAAAGAACAGAAAGAGCCGAGAGAGGCGTCGATATCGTACCCCAAGTAGAAGGAGCAACAGAGGGTTCCAGCAAACCCTTACGCTTCTCAAGCTCGGAGGGACCACCGACGTCAGGGGCTACCGCATCCCTCCCCAGCACTCTATCAGCAGGCCGTACTGGACATTCTTCCTCTGGCAAAGCAGCGAGATCAGCACTTGTTTCCTGACTCGGCTCCTCTGGAGTCGGGCTCGGCGGAGAGTCTCATTTTCACCATCAAATCCCTCCGTGGGGATAGGATCTGTCACTTCTTCCCGGTCGGGAGCCACCTCAACATCCGCTGCTGAGTCTGGGGTAGGGTTCGGCAACGCTGCAGCCGACCTTCCCTCATCATGACAAGGAGGGGAATCATCCCTCTCCTCTGCTTCAATCACGTCTGTTGCCCCCGCAACAGACTCACGCATCTCTGGAGGAACGTCATCTGAAGACGAGGAACTCCACTCCACTTCCTCATCGGGAAGCCCCGTGTCCGCTGGACCCTCACGTCCAAGGCCCCCACGGCGGCTTGCACCATCCGAGAACTGCTTCAATCTCAGCTTCCCTTCTAACACAATCTAGAGATACTGGAATCTCCACAACAACGACATCGTCTGGCTTCTCCTCCACGGAGACATCACAATCGACGAAATACGCTCTTCAGATGAGCTGCCACCAGATTTTGGAGTACGGGGTCTCCTTTTAGCGGCTCCTACAAAAAGAAAGCATAGGTCACAAGAAATGTTGAACCTAACTAGACTATATGGGACATCCTTACCTTCGCAGGTGCTGAGTCCGATGACACTGTCAGTGACAATGCCTTCTTCTGCCTCTTTGGCGCAGAAGAGCCAGCCTCTGTATCAGCACGTCTTTTCGGTTGATCGACAGAGGGCTCTGGCTGACCCCCCGTGGATATGGCAGGGGTACCTCGATAACCCACCTCTGGCGGACGGTACGATCGAGCCTTCGCCAATATGTTCTCGGTCACCGCTAACTAGGTACCGGCAATGAGACTGGTCTCTCTATCATATCCGGGGGGCACGGCATTCATAACACAGTAAAATTTGGCGGCCGAGAAAAGAATCGGCGGTCGCGGATTCTGGACGAGCAGCGTAAAGCGAGCTCCGGTACATCCGGCATTGTAGTAATGCCAAGCTCGTGCACCATCCAATAAGCTTCCAGTATACCCCAGATTAATACTGGGGTTATCCAACATCGACTGAGCATAACCGAATTGTCGTACAAAACGGCTCGACAAATACGGTTCCAGGTAATACTGGTTTCTATTCCGGTACACCAGATGGGACGGCCGGATACTTTGCAACTAGCAGAATCCCCATGGAGGCAGAGTGGTGGCATCTTCACCCGAATCCATTAAGTCTTCGTTGGCCTCAGAACCCAAAAAGACGGGACCAACTTTGGTGATCTTCCACCCCTGAAGGTGGGATAAAACTTTTCTGCAAACAGGAACACCAGTATGCGACCAGCTCCTCTGGTGGAAATAGCGGAGGAATGCATCTCCGGCCCTGTGATCTTCTTCCGAGCCCGGACTCATCACATTGGGATGGTGTAAAATTAACCACCCCATCAAATAATGAAACGACAGTTCGCCACGGGGGAAGTTGTCATTCCTACCTTGTTCATGAACCATATTTCCCGTAAATTCTCGTAAACCTAGCAGCAGGTTATACACCATTGCGGGGAGTAGAGCCAGGTGCCGGCCAAAAACCAACTTCACAGCTGGCAGGATTAGATTTTGGGTCACCCTCTCTACAGAGCCTGACCCGCCCGAGAAGACATAATCCCGAAGCCAAATCATCAGATACGCAGCTAACACTGCTTTTGACGACATCCGATGAGTAAGGTGACAGAAACAGCTATAGGAGCGTTCGTTCGACTGCCGGTCCTCGTTTTTCCGGAGATTCTTCTCACCTAACCTGCTCATTTCGGAGAGCACAACGCTACTGGAAAGCGCTGGCGGAGTGGTAAACTGAGAGGGATCCTCCTTGTCTTTCTTAAAGACGTAATCTCTCCAAACGGTCACGTGAGGCTGTGACCCGCCCTTATCCCTCTTCTGCATATAATAATGATGACTCACTACTTCCTTGAAGACGGCCATCATCTCCTCGGCTTTGTCCTCCAGGACTTAGAACTCCTCGTTGGTCGGGAAGTATTCCTCATAAGGTTCTGATCCCCAAGGGAGCTTTGACACTTCGTACATTTCATGAAGTACGAGTCCCAGCTCCCCCATCGGGGTGAAGAAAGTCCCGGTCTGGATGTTAAACATCTCCAGAAGCACGAGGAACATATGCCAGTTGATGTCAACACCTGCCTGATTAGCACGGATTGCGGCAGTCAGCCCAATCTCTCGGAGTTCGGTTTGAAACCGCGACCGAATCCAGAGTGTCAGCTTGTCCCATTTAGAAACATAATGACACCAACCCTCTACCCGAAATTCACCTTTCGGGTACGATCGCTCTAATAACAGCATATGGTTTACAAAAGTCGAAGCGCCAAAAGCAAATGTATTGATGGGAACGTTACTGTAAATGCTCCCAGGACGTAGAGTCCGCCAGGTGAAAGAAGGCCCAGACCACACGGCGGCCAAAGTATCCCTCTGGTTGGAGGTAGCGTCGACCTTGATGGCGCCTGCCACCGCTCCCCCCTGAGACGGGGTTAGCTCCCAAGACATCCTCCTCTTGGAAGTAAGACGACAGAAAGTCGTCAAAGGCCATTGATGCTCAAGTTGCTTAACAGTCATATTCACCCCCCCTTGCTGTAAAGAACCAATCTTCCTTGACCTTCAACACCTTTGCTTCAATAGAAGTAAGGCGGTCCCCGAACAGGAACTCAGGCTTCAAGAAAGTCACATTATCAGAAGTGGCAAATTTTAAAATGCTACGTTCCATCATCCGTTTGAGGAACCCATGCTGTTGTTCCCGGATTTGAGTCATTCTTTCGGAGGGCTGATCCAGCATAATGGCAGCTTGGGCAGGGTTTATCACCTCCTTATTATAATCTACCCCTATCTGACAGAGGGCAGCATCCAGAAGCACTTCATTCAAGAGCAGGACAGTCATCGACACTGGTGGTCAACAAAAAAAGGCAAAGATTCAGGTTAGAAATAACAAAAGAATCTGAGCCACGTTCTCATCAAAAGTGCATAAGGCTCAGGCACATCTGAAAAGAAGCTTCGGCGCATCATCTGGGTCTAAACCCATGCACGTCAGCAGTAGAGCTTCGGCGCATCATCAGGGTTCAAACCCATGCACGTCAGCAGCGGAGCTTCAGCGCATCATCAGGGTTTAATCCCATGCATGTCAGCAGTGGAGCTTCGGAGCATCATCAGGGTTTAAACCCTTGCGCGTCAGCAGTGGAGCTTCAGCACATCATCAGGGTTTAAACCCATGCGCGTCGGCGAAAAAACCTCAGCACATCATCAGGACTCAAGGTCCATGCGCGTCGGCGTATGTGAGTTCAAAAAATGGTACAAAAAGATATGGTAAAGGATGACAAAACCCACCAATCACCGCCGGTCGAACGTCGACGGGCGGCCGGGGGACATCATCTGCGGCAGCCTCTACAGGCTCTTTTCCTTTGCCTCGTCCTCGGCCAGCACCGCCGCGAGGAGTCTTGGGAGCCATTTCTTGAAAGAAGGAAGTTAGGGTTTTTTAAAAGAAGAACTCTAAAAGAAGAAAGCAAAGAGGGCAAGAACTCTCTCTGTCTCCATCTCACACCTATTTATAGGCCCAGTCGTATGCATGAACCGATGAAGTGTGACTTCAGTCGCCGCTTCGGGTTCTGTGAGGAGATAACTGCAAATAAATCCAAAAAGATCATCATTAATCTTCTTGGTTATCGAAGTGTTATCATTTGCATTTACTGAGAGGAGCATGCGCCCTATCACCGATACGCGGAGTAATCATGCGCTCGAACAGTCATGCGCCCCGTAGAAGACGCCACCATGCTTCTTGTTCAAAGTATTCCAAAACTTGACGAAACGTTTTGAAAAATTTGAAGGGGGTCTTGTAGAAGCATGCAATTTCAGGACCAAAAATCCTATGCGCCAAATATTACATGCGCCAGGGAGCTCAGATGAAGTACTTGGCACAGCAAAAGAATAGACATTAAAAGAGAATTTTTATTCATATACAAGTCTATTACATGTCTAAAAAAGAGCTGTACAAAGGAGAATTTCTACAAAGAAAAGACCCTAAGTCTACAGCTAGGCGCAGCAACCACCATGCGCACTCAAACAGGCGCATCCCGCCATGCGCTCTCAAACAGGCGCATCCCGCCATGTACTCTCAAACAGGCGCATCTCGTCACGCGCTCTCAGCTAGGCCCATCTCTTCAGCAGCTCAGTTATGTGCATCCTCAGTTATGTGCATCCCTTCAGCGGCTCAGTTATGTGCATCCCTTCAGCAGCTCAGTCATGTGCCGCCCTTCAGTGTCCCAGTCAGGCACATCATGAAGTGTCAGCATATGCGCCATCAAATGCTTCAACTACTGAAGCATTTATTGAGCAGAACGAGGGTAGGCAATCAACCCTCTAGCTGGAGGAAGAGCTCTTCAAACCAAGGAAGAGAAGAGCACCGCAATCGACCCGCGGCTAAAAGAGCAGTTTTCAACCCAACCAGAATGGGCAACACCCACTCTAGTGGGAGGAGGAGATCTTCCAAAGCCCAAGGAAGATGATCGGAGCACCGCAATTTCGATCTGCGGCTCTTCCGGTATAACGGAGACGAGGCTCGAGTATTCCGATCTTTGGATGCAACAGGTACCTTCCGCCTGCCTCAGAAGCCCTCGACTCCGACTTTTGGATGTAACAATCACCTTCAAGTGCATTAATGAAAACAACGCGTCGCAGCATCGCATCTTCACCCTCGGAAGCATCTCGTTAACAGAATGTGCTCGAGCAAACAAGTTTATTTCGGGAGGACGTGAGAAAACGAGAAGCAAACCCTCTCCATGCCACTATTTATAGGCCGAGAAAATCAAACCCATGCGCCAAGTGGCTGGCCTCCGAATCATATGCAATGAATTTGCATTAAATGGTGATGAACCTGATGCTTCGAAAGCACTCGAAGAACGTAATAGTCGAGCCCATAAAGATATGTCATCCTCATAAGGATGCGCCCCCATGCGTCTCCATGCGCCCAGTGGAACGCTGATCGATACGCCCCCTCAATATCCCATCACCTGTCAAGAACTTTAAATGCCAAAGTCTGACAGACTTGGCAGCACGTCCCCCGAGGACTGAACAGTTGACAGCTTTTTTAGAAGACAAAGCGTCGCCGACGTCAACATCATCATTGCTCCCCTCCGAAGGTTACAAGCCACGTGGCCGCCCAACCATTTTGCATGTGCCTCCGCAGCCATGCGCCTAAATCTCTGCATGCGCCTCAAAAGTCGTGCACCTCAGACTTTTCTCTGATCCCTAAAGACAGAAGTAAAGTCACTGCTGAAGCCCCGCATGCGCCTCAAAAGCCATGCACCCCGACTGGTTCGTGACTCCTAAAGGTTACGACCCAAAGTCTCCTCATACGCCCAATCCTAGGTGCATCCTATCGGATCACTCCCCACCAATCCGAGATCTTCGAGCCATGGACCTACGACACGCGTCCTTTGACTTGATTCAGCCTATGAAGGGGTGCTAATCACCCAAGGTCTCAGCAAATGAAAGATCCTCTCCATTGCTACGTGTCAGCTCTGCCGCAGCCCACGACAGCAACAAGAAGGGTTCAACTCCTCAATCAGAGCGTATCGCCTATGCGCCTCCATCAACAACCACCACGTGGCGTCCCCGCATACAGGCACATCCTACATGTACGCATGAGCAGCCAGCCTGCAAAGCTATAAATATAGGGATCACTTCCTTCTTACACCTACACACACACAGATCGTACAACCAACAAAAGTATATACAGAGAGGCAGATACAAACACTAAACGTCTTCTCCCTCTCTGCAAGCTCCGGCACCCAGAGCAACTCAGACCTTCAGAGAACCGAGAACCGTCGTCAGATCGTCAATGGAGTCAACGCATGACCACTCGCTCCATCGGCACAAGGGACCCAGATAAATAAAAGTGTATTCCTAGGACTACATCTAAGTTCTATATTGTAACACTGTTCTGTTTGAATTAAAATTACACCAAAAGATTTTAATGGCAAATACGGAGGACAAGTATAGATATAATGAAATCTCAATCATAGTCTAAGCACAATATGATAACACAGAAGTTTATAACTAAAGACTAAACAACAACAAATATCAACTACTAAATAATAATATCTCAAAAAAACTCAAATACTACTCATATCTCAAGTTATTACAATTCAAGTTCTAAAACATGAAAACTAAACCAAGTCTACTAGCTAGCCTTCCGATCACTCGTGAGTGTCGGGGCCAAAGGTAGCTAAGCCATCTCATGCTCCAAGGCAAGTAGGACAAATGTCCTCAGGGCAAGCATCCGTAATATTTTCAACAGGTCCAGTCAGGACAGGAACGAGTACAACTCATCTAGAAATCCCAAGTAAATGACAGAGAACAATAAAGCAGTTATAGACATTCGTATTGATGAACATGGCAGTTTATAAGAGTAATCGTGTAGACAAACAGTTAAGGTACAAGGAAAGTAAGGTAACTAAATAAGAGGAGAAGCATAGCAATAAAGACTGTAAAATAAGATCTAGCTGAACTAGAGTAAACTAGAGTAACATGATGAGTCCAAACAGTACAATATAAGTCGAGTGTAATCCCAATGTGAGTCTAATACAAGATGAGTCGAATATGATTCCAGTACAGTATGAGTCGAATGTGATTCTAATCATTGTTCTAATAAGGTAATTCGAATAAGGTGATACGAATAATGATTCACATGATGTTCTAACAATGATTCGAATAAATTCTCCAAGTGTGTTTTAAAATAACGAAATCGACATGTAAACGGCTGTAGGTAATAAGTTACACCCCCACACTAATCAGGTAAGGGATGGCTATCGTTCGAATATCATTCACAGAGGGGTGATTCGAATAGGAGGATATGTCTACATATCTAATCAGTATTTTCCTGCCCAGTCTAATATAAATGAATCCATAATCCAACACATAAGACGAATACAAGTCCAACCAGCACATGAAGATGCGAATAGGTGGTTCGAATAGTTCGAATGGTGATTCGAATAATAGAGGCAAGACGAGTAAAGTATGTGTGTCGTATACATGAATTCAGTAATAACAATACGTGTTTGTAACAAGAATCAAATAGAATTAACTAGAACTAAAGTACAGTATTTGACAAGTAAATGAAAGAACTATCAGAGAATGTACTCGCCTGACACTCTGAAAAGAGTAATATAATATCAGATATCTGCACCGGAGTCACAATGTCCTAAATAGAGCAATATGGGTTATAATGTATTTAAAATAAGGTAATGAAGTTTACGATATAATCTACATGATTTCTAGGTTAATCTAGGTCAAAGTCAAACTTGGTCAACTCTGGGTCAACCCAAGTCAATATCTAGTCAAACTAGGTCAATCAACAAGGCTATCTTGGTCAACTATTTAGGGTTGGTCATTCACAAGTCTAAACAATAAGTCTATAATGTAAGCCATATATACTCTCAAGGCCTATGCCATCTATAGATACAATATATATAGGTACATACATACTTGCATACATGTCCATTCATACATGCCTATATACATTGTATCCTATATTGCATCACCACTTGCACTATAGTTATATTGCATTTCATTACATGTCGATATAGAATCTACACATTGCATATATACATACATTTATACATACTTGTATCTATACCTTACCTACATTGCATACATTCATGCCTCATCATCTCATACATATTTGCATTATCCACATGCTTGCATATACATTGCATACATTATATTACATACATATATTCATATATGCATACATACATTACAAACATACATTACATACATGGATTCTTACATACATGTATCACATTCATGCAAATTTATATTACATCATATTCATTTCGTACTTGTGCACACATATTTCATACATTACATTCATGTATGTATATATATATATATATAAGAGAAAGGGATATATATAAGTGTGTGTGTGTGTGAGAGTGAAGGGGCAAGTGTGTGGGTTTGGACATAGTGAATCACATGACAGAGTGTGTGTATGTATGCATGAGTGATATGTGTGTGTCTCAGTTTACATGTATATAAACCCAGTTTTCAGTCTCATACAACCCCATTCTCAGTTTATGTATTAACCTATTCTCAGTTATTCAACTCAATGATGCAATGTCCAATTGGTAAAGCAGTAAACCAATTGCAAAGAAGGGGCAAAACCTACACTAACAATTCAGTGAATCCCTAACCCAGAAATCAGTTTCCAGGTTTCAACAGTAGCTGTTTCTTTAGTTTCAACATTAAGGGATGAAACTAGGTATCATTATCTATATTTCAGTTTACAGAACATTTCAAATTCCCAATTCAAACTGTGAACACAATCCCCATTATTCTCAGGTTTTAGTTTCATTGATCAATTATCAGTTTTAAAACAGTGAATCAACAAGTGTCAAACCAATCCTAATCTCAGGTTAACTTACAGGTTTCAGTCCCAGGTTTAGACTAAGCACAGCTAACACTCACTCCATTGCAACATGGTTATGAACATGCACTTTATTTCAGGAATTCTCAGAAAACAGATCCCCTTTTTAAATCTCATTTCACTTTAACCCTGAATTGGAAAATGATGACTGATACTTTAAAAATCTAAATTCGAAAACCAAAAACCCAATAAAAACCCATATCTCGTGTGCAGAGGTGTCACCCACGTGTGTCTACACATATGTGTCCATAATATGTCCAATAGCCGTATCCAAACAGTGTCCAAAACCCATGTATCAATAGGTGGTATCAAATTGTGCACAGGCAGTATCGTGTACATGTGTCAACTAGCCTAGGGACTCGTGTGCCCATCCACAAGTGTCGTGGTCGTGTCAGTAGCTAGGTGGGGTGTCAGGGTATGTGTCTAGGTTCCTGAGTCGTGTCCACGAAGTGTCCAACTTTGTGTCCAAGCCCGTATCAGTGACCAAATGTGCGCGTGTGTGTGTGTTTGTAAAACTAGTGCAAGCTTGATAACTTCGAAAATACCAAACCAACTTGACCCAAACTTTAGGGGCATGCTGTCAGTGTATGCCCCCTCGTATCCATTAATTTTCGTGTTATATGAATCAGTGTCGTGTCCGCTATGACACCCGAGCAGCAAGGGAGCCGCACGAGCCCCGTGCGGTGTCTCATTCACGCGTGTCACAGACTCGTACGCGTGACACACGACACGTGACATGTCGTGCTCGTGTCTAGGGGTAGAGGGGGACTAGGGCTAGGAGTCTAGGTGTCTATATCGAGTCGGGATCGTGTCCTCGCGTGACACGAAGTGCGTGTAAGAGAGTCAAAAAATCAGTGCACGGTATAGTGTTAAACCAGTACAGCTCGTATTTCATGTCCGACACGACACGAGGTGTCATAAAACTTTAGGGGGTCCTGACAGTGTCTGCCCCCACCCTCGTGCCAGTTTGCACATGTCCAAGTGGTGTGTGCAGTAAGAAAATAGTGGGTGGTAGCAGGGCATGGGTACGGGGTATCGTGGTAAGGTTCGTGTCCAAATTTGGACACAGACACGTGTTCATTCATGTTCAGAGTTATAGTTTTAAAATCCCTATATGTAGGGCTACACAACATGTAATTTGTTTTGAAATTTACTAATATCCATTTCTATGTGACATTTTATCGAACACGCATTTAAATATACCGATACGTGTCCGATACGGACACGAAATGGACACGAGATCCTACCAAACTTGGGCTACACCTAGGGGGACCCTAAATGGATGTATCTATGTAAAGAAATTAGGAATTTATTACGGTTTGTAGGGTTTTACCTATTGAGTGTTCAAACTCAATGTAAAGAGCCTCGACTTGACGTCTTCCTCGATTTGCTACGGTTCAACCGTCCTCAAACCTCGCTCGCAAGCACCCACAAGTCTCCTCTAATGTTGGGGATGATGATGCAATTGATTTGACTCAATTTGGGCTCAATTTAGATTAATTGGGAGAGGTTTAGGGAAGAACAAAGTAGGGTTCTTCTAGTTTTTTTAAAAAGAGGCAATGGCTCTTAAGTGGGATACTTATAGGTGGAAAGGCTTGTATGGATGGCCACTAGATGAATTAGGGTTAGGTTTAGGTATAGATGAGTGGCTAGGGCTTGTCCACCCAATTCCAAGCCTTCCTATTGGTTCAAGGCTTTCTTTTTACAAATATCCTAAGGAAAATATTCTACCATAATAATATCTAGATATTATTAACCTTGGCACTTAGTAGGAATGTTCTAACTATGATTCTAACCTCAAGACTAATCTAGGTTAGGTTAAGGCTTAACTAAAAGATTAGCACAATATTTAATTAATCAAAATTATAATTTCACAAAATTGTCAAAATGACCAAAATACTCCTAGGCTAAAAAGTAGTAGTATGACATTCTAATCACATGACTAGGCTCCCTTGGTCATGGTTAGTCTCTAGGCTTAGCAAAACTAGGGTTTAACTAGTTAACCATCAAAATTATAATTCAATATTTTAAATAGTTTAAATTGATTAAAAATTCACCAAAAATCATAATATGATTTAAATATCATTATTAAATAATTATAATTATAAAATTTCAAAATTACCCTTATTTAAAAAATTGGGTGTTACAAGTCTACCCCCTAGAAGAATTTCGTCTTCGAAATTAAGATGATCGTACTCCTCCTAGGTCAAACCCCCAATCAAACAAGGTCAAGAAATATACAATCATAGTCCGACGGGTCGTGATTCCACAGTCTCGAACATGGTAACTATGCTATCTAGCATATCACAAAAATATCCTGGCAGGTACTAATGGAATCACACATGAAGATGGGAGAGAAGAACAAGGAGGTCAAATCTGCTAACCCGTCACCTACAGCGTCGGTCTCCTCGACCATCATCGCAAAAGCTCCACCCCTCTGGGTATGGTGCTGCGCTACAGGTGGCCTAACTCCCTCTCTCTGACCCGGTGCTCTGTCATGTACGGGTGCAGTAGGGTAATCCCTGACCTGATGAGCAGCGGATCCACAGAATAGACAAACCAACTGCCTCCTATAACAAGTCTCCCAAGCATGCCCTGCCCTCTTGCAGTAAGCACAAGTCTGCACCTTACGATCCTGTCCTCTAGGCTGATGTTGTGCCTGCTGTACTCTCACTAGTGCCTGTATCTGCTGAATCTGTACGTGAGGCCTCTTGGCCTGACCTCCGCTGCTACTGGCTCCTTGAAAGTCCCGACCTTTCTTCAGTTTCAGCCCCAGGTCATCCTCTGCCGCCATAGCTCCTGCCAAGATCACCGCGAAGGTAGCATCACGGACACTCTTAGTTAATGACCGAACCTCTTTGATCAAACATCTGCGGAACTTCCTCGCATTCGTCTTCTCGCTCAGGTCCTGAATGAATCTGTCCAGCCGGTAGAACTCTCCAGCATATTCCCCGACTGTCTGGTTCCCCTGAACCAGGCTCTCAAACTGTGCCTCTATGCCTCCAAGTGCTACGTCTGGGAAGAACTGCTCCTTGAACAGCTCCTTGAAGGCTTCCGAAGTCTGTCACTTGGTTTCCACTCGAGGGTCTGTCTGGTACCAGGTGCGGGCCAGGTCCTATATCTGGCTGGCTGCCGCCTCTATCTAAAGTCGGACTGGTATCTCTGCTAGCCGAAATGTCTCTTCAATGTGCTCTATCAAGTCATTCGCATAGTTGATGCCCTCTGTACCAAGAAAATCCCTCGAATGCATCTTCTGAAACTCCTGGATGCCAGGCATCCTCTGATAGCACTGATGTGTCTATGATGGCCCCTGGATGGTCACCATCCCCAGTGTCGTCCGGACCAGCTGGTGAGCCTCGTCTATACCCTGACGAAAGTTGACAGTCTGACGCTGCTACTGCTGTTGGTAGAACTCCAGAATCCTCTCCACAAAGGAAAATAGGTGCACAGTGTCAACCAATCCTGTAGGTGGCTGCTGATGCTGTTGCTGATATATCTCAAGAATGACTGGGGTCGTCCTCCGAACAGGTGAAGGCATACCCCCAATGGCTGCAGTCTTTCCTGTCTGATCAGGAACAGAAGGTGCTACAGTCCCAGCATCCTGCTATACTAGACGAGAGGTGGCAGACCCCTCTCTAGCGGTGTCACTTTTCGATCCTGGAATACGTATTTTAATACGTATACCGACAAATTATATTTACCTTGTATTTATACTATATTTATTATGCTGTCTTTCTTCATGCATTTTCCAAAATATTCGACAAAATATTATTTCGTAATTTATTTTCTGCATTTGGGCCTACAGTTTTGGCTCATTTGGGTAACCTATTCTTGGTTCACTTTGGTTCATCATGAACACATGGGTCCAAGATCTATATATATAACTCATTCTCTCTCCTCTCATTTACTTCCTCTCATTTATTTCCTCCACCAACCAAATATTTCTTCCATCAACCAAGGCAAGTACCAACTTGCTCAAGAGATGGATCCATAAATGTTGTTGATGTTTTCTTACAAAATTACTTGTCAAAATATGTTCTTCTCCTTATTCTATACTAGTTTAGAACTTGAAGTTTTCCATTTTGAAGCTTTAATTTTTGTAGATCTAGGTTTTAACCATTTTCGGATCTTCTTGGTTTTGATCTAGCAAACTTCATTATTTTCAAGTTTTGATGGTTCCATGTTGTAGAGAATTTTGTTCTACCCCATTTTGACCTAAGGAAGTTCCGATTTGGGCTCCGGATGGAGGTTTTGTGTAGCTTGGAAGCCATGGTTGCTTGGCTCCTCTTCTCGGACGAGTAGAGAAGAAGAGCAGTACTTGACCGCATGAATCTTAATGCGGCAAGTCTCTGGCCGCATGGCCTTTCCAGCCGCATGAGACTCGTTCGAGCTCAGCCGCATGGAAAGTCCTTCCTAGCCGCATAAGACTTGCTTGAGTACTTGACCGCATGAATCTTCATGCGGCAAGTAATTGAGCCGCATATGCGCTACTGTTTTGGGCCGCATAAGGCCCATCCATCATCCAGCCGCACATGTATCGCCCATGCTCAGCCGCATAGGACTTCATCGGATCGCAGCCGCATACGCTGACACCCCTTCGTCCGCATGAACCCGCCTTTCCAGCCGCATGCGTCTTGGGGCTCCCTGAGCCGCATGAGCGTGTAGTCCCAGCCGCATGAACCAGTATTGACCCGGTCGCATGGACTCACTCCCCCTGAGCCGCATGGACTTTTGTGCCCTATATTGTTACCTTATTATTATTATTATTATTATATATATATGTATATTATAGGCCCATTTTATATCCTTACGCCTTTTGTCCCGAGCATGATATGAGCACTAATGTGACCCGGAGAACAAAGTGTTCCTACCTGATACATGTACCTGAATGTTCCAGTTCTTATTCATGCTCGACAAATGACTCGTAACTCCACGTGGCGTATTTGCAATGATGTATTACACTAAAGAGGGTAGAACATGTTGACATACTGATTGACATGGATCCTCTTTGGGGTACTCGTACTAAAGTACGACTTTAGGAGGATAATCATGCAGGCCACAGCATGAAAATCCAAGATTTCACCTAGGGTTAAATTAGGCAACTAAATATACTAGATGCATGGGGGGGCAAAATCTCGAGATCGTGTTACACCAGCCGCCTTGAGATCTGTCTTGACGCGCCGACTGGTCTCCACGGATACTGTGTCATCTGCAACGAGTGGATTACTGTATCCGGTTAATTCCTGCTACATATTATATGTTTTAGCAAGGTGGCCTTGTGAGGGACCTGTGCTCAATCATACCTGTCTACGCGAACCCCTGGGTGGGCTAGCCTTGCTGGAAAGATACGATCTGAGGATTTCTACATAACATGATGCGAGGATAACCTCGTCCCACTAGAAACTCGTAGACTTGATTGGCCGCAAAAATGACTTGCTTGTATCCTATTACCTTCCGTGAGTAATTGAGGAAAGCGGACTGTCATGGTACGTGATCCAACCCATATTCTTGTTTGATTGTTGGGTTGGTTATCGTGCTATGATAGGCTGTGGACTGAAGTTATGAACGGAAGACTTATTCTGATTATGGAGTGCTACTTCTGTGAATGACTGAGAAACATGGTCTATCATGGTACATGATCCAACCCATGTTCTTGTTTGATTGTTGGGTTGGTTATTGTGCTGCGATAGGCTATCGACCGAAGTCACGATCAGGAGATTTTATTGTTTATACCTTTTAACTTATGTGAAAGTTATAGAGTACGACACGTCCCGACTCCATGCGGTACCTTTTGTCCTTGTTTGGTTGTAAGGGTGCCATATGGGTTCGAGGATGTTGCGCTACCCTATAATAGTAACATAAGTATTACTATTATCAATCATTCTATTAACTGGGTTTTTAGTCTTATCTCTTGTGCCCCTTTGGCGGTACTTGCTATTCGGGGCTGACCCCGCTGGTTTTGTTTGGCCAGATCTCGTAGCAGAGCCAGAGGACACTATCTTCCTCCCTGACATCCATGGTGCATACTAGGAGTATGGCAGTTCGGGGACTCGAGTGGGTTTCTTCTCCACCACTCCTGCTTATACTTTTGCGGTGTTTAGCCACCGGCACCTGTTAGCCGGATTACTTGATATTTTGTGTCAGTACATGATTGTAATTAAACAGACTGCAGCTGTGTATAATTTTGTACTCCTGACTCTCTGAGATAGCTAAATTATAAAGCTAGTCTCTCATGATCATTTTGATGAAGCGTCAGGGACGCCTTACTGCTTTATCTTTAATGTTCATCTATTTGCTGATGTGATTTGATTGATTGAGACATAGAACTCTGTGGGACCATAGGAGACTTGATTGTAGCATGTACCCCCTAGTCTCTCGACAGCCACGATCGCCGTATGACGTTACGTACCTCATATGGAGTAGCTGGCCTAGTCCGTCTCCGTATTTCGGTACTGGGGCGTGACAAGGTTTTAGTGGTGGCCCATGCAGGTCTGATTCTCAGACTTGTGGGGTATTGCGAATTATTAGGAGTCTCAATCAAAACTTGTTCCCCTTGAAATTCTGTTTCGAATTCTCTGTCCTTGCCTTGATCTCTAACCTGACTTGCATCCTCGAAATCTTCCTCGTTCGGACTTGATAATCTTATATTCTTCTCTATAAGGGTGCTTCATTCTCAGTAGCGGGTGAGGCCCATGAGGAAGAGCAGCAAGAGCATGGCTCGACTGGGCAGCAACAGGGGAGAGAACCTTCTCCAGTGCAGGCACGAGCAGAAATGGAACCAGAGGCAGTGCAGCCGCAGGTTATTGAAACTCCTGCAGCACCAGCAGCGACGGCAGTACCAGACGTCGTAACACTCCTGGAGATCATCCGGGGGTTTTTTGTCACTAACCAACAGCAACAGACTCGGCAGCAGGAGCAGAACGTGTTGCTGAACCAAGGGATTCAGTTAGCTCTTGAGAGGAGTGCCGGGGTTGACTCGGGAGCATCAGAAAGGTTCCGTCGCTTGAACCCGAGGTATTTTGATGGCACGGAGGATGCCATCACTGCGGATGCATGGATTCAAGACATCGAAGCCATTCTTGTGGCAGCCAAGGTTCCAGATGATGAGAAGGTTGATCAGGTCAAACTGGTACTTCAGGATCTTGCCCGCGACTCGTGGGCATCAGAAGAAGTTGGTACAAGACGCCCTGTTCGTTGGACCACCTTCAGTGACAGATTCAAGGCCAAGTATTTTGGCGTAGTAGCTCGATATGAGCTCCAGCAGAAGTTTATCAGTCTCAAGCAAGCAGGCAAGACCGTAGATGGGTATACAGCAGAGTTCTGCAGATTGTGCCATTTTGCACCAGCAATGGTGGCAACGGAGCCAGAGAAAGCTATGAGGTTCCAGCAGGAACTTTATTTGGAATTATTGCAGCTTGTGGAAGAACACGACTACCAGACGTTTGACGCTGTTTTGACGGCCGCTCGGAGGCACGAGCTTACCCAGCAGAGGTTGGCATCGAGGACAGGAGGTCAGAAGAGATCTCATTTCCAGGTTGGAGGAGGAGCAATATAGCGAACATCGGCACCAGCACCCGGTGTACGTATTCATGATGCAGGAGCGCCGCGGAGGACGACCGTGTCAACTAATACAGCGCCAGTTCGGCATCAGCAGCCGAGGAACCAGCAACAGCGTCAGGGAGCACCCCAGGGCTGTACATTCTGTGGGAAGGCAGGGCACACGAGGGAGGTGTGCCGATCAGCGAATGGCTTATGCTTGAGGTATGGTAGTTCAGACCACCGTATTTCCACTTGTCCTATAATGCAGAGGCCAGGAGGGCCAGCTCAGCAGTTTCCAGCATTGCCAGCTCCAGTGGCAATCCCGAGTGGAGGGCCAGTATTAGCAGTAAGGCCCCTAGCCCAGCGTCTACCAACGCAGGCTCAGATGTTTCGCCAGGTACAGGAAGCCGAAGGCCCTCAGAGGCAACAACAGCATGGTCGAAGAAGGCCACAACAAGGGGCTCCGCGGGGCCAGGCTCTCACATTGACCTTGGGAGAGGCTCTAGCATCTAGTGACGTGGTGGCAGGTAAAATTCTCGTTACCTCATTTCCCTCTGTAGTATTATTTGATTCAGGTGCTACTCATTCATTCATCTCTGCACAATATGCTACACGGATTGGATTAGAGTTTGAGGCATTGCCGGAGAGAATGGATATACTCACCGGCAATGGGCTCGTAGAAGTTAGCAGGGTGCGCTTTTCATGTCCGGTAGAGGTGTGTGGGCATTTACTGCCCGCATCATTGATTGAATTCCCTATAGGGAATTTTGATGTTGTCCTTGGCATGGACTGGTTGAGAGACAATCATGCGACAATTGATTGTAGAGGAGGTAGGGTCATATTCAGCGTTCCTGGGATGGAGCAGTTCATCTTTACTCGAACCTTGAAGAATCAGGCCGGAGGTGTCATCTCAGCAGCAGTGTCAGAGCTAGGACAGATTCCGAGAGTGGTCGAAGATTTTCTCGACGTCTTCCCTGATGAGCTCCCAGGGATACCCCCAGTCAAAGAGGTAGAATTTAGCATTGAGTTGAACCCTGGAACGAGGCCTATTGCAGACAGAGTTTACAGAATGTCGCCGTCAGAACAGGATAAGTTGTATCAACATGAAGAAGAGTTAAAGTCTAAGGGATTCATCCGAGACAGTAAATCGCCCTGGGCCGTGCCAGTGATTCTAGTTCCCAAGAAGGATGGTTCGACGAGGATGTGCATCGACTATCGCAAGCTGAACGCAGTAACAGTGAAGAATAAGTACCCGCTACCAAGGATTGATGACCTGTTTGACCAGTTGAGCAAGGCCAGCGTCTTTTCCAAGATCGATCTTCGGTCGGGATACTATCAAGTAAGAGTCCGGGAGCAAGACATACCGAAGACAGCATTCAGATCTAGATATGGGCATTATGAGTTTTTAGTAATGCCCTTTGGACTAACCAACGCCCCCGCAGTATTCATGGATTTAATGAACCGCATCTTTCTGCCGTATTTGGATAAATTTGTGGTGGTGTTCATAGATGACATTCTTGTCTATTCCAGCAGTGAAGAGGAGCATGAGAAACATCTTAGGACTGTCTTGCAGACATTGAGGGAGCATCAACTTTATGCGAAACTCGACAAGTGTGAATTCTGGTTAGATCACATTTCGTTCCTGGGACATGTAATTTCTGGAGCAGGAGTGTCAGTAGATCCAAAGAAGATTGAGGCCGTAGAGCATTGGCCGGTCCCGAGAACGGTTGCAGAAGTGTGAAGTTTCTTAGGATTAGCTGATTACTACAGAAAGTTCGTGGCGGACTTTGCCAAGATCTCTGCGCCCTTAACGCATTTGACGCACAAGGACGTGGAGTTTGTTTGGTCAGCTAGCTGTCAGGTATCATTTGAAGAATTGAAGAAGAGATTGATCTCAGCCCCGATCTTGATGCTTCCAGTAGGAGCGGGAGGCTTTACAGTATATTGTGACGCATCTGGGAAGGGTCTTGGATGTGTATTGATGCAGCACGGAAAGGTGATAGCATATGCGTCTCGACAGCTTCGAGACCATGAGAAGAATTACCCGACTCACGATTTGGAGTTAGCAGCTGTTGTGTTTTCACTCAAGTTGTGGAGGTATTATTTATACGGGGATCGGGTAGAGATCTATACTGATCATAAGAGTTTGAAATACGTGTTCACGCAGCGAGATTTGAACATGAGGCAAAGAAGATGGTTAGAACTACTGAAGGATTTTGACTTGGATCTTCAGTATCATCCAGGCAAGGCGAATATAGTTGCAGATGCACTGAGTAGGAGAGACAGTGCCTTTATCTTGACCTCGCAGAAGCATATTTTAGAAGACCTTCAGAGTATGGGAATCGAAGTAGTTTTGCCAAGGGATATAGGAAGAATGACCAGTATGCAGATTCAGTCAACCTTAGTAGAGAGGATAAGGACAGCACAAGCAGGAGACCCCCAGATTCCGAAGTTGCGGTCGGAGTGTGAATCAGGCCGTAGGAAGGAGTTATTGATTCATGAAGATGGTACGCTCAGGTTTGGAAACAGACTCTGTGTACCGTGTGGAGACCTTCGGCAAGAAGTTATGTCCGAAGCTCATAGTTCTATTTACTCCATTCATCCAGGAGGAACGAAGATGTATCGAGATATCAGGCAGTACTTTTTGTGGAATGGCATGAAAAGAGAGATAGCGAGATTTGTATCCAAGTGTCTGGTATGTCAGCAGGTGAAAGCTGAGCAGCAGAGACCAGCAGGGTTGCTTCAGCCGCTTCCTATCCCAGAATGGAAATAGGAGCACATCACGATAGATTTCGTGACCGGTCTACCTAGATCCTCGCCTGGCAAGAATGCAGTCTGGGTAATAGTAGATCGACTCACGAAGGTCGCTCATTTCCTTCCCTTCCGAGTTGGACAGACTACTGAGCAGTTAGCAGAAATGTACATGAAGCAGATAGTAAGGCAGCACGGTGTTCCAATTAGTATAGTATCAGATCGGGATACGCGGTTTACTTCCCATTTTTTGGCAGAGCTTACACCAAAGTTTGGGAACCAAGTTAAGATTCAGTACTGCTTATCATCCACAAACTGACGGGCAATCAGAAAGAACCATTCAGACGTTAGAAGATATGCTACGGGCGTGTACCTTGGACTTTGGCGGATCTTGGAAGGATCACCTTCATCTTGTGGAGTTTTCCTATAACAACAGCTATCAGGCTAGCATTCAGATGGCCCCGTTCGAAGCATTGTACGGAAGGAAGTGTAGGTCCCTTTTGGCATGGGACGACGTCGGAGAACGAAAGTTGTTGGGACCAGAGATGATCACACAGACTGTGGAGATAGTTAAGTTGGTCAGAGAGCGCCTTCGAGTTGCACAGGACCAACATCATCATTGGACAGATCAGCATCGTAGGCCTCTAGAGTTCAGAGCGGGCGACCAAGTGTTTCTGCAGATTTCACCTACTCGGGGTATCATCAGATTTGGAACCCGAGGAAAGCTTAGTCCAAGATACGTTGGTCCTTTTAAGATTCTCGCTCGGGTAGGCGATGTGGCTTATCGACTTGTCCTTCCGCCTTCGTTAACTGGCATACATGATGTGTTTCATGTGTCCCAGTTACGTGGATATGTCCCGAATCCGAGTCATGTCCTCGATCATTCTGAGTTAGTCGTTGGTACCGACCTAACTTACGAGAAATAATCCGTATCTATTTTAGACCGACGAGAGAAGGTACTCAAGAATCGGACGATAAGCCTTGTCCGTATTTCTTGGAACCATCACTCTCCGGGAGAGTCAACCTGGGAGCACGAGGACGAGATCAGATCTCGGTATCCGCATTTGTTTGACTAATAAGGTATATTTTTGCACCTTATTGACACGATTCCATGCTTATCTGTACCTGCTTGTTTTGCACTTTGTGATGTATGATAATAACTGCTATGATAGTTAACTTATATATGATTATGCCATGCTTGCCCTGATTTCACTATCCTGTCTTGGCTGGAATTCCGAGGACGGAATTTTTCTAAGAAGGGTAGAGATGTCACTCCCCGATCCTGGAATACGTATTTTAATACGTATACCGACAAATTGTATTTACCTTGTATTTATACTATATTTATTATGCTATCTTTCTTCATGCATTTTCCAAAATATTCGACAAAATATTATTTCGTAATTTATTTTCTGCATTTGGGCCTACAGTTTTGGCTCATTTGGGTAACCTATTCTTGGTTCACTTTGGTTCATCATGAACCCATGGGTCCAAGATCTATATATAACTCATTCTCTCTCCTCTCATTTACTTCCTCTCATTTATTTCTTCCACCAACCAAATATTTCTTCCATCAACCAAGGCAAGTACCAACTTGCTCAAGAGATGGATCCATAAATGTTGTTGATGTTTTCTTACAAAATTACTTGTCAAAATATGTTCTTCTCCTTATTCTATACTAGTTTAGAACTTGAAGTTTTCCATTTTGAAGCTTTAATTTTTGTAGATCTAGGTTTTAACCATTTTCGGATCTTCTTGGTTTTGATCTAGCAAACTTCATTATTTTCAAGTTTTTATGGTTCCATGTTGTAGAGAATTTTGTTCTACCCCATTTTGACCTAAGGAAGTTCCGATTTGGGCTCCGGATGGAGGTTTTGTGTAGCTTGGAAGCCATGGTTGCTTGGCTCCTCTTCTCGGACGAGTGGAGAAGAAGAGCAGTACTTGACCGCATGAATCTTCATACGGCAAGTCTCTGGCCGCATGGCCTTTCCAGCCGCATGAGACTCGTTCGAGCTCAGCCGCATGGAAAGTCCTTCCTAGCCGCATAAGACTTGCTTGAGTACTTGACCGCATGAATCTTCATGCGGCAAGTAATTGAGCCGCATATGCGCTACTGTTTTGGGCCGCATAAGGCCCATCCATCATCCAGCCGCATATGTATCGCCCATGCTCAGCCGCATAGGACTTCATCTGATCGCAGCCGCATACGCTGACACCCCTTCGTCCGCATGAACCCGCCTTTCCAGCCGCATGCGCCTTGGGGCTCCCTGAGCCGCATGAGCGTGTAGTCCCAGCCGCATGAACCAGTATTGACCCGACCGCATGGACTCACTCCCCCTGAGCCGCATGGACTTTTGTGCCCTATATTGTTACCTTATTATTATTATTATTATTATTATTATATATATGTATATTATATGCCCATTTTATATCCTTATGCCTTTTGTCCCGAGCATGATATGAGCACTAATGTGACCCGGAGAACAAAGTGTTCCTACCTGATACATGTACCTGAATGTTCCAGTTCTTGTTCATGCTCGACAAATGACTCGTAACTCCATGTGGCGTATTTGCAATGATGCATTACACTAAGGAGGGTAGAACATGTTGACATACTGATTGACATGGATCCTCTTTGGGGTACTCGTACTAAAGTACGACTTTAGGAGGATAATCATGCAGGCCACAGCATAAAAATCCAAGATTTCACCTAGGGTTAAATTAGGCAACTAAATATACTAGATGCATGGGGGGGCAAAATCCCGAGATCGTGTTACACCAGCCGCCTTGAGATACTGTCTTGACACGCCGGCTGGTCTCCACGGATACTGTGTCATCTGCAACGAGTGGATGACTGTATCTGATTAATTCCTACTACATATTATATGTTTTAGCAAGGTGGCCTTGCGAGGGACCTGTGCTCAATCATACCTGTCTACGCGAACCCCTGGGTGGGCTAGCCTTGCTGGAAAGATACGATCTGAGGATTTCTACATAACATGACGCGAGGATAACCTCGTCCCACTAGAAACTCGTAGACTTGATTGGCCGTGAAAACGACTTGCTTGTATCATATTACCTTCCGTGAGTAATTGAGGGAAGCGGACTGTCATGGTACGTGATCCAACCCATGTTCTTGTTTGATTGTTGGGTTGGTTATCGTGCTATGATAGGTTGTGGACCGAAGTTATGAATGGAAGACTTATTCTGATTATGGAGTGCTACTTCTGTGAATGACTGAGGAACATGGTCTATCATGGTACATGATCCAACCCATGTTCTTGTTTGATTGTTGGGTTGGTTATTGTGCTGCGATAGGCTATCGACCGAAGTCACGATCAGGAGATTTTATTGTTTATACCTTTTAACTTATGTGAAAGTTATAGAGTACGACACGTCCCGACTCCATGCGGCACCTTTTGTCCTTGTTTGGTTGTAAGTGTGCCATATGGGTTCGAGGATGTTGTGCTACCCTATAATAGTAACATAAGTATTACTATTATCAATCATTCTATTAACTGGGTTTTTAGTCTTATCTCTTGTGCCCCTTTGGCGGTACTTGCTATTCGGGGCTGACCCCGCTGGTTTTGTTTGGCCAGATCTCGTAGCAGAGCCAAAGGACACTATCTTCCTCCCTGACATCCATGGTGCATACTAGGAGCATGACAGTTCGGGGACTCGAGTGGGTTTCTTCTCCACCACTCCTGCTTATACTTTTGCGGCGTTTAGCCACCGGCACCTGTTAGCCGGATTACTTGATATTTTGTGTCAGTACATGATTGTAATTAAACAGACTGCAGCTGTGTATAATTTTGTACTCCTGACTCTCTGAGATAGCTAAATTATAAAGCTAGTCTCTCATGATCATTTTGATGAAGCGGCAGGGACGCCTTACTGCTTTATCTTTAATGTTCATCTATTTGCTGATGTGATTTGATTGATTGAGACATAGAACTCTGTGGGACCATAGGAGACTTGATTGTAGCATGTACCCCCTAGTCTCTCGATAGCCACGATCGCCTTATGACGTTACGTACCTCATATGGAGTAGCTGGCCTAGTTCGTCTCCGTATTTCGGTACTGGGGCGTGACAAGCGGCTGCTGTACCAGAGCGATGTGATCGTGTCTCCATCATCCTGAAGACAGATCGAACAAGAAAGTCAATACTGAGCAGGAATCGATATAATCAAAGGAGGATAGTTTATTTCAAAGAAGGCAAATTAGTATGATATGTAGATGGCATGATTTAAAGCAGAATTTTCCTAACTGTGATTGAGTACCTCTCTGTTAAAGCCTATCTCTCAATCCTATCGCATGCTGTAGTGATACTCTAGTTCGAATACCACTACATAAACTCGACCTACATGGGCCACCACTAAAAATGTGTCACGACCCGCACCCAGTGTAGGGGCACGAGAAGTGGGTACGTCCAGCCTATGCCGCAGTATCGGCGGTAGAACGTTGTCCTAGGTTACTATTTAATCAACAACTCACGCAATTATATAATGTACTTGTCAAATCTCAACTCCGAACGGAGGACAAGTATAGATATAATGAAATCTCAATCACAGTCTAAGTACGATGTGATAACACAGAAATTTATAACTAAAGACTAAACAACAACAAATATCAACTACTAAATAATAATATCTCAAACAAACTCAAATACTACTCATATCTCAAGTTATTACAATTCAAGTTCTAAAACATGAAAACTAAACCAAGTCTACTAGCTAGTCTTCCGATCACTCCTGAGTGTCGGGGCCAAAGGTAGCTAAGCCATCCCCTGCTTCAACGCAAGTAGGGCAAATGTCCTCAGGGCAAGTATCTGTAATATTTTCAACAGGTCCAGTCAGGACAGGAACAAGTACAACTCATCTAGAAATTCCAAGTAAATGATAGAGAACTATAAAGCAGTTATAGACAGTTGTATTGATGAACATGGCAGTCTATACGAGTAATGATGTAGAGAAACAGTTAAGGTACAAGGAAAGTAAGGTAACTAAACAAGAGGAGAAGCATGGTAATGAAGACTGTAAAATAAGATCTAGCTGAGCTAGAGTAACATGATGAGTCCAGACAGTACAATATAAGTAGGTGTAATCCCAATGTGAGTCTAATACAAGATGAGTCAAATGTGATTCCAGTACAGTATGAGTCGAATGTGATTCTAATCATTGTTCTAATAAGGTGATTCGAATAAGGTGATACGAATAATGATTCACATGATGTTCTAACAATAATTCGAATAAATTCTCTAAGTGTGTTTTAAAATACCAAAATCGACATGTAAACGGCTGTAGGTAATACGGCACACCCCACACTGATCAAGTAAGGGATGGCTATCGTTCGAATATCATTCACAGAGGGGTGATTCGAATAGGGGATATGTCTACATGTCTAATCAGTATTTTCTCGCCCAGTCTAATACAAATGAATCCATAATCCAACACATAAGGCGAATACAAGTCCAACCAGCACATGAAGATGTGAATAGGTGGTTCGAATAGTTCGAATGGTGATTCGAATAATAGAGGCAAGACGAGTAAAGTATGTGTGTCGTATACATGAATTCAGTAATAACAATACGTGTTTTTACCAAGAATCAAATAGAACTAACTATAACTGAAGTACAGTAATTGACAAGTAAATAAAAGAACTATCAGAGAATGTACTCGCCTGACCCTCTGAAAAGAGTAGTATAATATCATATGTCTGCACCGGAGTCACAATGTCCTAAATAGAGCAATATGGGTTATAATGTGTTTAAAATAAGGTAATAAAGTTTACGATACAATCTACATGATTTCTAGGTTAATCTAGGTCAAAGTCAAACTTGGTCAACTCTGGGTCAACCCAAGTCAACATCTAGTCAAACTAGGTCAATCAACAAGGCTATCTTGGTCAACTAGTTAGGGTTGGTCATTCACAAGTCTAAACAATAAGTCTATAATGTAAGCCATATATACTCTCAAGGCCTATGCCATCTATAGATACAATATATATAGGTACATACATACTTGCATACATGTCCATTCATATATGTCTATATACATTGTATCCTACATTGCATCACCACTTACACTATAGTTACATTGTATTTCATTACATGTCTACATAGAATCTACACATTGTATATATACATACATTTATACATACTTGCATTTATACCTTACCTACATTGCATACATTCATGCCTCATCATCTCATACATATTTGCATTACCCACATGCTTGCATATACATTGCCTACATTATATTACATACATATATTCATATATGTATACATACATTACAAACATACTTTACATACATTACATACATAGATTCTTACATACATGTATCACATTCATGCAAATTTACATTACATCATATTCATTTCGTACTTGTGCACACACATTTCATACATTACATTCATGTATGTATATATATATATATATATATATATATATATATATATATATATATATATATATATATATAAGAGAAAGGGATATATATATAAGTGTGTGTGTGTGTGTGAGAGAGTGAAGGGGCAAGTGTGTGGGTTTGGACATAGTGAATCACATGACAGAGTGTGTGTATGTATGCATGAGTGATATGTGTGTCTCAGTTTACATGTATATAAACCCAGTTTTCAGTCTCATACAACCCCATTCTCAGTTTATGTATTAACCTATTCTCAGTTATTCAACTCAATGATGCAATGTCCAATTGGTAAAGCAGTAAACCAATTGCAAAGAAGGGGCAAAACCTATACTAACAATTCAGTGAATCCCCAACCCAGAAATCAGTTTCCAGGTTTCAACAGTAGCTGTTTCTTTAGTTTCAACATTAAGGGATGAAACAAGGTATCATTATCTATATTTCAGTTTACAGAATATTTCAAATTCCTAATTCAAACTGTGAACACAATCCCCATTATTCTCAGGTTTTAGTTTCACTGATCAATTATCAGTTTTAAAACAGTGAATCAACAAGTGTCAAACCAATCCTAATCTCAGGTTAACTTACAGGTTTCAGTCCCAGGTTTAGACTAACCACATCTAACACTCACCCCATTGCAACATGGTTATGAACATGCACTTCATTTCAGGATGCACTTTATTTCAGGAATTCTCAGAAAATAGATCCTGTTTTTGAATCTCATTTCACTTTAACCCTGAATTGGAAAATGATGACTGATGCTTTGAAAAATCCAAATTCGAAAACCAAAAACCCAATGAAAACCCATATCTCGTGTGCAGAGGTGTCACCCACATGTGTCTACACATGTGTCCACAATGTGTCCAATAGCCGTGTCTAAACAGTGTCCAAAACCCAAGTGTCAATAGGGGGTATCAAATTGTGCACATACAGCATCGTGCACATGTGTCGACTAGCCTAGGGACTCGTGTGTCCATCCACAAGTGTCGTGGTCGTGTCAGTAGCTAGGTGGGGTGTCTGGGTATGTGTCTAGGTACCTGAGTCGTATCCACGAAGTGTCCAGCTTCGTGTCCAAGCCCGTATCAGTGACCAAATGTGCGTGTGTGTGTGTGTTTGTAAAACCCGTGCAAGCTTGATAACTTCGAAAATACCAAACTAACTCAACCCAAACTTTGGGGGCATGCTGTCAGTGTATGCCTCCTCGTGTACATTAATTTTTGTGTCATACGAATCAGTGTCGTGTCCGCTAGGATACCCGAGCAGCAGGGGAGCCGCACGAGCCCCGTGTAGTGTCTCATTCACGCGTGTCACAGACTCGTGCGCATGACACACGACACGTGACACATCATGCTCGTGTCTAGGGGTAGAGGGGGACTAGGGCTAGGAGTCTAGGTGTCTGTATCGAGTCGGCGTTGTGTCCTCGCGTGACACGAAGTGCGTGTCAAAGAGTCAAAAAATTAGTGCACTGTGTAGTGTTAAACCAGTACAGCTCGTGTTTCGTGTCCGACACGACACGAGGTGTCGTAAAACATTAGGGGGATCCTGACAGTGTCTGCTCCCACCCTCGTGCTAGTTTTCACATGTCCAAGTGGTGTGTGCTGTGAGAAAACTGTGGGTGGTAGTAGGGCATGGGTACGGGACATCGTAGTGAGGTTCGTGTCCAAATTTGGACACGAACACGTGTCCAATCATGCTAAGAGTTATAGTTTTGAAATCCCCATATGTAGGGTTACACAACCATGTAATTTGTTTTAAGATTTACCAAAATCCATTTCTATGTGACATTTCATCGAATACGCATTTAAATACACCGATACGTGTCCGATACGGACACGAAATGGACACGAGATCCTACCAAACTTGGGCTACACCTAGGGGAACCCTAAATGGATGCATCTATGTAAAGAAATCAGGAATTTATTAGGGTTTGTAGGATATTACCTATTGAGTGTTCAAACTCAATGTAAAGAGCCTCGACTTGACGTCTTCCTCGATTTGCTACGGTTCAAACGTCCTTAAACCTCGCTAGCAAGCACCCACAAGTCTCCTCTAATGTTGGGGATGATGATGCAATTGATTTGACTCAATTTGGGCTTAATTTGGATTAATTGGGAGAGGTTTAGGGAAGAACAAAGTAGGGTTCTTCTAGGTTTTTTTAAAAAGAGGCAATGGCTCTTAAGTGGGATACTTATAGAAGGGGGGTTGTATGGCTGGCCACTAGATGAATTAGGGTTAGGTTTAGGTATATATGAGTGGCTAGGGCTTGTCCACCCAATTCCAAGCCTTTCTATTGTTTCAAGGCTCTCTTTTTACAAATATCCTAAGAAAAATATCCTACCATAATAATATCTAGATATTATTAACCTTGGCACTTAGTAGGAATGTTCTAACTATGATTCTAACCTCAAGACTAATCTAGGTTAGGTTAAACTTCTAGGTTAAGGCTTAACTAAAAGATTAGCACAATATTTAATTAATCAAAATTATAATTTCACAAAATTGTCAAAATGACCAAAATACCCCTAGGCTAAAAAGTAGTAATATGACATTCTAATCACATGACTAGGCTCCCTTGGTCATGGTTAGTCTCTACGCTTAGCAAAACTAGGGTTTAACTAGTTAACCATCAAAATCCTAATTCAATATTTTAAATAGTTTTAAATTGATTAAAAATTCACCAAAATCATAATATGATTTAAATATCATTATTAAATAATTATAATTTTAAAATTTTAAAATTACCCTCATTTGGAAAACTGGGTGTTACAGTTGTGCATAATTGGTAGGTCTTGGTGTTCTAGTTGGATACTTGTAGTAGAATGCATGTCGGTTAGTCTTCTTGGGCAAAGGTTTGGCTATGTTTGATTTAATAGTATTGGGTTTGACTATGTTTCGATGTTTCAGTAATTGACACGTATTAAGGTATGAAGCAACAACTTCAGACTGTTTTCCTAACCTAATTTCCAACTTTTTGGAGGTGTCATAAAGTGTGTTATAGTCAGCTGTGAGTGCATCATTTCTGACTAGTGCATAGTGATGGCTCTTCTTCTCTTTGAGTAAGTCTTCCTCAAGTTTAGCAATGGCCTTGTCTTTTTTTTTTGGATAAACGTATAGTCTCGTGTAGTTGCAGTTTGACAGAAAAAAGCTAACCAGTCTCACTAGGGTTTGTACTATTTCTAACCTCAACTTGTAAGTTGGTAAGTCTTCCTATTTTACCTTTATACTCTTTGAGTACCTTCTTAGAGTTTTGGTACTAGCTAAACAGTTTTCTATGGTCATCTAAGAGGTCACTAAAAATTTCACCTAACTGTTCAAAGGTAAAATCATCATATGTATCAAACAAGGGATTTGAGTTTACATGATCATATACCATCAAGCATACATTTACAGCGTCGTCCAATTGTTCATCTTCTGAGTCACTAACTTCGCTTTCATGCCAGATGCTTGTGTTGGCATATCTTCTGGAAGTAGATTTTTTTCAAGTAACTCTTTGAGTACCTTCTTGATGTGTCATTTCTTCTTACAATCGTAGTAGATTGGATCTTCTTCATTGTTGATGTTGTTGCTGTTGTTGTTATTATGTTCCTTCATTCTTCAGTTGAATCTCATGAACTTCTTGAACTTTTTCACTAGGAGAGCTTGATCCTCAGTGTCAAAATCACTGTTGTCATACTCTTCTTCGACAGTTCTTCGGTGTTGATCTTTGAGGACGATTGATTTCTCCTTTGGTGCAGCATCTTCAAAGTCTTGAAGTTCCAGCTCGTGAGTGAGTAGCTTTCCCATGAGTGTTTCAAGAGACATGGTAGTAAGGTCGTTTTCTTCAATGATTGTTGTAGCCTTCGAAATCCAGTTCATTGTGAGGACTTGCAGCAACTTGCGAATCTTCTTATGATTATTGTATTCCTTACCTAGGGAGGACCAAGTATTTAAAATATCCAGAAATCTTGTGAACATTAGTGTAAAGGATTCATTTAGCTTCATTTTGAATGCCTCATACTCTTGAGTAAGTCTACTGATCTTGGACTCCTTGACTTGCGACGTGCCTTTATGAGTAACTTCGAAAAGTTTTCATACTTCATTGGATGTTGTGCATGTAGACATTTTGTTGAATTCAGTCATGTCTAAAGCACAAAATAAAGCATTAATAGCACGTGCATCAAGACTGGTTTCTTTCTTTTCAGAGTCAGTATACTTGTCATGTGCTTTTTCAACCAGATTTTCACCAATAAGAACACGAGAAGACTTTTTATAGCCATCAACTACAATCGACCATAGGTAAAATCTAGAGATTTCAAAAAAAAAACTCATACGTGTTTTCCAGTAAGTGTAGTTGGTACCATCAAATATTGGAAGTTTGTTTATGGATTGGACTTCACTTGTGAATTTCACAGTTGTCATATGTAATATAGTGATCTATGTAACAGCAATTATATTAAAGAAAATAATAACAATGTTACCTCGCTTTATCTGTAGAACCCTGCAATGATACCAATTGTAGGATCGAAATATAAAACGATATACTCTAGAGGGGAGATGAATAGAGTAGGCAGCAAAATATTAGCTACTAAAAAATGTTAGTAGCAAGATCACAGAAATATATTACAGATATGAGAAAGTAAAAGTAAAGTGCAAAGAGCAAACACAAACACGACAATGTATACTGGTCTTCCTCTTGTGAGGACTAATCCAATCGAGAGAACTCTAGCTCCCGGTTGAAATCTACTATGAAAACCGCAAGTTTTCATGCGAAAGTCCTTCTAACTTCTACAAATACGAGCTTTGATTCGAAGCACTCGACCAACTTTAATTATGAAGTGTCTGTAGAAACCCTAGAGGGGGGTGAATAGGGTCAAGCTAACTAATCAAGCACTTAGCACAAGCTAATGGGCAATTAAAATATATAATTGCAAGAGAAGAAGCAACAACAATACCGACACACGATATATCCTGGTATCCTTTCAAGGGGCACTCCAGTCCCGAAACTCTCTCCGGCTTTAATCCACTATTTGAGTAAATAGTTACACACGAGTTTGGATCCGAAGAACTCGCCAACTTCTCATACGAGAGCTTTAGTCCGAAGGCCTCTCCGACTTCAACCAAGAGTTTGGATACGAAGACTCTCCAACTTCAACCGAGAGTTTGGATACGAAGACTCTCCAACTTCAACCTTTCATAATAGGTTTAGATCTCCTTATACAACAAGATGAAGATCTTACTTTTCAACTCAATAACTCTAACACAATTTGTGGATGGCAAATGAAAGATTTGTAGAGTTGTTTGTGGATAGACTTTGGTGGTTTAGAAATTTTTAGGCTCAAAGCATCAACCTTGAATGAAGAGGTTCAAGGCTATTTATAACCAAAGCATTGAAAAGAGCTCAAAGGCAACTTTTCAGTCAGCGATCGGTATACCGTCGGTACGAACTGGTATACCGTCGAAATACCGGTCTGGAATTGCAACGGCTAGAAACATAGTCGTTGGGAACATTAAATGTTAGAAATTCAACCGCGGGATTTTCAACGTTACTAAATTGGTATACCGTCGGTATAGACGGTATTCCGTCGGTATGCCAATTTTGTAGACAGAAACTTTCTGTGAACAAAATCGGTATACCGTCGGTATAGACCGGTATACCGTCGTTATGCCGATTTTCATCCGAAAATGATCCTGGGCTAATTTCTACCCTAGCTTTCGATTTTGCCATCCATTTCTTGTGTTTATAATTATTCCTAAGACTCATTACAGACTACAGAAATACTGTAGCAGGTGCAGGCTTCTTCAGAGTCTTAAAATGATGATGGCATGGCTTAGCTTCTTTCTTTGATAGGTGCTGGCTTTTTTCCTTGGCGGAAGCTGTCCAAAGATATCTATTTTGTGAAAACTGAATACCTTTCGGAGGCTTCGCCCCCGAACCCCCGACGAGGGGCGCTGCTCCCTAGACCCCCGTCCGCTGACCGGGCAGCGGAACCCCCGAGTGCGTGGCTCTGGAGATGTCGTCGGGTGGTTCAGAGAAATCTTGTGGGATCCGTCGTCTTTGGCCCACCATGACTTCTTCATTGCATATGTCCACATTAATCTTGCTTATTATTTTTCTGCATGTACATGTTAGACAAACAAAACAATATACATAGTAGAAAGTATGATAAGTTTAGTGCACATTAGGATAATGCTGAGTTTAAGCATAAGTGCTAAGGTGATAGCATAAATGTTAGTGATATCATAATGATTAAACTTAATTGAATGACCATAATCAAAAACATAGTTTTGATTTTGGCAACCCGATTAAATTTAAGATAGATAAGCTCAAATCACTAATATGTAAACCAATAGGCACATATCACCAAAGGTATAAGTATAAGTAGAAATGCTATAGTGATAGTATGAAAATTAGTGATAATGAAATGCTAAACTTAACATATTAACCATATTCAAAAACATGATACAATCATTGGGCCAACAATCTCCCCCTTTTTTATTACGGCAAATCGGTTAAGTTTAGTATGGACGCAATAGATGCATGTATCACTAATATACAAAAGACATAAGCAATATCACTAAAAGCATACTACTTTGATTACTTATAAATACATACTTAAACTTACTTCTCCCTCTTTGACATGATCAAAAATAGGCTCTCCCGTACTAAGAAATAAAATAAAATCAGTCTCAAGCATAGAAATCAGAGCATGGGGAAGTCATAGACAATCATGATCAAGATATACGAATGAAAAACAATGGAAGAATGGTGTAATGACAAGTTTATAAAGCTACATTGCCAATGTAGAACATCAAATTTTTAAAAGAAGCATGTCAAAACACAATATAGTTGGTAAAACAAATAAAATTGATAAACAGTCAAAAAATAGTTTTACCAACTTGAAATCCAAGAAAAAAACTCCAAAACATAATATTATATAAATTAAAACTCTAGTTTTGGAAGGAAGCGATATACCAATTGAAATATAAACTTGAAACATTGATCAAAAAGCCATTTGAAAGTCAAAATTGTCCACAAATAATGAATGATCAGTGAAATAGAGCAATTGATATAAAATAATCTCTTTATTTGCAAAATCTATTTGCTTACCCAAGTTAGTGCATTTGAACTCAATTACCTTATCATGCTATGTGAATATCCTTTAGATAAACATGAAGGTAAATGAGAAAAATACTTGAGAAAGAGACATTCAGTCGACTTGAATGATCCCCCTCAAAGTATTACCAATATAGATAAACATGAATTTTAGGTAAGTCCTTAATAAGAAAAGCTAAATCAATTAAGCATATAAGGAAAGCCAAAATAATGAAAGCACAATAGTCTTCAAGATAAGATATGAAAGTTAATATTAACAAGATGACTTATTTAATCATGTAACCCCTCTTCCCGAAATTTTGATAAAATATTTTTATTTATTTATTAAATGGTGACTTTTAGAATTTTTATAAATAATTACGTAGTTAATTATTACGGTAGATGAATTTAGCAATGGTTGAGTTTTAGAGTACAAGATGACTAGAAATCGTGGCACGGGTAGTGAAATGGCGTGGTTTGACTAGGGTATTAGCCCTGGTAGGAAAGGTCGAGCCATAGTGAAGTCCTAACTAGGAAAACCAGATCAGGTTGCGACTTAACCCTTACCGAAGATTTATTTATTTATTATTTATATTATTGAGCTTTAAGGCAACCGGTTATACCATTTTAGCCTGAACTGGACCCGAACTGAGCCCAAGTCATGTAGTTATGCGGCACGTCCAATGACATTCGTGTTGATGGAATTTGGAATGAGGGTGTTGTATTTCGTTTTCATGATTTAATGAATATTTTCTAAGTATTCATAATTAAAATAAATATTATTATTAGTCGATATTCGACGACATTTGTAGAAAAGGGTCCTGGTACATTTTCGGATTTTTAGACTGCGCAATATGGTATATATACCATTATTGATTTATTGAAATTATTATTATTATTATTATTATTATTATTATTATTATTATTATTATTATTATTATTATTATTATTATTATTATTATTATTATCGATATTATTGAGGTTATTATTATATAATAATATTTTATTATTGGTTATATTATTATTATTATCTAATAAAGGTATAATATATATAGATTATATATTATGATATTTGTATGTAAATATATGTTGAAGAAGTATATATATATGAGTATATATATATATATATATATATATATATATATATATATATATATATATATATATAAATATATATATATATATATATACTATATATATATTATATATATATAGATATATATATATATATATAATATATATATATATATATATATATATATATATATATATATATAATATATAAAAAAAAAATATATTACATATATATATATTTATATATATATATATATTTATATATATATATATATATATATATATATATATATATATATATATATATATATATATATGTAATATATATTTTTTTATTATATATATATATATATATATATATATATATATATATATATATATATATATATTATATATATATATATATATATATATATATATATATATATATATGTATGTATGTATAGTGTAATAAAAAAAAGAAATCAATCCACACTGTTTCCTGCAGGAACAGTGGGCCCATAGAAAAGCCCCAAACCGCGCTTAACTAACCAATAACCTTCAGCATAACCCAAGCCGCGTGAATAACCCAACCCGAGTGGCAACATCCCGATTTCTTGCTATTAAATCCGCAGAAGAGCTTTCGACGAGGACTCGAAACCCTAAGCCGCGACCACTGGCCTCAGGCGCGCCACCACCGCGCAGCCGCTGGCTGATCGGCCGCCATGAGCCGCAGTCGGCCTGTCGGAACCGCGCGGGACAGAGGCAGAACAGCGGATGAGCCTACTTCGCCGAGAGTTTTCTCCTCGCACAGGCGACGAATCTTCGAGCCATTTGTTCAGGTAAGGACCCAACATATACCTTTTGATTCCCCTTCTGATAGTTTGAATTATTAAGCGATAGATTGTCCGATAAATCGATAGGAAGATCGACAAAAATCGTTCGAAGAACAGAACAGATTTTGGTTCAAAACCCTACATTGGAAGCTGATTTCTGGGCAGCAGATTATCGAACATAAAAATCTATTTAAATACCACTATTGACAATATATACGAGATTAAGACGCTTCTTGTAGAACTATCTTTCATCTATTGTATGAGAAGTTATGCGATGTCGAAAATCATGAAAAAACTTGTTTCCAAAAAACTGAAACTTTAGAAAAACCCTCGATACGACGTGCGTCCCACCAATCCGTGCGACGTGGTCGCGAACCGAAAGCATCATAAGGTGCATAACGGCTTCATGGATGTGTGGGCTTTGACGGAATTCAAATTGGTCGCGTGTGCGCGACGAATTTGATGTGCATCCGTCGAGATTTACCGTATCGGCCTCTGTGCAAATTTCTCAATTAGTTTGTGCACGCTTGTCAGATCGAGATGAAACTTGCACCAACAGGACCGTATCATTTTTCAGGTCCTGTATGCCAAGTTTGGTCCAATTCCGAGACAGTTGATTGGATCATCGTTTTGCGGGCCCTACGATCCGACTCAACGGGCGATTTTGTGCACGGCCCGCCGGAATCCAACTCTGGACATACGGTTGGATTTGTATTGTCAAAACAAATTTGTAGACATATAGTTTGACAAATTTAGAGACCATTGACTCTGGCACGCTTTTCGGTGCAAAGCGGGTCCAATGGCGGATAACGTTTTGACCCGAAATTATCGTTTTGCCCCTGTGTCCGGAATTGGACTTAAGGACAGGCAATTCTAGATAATTTGACTATTTTGAGAATATTGATGATGTTTATTTCAGCTTCCGGGGAGTGTTGTAAGAGTTTTGACTATTGTGGCACACTGAGTGGTTTGGATTATCGGTTTCACCAGCAAAGGACCACAGGGGAGTACAGTTTATTATTTGTTTTCATTATTGATCTTTACTATATATCAGTGTTTAGTTGATAGATATATGATTTTAGTCTTTTATGTTGATTTATTTCTTTGTGGTGTCGGGGGAAGTGAAGTACCAACGATGTGTGATCTGACCTTAGACCGTGTAGACCGTGATCATTATTGCATTTATATCTTGTAGACCGTGTAGACCGTGATTATTATTGCATTTAAACTGTGTAGATCATGATTATTATTTTGTAGACAGTGTTTCTTTATTGTAATATTTTTGTAGACCGTGTAACTGTAGACCGTGTAACTGTAGACCGTGTAACTTTAGAACGTGTAGACCGTGTCGCAAAATTATCCTGAGACCGATCACATATCAAAGGTACTTCAGTCGGTCAGTTGGTGAGTATTTTATTGTATTTCTTTTTCTGTTCTTATTATTCAGTTTTATTCTGCCTTTCTTCATTTTGTTTTATGAATCATATGTCTAAAGGCTAACCTCTGTAGTATAGTCATTTTCATATATTGAAACTGCATTCAGTGAATTGTACTCGTTCCATTCCTGACTGGAAACTAATATTTTTTAGGTTAGCTGTGGATTCACTTAGCATGGGAGATACGGGATACTTGCAGACAAAGGCCTAGAGACTAGCTAGATAGTCGAGTTATAGTCATTCAATATTTGTACAAGTTTATATTTTCTGCAAATATAAAACTTGTGATCATTGTAAGTTAAATTAATTTTGTGAATGAGCATTATTTGTGATTATGATCTTCATGGTCGTGACAGTGTTCTACCGCCGACACTGCGGCGTAGGCTGGCTTGGACACGTCTCGTATTCGTTTAAAAAAAATGGTTACGGGTCGTGACAAGTTTTTGTGGTGGCCCATGCAGGTCTATTTTTGTAAATCATGCGAACTCGTGATAGTACTTAAGTTAGTCGTACTATTGCGAGCCTGCGACTAGGAAATGCTCATTCACGAATTAGGGATTAATTTAATTTAGGAGAATGACTAGGACTAGGAGTCCCTTATACAAAATTTACCGATGGGTAGTCTAGGCCATACAATTTAGATGAGGGTTATTAATTTTGATAGTTTGTCAAATCCCCATAGGTACATTATTACCTCTTGATATGACGATATGATCCTATGTGGATAGGTTATTCATTTAGTGAGTCAGGGCTTCATAGAGTTAATGGTCTAACCTTGATAAATTGTTCAAATCCTTCTCTTTGCCTCTTAGATATCATCCTCATATCTTAGTCGAACTGCCTATTTAGTTTTTATTTGCCCTACGAATTATTATTTTGTACAAATTCTGATTATTGTTATCCTCATACGAACCTCGAGTTAGTTTCAATTCAAAGTTTTTCCTCAATGGTTTGGATATACATGAAATAGATACTAGAATGTTTGTAATTCTTCTGTCCTCGGTTTGTTCCCACATGTTCAATCTTTTTGTGACTGATAGGACAAATACTTACGCTTTATGTCAAAGCCACTTGTTTGAATCCCTAGAAACTCATGATTTTTTACAGATATAGTTAAGGGAATGTTAGTTAACTCATGATGGCAGGACAGCAGCGCACTGTCGCCATTTATTTAAATTATGGAGGTTATGGATTCACTGCAGCCAGCAGCGCACTGACGAGGCACGACTCCTAGAGTTGAAATTAGTTAAGAGAATATAGGTTTTAGAATATTGCTAAGCTATGGCTAGTGGTCCTCTTTGATCGTAGTTACCCTTGAATTAATATTGGATAGAGTTAAGTAATGTTCGATTCGTATCATATTTGAGTTACGAAACCAAGGGTTTATCATAGCCAGGGTATACGGGCAAGGCATAATCCTCGGTGAAATGACTTCAGACGTGATTACAAGTTTAGGATACTATAGAGGATAGGAAAATGCCTTGTACGTCCCATAAGATCCAAAGCTAATACTAGTGGAAGTTCTGCAAGGTGGATAGCATGTCTCCCAACCTAGTATTTCGTGGTCCTTGTGATCTATTGGCGAGGTAATTGACTGACACTAATAGATTTACCGGGAATATAGAATTTAGAGATCCATAACCCATTAGTCGACCAAGGCTTTATGGATAAGAAGATAGTAGGAATGCCGTATAAGCAAGAACACCAGGTGAAAATTTTTGATTCTTACAAAACTCGAACTACTTGTGCTTACTTTCAAAAATCTTGCATACTTATATTTTGACTATCTTGACCAATGCTGCTATTACAGCCTAGTTTTGCAAGCTCACTCTGTTCTCGAGCTTGATTCAAGACATATGTTTAGTGGGGACGCCTACTAACATATTGTCTAATCAGAATCGATGTATTACGGTCTGATCAACCGTAGTGCACCCGGTTCGCTCTTCCTCTGATTAAACTACGTGGATTGAGATGTAGATGTCTCTAGGTTCTCATTCGCGACTGTATTGACAATTCCTCTTGAATTTTACATTCGCCTATGAATCACGTAATTGTATTAAGTGACATCTTTCTTGAACTCTTTATTGTCTTTGTCTTTCACTGATTTGGAAAGACGAAAACTCATAATTGGTAGAGAGGTATAGAGTATTCCCATGGCTATGATAGTTGTATACGCAAGTGTAGCTACCATCGGTCAGCCATGTGACTAGAACCTTGCCTTGAGTTACTCGTTCTCCTCTCGACCCTCAAACTACTATTGGAACCCTCTGGCCATCTGAATTTGAGAATAATTAGGGTTTTACCCTTAGTCCATAATGCCAACCTAGGAGACTATCTCTTCTCAAGGAACCAATTATTGTGAGCCTCTAATTATTTGCTTGAAGCTTGTGTTTACTGGCAACCTTTAAGCCTTAACTTAACCCTTCCTCGACCAAAGCCCACAGTTTAGACATGAGATGAATAGACAAGGGTAAGGACAATCCTTTACCGTAACTATGGTAGACACTCATCCTACGATTAGTTTCCAGCAAGTATTGCCCTAGTTATGTAAATTTTATTATTAAGACCTAACTAGTATTGGAACACCACAGTCACTAGCTTAGCCAATACCATAGCTTAAATACCCTGTCATATTATGATCTACCAATTGTCAACAGCCCATACCACCAGAACCCTCGTGACCATAGTCGGGCAGGCTTGATACAAATAGACTCACGACTCGGTTGTTAGAAACCTTTTTGTAGGATGTGCCTTAGACTTGGTTACCCCATCGATAACTCTTGAATACTATGGACGAGTAGGTCATTCTATTTTATCGACCATGTGTCATTGTACACACTCGTTTCCCATTTATTAAGAAACGATCCTTGACTTAACTTAGATCTACCCTATCCCGTTACGTCGTGCCTTAATATTTATTAACAAGAGTCGAGGTACGATATCCAAACTTTGAAATTCTTCTAATCTCGGTATTCCTAAGACCATGTCTTAACTTTTAAGGTAGGTAGACTGTAAGACTTCTAAAATTTTGGGATATACGAGGTTTTTCGATTGATTAAGGATGATAATTAGTGCCCCATGGACTCCCACTTTCCATTTAGATCATTTTGTGTCCCCGGCCGTGGCATTAATATTCGGAGAATGAAATCAGCTGTTACCTTCCGACAAAATTTATATGCAAGAACTAGACGAGTCCACCTTCATCTAGGTATATCATGTTCCACTCAAACACGTCTCCTCGTACTCTATTTTTATGGTACGACTCTCAGGTCAAAAGGACTAGCTATAACCCTTACCATACTACCGATAAACTTTCTGACCACAATTAGAGACTCAACCTTGACTCAAACCGTTCGACCCAATATATGGTTGTGAATTACTCAAAGTCCACTGCGCACCTGTCACTAGAGTGCCACTCAATTGTGTCTTCTCGTGCCACTTAAACACAAAAGTCACTGAAGACACAATTTTGGGCTTTAGGAACCTAGTTAACCAATCCGACTGCCCAACTAGCTCAACCACTTGGGTGGAAACTTATTCCAGGTTACATTAACCTAGTAGAAATAATTTTATCATAGGGATCTTGTCCAGTCAATATAGATTAAAATTCGGGGATCATCCAACCAACGATTGATTGTCCAATTAGGGAACCCATTAAGACCCAGTAAGAACCCATCCATGCATACCACTATAATTGGACTATGAAACCGAACTATTTGGAATAGGTCCCTATACCTATTATGTAGTCTCCCCCCCTCTTAGTAGGTGAAGTCATTTGTAACCCTTATTCCATCTACCTATAAGTCGCGATACGATCTCGTATTGCATTTTATCCCTTGCTCGTGTGTTTAAATAACTACGGAAAGATTACAATCTTGATTTCTCAAACTCCGTTCTATTTTGGAACATGTTCAGAATTTCGAGAACGAAACTTCTGTATTGCACGAATTGTAAGCCCCTCTAAGAAATAAAGGGTTCTTCGATTTAACAAGTGACTAGACTAGAGAAGGCCAATCTAACAAATAAGTCAATGGTTCATAAACTTTCATTCCATCTGCAGCATTGGATACTCTCTACCGCTCTAGGAATTTTATTTTTACTCTCGATTGTTCTTCCTTGTTTTCCTGTCCTTCCTATTCCGGAGCGACGAGGGTCAAGCTTATTAGAATTTACCAATATTTTTTAGCTACTTGTGTAAATTATTGCTTATTAAATATTGGGTTGTTTGATAGATAGGAGCGGATTATAGATACCATAAGCAGTAGATATCTATTGGTAGAAATTTTAGCAAGTAGTTGGATGATTATAAAGTTTTATTGACATACCTTTGAGGGAGTAGTGTGACCAAAGGTGGGTAGAGGTCCTCGGAGTTTCATAGCTACAAAATGGCTAGGAGGAGGATATAAACTATTTTGAGGAAATAAAATTTAAGGAATAGTTATGAGTTAGACTTTCGAGGACGAAATTATTTTTAAGGTGGGTAGATTTGTAACCCCTCTTCCCGAAATTTTGATAGAATATTTTTATTTATTTATTAAATGCTGACTTTAGAATTTTTATAAATAATTACTTAGTTAATTATTACGGTAGATGAATTTAGCAATGGTTGAGTTTTAGAGTACAAGATGACTAGAAATCATGGCACGAGTAGTGAAATGGCGTGGTTTGACTAGGGTATTAGCCCTGGTAGGAAAGGCCGAGCCATAGTGAAGTCCTAACTAGGAAAACCAGGTCAGGTTGCGACTTAACCCTTACCGAAGATTTATTTATTTATTATTTATATTATTGAGCTTTAGGGCAACCGGTTATACCATTTTAGCCCGAACTGGACCCGAACTGAGCCCAAGCCATGTACTTATGCGGCACGTCTAATGACATTCGTGTTGATGGAATTTGGAATGAGGGTGTTGTATTTCGTTTTCATGATTTAATGAATATTTCTAAGTATTCGTAATTAAAATAATATTATTATTAGTCGATATTCGACGACATTTGTAGAAAAGGGTCCTGGTACATTTCAGGATTTTTAGACTGTACAATGTGGTATATATACCATTATTCATTTATTGAAATTGTTATTCTTATTATTATTATTATTATTATTATTATTATTATTATTATTATTATTATTATTATTATTATTATTATTATCGATATTATTGAGGTTATTATTATAAAATAATATTTTATTATTGGTTATATTATTATTATTATCTAATAAAGGTATAATATATATAGATTATATATTATTATATTTTGTATGTAAATATATGTTGAAGAAGTATATATATATATATATATATATATATATATATATATATATATATATATATATATATATATATATATATATATATATATATATATATATATATATATATATAAAGAAATCAATATATATATATATATATATATATATATATATATATATATATATTTATAAAAATATATATATATATATTTATATATATATATAAAAATATATATATATATATTTATATATATATATATATAAATATATATTTTTATATATATATATATAAATATATATATAAAAATATATAAAAATATATATTATTATTATTTTTATAAAAATATATATATAAAAATATATATATATTTTTATATATATATATAAAAATATATATATATATATATTATATATATATATATATATATATATATATATATATATATATATATATATATATATATATATATATATATATGTATAGTGTAATAAAAAAAAAAAATAAAGAAATCAATCCACACTGTTTCCTGCAGGAACAGTGGGCCCATAGCAAAGCCCCAAACCGCGCTTAACTAACCAACAACCTTCAGCATAACCCAAGCCGCGTAAATAACCCAACCCGAGTGGCAACATCCCGATTTCTTGCTATTAAATCCGCAGAAGAGCTTTCGACGAGGACACGAAACCCTATGTCGCGACCCCTGGCCTCAGGCGCGCCACCACCGCACCGCCGCTGGCTGATCGGCCGCCACGAGCCGCCGTCAGCCTGTCGGAACCGTGCGAGACAGAGGCAGAACAGCGGATGAGCCTACTTCGCCGAGAGTTTTCTCCGCACACAGGCGACAAATCTTCGAGCCGTTTGTTCAGGTAAGGACCCAACATATACCTCTTGATTCCCCTTCTGATAGTTTGAATTATTAAGCGATAGATTGTCCGATAAATCGATAGGAAGATCGACAAAAACCGTTCGAAGATCAGAACAGATTTCGGTTCAAAACCCTACATTGGAAGCTGATTTTTGGGCAGCAGATCGTCGAACATAAAAATCTATTTAAATACCTCTATTGACAACATATACGAGATTAAGACGCTTCTTGTAGAACTATCTTTCATCTATTGTATGAGAAGTTATGCGATGTCAAAAATTATGAAAAAACTTGTTTCCAAAAAACTAAAACTTTAGAAAAACCCTCGATACGACGTATGTCCCGCCAATTCGGGCGACGTGGTCGCGAATTGAAAGCATCAAAAGGTGTGTAACGGCTTCGTGGACGTGTGGGCTTTGACAGAATTCAAATTGGTCGCGTGTGCGCGACGAATTTGATACGTATCCGTCGAAATTCACCGTATCGGTCTCTGTACAAATTTCTCAATTAGTTTGTGCACGCTCGTCAGATCGAGACGAATCTTGTGCCAACAGGACCGTATCATTTTTTTGGCCCTGTATTCCAAGTTTGGTTCGATTCCGAGACAGTTGATTGGATCGCCGTTTTGCGGTCCCTACGGTCCGACTCAATGGACAATTTTGTGCACGGCCCGCCGGAATCCAACTCTGGACATACAGTTGAGTTCGTATCATCAAAACAAATTCGTAGACATATAGTTTGACAACTTTGGAGACCATTGACTCTGGCACGCTTTTTGGTGCAAAGCGGGTCCAACGGCGGATACCGTTTTAACCCGAAATTATCGTTTTGCCCCTGTGTCCGAAATTGGACTTAAGGACAGGCAATACTAGCTAATTTGACTATTCTGAGAACATTGGTGATGTTTATTTCATCTTCTGATGACTGTTGTACGAGTTTTGACTATTGTGGCACACAGAGTGGTTTGGATTATCGGTTTCACCAACAAAGGACCACAGGCGAGTACAGTTTATTATTTGTTTTCAGTATTGATCTTTACTATACATCAGTGTTTAGTTGATAGATATGTGATTTCAGTCTTTTATGTTGATTTATTTCTTTGTGGTGTCGGGGGAAGTAAAGTACCAACGATGTGTGATCTGACCTTAGACCGTGTAGACCGTGATCATTATTGCATTTATATCTTGTAGACCGTGTAGACCACGATTATTATTGCATTTAAACTGTGTAGATCGTGATTATTATTTTGTAGACAGTGTTTCTTTATTGCAATATTTTATGTAGACCGTGTAACTATAGACCGTGTAACTGTAGACCGTGTAACTTTAGACTGTGTAGACCGTGTCGCATAATTGTTCTGAGACCGATCACATATCAACGGTACTTCAGTCGGTCAGTTGGTGAGTATTTTATTGTATTTCTTTTTCTGTTCTTATTATTCAGTTTTATTCTGCCTTTCTTCATTTTATTTTATGAATCATATGTCTAATGGCTAACCTCTGTAGTATAGTCATTTTCATATATTAAAACTGCATTCAGTGAATTGTACTCGTTCCATTCCTGACTGAAAACCAATATTTTTCAGGTTAGCTGTGGATTCACTTAGCATGGGAGATACGGAGATACTTACAGACAAAGGCCTAGAGACTAGCTAGATAGTCGAGTTATAGTCATTCAATATTTGTATAAGTTTATATTTTCTGCAAATGTAAAACTTGTGATCATTGTAAATTAAATTAATTTTGTGAATGAGCATTATTTGTGATTTTGATCTTCATGGCCGTGACAGCGTTCTACCGCCGATACTGCGGCGTAGGCTGGCTTGGACACATCTCGTATCCGTTTAAAAAAAACGGGTGCGGGTCGTGACAAATCCATATAAAAGAGAGAGATAAATAATAAAGACACTTGCATACACTCTCACAAATCCTTCACAAATAAAAATATCATGGTCTCAATCAATAGGATATGAAATAGAGGAAAATATGGGTCCATGATGAACTAGGTATACGACATATTACTGGATATAAATGAATTGAATCAATTAATTTGCTCTTCCTCAAAATATGCGACTAGTTCCAAAGCACTTATAGCATAAAATATATAACTAAAGGATTTGGGGGGTAAATCAACTATGGATTTCTCCCCTTTGCTCAATGCATATAAGGCTACAATATCGTCGAAAGACGAATAAATTATCTTTAGTCAAGAAGAGATATCCAATTAATAGCCGCTAAAGATGAAAAATTAGAAGAATATTCCAATTAAGCACGAATAATCAAAAGATGGCATACATTAATCTATATAGAAGGATCTCATATTTAAATATAATAGATCAATGTATGTTATCCTTTGAAAAAATATCATCATGAAAAAGAATAAAGTCAATTAAGAACAATCATGATGATAAACAGAATATAGCTCAAAAATAAATAAAAAAACTCAAATATCATGTCCATGATTATCTAATTAAGAAAGAATCAACCAATTTATTACTTTACATGGACTAGGTATGTTTCACCATATATGTACCCATCAACGGGTAAAATTCAAATCTTGCTAATGGTAAAAAAAAAATAATCCATAATGTTCAAATAGCAAAGGCCCATATGTGGTGTAGAAGCATGGAAAATACTAAAAAAAAATGACTCATGCGGCCAGGAACGATCCATGCGGCTCAGAAAACTCATGCGGCTCAGGGAGTCATGCGGCATAAGGAGCTATGCGGCCCGAGGCATTCCATGCGGCTCAGAAGACACGTGGCCTGACAGTGCTCCCCCCCGACCCATGCTGCATCAATTGCTTTGACGGCTGACCCCTCTGAAAAGTTGACAGCCCTGACACAAAAGCAGGTAATTATGACTCTGTCATAATGATGAATCTCTAGGGAAGAGAAAAGAGATCTCTGACACAAATCTCCAGAGAGCCATAAAAATTCCACGTGGCCTTGCCACGTGGGCGTTCGTATGCGGCTCACTTCTCATGCGGTTCAGAATGAATCCCATGCGGCTCAGGTCAAGAAAGCCTCATGCGGCTCGAGCAAAGAACTTCTCATGCGGTTCAGAGTGAATCTGTCATATGCGGCTCAGGCCAAGAAAGCCTCATGCGGCTCGAGCAAAGAACTTCTCATGCGGTTCAGAGTGAATCTGTCCTATGCGGCTCAGGCCAAGAAAGCCTCATGCGGCTCGAGCGAGGACTTCTCATGCGGTTCAAGAGGATCATGTCCATGCAGCTCAGGCGGATATGTACCTATGCGGCCCACAAGGATTACTCCCCTGTGGTTCGAGGGCTTAAGTGAGGGCCACTGCCTAGGCAACCCTGACACGTGGGCTTAACCATATGCGGCTCAAATTCATATGCGGCTCACTCGTCATGCGGTCAAGATCCCTCCAGCAGCTCCTAGGACACGTGTCCTAAACCGATTAATTCCTCAGATTTGCTGCCATTAAAGATTGGGTCAAATCCCAATAATCTGGGACACGTAACAGAAAAATAGATCTAATTATTCGCAGACATCAGAAGATCATTATGAGGAAGATTTATTCCAATCAGCATTAATTGCTAATGGGATTTGGTGTAATCTACACTCGATGGCTCGGATTCGTCACAATCAAAACTGAACGGCCTGGATTGACCAATCTATGGGCCGCCGCCATCTCCAAGAGCTAATCATTGGCAACCCTAATGATCACATCCCACTATTATAAATAGCAAGGTGCCATTCCCTTGTAAAAAAGAGACAAGATCAGAGAGAAATACGTATAGACAGAGAGACTTCCCCCCATAGTCAGAGAGAGAATACACACAGAGAGAGAGAAGCCAGAAGAGCAACAGAGGAGCAAGAAGAGTATTTCTTCATCAACGCTAACCATCTTTTCACAAGGAGCCAAGGCTGCATACCGATCGTCCAAGGAGTAAGGCAGGGCTGCCGTCGCCTTCCCGAGCCTCTATCGTCATCCCCCAGAATCTAAAATAAACAATTGTACTTAGACTGCTGTACCTAGGTTTTCGTCCCTAGGCTTTCTTTGTACAAGCGAGTTTGTAACGTGAAGTAAAAGTCCGGTCCTCCGATAATTGTTCCGTTCTTTTATATTTTATGGCAAACACAATGGCGACTCTGCTGGGGACAAACTTCTCCACGGCTGAGAAGTTGGTGATGTAATCGGATGCAGCCAAGCTTGGCTCCACGCAATAAAAGACGGTCGCCCGGTTCGACCAACAGGCGTTCGAAGAAATGCTCTCCGACAAGAGCACTGGCCCGGTCCAGAAGCGAGCCCGCACAAAGAAGGCCCGTAGGAAGTGGAGACCCCGATCCTTCGTTCCTACTGAAGCTCTTGCGGAGACGCCCTCTGTTGTTCAAGACGGCGAGAAAGACTCTCCTGCGGCCCCACTTCAGACCATAGACAACTCTGCTGTCCCCAAGTCCGGCAGAAGAAAACACTATGATGCTGGACTTGCAGGGGCAAAGAGGAACTCTATGAGATCCGAGCCGCATAAGGGTATTAGCCGCAGGAAGAAAGCTCATGCGGCTACATCCGCCAGCCGCATGGAGAAAACTCATGCGGCCACATCTTTCAGCCGCATAGCTTATGCGGCTACAGTTGCCAACCACATGGATGAAACTCATGCGGCTAAGAAAGTCAATCGCTTGCAGAAAACCCATGCGACCACAATTGCCAACCGCATGCGGCCAGCCTGCACGGTCGTAACTCCTAGCCGCATAAAAATAATTCATCCAACGGCAGAAGACAACCGCATGCAGACAGCCTGCACGGCACCCAATTCTAGCCGCATAGAGACCGTTCCACGCTTCTCTCGATCAGTCTTCGACTGTCTCTCATGCGGTCCTGACTCTGATGGTTCTCTGGATGATAAGCCAGACTCTGCGGTGTTCAACTTGGACTCCTCCTATTACGCACCCGCAAGTGCTAAAAGGAGGAAGTCTAGGGCAGCGCGGGCTCACCAAGCCCAGGCAGCTGTCCCAACCTCTAACTATCGGGGCGTCCCGTTAATTATCATACGGGCCTCTGATGGGAAGTTGTATAGAACCACTCGAGTCCAGCCCCCGGCGGTAAAAGGACAAAGTGGTTCCTCTGACCTGCGTGAGGCGATCCTCCACAAGCACAAGGAAAGAGAAGGAGCCTCGGCGTACAAAGAGTCCTCGCTTGGACATCACTGCACCCAAATCATCGTCAACTGCTGTTGCAACAACGCGGCAGCAATGGAAGACCGGCCGTCCGTCTTCCAAAGGCTACAGCATCCGAGCTCAGAAGATGAGGCACCTCCTGTTGTCTCCTGCAATTCTGCTCAAAAGGTCCCCGTCGAAGGGAGAGGGAAAAAGACAAGTATCTCCAGTCCCAAGATATCAACCACTACAGCTAAGAAACTATCGTCTAAACGGTTGTCCTCTACCGGTGTATTCCAACACACCCGTTCAAAGACGAAATCTACCACGATGGGAAATTCATCATCCACATCGCTGGGGGTTGAGGGAACTGGGGGTAGCACTCCTCCGAACATCCGTAACAATCCGATGTTTCAAGGAGCCGAGCCCGAACAAACAACTCTTCCATCAGGTGCAACAGACGCTGATGTCCCCGAGGACATCCGTAACTCTCAAGACGAAGCAAGCTCTGAAGCTGGGGATACCATTCCCTCCGAGTTCGAGCCCGAAGAGAACATTCCTACCTATCCCGATGACTTTTCGGTGCATGGGTACGACTCAGAGGGCACATCCTCCACCGTTCCTTCCATCACTCCTCATGTAAGGACGGTTTTTATGACGGACAGCAATCAAGGTGGTTCCAATGATCGCCAGTGCATCGATAATCTCGAAGCCATATTACTTGCTTTGGTCAAGTCTGTAGACGAGATTAAAGCGGCCCTGCCAACTCTACAAGGAGGAACGCCTGGTCAAACAAGCACGGGCCCCGCGGTCAATGTAGATTCGAACTCAGCGGCACCAAACCCGGGCAATAATCCTCCCGAAATAACAGCCCCTACCGCGACAGACGAGACCCGAGAAGTAAGGAGAGAGGTCCAGGAGCTCCGAGCCATGTTCTATGCCCGAGAAAATGCGCAAGATCTCAGAATACGGCAACCATACCCTGCTGAATGGAGGGATGTTCCATTCCCACCAAGATATAAGCCGTTCAATATCAACCCGTATGATGGCAAAACCTCAGCAAGTCGGTACATCACTTACTTCGAGGTCACCACCGACCATCTGCCCCAGTATGATGATATCCTCACACGGTTATTCATTGGGGCGTTGGAAGGAGTCGCCTTCGATTGGTACCGCAATCTGCCGGACAACTGCATCCACTCCTTCACCGGCTTCAAGCGCCTGTTCTTGGAGCGATTCTACGAAGTAGGACATGACGTCACTATGTCCACTCTCATAGACGTCGTCCAAGGGGAGAAGGAGTTGACAAGGAACTACATCGAGCGGTTCCGCCAGACCGCCATGAAGCTGTCTTCCGGAAATCCAGATTCCTCTTTGATTGAAATTTGCCAAAAGAGACTGCTTCCAACGATCAGTCTCTGGATGGGCGAAAGTCAATTCAAAGATTGGAAGGCATTCATCATCAGCGCCACAAGCGCCGAAGAACGACTGAAGAAGGCTCGCCAACTGGGATTGCACATCTCAGAAGGAGAAAACAAGGGCAAGCGTCCCAACAACGATAATGGGGGTAACCCCTCCAACAATCGGGACAGCAAGGGAAAGCAGGCTATGGTGGCCGATACAGCACAAAAACCTGAGCTGAAGCCCGTAGACAAACAATGGCCTCAAGTCACTTACTCTTTTGAAGACGGCCACGTCAAGCCTATCTTGGACATGCTCATACAAGGAGATAGAATTCAGCTTCTTCCACCAAGACGGGAGCCTCGGCCGGCTGATCTGGAGAACCCAAAGTTCTGCCATTACCACCGTTATGTGCACCACGCTACACACGACTGCTACCAACTGAAACGGTACATCCAAAGCCTCATCGATTCGAACGCTCTGGCCATCGATTTCGAAGAGGTAACCGTAGCAGCTAATATGGTGTCCGTACAATTCGGCAGCTTCCCTCCGATGGAGACTCAAGACGGGGTAATCCCCGTCCCTCTGGCGACAATGGAGATTACCAATCTTCTACCTCCCCGAGATCAGGCTGCCGGTCTAGTACCCCTCACCACATCACGAGGGAAGGTTATGTGGATCCATCCAGACTTGGTGTCAGAAGTGACTCAGCCCACACCATCTACCACCGACAAAAAGAAAAGTGGAAAAGTCAGGACCTGCCACACAATCTCGGCAGACAACGAGGAAGCTACAGCCGTCGTCACGCGGTCCGGAGAGCAATCCCAACCTTTGGTTGACAATCCAGCTGAAAATCATCAACCCACTACAACTGATGCTCCAGGACCGGCTCAGCCTTCGACGACCGACAAGCCTAGGCCGAAGGAGACTCGCTTCGACAAATCTCTCCGAAAAGAAGTAGCCCAAGGGCTAGAGAGGCCCTACAACTTTGACATCTTAGCACAATTGGCTAATACACCGGCCAAGTTGTCACTGTACGAACTCCTAAGGCTCTCCAAGGACGTTCGTATTGCATTAAGCGAAGCAGTCCAAAATGCCGATGTCTATCTGGCTCAATCCAACCTCACCGGGGAGGACTCACCCGTGGAGCTCCAAGAGAGTGCCTGCACGGGAGTGATGCCCAATATCGTCTTCACTCCGCAGGACATGCTCATCAAGACCAACCTACACGATCGCCCGCTATACTACACGGGGTACATCGACGACGTGAAGGTGGATCGGATGCACATAGATCCTGGCTCTTCCATACGCATCATCCCGAAGGGCCTGCTACATCATCTCCGCATCCCAATGCATCGCCTGACACCTACAAGCACCGCCATCAGCGGTTTCAATTCGGACAGGAGCTACCCTATTGGGAAGATTCGTCTGAAGTGTCAAATTGGCGACCTCCAATCCGAAGTCACCTGCTACGTCATAGATGCAGACACTTCTTATAACATCCTCTTGGGGTGCCCATGGATACACGATTACATGATCGTGCCTTCCATGCTGCACCAGTGCTTCAAATATGTCGACAAACACAGCTTCGTGAAGACAGAATTTGCTGATATCGATCCCTTCAAAGGGGTCGAATCCTACTACTCGGACTCCTGCCTATACAAAAAGTCAAAAAGGCACCTTGATGAAGGAAATGAACAAGCTAGCACCGAAACGGCCACGGGATCAGAAGGACCCCTGACGATCCACCTCCAAACTCGCAAACCGGGCAAGTCCGCACCCCTTACCGCCACTCTGCAGAAGGACGCAATCAGCCTCTCAGCGCAGGAGGAGCAGATGATAATCCGGCTACCAAGGTCCGGCCAAGTACCGAGACCCACAACGGGGCCACTGACAATCAGACTGCCAAGAGTCAGTCAAACGGAGAAGCTCAATCCCTCCGATAGGCCACTGACGATACGCCTTCCCAAGAAGGGTTGTCACCCCGATGCAAGGTCTGACACTTCTAGCGAACCAGCCACCCCTCGCCCCACATCAAATACCAAACTGGGGGTCGCTAGTCTGCCAACAACTTTTCGCTCTGCTCCATCAACTGAACCACTGACAATCAAGCTTCCCAGGTCGTCCTCTCAGTCTTCGTTCACACAGGGGGTAGTCGAAGAGGAACCGGAGCTAGCCAAGTATGTGGCTGCCCACGCTGATGTCCCCTCCGCTGATGATGTAATCCCCTAGAAAAGATACCTTACTTCATCAATAAAGGGTTATCTTTGAACTACACCGAGCTCAATAAGCTATGTACAATGTACGTTATGGAACACGGTATAGGTACTCACCTACACACATAAGTGACAAATGTGTACACCGTGATCCGGCTTACTCCAGTAGAAGACGCTTACCGAATAATCGAGGGAGGAGATCATCCGATCATCTTCGGCCGGACGAACAACCCACATCCCCTCACCATAGAAGAAACCGACCTCGGGTCAGATACCGGAAGACTGCCCATGTATCTTTATAGCCCTCAATCCAAATATCTCATGCAGAAACAGGGGTATGATCTGGAGACGACGCCAGAATTGAACTACGGCAATGGGCGACGATTACCTTTGAAGCCGCCAGTCCCGGCCGGCAAACCACGGAACTACTATAACAAAACTCGATGCGGGTTAGGGTATGTAACGCCTACTATGACTCCTGAAAGTTTAGATGAAGAATGCGACTGGCAGTCACATTCAATCGGATCACCAACTTCCGACTCAGATACCAGCATCGGAGATGTGTTCAGACAAGTCATGTCAGTCAATATGGCATTCGTCGACGCTTACGAGGAAGACGAAGACATCTCTGAGATCCTCGAGCTAGAGCCGTGGGCCCAACAATTGGATGCACAATGGGAAAAGCGGTTCGAACTGAGAGAACCTACTACTGAAGATGAGGTTATACAAGTTGACCTCGGCAGCGATTCTTCTCCGAAACCGATTTTCATCAGTAAAAGCCTAACAGACGAAGAACGGGAGTCGCTGCTAGAACTTGTCAGAGAGTACATTGATGTGTTCGCCTGGAGCTATGAAGACATGCCAGGGTTAAATTCCGACATCGCTCTTCACAAACTCAACATTCGACCAGATGCGAAGCCAGTCAAGCAACAACAGCGACGCTTCCGTCCAGGCATCATGGACGCGATCGAAGCCGAAGTCAACAAACTGATAGCCAGCGGCTTCATTCGTAAGGAGCAACATCCAGATTGGGTCACCAACATAGTACCCGTCCTCAAGAAGAATGGGAAGATTCGAATCTGCATCGACTTCCGCAACCTGAACGAGGCGTGCCCCAAAGACGAATTCCCCCTTCCTATCACAGATATCATGATCGACAATACCTGCGGCTTCGAACGTATGTCATTTATGGATGGCTTCTCGGGGTACAACCAAATCAAAATGTCTTCTGATGACGAAAAGCATACATCATTTCGAACACCGATTGGCACGTACTGCTACACAGTCATGCCTTTCGGTTTAAAGAATGCTGGCGCCACCTATCAAAGAGCCATGAGCATCATCTTCAGAGACCACTTACGCAAGACAGTAGATTGCTACGTTGACGATAAAGCCGTTAAGAGCTGCTGCAAAGGAGACCATCTGCAGGATCTAAGGACAGTATTCGACCTAATACGAGCGCACAATTTGAAAATGAACCCTATGAAGTCCTTTCTGGGCGTATCCAGCGGGAAGTTCTTAGGCTTCATCATCACTGCAAAGGGTATCCATGTGGACCCTGAGAAGACAAAAGCAATCAGGGAGATGGGTCCCCCGAGAAATCTCTGCGAACTCAGAGGCCTCCAAGGGAGGCTAACCTACATCAGAAGGTTCATTTCCAACCTCTCCGGACGATGCCGACCGTTCACGCACCTCATAAAGAAAGGAGTCTCATTCGTATGGGACGAGGAATGCCAGCGTGCTTTCGACAGCATCAAAGAATATTTGTCAAATCCCCCAGTTTTGGTGGCCCCGGTTCCTGGAAAACCATTCCTACTCTATGTACGAGCAATGGAACACTCCCTTGGGGCTCTGCTGGCACAGAACAACGATGCAGGCCATGAACAGGCCATATATTACCTCAGTCGAATGATGATTGGGCCAGAACACCGATACACCATTGTGGAGAAGGAATGCCTTGCCCTGGTGTTCGCCATTCAGAAAACACGGCACTATGTTATCGGACAAACGATACATGTGATCTCACGAGTCAACCCTCTCAGAGTCCTCATGACCAAACTAGGGGAACTCAGCTCTCGACTCACTACATGGGCAATATTGCTGTCCCCTTATCATATGATCTTTGTCCCACAAAAGGCAGTCAAAGGTCAAGCCCTGGCGGACTTTTTAGCAGCCCACCCAGGCTCGGAGTCCTCCAGAATATATGAAGAGACCCCAGATGAGGTCACAGACTCGCATGCAACCTCTCACGATGATATATGGCGAATGTTCTTTGACGATGCTTCAAGGACCGGACCTAAAGGCAATATATCGTCGGGGTCAGGGTAGTGCTAATCTCTCCTTCCGGATTGGTGATTAACCGAGCTTATTCCCTCACCGATCCCTGCTCTAACAATGTGGCCGAGTACAATGCTCTGGTCATTGGCCTCCAACTTGCAAAGGAGCTGGGGGTAGAATACCTTGAAGCATACGGCGATTCCCAACTAATCGTCAATCAGATCCGGGGCTCGTACGAAGTCCGCCACGAAGACATGATCCCTTATCACCAAATAGCGATCGATATCATCTCGTCATTCGAAGGGTTCTTCATCGAGCACGTCCCCAGACTCCGAAGTATTGAAGCCGATGCCCTAGCTGGTCTTGCCGCTTCCCTAGCAGTCCCAAATTATGATCGCCAATCAGTGAAGGTGATAGGCCACGAACTAGTCTGTCCCAAGAACAATGTGCAATTCGTGGCGAGTTATTCCGCCCAGACGATCGATGAGGCCCCAGATTGGAGACAACCATTCATCGACTTCGTCGTCTACGACATCCTGCCCGAGAACCCAAAGGAAGCCACTTCCATCAGACGACGTTCTCTCAGATTCTTCTACAATACAGAGACAAAAATGCTGTATCGCCGCTCCTACGACGGATTACTACTTCGGTGTCTGTCAAATGCAGAAGCCAAAGAAGCCGTACGACAAGCTCACGATGGTGTCTGCGGGGCCCACCAGCCCAGCCCAAAATTGTAAGACCGCCTTCGACGAATGGGCTTCTATTGGCCCACGATGGTGGCAGATGCGATAGATTATGCTAGAAAATGCAAAGCTTGCCAGGTCCACGCAGACTTCATTTACCAACCATCCGAGTTTCTACATCCGACGGTGGCGTCCTGGCCATTCGAAGCATGGAGAATGGATATCATTGGTCCAATCACCCCACCTTCCTCCAGAGGACATCGCTTCATACCTGCGATCACTGATTACTTCTCCAAATGGACGGAAGCTGTCCCACTCGCAGAAGTTAAAACTTCGAACGTGGTCAGCTTCCTTAAGCATCACGTCATTTACCGCTTTAGACTGTCCCGAAGGATCATCCATAATAATGGTCCGCAGTTTGCAAGCCACACATTCTATCGATTTTGCGACAAGCACCGTATTCAGAATATCGCTTCGACACCATACAACCCGACAGCAAACGGGTTAGCAGAGGCATTCAACAAAACAATCATCAAATTCCTCAAGAAGTTTGTCTCCTTCAACAAACGCGACTGGAACGAGAAACTCGGCGAATGCTTATGGACTTATCGCACCACAGTTCGAACAGCCACTGGGAATACGCTATTCTCCCTAGTGTACGGGAGTGAGGCAGTTCTCCCATTAGAGACTCAAATACCCTCACTCCGCGTCGCCCTCACTTATCAATTGACGACGAATGACAACTACCGGCGTCGACTGCAAGAGTTAGAGGCCTTAGATGAAAGTGCCTCCTAGTTCAGCAAAGGATCGAGCTGTACCAAGCACGCATCTCAGGAGCCTTCAACAAGAAGGTCAAAATCAGAACATTCCAAGTGAGCGATCTTGTTCTGGCAGTCCGGAGGCCAATGGTCATGACTCACAAGACCGCCGGCAAGTTCCAGCCAAAATGGGAAGTGTCACGCCCCAGAACCAAAATACTGGAGAGCGGGGGCAGACATAGCCAGCTACGTATATTAAAATGAAAACCACCTCGATATACGGTCACGGCTGTCTAGAAATATGAGGGTTTACTACAAGCCAACAGTCTCTTATGGTCATGAACAAGCCTAATGTCTCAATCACAAGCAAGTAATATAATCACAAGATGTTTGACCACCAAATATACAATAAAAGGCGTCCCAAATATTACATATCAGCTGATCATGAAGCTAGTCGTACAAAATGCTAGGACTAGCAAGAGTTAAGTCATACATGATCAACCCTAGGATTTGTCAATCATGTTTACAGCCCGTAGGCAGACAGTAAGTAAAAGTGCATCGAGCTAACAGGTGCTCGTCGGCTAAACGCTTCTAAAGAATAATTTTACAATAGAGTGAGCAAAACAAAATAGAAAACCCACTCGTAGCCCGGGTTCCTTCTAGTTGCCACCATCGGGCTGGAGGTTCGGAAGATCCTCGGGAGCTGCTCCGAAATCTGGCCACACAAAACCAGCTGGGTCAAACCCCAGAAAGAGCAAGTGCCACAAAGGAGGCCACGAAATAAGAACAAAAGCCAGAATATCAGAACATAAGAAAATAGAAGAAAAGTACAAGTAATAAAGAGTACAACAGGACAATAAACGGCTAGGGACGTAGAACCATACCAGGAGCCGGGTTACAACCCTTAAACCAGACAAGGACCGGGGTTGTAACCCTTCGCCTGAATAGCACTCTGTCTCCACCCATTTATTGTTAGAGATAAATAAAACAAGCATGTACAAGAGTAGCCAGGTACAGGGACTAGACAAGACTTAGACAAGGCTGGACTCCATCTATTCATAATGCGGCCAAGCAATTACTACGGCTTACTACTTAACTAACTAGGGTTATCACAAGCCTTAATTACTAACAAGATGCAATGAGAATTTCCCAGTCCCAAGCCCTGCAGACCATCCAGTTATCCTTCCGCGGGTTGAGAGTATGGTTGGGTACATCGCCCCGGAGACGATATACCCTTAGGTGACTTAGAGGGTGCAACACATGACAGTGCGCTGGAAATGTGCTCTACTCGTCGGCAAGCTACAAGTCCAATTAAGAGCGCCCAGATAACGAGATTGCCTGTGACTGGAAATTCTCCATGAACTATAGTTTGATCTAGTCATTAGCTTAATCCATATTCAGTATGAATCCCTGACCGTGGGAACCAGGGAGTCACGTCCTAGACATGATGCAAGACAAGACAAGTGGATTGCACAAGCAAGCAAGCAGGAACACCTACGGTGTCAAGTTGATTATACGAGTCAAGTTACAAGTACAAGTCAAGTCAGGAGTGCGCCGCCACGGGGCACTATCAAGTTATCAAGATAAATCATGTCAGGGTACTTGTCAGGAGTGCGCCACGACGGGCCACGATCATGTCAGGTTGGTCATGTCAGGAGTGCACCACTACGGGTCACTGTCGTGTTATGCTAGTTCCTTGTCATACCATGCTATGTACAATAGTCATTCCAAACATATTACGTAAAATCAAGTTCATGACAAAAAGCGTAAGGATATAAAATAGACGTAAAATATCTAATAAAATATCAATATACAGGGCTATAGAAGAGCCAAGCTTAAAGAAATAAAACCAAAACTCCAAGAGCCAATGGATTGCGCAAGGGATCAGGGGGTTGGATTGCGCAGGAATGGTTGGCGCAGGCTGCGAAGTGCGTAGGCTTAGACTGTGCAGGCAATGGATGGCGCAGGATGCAGACTGCGCAGGCTTAGACTGCACAGACAATGGATGGCACAGGATACAGACTGCGCAGGGGTCAAGCGCGCAGGAGCCGATGGCGCAGGGTTGGTTGTGCAATCGGGCAGCGGCCAGGCTGCGCAGTCAGCGACCAACGCTAAAGAGCGCGACGCGGGGAGGCTGCGCGGTTCAGTGCTGCGCTAAAGAGCGCATACTGTAGATCTTCTTCTCCAGGCCGAGAGGAACATCAAGAACACCCAAAATTCAATCTTTCATATCTTAGTCAAATCAAAGCCAAATCTAAATTTTCAAAGGTCTAACTTGAGTAAAATTGAATTCTCTTCCACATGGAAGCATCAAAACCCCCAAAAATTCAACCAAAATAGATCAAAACCATGTAAATCCGAAAATAAAGAAACTTAGATCTAGAACAATGGAGACTCCAAATCACAAAATATCAAGTTCTAATGTTGATCACCATAGCCTAATCTAGCTAATGAATAAATAAAATGTGGTTCTCATGTGGTGGCAAGGTGCACTTGCCTACGGGTATTGGTGTTGTGTAGAGGAAGGAAGAAGAAGAAGATGGAGAAATAAATGAGAGAATTATGGAGGAGAGAGAAAAGTAGGTGGAGTTTTAATAAGGAGGAGTTGTGTTGTGTTGAGGGTTGAACATAGGCTAAGGTGTTCCAATGCATGTTAAACCAAACCAAACCAAATCAAACCAATTCTTCCCCACAAAATAAACCAAGCCAGGTAAAATCCAATTACAAGAAAACCCAAAATCTGCAAGTCAAGCCAATTACAAGTACAGGTCAAAATTCGAGAAAATAAATACAGGTCTGAAATACATGCAAGCTTGACAAAATTACGTATTCAGAATATGGGTGTTACAGGAAGGCCCATTTATCATAGAGACAGTATTCTCCAACGGTGCTTACTGCGTCGCTAAGCAAAACGGAGACTTGCTCATGTTGCCCGTCAACGATAAGTTCTTGAAGAAATACTATGTCTAAACAACATCCCAGATTATCGAGTCACGTACCCGTTGGTACCTCTGAACTCACCACCATAATTTTCCAGATTATCGAGTCACGTACCCGCTGGTGCCTCTGAACTCACCACCATAATTTTCCAGATTATTGAGTCACGTACCCGCTGGTACCACTGAACTCACCACATAAATTTCTAAATTATTGAGTCACGTACCCGCTGGTACCACTGAACTCACCCCCATAATTTCCCAGATTATTGAGTCATGTACCCGCTGGTACCGCTGAACTTACGCTCACCATTCTCCAGATTCTCGAGTCATGTACCCGATGGTGCCTCTGAACTCACATCCCGGTCACTCTTTCAGATAGAAAGTTATGTATGATCATACCTCTGAACTTTCTTCCTGGAGGAGATCCTCTCCCATGATCCAATACCCGTACTTTCAGTGCACAAAAAAGGGTAATCGATCCACAAATTTCCGAAACGGCCATGTCCTCATTACCTCTGAGCCATTTTCACTTCCACCAAAAACAAACCGCCCCCTCGTATAGAACTTCCACGTTCTCCTACCTCTGAGTCGTTCTATGTACCCCCCTTTCAAAGAAACCCTCATGCTCACCATGTCCTCAGTACCTCTGAGTCAGTATGATTGGTTCCTTTCTTTTAAACTTGTTGTCCGTATCCAAAACCAGGGTACGTTAGGGACAATGGGTCCACGCAAAATATCCCAATAAGAGGATTATTACAAAGCAAAAGAGTGAAGCAAATATATATTCCATTCAGAAATCGGTTACATCCGCACGATTGCAAGCAAGTCAAAAGAGTTCTTCATGAAGGCAAGAAGAAAGGCGAAACAAAATAAAAGACTACAGACAGACATCCACGAGAAGCCCCTATATCCTAGTTACATGAGCGCATATACCATTTCCTCAACCATCTTACATATGAAGGATGCAAGCGAAGAGCGTCCTCGTCCAGAATAGGAGAAACAGGGTTCCCAGCGCTGCCACCCTCAACAGTCTCGATATTTGGAGGGCTGACGTTCCCCTCAGGCGCAGGTTCTTCTTTCTTCACTTCCTCCTTAACAGAGGGAGATCCCTGGCTGATGACAAGAGGCTGCGGCTCCTCTGACGCCGCAGTCTCAACATTCGGTGGAGATACTGCGAGAACCAAAGACAAAGAAAATGAAAACAGTCAGAAATATTCATGCGGCTCGTTCTAGACAAGTCTCATGCGGCTCAGACATGGGGTATATCCTCATACGGCTCAGTCATGGGACGTGTATGCAGACCATGTAGTTTGAGAAGTTCACGTCAAAGTCGTGTACATGAAGCATGCAGGCAGGCTCTGCTAGGGTTTCAAATCGACTACCTAATCCTTACCTTCGATGGCAATATGAACGTCAAGACGAACGGGGGGCACGACAGTCGAGGGCAAAGCCGACTTCTTACTCCTCGCCACAGCCTTCTTCACAGCCTTAGAAGCCCTGGGTGCCATTGTTGTTTGATGATCAGAACACGACAAGAATCTGAGTCAAGAATAGTCTAAGAGAGAAGACCGTCCAAATGCCCTTCTATTTATAGACAGAGAACTGTGGACCGACGCCTCGTACAAACGCGATCAACTCTTCGGTTATCGAGCCAAACCAGCCATTTAAAGACTGAACTCTTGGGATCCTGTCCCAAAAAGATCCACACGCATGGCATAATGACGTGACAAAGAGCTTATGCGGTTCAAATGGCCATGCGGCTGATAGCAACTATGCGACTCAGATGATCGGGAGGTAGAAATTTTTATGCGGCTGGGTCATCCATGCGGCTGAGACGCCCCTGCGGCAGAACTTTCCATGCAGCCAAGATATCCATGCGCGGCTAGAAGAACACAGCCATGCTTCTTATTCAAAGTATTTCAATTTTACAAATTGAAAACTTTGAAGGGGGTCTTGTAGAAGCATAGAAAATACTAAAGAAAATGACTCATGTGGCCAGGAAAGATCCATGCGGCTCAGAAAACTCATGCGGCTCAGGGAGTCATGCGGCATAAGGAGCTATACGGCCCGAGACATTCCATGCGGCTCAGAAGACACGTGGCCTGACAGTGCTCCCCCCCGACCCATGCTGTATTAATTGCTTTGACGGTTGACCCCTCTGAAAAGTTGACATCCCTGACACAAAAGCAGGTAATTATGACTCTGTCATAATGATAAATCTCTAGGGAAGAGAAAAGAGATCTCTGACACAAATCCCCCGAGAGCCATAAAAATGCCACGTGGCCTTGCCACGTGGGCGTTCGTATGTGGCTCACTTTTCATGCGGTTCAGAATGAATCCCATACGGCTCAGGTCAAAAAAGCCTCATGCAGCTCGAGCAAAGAACTTCTCATGCGGTTCAGAGTGAATCTGTCCTATGCGGCTCAGGCCAAGAAAGCCTCATGCGGCTCGAGCAAAGAACTTCTCATGCGGTTCAGAGTGAATCTGTCCTATGCGGCTCAGGCCAAGAAAGTCTCATGCGGCTCGAGCGAGGACTTCTCATGCGGTTCAAGAGGATCATGTCCATGCAGCTCAGGCGGATATGTACCTATGCGGCCCACAAGGATTACTCTCCTGTGGTTCGAGGGCTCAAGTGAGGGCCACTACCCAGGCAACCCTGACACGTGGGCTTAACCATATGTGACTCAAATTCATATGCGGCTCACTCGTCATGCGGTCCAGATCCCCCAGCAGCTCCTAGGACACGTGTCCTAAACCGATTAATTCTTCAGATTTGCTGCCATTAAAGATTGGGTCAAATCTCAATAATCTGGTACACGTGACAGAAAAATAGATCTAATTTATTTGCAGACATCAGAAGATCATTATAAGGAAGATTTATTCCAATCAGCATTAATTGCTAATAGGATTTGGTATAATCTACACTCGATGGCTCGGATTCGTCACAATCAAAACTGAACGGCCTGGATTAACCAATCTATGGGCCGCCGCCATCTCCAAGAGCTAATCATTGGCAACCCTAATGATCACATCCCACTATTATAAATAGCAAGGTACCATTCCCTTGTAAAAAAGAGACAAGATCAGAGAGAAATACGTATATACAGAGAGACTTCCCCCCATAGTCAGAGAGAGAATACACACAGAGAGAGAGAAGCCAGAAGAGCAACAGAGGAGCAAGAAGAGCATTTCTTCATCAACGCCAACCATCTTTTCACAAGAAGCCAAGGCTGCATACCGATCGTCCAAGGAGTAAGGCAGGGCTGCCGTCGCCTTCCCGAGCCTCTATCATCACCTCCCAGAATCTAAAATAAACTATTGTACTTAGACTGCTGTACCTAGGTTTTTGTCCCTAGGCTTTCTTTGTACAAGCGAGTTTGTAACGTGAAGTAAAAGTCCGGTCCTCCGATAATTGTTCTGTTCTTTTATATTTTATGGCAAACATGTGGCAATCCATGAGTAGTCAAAGTAGAGTAATAAATTAGTTTGATAATCACGTAATAAGATAATATAGGACTACTCAACCATTAGGATCTTTTATCAATAAAAATAAACAAATTAAATATGATCCAACAAATCTTATAAAGAAAATCCCAAATCCATATTTATGATAAAATCTCATAAATCAATGAAAAATATGGAAAAGAGGCATTCTCATTTAAATGATTGCAAATATAATAAAAAAAAGATGTAAATGATAATATGATGGAATCATGAATCAAAAGTGAGAGAAATTTAAGAGATACTTGCTAATGACTAATATAGAAGGAGACTTAAAGAAAGGAATCACAAACCTCTAAGAGAAACAAGATCTAATCAAGAATTTTTAAGACTAGTTTTAGAGACAAACATATGTATCTAAAATAGGATGCAAATTACATCTTGGAGAATCATAAATCTTGTTTATGTAAACTAGCATATCATATATAGATTGAAAATAATAAAAAATAGCTAGAAGAGTGAAAGTGAACCAAATTATATAGCTTAATAATATATTATAAATAAGCAAGCTACATAACTAATTTAGATTAATGAGGTAGGCCATTAACAAGATAAATGTGTTCATTAACTCTTAAGTCACTAACAACAACAACAACAAAATACTTGCTTAAGTATAGAGTTCACAATGTGAGTAATGTATTTTAAAAGAATAAAATGATTTATAGACTCTTTACCAAGCAAGAATAAGAGCATTGGATAACAAATAACTGAATCAGACTCTTATCAAGTAAAGGACAAAAAAGATGTTCAAGAAAACACAATAAAATATATCTTTTTGCCAAGTAATGAGATTAATCCAAGATAATGAATTAATAGATCGATCTAGAGAATGAAAAATATTATAGCCATTATGAAATAAGTGTATTCTCTAGAAATAAAAAAATCTTAACACAAAAAGCTCAAACCATAGTAGCTAAAGTCATAAGAAATATGATGTATCAATTACATGTATTCTCATGTGCTATAAAAACCATTGGACAAAAATAATTCAAAAGGATGCATAAAACCAAGGAATGAACAAAGAAAGATCATTAAGATCAAGAAAGAAAAAGAGAGCTAAGGATATATAGCAAGAAACATATTTTTCAAAAAGCTTTCATAGTGCGCTATATATATATATATATATATATATATATATATATATAAAAAAAAATATATATATATATATATATAAATATATATATATATATATATATATATATATATATATATATAATATTAGAAAATATGCACTAATAAGGGAGGTAGTTCTAAAATGCAAGATAAAGTACAAAATCGTGTCTAAAAGAATATCCATAAATAGTCATGTGCAAGACATAAACAAATATTTTCTCTCACCATCCCAACTTAAAGATATAAAACAAATAAATATCAAAAGCTAGGAATCTTATATATATATATATATATATATATATATATATATATATATATATATATATATATATATAAAATATATATATATATATATATATATATATATATATATATATATATATATATATATACAAGGCTACGAGGTCAGCCTTGTCTAATTGGAGCAAACTGGCCTATGGAGACATCTTCCAAGCGGTGCGGATTGCTGAAGATGACGTAACCCGTGCCGAGGCCAAGTTCGTTTCAGATCGCTCACCGGCGGCCAGGATCGCCCTGAACCTCACCAAGGTGATGCTTAAATTCAGGCTCAAAGTGGAGACAGATTTCTGGAAACAAAAAGCGAGGTTGAAATGGGATAGCGACGGGGACAAAAACTCGAAATACTTTCATGGCTGCGTCAATGGCCGCAGACGGAAGCTTACGATTCACCAAACTATGGACGAAGACGGAACATCATCACTGACCAAAAGGGTATCCAGGATGACGCGACCGGTTTCTACTCCAAATTATTTACCAAAGAGACGGTACACAAAGACAACGTATTTCTTGAGCTAATCCCCCGCCTCATCGACGACACCGACAACACTCAGCTGGAACGTCTTCCCTCCGAACAGGAAGTAAAAGACGCGGTGTGGGCTCTGAACGAGCACAGCGCCCCCGGCCCTGACGAATTTTTGGGGGTTTTCTTCCGCTCGTGCTGGGACATTATCAAGCAGGACATCATCGTAGCCGCAATTGCCTTCTTCGAATGAGCCACATATCCCAAAGCCATCTCCAGTGCCAATCTGATCCTTATTCCGAAAAAAGACAATCCGGAGTCCTTCTGCGACTTTAGGCATATCAGTCTGTGCACTTTCACTAATAAGATAATCTCCAAGATCATCGCTACCAGAATGGCCGGCCTTCTTCCCAAGATCATCTCTAACGAGCAAAGCGGGTTCGTCCGTGGGAGGAACATCCAAGACAATATCATGCTAGCCCAGGAATTAATCACCTGTATGAAATTCCCTATTAGAGGAGGCAATATCGCCGTCAAGATTGACATGGAAAAAGCTTATGACAGGCTGGACTGGCAATTTATGATCTGGGTCTTTAGAGCATTCGGCTTCTCTGAAACTTGGACCAACACAGTGTGGAGATCCATCAGCAACTCGTGGTTCTCCACCGTCATTAACGGCCATGCCGAAGGATTCTTCAAATCTAGTCGCGGAGTGAGGCAAGGCGACCCTCTATCATCCACAGTCTTCATTATTGCGGTCGATGCCCTCAGTAGAAACCTCAATAACATGATCAGAGTCCCGCATTTCCAATAATATCATACCGCCAGCGGATGTCCTACCATAACCCATCTGGCTTTTGCCGACGACTTACTCATCTTCTCTTCTGGGGGCGAAGGAGCAGTTCAAGTGGTCCACAATACCCTGCAGCGGTATTCCAACTGCTCAGGTCAGAAAATCAACCCTTCCAAAAGCGTCATCTATGCCCACCACAACATCAATACCGAACATGCTAGCAGGATTTCCAACTTAACTTCTTTCTTTGTCGAGCATCCCCCACTCAACTATCTCGGATGTCCCCTGGTGTACGGGAAATCCAATGCCAGGATCTTCGAGAAGTTAATCTCTAGAGTTAGGAACAAGATTGAAGGGTGGCACAATGCCACCTTATCCCCAGGAGGCAAGATGATACTCATCAAGCAAGTGCTCACCTCTGTTCCCATCCATACTATTGCCGCTTGCTCCCCGCCTTTGAAGGTGCTTACCTCGATCGAGCAGATCTTTTGCAACTTCTTCTGGGGGCATAGCAACGGTCAGGATAAACACCATTGGGCGAAATGGGACTCCATGGCTCAGCCGATAGAGGTTAGAGGGCTGGGTTTTACCAAACTTACCCATATCGTTCAAGCTTTTTCGATGAAACTGTGGTGGCACCTTCGTACGACTAAGAATTTATGGACCAGTTTCATGAAAGCTAGGTACTTCAAACACATCCACCCTTCGGAGGCTACCTCCAATAGCAGATCATCGGCGGCTTGGCGCCGTATCCTGATCGGGCGTAACCTGGCCGAACAGGCCATCAGATTACACCTGGGCACCGGCGAGTCCAATCCTTTCCGGGAGAGATAGACAGGGGATAGCTTGATCCCTAGCATCTCGACAGTCCCGAGAGACTGTAGTATCAAAGACTTGTGGAACCACACTACCAACGCCTGGGACTGGGTTAAGATGCGTGAATAGGGAGACCACGAGATGGAGGTTCGCGTCCGCCAGCGCGGTCTTAGGATCGGCCCCGAGGCCGACGAGTGGAGATGGACACTCGAAGGATCTGGTGCATTCTCGGGGAGGTCGGCTAGATCCTCTCTCCTTGAGATGGGCCAGCCTACACAGATCACTGCTCTCTTCTGGCACTCTTGCATTCCTAAGAAGTGGTCTTTCCTTATTTGGAGAGTCATGAGGAAGAAATTGCCTACCGACGATATTCTTAACACCATAGGGTTCAGCTTAGCATCAGCCTGTAATTGCTGCTCTGATCCCCATATGGAGACTTTAGACCACATCTTTTGCCAAGGGAACCTGTCCAGAGGCATTTGGAGGACCCTTCACCAACGCTTCAGCATCGAGCCGACTGGAAGACGCTTCCACGATCTTGCTGCCGAGTGGGGCAGCAACTCCCATGGGCACCAGATCGTCGCAGCGGCTGCCACGTGGATGATTTGGAAGAACCGTAACAAGGCGAGATACGAAGGCCACACTCTCCCAGCCGACCAGCTCCTTCAGGAAGTCATTCGCCAATGCCGCAAACGGAGCACCCTGTGTCCCCACTGCCCAAGCTCTTTCTGGGCGAAGCTACAGAGCTACCCCTAACCGGGACCATCGCCCCCCACCTCCTTTGTTTCTTTTACGGGTATACTTGTATAGGCATTTTCGTTTCGTTCCTTGCATACGCCCAGGCTTCGGCATTTTGAGCCTTGATCAATATATCGTTTCTTTTCGTTATATATATATATATATATATATATATATAATTATTATTTTTTTAATATATATATATATATATATATATATATATATATATATATATATATGAAACTATATATATAACAAATGGACATACATGAAAGGATCAAAAAATAAATTAAGAACATGTATCCATAATGCCAACCAAAAAGTCAAGAAGATATCATCAAAAGAAGACTTTAAGGAAGAAGCTAATTGATTCAAGAAGCACAAATTTGGTCAAATGAATCAATAGCTAAAGTATGAGATAAGCACAAGTTTGATGGTAACAAGTATAATTAAATACTCTTCAAGTCAATATAAAACTTTAGCTTAACTCATATGCCCACATAAAGATATTTATACAAAAATATATATCAACATAAGAAATACATGATCTACATATAAATAAAAATTTAATGAATATAGTCATGAATCCTTAATGAATGTTTGAAAAACTATCACAAAATCAAAACACATATAAATATGATTTATTAGGCAAAGACATAATTGATTCATAAGAGGTTAAATCAAAATAAAATATGAGAATCAATAATAAATATATTATATAAGTACAAGGTTAAAAAGGAAGTATAAGTGTATACTTGTCAAGTGATAAGAAGCTTGTGCTAAAAACATATATTCACAAATACCGATTAATGTAAATATGACATATTAAAAACAAAAAGACAAAAAGTAACTATCTTAAAATCTTTAAAGACGGAGAGTTAAAATCATATTAACTCAAATCAAAACCAAGCTCCTATGGACTAGAGTGATATACATGCTTTATAAATAAGGATTAAGAATAACGAGCATGCATATATAAATGTGTCACACTAATAGAAAATGAGTGATAAACTACATAGTGTGAACTAATCATTTAAGCCGAGTAACTAGTCATGCTAGATAAAAAAATTTATAAGAAAATTAACTAAGCATGCTAGTAGTATATCTCACATTGATTTATATAAAAGGCAACTAAAGGATATCAATGTGAGCTAGTAGCAAGACATCAAGTAAAACATGCTAGATTCAACAAATATAAATAATTTAAAGAGAATTGTTTAGTATGTTACCAAAGTGGCTCTAGTGGCCAGGCTTGTGTTGGTGCAATTGCTTGGAAGATGACCTTTGAGCTTTGCAACCACCAACACGCTCCTCGGTGCTATGTCCCGATATAAGAAGCTCTACCTACAATATTAGGCGAAGACTTTGGTATCCAAATAAACTTGGATCCACATTTGTTAGCTTTAGGGACCCATATACTGTTTACTCTAGCATTGGTAGAAAAATTCCTACGAATAGGACAGGTTAGACTCATGTGTCCAATACGAGAGCAATAGAAACACCTAATACTAGTGTGTGCACATGTATCAGAATGAGAATGAGTATGATTATGAACATGTGACATACTAGAATGATGAATATCTCTAGAATTAGCATGCATGGATTTGGTCTTAAGAATATCATGTTCTAATAGCAAATCATCATGCAAACATGTAAGAAAATCAAATTTAGCATTTAATGCATAATTCTCTTTCTCAAATAAAGCAATTCTAGAAATAAAATTATCATTTTGTTTCTTTAAAGAGTCAATAGAAGTATCTTGCAAATGATTTAGCTCATGTGTTTGCCTCTTAAGATCTTCTATTGGTGAGGAAAGGGATTTGATTTTCAAAATTAAAGCCTCATTCAAACTCTTTAAAGAAACACAAGATGAGTTTTGAGAATCATGTCTAGATAATAAATTATTGTTTTATTTCTCAAAAACTCATTAGATTCTTCTAAATGAATAACCTTTTCTGAAAGTTCTTCATTTGTAGAATGAAGGTCATCAAGAATCTCTAAGGATTGGTTGGCCATGGCTTTCCACTTAGAGCATTTCTTGTATTTAGAAGAAACATGATTGTTCATGCTACTAGAAGTAAAACCCTCTTTATCGGAGGAGGAGGAATACGATGCTATAGAAAAATTAACAAGGATCTACTCTAAGGATGTTAAGCCTAACAATAGAGACCTTGCTCTGATACCAATTGTAGAAACCCTAGAGGGGGTGAATAGGGTCAAGCTAACTAAACAAGCACTTAGCACAAGCTAATGGACAATTAAAAAATATAAGTGCAAGAGAAGAAGCAATAACAATACCGACACACGATATATCCTGGTATCCTCCCAAGGGGCACTCCAGTCCTGGAACTCTCTCCGACTTTAATCCACTATTTGAGTAAATAGTTACACACGAGTTTGGATCCGAAGAACTCGCCAACTTCTTACACGAGAGCTTTAGTCCGAAGGCCTCTCCGACTTCAACCGAGAGTTTGGATTCGAAGACTCTCCAACTTCAACCGAGAGTTTGGATACGAAGACTCTCCAACTTCAACATTTCACAATAGGTTTAGATCTCCTTATACAACAAGATGAAGATCTTACTTTTCAACTCAATAACTCTAACACAATTTGTGGATGGCAAATGAAAGCTTTGTAGAGTTGTTTGTGGATAGGTTTTGGTGGTTTAGAAATTTTTAGGCTCAAAGCATCAACCTTGAATGAAGGGGTTCAAGGCTATTTATAACCAAAGCATTGAAAAGAGCTCAAAGGCAACTTTTCAGTCAGCGATCGGTATACGTCGGTACAAACCGGTATACCGTCGGAATACCGGTCTGGAATTGCAATGGCTAAAAATATAGCCGTTGGGATCATTAAATGTTAGAAATTCGACCGTTCGATTTTTAATGTTACTAAATCGGTATACCGTCGGTATAGATCGATATTCCGTCGGTATGCCAATTTTGTAGACAGAAACTTTCTGTGAACAAAATCGGTATACCGTCGGTATAGATCGGTATACCGTCGGTATGCCAATTTTTATCCAAAACTGATCCTGGGCTAATTTCTACCCTAGCTTTCGATTTTGCCATCAATTTCTTGTGTTTACAATTATTCCTAAGACTCATTACAGACTCCAGAAATATTGTAGCAGGTGTAGGCTTCTTCAGAGTCTTGAAATGATGATGGCATGGCTTGGCTTCTTCCTTTGATAGGTGCTGGCTTTTTTCCTTAGCGGAAGCTGTCCAAAGATATCCATTTTGTGAAAACTGAATACCTTTCGGGGGCTTCGCCCCCGAACTCCCGAGTGCATGGCTCCGGAGATGTCGTCGGGTGGTTCAGAGAAATCTTGTGGGATCCGTTGTCGTTGGCCCACCATGATTTCTTTATTGCATATGTCCACATTGATCTTGCTTATTGCTTTTCTACATGTATATGTTAGACGAACAAAGCAATATACATAGTAGCAAGTATGATAAGTTTAATGCACATTAGGACAATGTTGAGCTTAAGTATAAGTGCTAAGGTGATAGCATAAATGTTAGTGATATCATAATGATTAAACTTAATTGAATGACCACAATCAAAAACATAGTTTTGATTTTGGCAACCCGATCAAATTTAAAATAGATAAGCTCATATCACTAATATGTAAACCAATAGGCACATATCACCAAAGGTATAAGTATAAGTAGAGCGATAGTATGAAGATTAGTGATAATGAAATGCTAAACTTAACATATTAACCATATTCAAAAACATGATACAATCATTGCGCCAACAGTGTCTTACTTCTATCAAGCCTTTTGATTACAATCAATCTGAACTTCTAGACCGTACCGCACTGGCCAATCAACTAGAGAATTGTAACTGGCTTAGGATTTTAAAATGAAAAGCTTAGGAGGCTTTGGAAGAACGTAGTAAGCTTAGAGAGAAGAGATAAGAAAGTGAATTAGTGTGTTGAAATGGTAAAAATTCTTCTCTATTTATAGGATTTTCAAAGGGAGAATTCGGACAGAATTCAGGCAGAATTCGGACATAATTCTATGAGAGAATCTCGGCATATAGTCGTTGCATCCGTAACTGTGGAAAGACTGAGTTTAAAATCAAACGTTCCACTAACCGAACTCGGGCCAAACTTACTCCAAATTTGGGGCGAATTCGCTCCGAATTTTGTTGGTCTAGAATGAATTGGATTTTGGGTTTGCAACTCAGTTTTGGGCTTTTTAAGCTTTTCAAGCAGTTAGGAATTGAATTTTTGGTTTTGGGCTTGTTTTGAAAACAAAATGGACATTTTTGAAACGTTTCGTGGGTAGCCTATTTGCCAGTACGACTCGATTTACATTGTATTCCTAGACTCAATAAAATATGAAAATACATTGATAATTGATAATTGAAAATACAGACGCAATGACAAACACGGCTTCAATTCTTGAATGGTAGTTGGCATAATCTGTAGCAATTCGTCCAAGTAGTCCTTATATCGAGATAGAGTTAGATCAATTATTAAAATCAGGTTTGACTATGACCAATGGACCAACAACTTCTCCATTGAAGTTGAAAACATTTCCAAAATGCCCAAGAGTCGGATGCATTTGATCTCTGACAAGCAATTACTCAATCTTCCTAATAGATTTAGCGTTCGATCCCCAACGAATGCTTATTTTCACTCAGACTCGCAGAATTTCCTAGTGAAGGAAGCTGGAAGAATTTGATCATCGGCAAACATCTTGCATATTTCCCCAACAGAAACGGAAAGCATCTGATTTTCGATCGGCAGTTATTAACCTTCCTAGCAGATTTGTCCCTTGATCAAGTTAATACATTGTACCTCTGATCACCAAAAAAAGCTAATCCTTAGTAAGCATTCATCAATTTCTAATAGAGTCCAACCTTGTTACATTAACAATTACCTCTGACAAATTGATATTGTAATCTTGGTATCCAATAAGAAACCAGAAGCATGTCATTCCTAACGAATCTTTTTGATTTCTAACTCGTCAATGAGTTTTAATCTTGTCGCGTTAATTATTGATACAAAAAATGGCATCTCATAAGCAATGAAGCTCAGTCCCATAATATAATATCAGAGAACCATGTATCGCGAGCAGGGGCAGATCCAAGACACATAAACTAGAATGGGCTAAACTAGATTTGAGTGGACTGGTGTAGGCTAGCTTCCCAAAAAAATAAAAAATAAATATGAAAAAATAAATATTTGTACCTCCAAATTGTGTCTTCAAATCGTCCCTCCTTACGTGGCAGCTGACGTAATATGTTGATGTGACAGATGACGTGACAAATTTTAAAATTCAAATTCAAATTAACATTAAAATTAAAATTAAAATTAATGTTAACATTAACACTAAAATTAATAACATTAACATTAACATTAAAATTAATATTATCGTTAACATTCACAATCATATTAATATTAACATTAACATAATATTAATATTAATATTACATTAACTATATTAAATTAATATGGACAAAATTGGGTAATTAACTTTTTGGGTTAAAATTTATCATGTCATCGGTCATGTCAGATGACACATAATATTATTTAACATGCTACGTCAACTGCCACATAAGAAGGAATGTAGTAGAGGGACAATTTAGAGATACGAATAACATTATTCAAATAAATTGGGTGAGCTGAAGTCCACCCCAATAAAAGCCTAGATCCGTCCATGTCCCTGTCCTTAACCACCAAACAAACAGTAGTGAAGCAACTCATGCGAGACAAACCGAGAGTGAAGTTTAATCCAAGTAGAAAATATTGGTGCTTTCTTTACATGGAGAGAGCTTGCTCTCAACATGACTTGAAAAAGTTTAGTCCCACATCGGAAATGCACCATGAGTTATCTCAACATATATACTTGGTTGTGTTGTTGAGAGATGCACATGGGGTGGTGACCCTAAGGAGGAAACCATGTGGGTGATTTTACTAGGAGGTAAGAATAAGGCTCCAAGGATTAAGCATTAATGCTTTTGTCATTCTCTTGGATTAATTCCATTTGGAGCTAAGTCCCAAAGGGGCTTAGCGACTCGGACTCGGGCTCGGACTCGGACTCGGACTCATGGGCTCATGAGGCGTAATGTGGCATTTTGTTGGCGCACTTAGCACGTCAGTAGTCATGCGGCTCATATGTGGCCATGCGGTCTTATGCGGCATGCGGCTCATATGCGGTCTCATGCAGTCTCGTGCGGTCTCATGCGGCTCATGCGGTCCATGCGGCTCATGGAGGGCTCCGCTGACTGTGCAGACTACAAGTCAGTTATGGAAAGACTGATTCAATACAATTAATTCAGATCCACTTTTTGTGAGATTTGATTCAATCTTTCCATAAGATTTGAATTAATTTCGTTTTCATCTTTGTGGGATTTGAATTAATTTTGTTTCCATCTTTGTGGGATTTGAATTAATTTTTTTCCATCTTTGTGGGATATGAATTAAGTTCGTTGCTATCTTTGTGGGATTTGATTCAATCTTTCCATAACTGAAGAGACGGCTAGGGTTTCCACCCTCTCACTATATATACACTCTTTTGGCCTCCTTTGTGAAGGACTACGAATTTTATAAGTCTGAAAAGAGAGAGAGAGAGAGAGAGAGAGTGAGAGAGAGAGAGGGAGCTACTGCCGTCATTGCAAGTCCATCGGAGGAGTCAGAACAGAGGTGACTTCGAGCGTTCCACAAGTTCTTCAACTTGCTGGTTCCTTGAAGCAATTCGTGTGGGGCAAATCTTGCTTTGAGCAACGTTAACGGTGTTTTGACACCCGAGCAATTTCTCTTCATCTCATCTTTTTCTAGATTATTGTAACTCGTTCTGTCCCAATTGCAACACATTTGTAAGGAAGAACGAGAGATCTTCTCTTCTCTATTTCCCTCATTCATATTGTAATCTGGCTATTTGGTTTTTTGTATCTTCGTAGATCTTGAGTTTGATCACTACAAAGTTTTGTGTGACTCTCAGATCTCGATTGCATCAATTTTTCATCTTTAATCAAGCCCCGGGACTAACAATCTCAAAGCAAGATCCTTGTAGATGGAAAACATTAATGCTTCGCTCGTCCAATCGGACTACTGCAAGTTGGAAAAGTTCGATGGAGAGCATTATCAAGTCTGGAAGAGAAAGGTTCATCTAACTCTTCAACTCAAAGGCGTTGATCATGTACTGTTGGAGGAAGAACCTTCTGTTCCAGACACTGGGTCTATTGCCGTAATCAATGCGGCTACCAAACTCCAGGCCAAATGAAGAAGGAAAAATAGCATCTGCAGGCTTCTCATCCTGAATGCTATGGAGAATTCCCTGGCAGAATCCTATTCGAAGAAGGAATTTGCCAGAGACATATGGGAGTCTGTGGAAAATCTGTATGAAGAAGACAGGAACAGGAGCAAGATGTTTGTGGTTGAAAAATATCACAAATTGCTCTTTGAGGACGAAAAGTCCATGTTGCCACAGGTGAAGGAATTTCTGAAACTGCGTCAGAAACTGGAAGACGAAGAGATGCCCCTTCCCGACAAGTTTGTCGTTGGAGGGATCGTCTCAAAACTTTCTACAGGATGGAGTACCTTCTATGCAGATGCTCAAAAAGAAGCTAGACATTAGCTTGGGAGATCTACTTCAAGAGATCCATGTTGAGGACGAGATACGTTCCCAACAGAAGATGGACAGTCTGTCCAAACAGTTGGCTAAGGCCAATCTAATGCAAACGAAAGATCCCAAGGGGAAGCAGGCGGCTTCTTATCACAAGAAGAATAACTTCACTAATCTAAAAGTGAAGGGTCCTTCATTCAAGCAACAGAAGTCCAAGTCCCACGTGACTTGTTTCAATTGTGGCAAGAAAGGCCACTACAAGAGTGAATGCAGATCCAAGCCTAAACAATCAGAGAAAGGTGAGCCTAGTAAGGTTTCATTGGTTTCTAACATTGTTGCTATGATCGCACAGGTCACAACTGTGGGGGTTGACTCTGACTGGTGGATAGACACTGGTGCGACTTGTCTTGTCTGTTTTGGCAAAGAATGGTTCGTCATGTACCACCTGATATCTGAGAAGGTTGTCACGACAAACCAGGCCCAAGCTGAAGTTCTGGGGATCGGGACTGTGGAGCTGAAACTCACTTCTGGGAACACTCTGACGCTTCAAGGTGTGAAGCATGTTCCGGTGATTGCCAAGAACTTAATCTCTGGGAGCCTGCTCTGCAACGTAGGCTTGAGGATGGACATCAATGCTGGTCAGATGGTGATGTCCAAGAAGGGAACATACTTCGGAAAGGCTTATCAAACCGAAGGAATGTTTAAAATTCAGCTTGTCAACCAATTTAATGACATTAATGCAGTTGTATTTTCTAATTATTCTCTTGAGTTGTGGCATAATAGGCTAGGACATGTTCACTGTAAAAGAATTAACAAAATATCCAGTCTAGGACTTATCTCCAAATGTGGGGGTAAGGTGGAGAAGTGTGAAGTGTGTGCTCAGATGAAGATCACAAGGAAATCCTTTTATCGGGTCAATCGAAGCACAGATCTTCTGGAGTTGGTGCACTCCGATATCTGTGACTTCAAACATTTCTCCACGAAGGCCGGAATAAAGTATTTCATAACCTTCATCGACGACTTCTCAAAATACGCGTTCGTCAACTTGCTTAAGACTAAAGACGAAGCTTTCGAAAAGTTCAGAGAGTTCAGGGCCGAAGCTGAACGGCAGACTGGACAACAACTCAAGAGGTTGAGAAGTGATCGAGGTAGAGAGTACAGGTCTCATGACTTCGCATCGTTCTGCAAAGAACATGGAATCATATGCGAGATTACTGCTCCATATTCTCCTCAATCCAACGGAGTAGCAGAGAGGAAGAACCGAACTTTAACAGAAATGATGAATTCAATACTGCTTACTGCAGGTCTTCCAAAATGCTACTAGAGAGAAGCTGCATTAACGGCCACTTTCATTCTGAATAGAGTGTCATATGCAACTTCGGACGTAACTCCTCATGAACTCTGGTTCAAAGTCAGACCAAACTTGAATGTCATTCGAGTGTAGGGGTGTCTGGCGTATGTGAAGCTCCCAGATCTGAAGATTCAGAAGCTGGGGACAAGGACTACGAAGGCGATCTTCTTGGGGTATGTCGAGAAGAGTGATGCTCGAAGATTTCTTGATATTGAGTCAAATCATATCATCGAATCTCGCGATGCTGAATACTTTGAAGACAAGTTTGCAAAAGACAAAAACATTGTTCTTTCGGACATTCCGAAAAATGATGTAGGTGCAAATGAGACTGTACTCTCATATGGGCCAGTAGTCCAAGAAGAAGCTGTTGTTGATGAAACAACTCTTGTACCAGAACTCGCAGAGCCGTCAGCAAAACGAGCGAGAGACCTAAAGACTTCGGAGATGACTTTGTCACCTATCATATGGAAGCAGATCCACTTACCTATGATGAGGCGATGAAGACCAGAGATGCTATCTTCTGGAAGGAGGCAGTGAATGACGAGTTTGACTCTATCACCTCCAATAACACATGGGTGTTGGTAGATCTACCTGAAGGAGAAAAGCCCATCGGATGTAAATAGATCTTCAAGAAGAAGATGAAGGCAGATGGAACTATTGACAAGTTCAAGGCCTGGCTGGTAGCCAAGGGATTTTCTCAGAAACAGGGATAGACTACTTTGACACGTACGCTCCTGTAGCTCGGATGACCACCATCAGAATGTTAATCGCTCTAGCAGCTATACATAAGTTGGTGATACATCAGATGGATGTAAAGATAACATTTCTGAATGGGGAGCTGACCCAAGAGATTTACATGCAACAGCCAGATGGATTTGTCGTCAAAGGTCTTAAAGACAAAATCTGCAAGTTGGTGAAATCATTGTATGGTTTAAAGCAAGCTCCCAAGATGTGGCATGAGAAGTTTGACAAAGTTATTAGGTTAAACGGCTATAGAGTCAGCGAGACGGACAAATGTGTTTACACAAAGTTTGCTAATGGAAGAGGAGTCATCGTTTGTCTGTACGTGGACGACATGCTAATCCTAGGGACGGATATAGGCTGTGTCATGGAGACAAAGAAGTTTCTCTCAACCAAGTTCAGTATGAAGGACTTGGGGGATGCAGATGTCATCTTGGGCATAAAGATCATTCGGACAGACACTGGAGTAGCGCTGTCACAATCTCACTGCATTGAGAAGATGCTCACACGCTATGGGTATAAGGATCTTCCAGGGATCGATACGCCATACAGGTGTGATCAGAAGCTGAAGCCAAACTCGAGGGAAAGCGTCAGACAGCTGGAGTATTCTAGCATTATCAGAAGTTTGATGTACGCAACCACTGCCACAAGGCCTGACATAGCTTTCGCCGTGGAAATACTGAGTCAGTTCACAAGCAACCCAGGGATTGAGCACTGAAAAGCTGTGAAGCGGGAGATGAGATATCTCAAGAAGACTCAGACATATGTACTGCACTACAACGGGTATCCAACAGTAGTGGAAGGCTTCAGTGATGCTAGCTGGTGTTCAGAGGTGGAAAGTGAGAGATCCACAGGTGGTTATGTCTTTTTCTTGGATGGAGCTGCTATATCGTGGAAGTCGAAGAAGCAGACTATACTCTCTCGTTCCTCCATGGAATCTGAATTCTATGCACTTGAAACTGCAGCAGATGAAGCAGAATGGCTTCGGAAGCTCATGTATGATCTTCCAGTGGTTGGGGCTCAGATACCGGCGATACCGATATACTGTGACAACCAGGCGACTGCAGCGGTGGCATCAAATGACCTCTTCAACGGGAAGAAGTGGACTGTGCGGTTGAAGCACAGGGCAGAACACGATATTATCAAAAGAGGTGTAATTGCAGTGATTGATGTTCGGAGTCAGGAAAACCTGGCAGATCCGTTTACAAAAGGCCTCAAGCGCCAGTTGGTCGATGACACAGCTTGTAAAATGGGCTTGAAGGCATTCTGATAGTGTGTCTTTGTAATCCTACCATAAAGTTTTATGCTATTAGTTCAAAGAAAAATCTACTAGGCATCTAACTTTTGGTTCAAAGGAGGATCACTGACTGGGAAACTATTAGGTAACAGTGGGTACTTGTTCTCTGGAACATGGAAGGGATACGGACCCATAACCACTGTTGTCTACTATGTTTTTTCTACAGAAAAAACAGATCATGTGGAAGGTTGGCTTAAACTCCTTAATGAGTTCTCAGGCAGAGTGATGCCTGGTGTGCTTTACAGAAAGCACAGTAGAGCAGCACTACAAGGAGTGAAACTCCATGCTACAGTGGGGTGACTCCACCATGAGGTTCCCAGATCTGGAGTAATGCCTCGGCTTTGCAAGCCAAGTCATAGCGACGTAGCACCGCAAATAGGCAGTTAGCCTAATGCTGTATGACGTAATTAAAGAGTTGTAGACAGCACTACAAAGGGGAGGATGGCCCCATGTTACAGTGGTACGACACCACGATGAGGTACCCAGGTAGGGGTAAAGCCTTGGCCTTGCAAGCCATGTCGTTGCGGCGTAATACCGCAAGGAAGCCTTAGGCTTCATGTTGAGCAGATTGGCACTACAAAGAGGCTGAGACCTCAAGCTACAGTAGTATGACACTACGATGAGGTTCCCAGGTAGGGGTAATGCCTCGACTTCAGGCCATGTCATAGCGACGTAGCACCGCAAGGAAGCGCAAGGCTTCATGCCATGTCTCTTTAATAAAGAACTCACATATAGTGTATGGAAAGAGATATCAGGCCATCTCTTGAGGGTAAACTTGTAGATGCCCAAAATTATACACTGAAACCAGGCTGGCACAGGGCATTTAATGTGCAGCCAGAAGCACATGTAACTACACTTTGTGAGTGGGAAGAATTATAATTATGGTGCAGAATTCAAGGCGTAGTCCAGTATCATATTGTTACTTAACCCATGCGGGAAGATTCAAGTCGTCAGCGACATCTATCCTAATGCAAAATGGACAGTTACTATGGGGAACGCTCAACCCTGGACACATATATATGTTGTGATATGTGGGGGGTTGTTGGTGCTTTTTTTACATGGAGAGAGCTTGCTCTCAACATGCCTTGTAAAAGTTTAGTCCCACATCGAAAATATACCATGAGTTATCTCAACATATATACTTGGTTGTGTTGTTGAGAGATGCATATGGGGTGGTGACCCTAAGGAGGAACCATGTGGGTGATTTTACTAGGAGGTAAGAATAAGGCTCCAAGGATTAAGCATTAATGCTTTTGTCATTCTCTTGGATTAATTCCATTTGGAGCTAAGCCCCAAAGGGGCTTAGCGACTCGGACTCGGACTCGGGATCGGGCTCGGACTCGGGCTTATGGCCTCATGAGGCATAATATAGCATTTTGTTGGCGCACTTTGCACTTAGCACGTCAGCAGCCATGCGGCTCATATGCGGCCATACGGTCTTATGCGGCATGCGGCTCATATGCGGTCTTATGCGGCTCATGCGGTCCATGCGGCTCATGGAGGGCTTCGCTGATTGTGCAGACTACAAGTCAGTTATGGAAAGAATGATTCAATGCAATTAATTCAGATCCACTTTTTGTGAGATTTGATTCAATCTTTCCGTAAGATTTGAATTAATTTTGTTTCCATCTTTGTGGGATTTAAATTAATTTTGTTTCCATCTTTGTGGGATTTGAATTAATTTCGTTTCCATCTTTGTGGGATTTGAATTAATTTCGTTTCCATCTTTATGGGATATAAATTAAGTTCGTTGCTATCTTTGTGGGATTTGATTCAATCTTTCCATAACTGAAGAGGCGGCTAGGGTTTCCACCCTCTCTCTATATATACTCTCTTCTGGCCTCCTTTGTGAAGGACTACGAATTTTATAAGTCAGAAAAGAGAGAAAGAGAGAGGGAACTACTGCCGCCATTGCAAGTCCATCCGAGGAGTCAGAACAGAGGTGACTTCGAGCGTTCCACAAGTTCTTCAACTTGCTGGTTCCTGGAAGCAATTCGTGTGGGGCGAATCTTGCTTTCAGCAACGGTGTTTTGACCCCCCAGCAACTTCTCTACATCTCATCTTTTTCTAGATTATTGTAACTTGTTCTGTCCCAATTGTAACACCTTTGCAAGGAAGAACGAGAGATCTTCTCTTCTCTATTTCCCTCCTTCATATTGTAATCTGGCTATTTGGTTTTTTATATCTTCGTAGATCTTGAGTTTGATCACTATAAAGTTTTGTGTGACTCTCAGATCTCGATTGCATCAGTTTTTCATCTTTGATCAAGCCCCGGGACTAACAGAAAAGGCAGTGAAGCCTAATCGTCGTTGAATATAAGTAGAGCTCAGTCATGCACGACAATAGCAGTAAAGTTATATCCCATTGGACATGAGACAGATGGGCTGAACAAGGTTGTACAGCAAAGCTGTTGGAGCATGCCAACCAATGTGCATCACAGCCTCCTCACTAAGAGCATCTCCAACCCTATTGTGAGTTTGAAAAAAATAGTTGTCGCATAGGAATGACAAGCATTTTTTTAAAAGTATTTCTCCAATGCAAATGTGAAATAAATTGTGAAGTTGACATGGCAATGACATGGCAAAGAGAATGTGAAGTTGGTTGTCTATATCTAGACAATTCACTTCAGAGCATCTCCAACCCTATTGTCTTGTTAAGTGTTGTGAGTCTTAGGTGGCTCCTATGTGGCATGAGCCACAAGACAATGTCTTGTTTATGTGGCAAAATTATATCTCAAAAGACAATGAGATAGAAAAATTCTCTCCAATGTAAAAGTATTAAGAAGACAATAAAAAAGTATTGTTTCCAACTTCCAAGACAACTTTTAAGACAACTACTCATCTTCTTTCTTTTTTCTAATATTTTTTATTCATAATTGATGACATGGAAGAGAAGACATTGTCAAGTGCATTGTCTAGAACAAGACAATCAACTTCACAATGTCTTCTTTAATTTTTGCCACATAAGCTTCACAATTACATTGGAGAAGAACTTTTGAATAAAATTTTGTCATTCCTATGTGGCAACAACTTTTTTCCAAAGTCACAATGTCACGACCCGATCCCAAATAATTGGGTCAAACCGGATCATGCCCAGTCTGCACCATTGTTGAGACGGCGGCAGTAAGCTGTATCCACTATTGCAGGTAATCACAACAACATCTATCTATTTGTTACAACTCAATATTCGAGAATTTAAAACTTTATTCAACATTTGAAATGTACAACTAGAATTAGAAAGACTGAAATAAAATACTGAAATCAAATTAACAAAATTCTAAAACAACAAAACTGGAAACAGATAATCTAGCTATGCGTTCGGCTCGTCGACCTCAGGTCCTGCGTCCTCCAATGGGGACTCTGGCAATACCACAGGGTACAAAACTGGGTCATAATAACTGTTGTATAATAGCTCAGCATCCTCAAAATCCCCTAAAAATGTTATCTCCAGTCAGGAGGGAGTAAAGTACAATTCATGATAATCAAACAATTAAAATAATAATAGAGTTATGCACTTTTAAACAATTTGAAATAAACAGTTCTCCAGCAGTTAAAATATTGTGACGTGAATAGACAATGAATATGACCGGCTTGGGTTGTACAGTGAATGATATGGCTTATCCCCGTGTGTATGAGGGGTAAGCTAATAAAGTTCTAAATTATTACTTTGGATGTGGTCATACTCATTACACTACTCCCCCAGTACCCAACAGTCAATCAGTCAGTGCTCTCAGAGAGGGTTCCGTGTTGCATCGTGGTTTAAACTTGCAATAAAACGATTATTAAATAATTGTAAACTAACACAAAATGTACTTGCCTTTGTTTACGACTGGAAACGGTCCGGGAAGATGCTAGGTTCGTCTCCGAGATCCTACAGTTGGAGAACTTGACTTAGAACCATTGTGAAACCAAGCTAGGTGTGCTAGTTGCAATCTCTAGTAGCAGGTCCTAGTCAGATTTTAAGTTTGTATATTTAATCTACTGCTAACGGTTTACGATGCGTACTACGTTGGTTCTCATTTAGTTGGATAGCCAGTTTATGGTTTTACTTAAAAAATTGTCGTTACCGGTTAATTTGGAAAAACTTGTATTTTGTAATATTATATATAAAACTACTGTTTTTCTTTCAAATGAGAAAAATATGGATTTTGTTAATTATCAATATTTTAATCAAGTTATTTTATCGTGAGAAATCCTTATTAATTTATACAAAATATTTATCAGTCATTTTGTTACGAAGCGCCTAATAATATAAATGATAAAACCATCCAAAAAATTAAAGGAAAATCAACCCAGAAAATAAATGAAAAACCTAGACTACGCAATACAGGGGCACAGCTGACATAATAGGAATATGGGCTTATGCCCTTACAAACTTTACATAAATTAAAATAAGAGAAAAATAGTTAGCTCTGACTAATATCCCGTATTTTTAAATATCGAAAACGAAATTAAAAATAAAATAAATAAAATCTTAGGAGTCTCAGACTTGGTCCAAACGTCACTATTTGTTGCTAATGCCTCCACGTCCGGGTAAAACCGGTTTCGTTTGCATTTTGCTAGGGCCCACGGACCGGTATGGTCGTCGCCCAAAAATCCAAATAAATAATTTTCGAAAACCGATTGAAATTCATTTCTAAAATTTTATAAAAATTTGGGCAACATTTTCTCTATTTTTGGGACAACCCAAAACTGGAAAAATGCGCCGAAACACCCATAATAGAAGTCCCAAACCAGGGAAAACCCAGAAAATAATTTCCAAACCATTTTACACCAAAATTAAATTCACAGAATAATTCTCGAAGCTTAATCGGAAACCCGAAATATAGTTCGGGAATTCCCGAAATGAAATCGGAAACCACAGCGCACAAAAATCCAGCAAACACATTTTAGAAAAATTTGAAATAACCACAGAATGACACAGAACCGTCTCCGAAAAATCCAAAGTTACTACGTCGCTCTAAAACCGAATTCTCGGAAGGGAATCGGGGACCAATTTCATCATTGACTACCGAAATTAGACGGGACAGAGGAGTTATACCTTGGGTTGCTCGGCTAGAGCTCTCAGATGGTAATAATAGAAATAAAGAAACCACAGGCAGCACACGGGAGCGCGGGAACGCACTGGACAGCCGATCGATACGGTCATAACGCCAGCAGAACAACGGAACAGCGCTGGGATCGAAGCACGCCTACGAGAACAGAGGGCGCCACAGAAACAGCGGAAAGCGGGCAGAGGGGCCGGAATCGGGGATGGCGGGGTGCGCCGACGGGACAACAGCGCGGAGGACGCGCTGGAAGCTGGCCAGCAGGGAGGCTCGGCCGAGGAAGGTCGCCTGACTCGGGGCAGAGCCAGCAGGGGAGGGCTGATCGGCCGAAGGTGGCCGAGAGGACTCGCAAAGGGGCGCTCGGCCTAGGGTTCTGGTCGAGAGGGAGGCCGCGACGGGCGCTGGAGTTGGACGGAGCCGCGGGCGGCGCTCGGGGAGGTCGGGGCCGACGGACGCGCTGTGGGCGCGGGTCCGGCAGAGGAGGCCGGCGGGTTTGAGTGCCGGCGAAAGGGTGTGGGTTCGCCGGGAGGTGCGCACCGGAGTGGGGCGGCACCAGGGTCTTGGTCGGAGTGGCGCGGGTTCGTCAGGGAGTGGGGCTCGGGAGCTTGGATGAAAGGAGGAAGAGTGGAAGGAGTGATGGGGTTTGAGAGGAAGGGGAAGAGTGAGTAAGGGTGCTGGTGATGATTGTGGGGGAAGTGGTGGAGGTGTTGTGTGTTATAAAGGAGAAGTGAGGGAGTGGGTTTGTACGTGTGGTGAAGAGGGAAAAATGTGCTGGAGAATAGGGGAGAAGGCCTGGTCGTGGGGAGACCAGGCCGTTGGTTATATTTTTTTTATAAATAATTAATATATAGAAATTAGAATTTTAAAAGAAAGGAAAATAAGGACGGTTCGGGCTGAGTTGGGTTTCAGAAACCGGGTCTGGTTCGAGTTCGGGGTCGGACTCCGGACATGGGGTCGGGGCAGGGCCACAAACAAAACCCAAACGATAATTTCAAAAATAGTGTTTTCCTAAATCCGACTAAATAATAATATAATAATATGTATAATAATAATAATATAATAATACTATAAATCCAAAATTATACTACAAACCAATAATCAAAAATTTGGGTTTCACAATCTTCCCTCCTTAGAAAATTTTGTCCTCGAAATTAAAGGCAGGGTTAGGAGTAAACTCAAATCAAACAGGTACGGGTACTACGCCCATAACTCAGGTCCAACAATAAGAATTGCCAAGGCAGTCGTGGATGAGACATTTAGAAACAAGTTTTAACTATGTCACCATCCACGCAGAACAAGAATATATATATGCAAACCAAGGTACACGTGGTTGATCAGACCATTATGCACCGGTTCTGATTAGACAATATATTAGTGAGTGCACCCAATAAAATACTGTCATGATCAAGCTCGATAAAAAATAAGCTCGCAAAACTAGGCTAACTTAGCAGCATCAGTCAAAATATTAGAACGAAAGATAAGGTTTGCAAGAAATAGAAGTTTATGGGACGGCACAGGGTTTCCGGTTTTCTTCTCACCTCTGTCCAATATTGCCATTGGCTTCTCTGGCAATGTGAGGCTGGGTCCAATTTCCAGCTCCGAATGGTCCAAGATGTGGCTCGGGTCCGGGATGTAGCGTCTCAGCTGCGAATCGTGGAAGACGTTGTAGACGCCTTCGAGACTTGGGGGTAGAGCCACTCGATAAGCCACTTCTCCAATCCTGTTGAGTACTTTAAAAGGACCAATATACCTGGGGCTTAGCTTTCCTGCTCTGCCGAAACGGATGGTTCCTCTGGTAGGAGAGATCTTCACAAACACACTATCACCTTCTTCAAACTCCAAAGGCCGTCGGCTGCTATCGTCCCAATGCTTCTGTCTGTCCTGGGCAATCCTGAGCTTGTCTCTGATCATTCTTACCTTCTCTGTTGCATCGGTCACCATCTCAGGTCCAAGCAGTACTCGACGTCGTCCCAAGCAAGTAGAGTGCGGCAACGACGTCCATAGAATACCTCGAACGGTGTCATACCGATGCTAGCTTAGTAGCTGTTGTTGTAAGAGAACTCTACCAAGTACAAATGGTCTTCCCAAGACCCTCCAAATTCCAAGACGCAGGATCTCAGCATATCTTCTAGCGTCTGGATTGTTCTCTCTGATTGTCCGTCAGTTTGGGGATGGTAGGCGGTGCTGAACTTCAGTTGTGTTCCCAAACTGTCATACAAACTCTTCCAAAAGTGATAGCTAAATCTAGTATCTCTGTCAGACACAATACTTATCGGAACTCCATGAATCCAGTAGATATGCCGCATGTACAGTGCTGCCAACTTTTTGGTGGATAGACCAACCTTGAAGGGAATAAAGTGAGCTGACTTCGTCAGTCGGTCCACGATAACCCAAATGGCATCCTTCCTTCCTTGGGATCGAGGCAGTCCTGATACGAAGTCTATCGTTATGTGCTCCCATTTCCACTCCGGGATGTTAAGCAGCTGCAATAGTCCTTATGGTCTCTGTCTGCTAGCTTTCACTTATTGACAAATTAAACATCTAGCCACATACCTGGATACGTCCTTCTTCATTCCGTACCACCACACTATAGTTCGCATATTCTGATACATTTTGTTGGCTCCAGGATGTATGGAATACTGCGACTGATGCGCTTCTTGCATCAGCTCGTTCCTCAGTTCGCCAGTTGGTACGTAAAGCCTCGTACCATTCTTCAGTGCTCCGTTGCTGGCGATTGAGAATCCTTCAAGTGATCCTGCCAGCACTTGGTCTCTGAGTTTGCAAAGCGTCTCATCTTGGAATTGTGTCTCCTTGACTCTGTCCATTAGACTTGAACGCACTTGCAACTGCATCATTGTTGAATCAGCTCATGGTACAATGGCTTCTCTTTCGAGTTTCTTCATTTCTTCTTCAGGCAGTACAATTTCCAATCCAAGCTTTTCCATGTCCTCCAGTAAATGACGCTCCTTGGTCAAGAACATTGCCATCGGGTATCGACTAAGTGCATCTACTACAACATTAGCCTTACCCGGGTGGTACTGTAGGTTGATGTCGAAATCCTTCATCAGCTCCAGCCATCGTCTCTGTCGTATGTTCAGCTCTTTCTGAGTGAAAATATATTTAAGACTTTTGTGGTCTGTAAATATTTTCACTCTCTCTCCATAAAGGTAGTGCTTCCATAGCTTCAATACAAATATCACCGCTGTAAGCTCCAAATCATGTGTTGGATAGTTCTTCTCATGAGTCCGTAATTGTCTAGATGCATAAGCAATTACTTTTCCGTGTTGTTGAAGAACGCAGCCCAATCCCTTACCGGAAGCATCACTGTAAATTGAGAAACTGCCGGTACCTGCGGGTAGTGCAAGTATCGGCGCCGTTGTAAGCCTCTTCTTCAATTCCTCAAAAGATGACTGGCAAGCTTCAGACCAAATGAATTCTTCATTCTTTCTAGTGATCTTCGTCATTGGTTCAGCAATCTTGGAGAAATCCTTCACAAACTTCCGGTAGTAGCCAGCTAAACCCAAAAAGCTTCTGATTTCTGCAACCGAACTTGGTGCAGTCCACTTCTCAATAGCAGCTATCTTCTTTGGATCCACCAAAATTCTTTTTCCTGTGACAACATGACCCAGAAATTCTACTTTGTCTAAAAAGAATTCGTATTTAGATAGCTTATCATAGAGCTTCTCCTTCTTCAAGGTGCTCAGAACTTTCCTCAGGTGCTCTTCATGCTCTTCTTCAGTCTTCGAGTAGATCAGTATGTCATCGATGAAGACAACAATAAACTGATCCAGGTATTCATGGAAGACCTGGTTTATGAGGTTCATGAATACCGCAGGAGCATTCGTCAGTCCAAACCGCATGACCAAAAATTCAAATTGTCCATACATGGTATTGAATGCCGTTTTCGGGATATCCTCCTTCCTGACCTTGATTTGATGGTAGCCAGACCTGAGATCTATCTTCGAAGATACCTTGGCTCCACTTAGTTGATCAAACAGGTCGTCGATCCGGGGCAGAGGGTACTTGTTCTTGATGGTGATGTTGTTCAGCGTCCGGTAATCGATGCACATACGCACGGTTCTATCCTTCTTGGGCACGAACAAAACTGGTGCTCCCCAGGGTAAAGCCCCGTCTCTGATAAATCCTTGTTCCTTCAGTTCGTCAATCTGGTCCTTCATCTTCTTTGCCTCCTTGGGGTTGACTCTGTAGCATCCCCGAGAAATAGGGAAAGAGCCGGGTACTAGGTCGATGGTGAATTCTATACCTCGATCTGGCGGCAATCCTGGAAGACTATCTGGAAAGATGTCCATGAATTCTGCTAAAATAGGGTGAGGAGGCCCGGGTTCTTCGGTGATAGAGGAGTAGGTAACACTCTTCATGTCTTCCGGAGCTCGAGAGATTTCAAACTCCGGTTCTCCTGGTGGGTTGAAGATTACACATCCTCTATGACTATCTATCAGCGCATGCTGCTTACTCAACCAGTCTATCCCTAGGACTACATCATAGTTGGGTAAGGGCATCACAAGCAAGGGTGTTAAGAATTTGTGGCCTGAGATAGTAATAGGGCAGTTATAGTCTCAAAGATGGGTATGGGTCCAAGTATGACCGATGATGGACCTCTTCGCCAGCAGGGCCGGAACGAGTGATCTTTCCTTTGGCCATACTCTGGAAGGTTTAGGATGCAAACATAAACAAGGTATCCTACCAGTCTATAATCAAACAAAAATATTTATATATATAATTCGAACCTATGTTGTGACAAATCAATGTTCTAGTGTTCTAATTGTTTCTATGTATGTTTTCCTAAGTTGTTGTTTTTCGACCTGTATGGGCCACCACTAAAAATATGTCACGACCCGATCCCAAATAATTGGGTCAAACCGGATCATGCCCAGCCTGCACCGTTGTTGAGACGGCGGCAGTAAGCTGTATCCACTATTACAGGTAATCACAACAACATCTATCTATTTGTTACAACTCAATATTCGGGAATTTAAAACTTTATTCAACATTTGAAATGTACAACTGGAATTAGAAAGACTGAAATAAAATACTGAAATCAAATTAACAAAATTCTAAAACAACAAAACTGGAAACAGATAATCTAGCTATGCGTTCGGCTCGTCGGCCTCAGGTCCTGCGTCCTCCAATGGGGACTCTGGCAATACCACAGGGTACAAAACTGGTTCATAATAACTGTTGTATAACAGCTCAGCATCCTCAAAATCCCCTAAAAATATTATCTCCAGTCAGGAGGGAGTAAAGTACAATTCATGATAATCAAACTATTAAAATAATAATAGAGTTATGCACTTTTAAACAATTTGAAATAAACAGTTCTCCGGCTGTAATGCCTGTGGTTCGTATTACGTATTTCTGGAATACGTGTACATATTTATTCTTGTATTGCATGATTTCCTTGCTGAATTTCCTTCTTGGCTTGGTTTATTCCTGGTTCGGGTTGGTTGGTTCAGCTTGGCTTGGTTTTGATTGGGTTCATGATGAACCCAAGGTGAACCCCTACCTACCACCACCATTTATATTTATTAGCCCTCTTCATTCTCTCTCTTCATTATTCATCTTCTTCTTCCTCATTTACTCCCTTCACCTACCAAAGAGAGAAGAGAGAGGTCTAGACAAGTGCAACTTGCTTCCACAAGAGAGCTCATTTTATTGTTCCATTAGCTTCTCCTCATGTTTCTAAGACACATTAGAACTTGTCATTTCCCATTTTGAGACTTTAATTTTTGTAGATCTAGAAATTAGTTATTTTCGGATTTTGGTAGTTTTGATCTATCAAACTTCCTTATTTTCAAGTTTTGATGGTTCCATGTTGTAGAGAATTTTATTCTACCCAATTTTGACCTTTGAAAAGTTGGATTTAGACTTATTTTGACCAAGTTATGGACTTTTAAAGCTATTGGTTCAACCATGGAGTTCTTGCTATTTTGGAGAAGACAGTGAGCAGTGCACGAGCTTTTTAGCTTACACCACTGAGTTGCACGTGCTCTTTAGTGCAGCGCAGTCCTCATACGCTGCCTTTTGGAAGCGTATGTCATGCATACGCTGCCTTGACAAGGAGTCGTATGGACCCCATACGCTGCCTTGAAGAGGAGTCGTATGGAGCCCATACGCTGCCTTTTGGAAGCGTATGTCTTGCATACGCTGGCCTGAGCGTATCCTGGCCTGAGCGTATGCTGCCTGAGCGTATCCTGGCCTGAGCGTATCCTGGCCTGAGCGTATGCTGCCTGAGCGTATCCTGACCTGAGCGTATCCTGGCCTGAGCGTATGCTGCCTGAGCGTATCCTGGCCTGAGCGTATGCTGCCTGAGCGTATGCTGCCTGAGCGTATGTTGGCCTGAGCGTAGCCTGATTACCCTGGATCTTCTATAGCCTTGTATATTGATATTTTATTAGATATTTAACGTCCATTTTATATCCTTACGACTTTTTGTCCTGAACTTGATAATCACGAATTTACTTGATATGTTTGGAATTGATAATTGAGCATGACATGATAGTGACCCATAGTGGTGCACTCCTGACATAATAACCTGACATGACCTGATAGTGGCCCATCGTGGCGCACTCTTGACAAGTACACTTGGCATGATAACCTGACCTGATATATCTTGAATAGCTGTTGCGACGGCTACCTGACATGACATGACCTGTATAATTAATCATAACGCCGTGGGCGATTGTGCTTGTACAAATAAACCAGTCCTGTCTTACATCATGTCTAGGAGGGGACTCCTGAGTACCACGGTCAGGAGTACCTACTGAAATGGACTAAGGCTAAATAACTAGACTAATCCAGTAGTCATGAAGAGATTTCCCAACTACAGGCAATCCCGTTATCTGGGCGCCCCACTTGGGATCTGTAGCCTGCCGTCGAGTAGGGCACATTTCCAGCACACTGTCATGTGTTGCACCCTCTAAGTCACCTAAGGGTACATGTGTTTCCTAGACGATGTACCCACTTGAATTTAACTCTAATTACGTCCGGATAGCCTGGATGGTCTGCAGGACTTGTGGCTGTGGAGTAATCTCATTGTATCTTGCTAGTAACTAGGCCTGTGATAACCCTAGTTAGTTAAAGTATCAAGCTGTACTTATTGCTTGGCCGTGAAATGTTGGATGAAGTTTACCAGTTTATTCTTGTCTTGATCCTGTACAAGATTGTTACATGTCCTGATTTCTTATATTATCTTGCCGATAAATGGTGGGAGAAACCAAGTTCGGTTCAGACGAAGGGTTTCAACCCCGGTCCTTGTTTGGTTTACGGGTTGTAACCTGGTTGTCTGAATAGTCCCATGGTTATCTCATCGTATATCATCCTGTACAAGATTGTCTTTTATATATTCACCTGTTATGCTTTTTTTTAAATTACTGTCTTTTATTATGTAATTATATTCTTGTGCTAATTGCTGGTTTTAGTTCTTAAGTGAAGCCCCCTTTGTGGCACTTGCTCTTTCTGGGGTCTGACCCAGCTAGTTTTGTATGGCCAGATTCCGGAGCAGCTCCAGAGGATCTACCGGTTCTCCAGCCCGATGGTGAACACCAGACGTAACCAGGGCAACGAGTGGGTTTCTTTTGTCCTCCCACTTTATTGTAAAATTATTCTTTTGAGGCGTTTAACCGCCGAGCAAGTGTTAGCTCGTGTATATTTTTACTTACTGTCTGCCTACGGGCTGTAACATGATTGGCAACCTAGGGTTGATCATGTATGACTAAAACTCTTGCTAGTCCTCACATTTTGTAACGACTAGCTTCATGATCAGCTGAATATGTAATATTTGGGACGCCTTACTATTGTATATTTGGTGATTTATATCTTGTAATTCTATTTACTTGCTTGTGATTGAGACACTAGGCTTGTTCATGACCTTAAGAGACTGTTGGCTTGTAGATAAACCCTCATATATCTAGACAGCTGTGACCATATAGTAGAGTGGATCCCATTTCATTATACGCAGCTGGCTATGTCTGCCCCCGCTCTCCAGTATTCTGGTTCTGGGGCGTGACACCAGCAGTTAAAACATTGTGATGTGAATAGGCAATGAATATGACCGACTTGGGTTGTACAATGAATGATATGGCTTATCCCCGTGTGTATGAGGGGTAAGCTAATACAGTTCTAAATTATTACTTTGGATGTGGTCATACTCATTACACTACTCCCCCAGTACCCAACAGTCAATCAGTCAGTGCTCTCAGAGAGGGTTCCGTGTTGCATCGTGGTTTAAACTTGCAATAAAACGATTATTAAATAATTGTAAACTAACACAAAATGTACTTGCCTTTGTTTACGACTGGAAACGGTCCGGGAAGATGCTAGGTTCGTCTCCGAGATCCTACAGTTGGAGAACTTGACTTAGAACCATTGTGAAACCAAGCTAGGTGTGCTAGTTGCAATCTCTAGTAGCAGGTCCTAGTCAGATTTTAAGTTTGTATATTTAATCTACTGCTAACGGTTCACGACGCGTACTACGTTGGTTCTCATTTAGTTGGATAGCCAGTTTCTGGTTTTACTTGGAAAATTGTCGTTATCGGTTAATTTGGCAAAAACTTGTATTTTGTAATATTATATATAAAACTATTGTTTTTCTTTCAAATGAGAAAAACGTGAATTTTGTTAATTATCAATATTTTAATCAAGTTATTTTATCGTGAGAAATCCTTATTAATTTATACAAAATATTTATCAGTCATTTTGTTACGAAGCGCCTAATAATATAAATGATAAAACCATCCAGAAAATTAAAGGAAAATCAACCCAGAAAATAAATAAAAAAACCTAGACTACGCAATACAGGGGCACAGCTGATAGGATAGGAATATGGGCTTATGCCCTTACAAACTTTACATAAATTAAAATAAGAGAAAAATAGTTAGCTCTGACTAATATTCCGTATTTTTAAATATCGAAAACGAAATTAAAAATAAAATAAATAAAATCTTAGGAGTCTCAGACTTGGTCCAATCGTCACTATTTGTTGCTAATGCCTCCACGTCCGGGTAAAACCGGTTTCGTTTGCATTTCGCTAGGACCGACGGACCGGTACGGTTGTCGCCCAAAAATCCAAATAAATAATTTTCGAAAACCGATTGAAATTCATTTCTAAAATTTTATAAAAATTTGGACAGCATTTCCTCTATTTTTAGGACAACCCAAAACTGGAAAAATGTGCCAAAACACCCATAATAGAAGTCCCAAACCAGGGAACACCCAGAAAATAATTTTCAAACCATTTTACACCAAAATTAAATTCACAGAATAATTCTCGAAGCTTAATCGAAAACCCGAAATATAGTTCGGGAATTCCCGAAATGAAATCGGAAACCACATCGCCCAAAAATCCAGCAAACACATTTTGAAAAAATCCGAAATAACCACAGAATGACACAGAACCGTCTCCGGAAAATCCGAAGTTACTACGTCGCTCTAAAACCGAATTCCCGGGAGGGAATCGGGGACCAATTTCATCATTGACTACCGAAATGGGACGGGACAGAGGAGTTATACCTTGGGTTGCTCGGCTAGAGCTCTCAGATGGTAATAATAGAAAGAAAGAAACCACGGGCAGCACACGAGAGCGCGGGAACGCACTGGACAGCCGATCGGTACGGTCACAGCGCCAGCAGAACAACGGAACAGCGCTGGGGTCGAAGCACGCCTACGAGAACAGAGGGCGCCACAGAAACAGCGGAAAGCGGGCAGAGGGGCCGGAATCGGGGATGGCGGGGTGCGTCGACGGGACAACAGCGCGGAGGGCGCGCTGGGAGCTGGCCAGCAGGGAGGCTCGGCCGAGGAAGGTCGTCGGACTCGGGACAGAGCCAGCAGGGGAGGGCGGATCGGCCGAAGGTGGCCGAGAGGACTCGCGAAGGGGCGCTCGGCCTAGGGTTCTGGCCGAGAGGGAGGCCGCGACGGACGCTGGAGTTGGGCGGAGCCGCGGGCGGCGCTCGGGGAGGTCGGGGCCGGCGGACGCGCTGTGGGCGCGGGTCCGGAAGAGGAGGCCGGCGGGTTTGAGCGCCGGCGGAAGGGCGCGGGTTCGCCGGGAGGTGTGTGTCGGAGTAGGGCGGCGCCGGGGTCTTGGCCGGAGTGGCGCGTGTTCTTCGGGGAGCGGGGCTCGGGAGCTCGGGTGAAAGGAGGAAGAGTGGAAGGAGTGATGGGGTTTGAGAGGAAGGAGAAGAGTGAGTAAGGGTGCTGGTGATGATTGTGGGGGAAGTGGTGGAGGTGTTGTGTGTTATAAAGGAGAAGTGGGGGAGTGGGTTTGTACGTGTGGTGAAGAGGGAAAAATGTGCTGGAGAATAGGGGAGAAGGCCTGGTCGTGGGGAGACCAGGCCATAGGTTATATATATATTTTTTTATAAATGATTAATATATAGAAATTAGAATTTTAAAAGAAAGGAAAAAAGGACGGTTCGGGCTGAGTTGGGTTTCCAAAACTGGGTCTGGTTCGAGTTCGGGGTCGGACTCCGGACATGGGGTCGGGGAAGGGCCACAAACAAAACCCAAACGATAATTTCAAAAATAGTGTTTTTCTAAATCTGACTAAATAATAATATAATAATATATATAATAATACTGTAAAACCAAAATTATACTACAAACCAATAATCAAAAATCTGGGTTTCACACACAATAGGGTTGGGGATGCTCTCACAATGACTTTATCAATTATGAATAAAAATATATATAAAAAGAAGAAAAAGTGAAAAAGTTGTCTTGGAAGTTGAAAAAAAAATTATTGTTTTCTCAAACTTTTGTATTGGAGAACACATTTTTATCTAATTGTCTTGTGTGAATATTATTTTGCCACATAGAAAAGATATTATTTTGTGCCTCATGCCATATAGGATTCACAATACAAAATAGGGGTGCAACTCGGGCGGGCTAAACCCGAACCCGATCGGGTAAACCCGTTAATGGGTTGGGTTAGGATTGAAGATATACGGGTTCGGCTTGGGCTCGGGTTAAAATATTTGAACCCGATCAAAAATCGGGTTGGGCTTGGGTTCGTGTGTTGGGTAACCCGAAGAACCCGAAACCCGACATACATATAATTTACATATATATTGTTTCATACTACTTAAATAAAAAGTTTAAACTATAATTTTTTTCACCGAACTCTTTAATTCCTTGTCCTAAATCTCATTTCAGTTTTATTTTGTAATGATTGAGACTTGATTGCTATTTGATTATGCATTTAATATTACCCTTGTTTAAAATTATTTCAAATATCATATTAGTGTCCGATAAACCCGATGGACCCGACCCAACCCGAGCCCAACCCGATCCTCCAGGCTTGGTCTTGGGCTTCATATGTTGAACCCGAAGTCGGGTCGGACTTGGGCTTGGACTAGGCTTATGATTTATCGGGTTGGGCTCGGGTTGACCTCAAACCCGACCCAACCCGCCCGAGTTGCACCCCTAATACAAAACAAGAAGATAGGGTTGGAGATGCTCTAACGAGGGTCGTTAACATCCTATAAGTAGATTCAGTACATCAGTTGTGATGGGACGTTACATTCTAGGAAGCATCATAGCTCATGCGAGCTGGCTTTTATTAATTTGGACGTTATGTCCATGTGGGCGGCTATAGTTAATGGTCATGTCGTTCCTGGGTTAGTTGAAACTCATATATATGTACGTTTGGAACGTACGCTATTAACAGTTACCTGCTAAACAAGAGGTGGCCTGGAACCCGGCCCGGTCAATACTGGTCTGGATCGGCCCAGATCTGGCAAACGGACCGGTCTGGTTCGGTTCATTGTCCTAACGGGTCTGGACAGGACCGGTCCTGAGAATTAAAGGGCCATGTTCAAAAATATAAAATAAGGCCTTATTTTATGTAAATGTTATTTTTTTATAATTTTTTTGTCGATGTCATATATTAATGATGCAAAGTTTAATTTATTTTTTAAAGACAAATGACGCATGTATATAGTAAAAAAAATTAATAATGTAACTTTCATATATGGTAAGAATTGTACTGATCGAAGTCTAAATATTAGAAAAATTAATACTCAAATTTGTAAAATCTCCATCTATCTCTCTGACATCTCCAAAGTCACCAACATCTTCTAGCAATTATATACGTGCAAACATGAAATCATAAATAAAAATAGCTATAGTAGCAAAATCAAAATATAATAGATGGGAACAAAGAATGCAGATCTCAGTAGAAACAAAATATCGAACAAAACCAATATATAATTAAAATATACGAACCATTAAAATGAATGAATCAAGCATTAACTAGCTGAAGTAACGAAGAACAACAATAAAAGAACCATTACCTGAAAACTATCCTCCTTGATTTTTAGACACATAATCATTGATTAGGTTTTGAATATCAAGTTTATCAAGAAAACCATTCTCAATATATAACAAAGCTAATTCTTTTAAAAAATAATCATAAGAATAATAATCTTAATATATAAAAAATGTTACATAAAAAAGTTCATATAAAATCATTCATAAAAATATATAAAGAACGAATGAATGTAGTGAACACACAAGTCTAAGTAATGATACCAATAATTAATAATTAAAAAAGTATTAATATTTAATAATATTTTATTATCATACTAAAGCGTGGCTTTTTAAGTTTATTATTAGCCATTTACAAAAGGGAAGTGTCACGACCCGCACCTTAGAGTTAGGGCACGAGAACGTAACAACGCCCAGCCTACGCCGCAGTGTCGGCGGTAGAACGCTGTCCTAGGTCTCAATGCATCTAACATTATAAGACTAAACAGTTTATACTCCCCGAATGGGGGTGACATAGCAGATACAGTCTCAATCACATCTACGGTAGAGCATGATAAAGATAGATAAAACATGAAATCCAAAATAAATATAGGAGATAGAAGTCTTAGTGTCTAAGATACATAAACCCAGAAATACATCTCAAAACTCAAATACAGTAATCCACAAAGTAAATACACCTCCAGACAAAATGAAATAACTATCTAAACAACCTCTACTGTGTCTCCTCTAGGCTAGCAGGCAATCCCAGGCCATCTGTAAAATTTATCAACAGGTCCAGTCAGGACAGGAGCGAGCACATTACATCTCAACAGTTCATAGCAGGTTAGAAAATATAATCATGCAGTAAAGTAAGATACAGGTACTGAAAGAAATGTTGTATGTAAACAGAGAGAGAAAGAGCTGTAATAGAAATATCTACTATAAATAAAGAGCTACCAGTGACTAGTGATTTAGAGCACAAAGTCGACATGTGAACGGCTTGATTGTACATGGCTATACTAAAGAGGCGTACATGGCTATTCTACTTTGGAATTGTTCACATGGCTATTTATACTCCCCCGTACCCCCAATCAATACACAAGGATCCAACCAGGTTATGTTATATGATGCTATGTAACAGCCCCCGAAGGGTGGTAGAACCCGAAGGTGATAAGACCCCGAAGGTAATAGACCCCGAAGGTAATAGACCCCGAAGGTGATACATAGTAGTCCCATAAATGGGATAAAGATTCTAGGAAAACTCTACGATCATAAGAGTATATGTCGTAAGTGATCAAAGAACCAATGAAGCATATGATACGTCATGTAAGTGAAACGCACAGAACATGTAGTACCCGATGCTCCCTAAGGATAACATCTCAAGAAGGGATCCATATAGTACCAATCCATGTGACCAACGTGACAGTACAAATAAAGTAATCTACTGCAGGAAATAATTCTAAGCATGATATAAAATGATCAGAGAATGTACTCGCCTCGATAACCTGAACAGCTGATAAGTATAGAGGGTCCAACTGAAGCCACAGAGTCCTATTTAAAGCAACACAGGTTACAAGGTGTCTGGCTCCTAATTAGAACAGCACAAGTCACAACATATCCAGAAGGGTAATATAAAGTACTACAATGCATTCTACATGAATCTAGGTCAAACTAGGCCAAAGTCAACCCTTGGTCAACTCTGGTCAACTGCACTAGGTAAATTAGGTCAAACTAGGTCATGTCCTAACCCAGTAAGTCTTACTAGGCCTAACCAAGACTATCCTAGCAAGCACACATCAATACAAGGCTATACAAGCCAACATACACCCAACTCTATATAGCATGCAATTATTCAATACTCAAATAGGCAAGAATTCACATTGGATATACACTAGGTAATCTATTACTTTAAGCTATATATGTCTACACATATATACACATGCATATATTGGTATTCAACATTAGGTCTATAATCATGGCATTTCAAATGGTTATATAAACTTATATATTACAACACAATATGCTAACATATATATAATATACATACATAGCTAAGTTAACTATATTCATAAATGCTTATTTAAGAGGCTATGTGTGTGTATGTGAACATGGCAAAGGGGCAAGTGAGGGTTAAATGGACATACATAGTGTATGCATATCAAAGAGTGTCAAAGTGTAAGTGAACAATGTGTCAAGTGTGATAGTGTCAACATAGTGTAAGGGGATACATGAGGTAATATAGGATTTGTGTTAACATAGAACATTACATCTCATTAACTTGTATATTGCATACATTACATCTATTATTACATTACATTCATGCTTGCATTCATTCATCATTCATTATTCTCTTGCACCACTATATGAACCATACATTACATACTATGGAACCTACATATTCATTACAAGCCATACTTATGCATGCTTACATTAGATAGGATACTTACACCTCATACATCATTTATTTAACCATTTACTCATGCATGTATTCTCTATTTAATTATATAATGTATATATATTAACATGGGTTAAAATCAAATAGAATATTATATTACACACAAGGGTGCACAAAATGTATATGTCGAATAGTAACTCCTACTAATAATCAATATTATACTATCTCAGCATGAATTAAAATTTAGATTAAAGTATGTTATAGATCTATGTGTTAGCTTTTCGAAACTTTAAACGGATCGCGTTTTCGTTTCCGGAAACTCCCGGAATCGCGAAAACACCGAGAACGCGTTTGTCTTTTGTACAGCTGATACTCAAATAATTCTCTAGAAATTTACAGAAAGAATTTGGCCTATTAATATATGTTTTTGGAAAGCTAACTTCAATACGCTTCTTTTAAAAAAACGGGAGATTAAACCGAGCTTTGAGCTAGAAGTTATGACATTTCTAAGTTAGGGCTGAAATTAAAAACGTGGATAAAATCATGACGGATTTAGGTAGTTTGAGACAAAAGAACACAAGTATATAACATAATATATCAAGAACTCACTCTCTACACTAATATGTATATATGAGACACTATAGAACACATCTCCAATACAAAAATATGAGATTAAACATGTAATAATTCATTCATACATAACAACAACACATAGTGTATCCAAATTTGAGATTTTCCCACATGGACACAACCACAACACAAAGGACACTCCTATGACCTCCAAATGGACACGAAATGGACACAAATGGAGATACAACTATGGGGTCATTCCTATGGGTTCAAAATAGACCTATATGCATGAGGAAATGAAAAGGAGAAGGGATTTATACCTCCCGGTAGATCGAATCGAAGAAAAGCCTTCCCGTAGCGACACCGACACGTAGAGATTCCAAAAGGACACGAACGAGCTCCGAATCCTCCCAAACTTGGGTAGCTTCCTCCTTGGCTAGAATGGAGAAGAAAAGAAGAAAATTTGGTGGTGAAATGGAATGATTTGGTGGAGAAATTGCTAGGGATTGCTCTCTAGGAATTTGGGGAAGAACAAGAGAGAGAAAAATAGATGGATAATGACAAATGGGAGGCTCAACCCTATCCTTATTGTGGCTGGCCATAAAGGTGGTTTTGTCCTATTAGGAAAAGTCCAAAAGCCCCTTTTCTAGTCTATTTACTAATACATTGGTAAGGGGTTAAGTCGGGGGTAGTTTGGTCAATCCTAAAACACTAATCCATATTAATACTAACCAAAATAATTAGTCTAGTCACTAACTAAAATTAATATCATGTGGCCTAAAATTAATATTATGTGGGCTATGCCTAACTAGTGTGTGGGCCCGCTAGAGTCAAAACTACCCCGGGTCCCCGATACAAGTCGGAATGAGTTGAAATTCGAACCCGACTCAAATAACCCCAAAATATTACAATAAATAAATAAATAATTCCAAAATAATTTAAAAATAAAAAATGACAAAAATACCCCTGTTTCTGGAAACTGAGGGGGACAAATCTATCCACCTTAAAAAAATTTGTCCTCGAAATTAAAACAAAGCAATCACAGGAAACACATGCAGAAAACAATCTCATTCAAATACTTTTCAAAAAAAATCAGCAATAAAAAAAATCTCCTTGAGGCACATCAAACATTTATAAATAAAAACTGATACGTATCCGATACGGACAGAAAACCATCACACATATCAAAGGTCAAAATTAACAATCACCAACGCAATAAATATCAAAATAATTCAAGGAGGTCTAATGCAAAATATTCTTAGGCCAAAAATGACATTAAAATATCCTAATCACATGGTTAGGCTCTAGGTCAAACAGTCTCTAGGGTTTTACTAGCAAAACATCAAAATTATAAGTCAAGATTTTAAATAGTTTTAAAATGATTTAAAAAATTATCAAAATTATATCATGATTTAAATGTCAAATCAATAAATGATTAAAATTATAAAATTTCAAAATTACTCTCATTTTAGAAAATTGGGTGTTACAAGTCTACCCACCTTAGAAAAATTTCATCCTCGAAATTAAAATGTCCATACTCCCTCTAGGTCAAACCCCCACAAATCAAAGTCCCAGATTAAAACAAATCATGTGATCAAAAGGATGACATACAGGGTCATTGCAAACGGTGGTAGTGAAAGTCTCATCTAGGTATACTAGTCATGCTAAACCAAGACGGTCATAGGGTATCAAACACACAAGAAATCTAGAGTGCTAAACTGGAAAAGATACATAAATAACAAATCATCAAAACTGTAAGACAGTCTACCTTCCTATGTGAAAGCTGGTACTCAAAAAAAAATATAAAAATAAGAAAGGTAACTTCCAATAATCTAAAAGGGTACAGAAAAATCAATTTCAAAGTTAAAGAATTGAAAGTCACTTGCATTGAAATCCAATCACAATATATATATAGAGAGCGTTAGAGAGGGAAAAGCTGGCATTATGTAATGTTATATGGTTTGTGTGTGTATGGGTGTATGTAAACAGGTTAATATGGTAAGATAGTAGGCATATGTGTAGACGAAATATACATAAAATTGTATATGAGAAATTGGGTTTCAAAACAACGGCTATCAAGTTACACTAATCATGGCATATTGGTTAAACAATCTACAATACGCAACTTATTTACTCATAACATGCATGGCTAACCTTATACATATATATATAAAGAGGGTGTGTGTGTGTCCTTGTACAGGGTTATAGCCTAGTATTGAAAGGTTAAACCCAGTTTTAGTTCAGCATTTACATGCAAAGTCTGAAAATAAGCTAACATTTAAAACAGTAAAATATTAACATAATGCAGTCTCAGATTTTAGGGTTTTGAAACATCGCAACCCATCTCAATGGTCCTAATACATCCTAACATGATAGAAATGAAACCCTAACATACTATCCATACATTTATCTATGCACACAGTTCAATATTACATGTTAAATCTGAAATTTAACTAAACATGGAAATCAATGTAAAAATGTTAACATGTAACTAGTTTTCAGGGTTTTGGAGAAATTTGAACATTAAAAACCAACTCAATGTTTATCACAACTAACATGTAAGAATATGAAACATAAATTTATATCCCTACTTCCCACAAGGTATATAGCTCAAATATTACATTTAAGAAATAAAACAGCAATTTGAACTAACATTTGGAATCCCGCATCAAGGGTTAACATGCACACAGTCTCAAATTTTACAAATTTAAACACAAAACTCAACCAAAATTTTGAATTGAAACCCCACATATAACATACATGTGCAGTGATTTAAACATAACTAATAATATAAAATTTATATTTAAATTACGAATTAAAACATGAAAAAGCAGAGAACCAGAAATATTGGGGTTTTGACAATTTAAACATCAACAACACATTAATATGTATTTAGATAGGTGGAAAAATCAAGTGTAGCATACATACGTGTTAGGCAAAGTGTATGCTATATATTTTCATATACATATTCTTATGTCCTAATATAAAAAAAATTATTTCTGCGTTAAAACTAACATTTAGATTCCTACCAAGATTGCAAGCAGGTGATTGACGTAATCAAGGCAGTTTTATTATTATTATTTAATACAAGAATAATAGCAAGGAAGAAATAACGATAAAATCTGTTTTGCTTATCTATTTAAAGAAGAACCATTTTGAAATCTAGAGCTAAATTATCAAATCCGAGATAAAGTCTAGCAAAATTACCGATTCATTGCATTAAGAAGAAACTCATAGCAAGAAGTTACGCAAAGGTTTATAAAAATAGGCAAACCTACTCTTAAGTTAAATAATGAGAAGCAAACAAAACA
>JANAVB010033420.1:10582866-10801576 GCA_029216955.1 Iris pallida
CCACCACCACACATCCATTAACCACCATATTGCTGCCATCACCATGAAGAACCACCACCCAAGGCAACCCCGCTGAAACCCCGGCCAACCCACCGCACAACTATTACCTCCGCCATCTCCCCCCAAAAAGTCGGCCATCGCCGCCAAAACCAGCACACAAAGAAAGAGAGAAGAAGATGAAGACACCTCACCTGAGCCGGCACCCACCGCGCCGTACAGCCCGGGACTCCTCCTCCGCCGCATCACACCTGCCCCTCCGCCTCCTTTCGGCGATGCCAGTGCCAGAAATCTCGATCCTCCATGGCCGCGTGATACCTACCGGCTTCTCCTCTACGCAGGCCCATCGACCTATCGTCGAAGACCCTCACGCGCACGCCCCACCCTCCGCGTGGAGACCCGCCGACGTTGTCCTGATCGTTGCGCGCAGCACGACGCCGATCCCGACGACTTCGGTGGTCGTCCCCTCCGAAACCATCACCTGACCCGCAGCCGATAGCCGCCGCCGCCTCCCTCCCTCTGACCGACACCCCCCTCCGAGAGAACGCGCCGCCATCTTTCCAACCGACCACCTCGTTCCTCCTGCGCACGCCGCTCCTAGGCGTCCGCCTCCGCCCGACGTTGTCCCCTTGCCGCGCCGGCCAGAAAACCCCCATCGCGCCTCCTTCCAGCCTTCCAGCACCTCTTGAACCCGCCGCCCGAGCCTCATCTCTCCCTCCGCTCCTTGCCGAGCTGTTCCATCTCCCGCCGGTGATTCCCCTTCCTTCACTCTTTCCCATCTCTCTCTCTCTCTCTCTCTCTCTTACTGTAACTAATTGGGGAGGATTGTATAGTTAGATTAGGGATTTATTAGTATTATTATTATCATTATTAGTATTGTTAATATTATTATTATAATTATTATTGTTTTATTAACATTAGTATTATCATTATTATTTTGATAAAATATATCGATAATATTTACCAATATATATATTTTGTGGAAAATATATTTTATTGACCTTGGCTTATATTGTTTTCAAACTAGGTTCGGAACCCTAAAATATATGATATTATATTCTTATAGGGTTTTTGCCCAAAACTCATTTTTTTCCTAAAATCAATATTTCGATTAATAAAAGTTTTTTTACTAAATTATACAATGAAGTCTAGTCTTTTCAAATATTTACCTTTTACTAATATAGCTTTCGACCTAAAAATATATCTTGATAACCTTAGAGTTTTTAGCCTAAAACTGATTTTAGATTTTTGGAAATTATAAAAATTAGTTTGACCAACAAAACATACTTTCAAGTATCATAAATAATTTCTGAATAAATTTTTTCAAGATAAGTATATATATATATTAATATTTATATATATATATTATATATATATATATATATTTTATATATATATATATATATATATTATTATATATATATATATATATATATATATATATAAAATTATTTTCATTTCTCTCTTAAATTCTCTCTAGATTAGGAAATCTTGATCTGACTAATCGTACGTTCCTACTTTCACGCTCGTCGGACCCTTTCACATCGAGTATGGCTATTGGACAATCGAGACATGACAGAACATCGCACCACCAGGCGACACACCAGGCAAGATACCTTGCGACAATTTACTGTTTATAATTAGTCTGCATTTTATTTATTGCATATCACTGTGTATTTATTTTCAATTCTTTTAGCTGTACCATTATTACAGTTCCTGACTTACTGCCTGCTCAGTAATATTAGCTGTATCTTATTATTTATTCCTTGATTGCATATGGACCTAGAGTTAAGGGACTACCACTAGTTTAGTACATTACATAAACTTTGACACTGATGTGCCACAAGATGTGTGAGTTGTGAGTAGCATATAGCATCCGGACTTGCGTATTGGCTGATCACTGATGCGTATAGGACGTGCGTTAGGTCTAACTGTCAATAGTTGTATGTTAGAAGACTTGACGGTTAGTAGTGTTACATGGTCGTGGATGCGACATGATAGGTACATTGGGTGGGGAGAACATTTCCTTGTCGTATGGGCTTCGATTGCACTTCCCTTGTAACCCGAAAGCTCCGCTGGAGATACGGGTATGTTTAGCCTCTCAGGTTTGCCACTGTCGTTTTTGAACGTCATGTGCTTAGGTCACTGGTGCCCAAGTGGGGACTATACCATATCCCATTTACAGCCAGGGCTCATGCGACAAAAGGTTTGTTCTCAACTGCATGTTCAGTTTAGTACGGTTAGGTTGCCTTATTAATGTCTTGTCACTTACTTTATTTGTGGCATATTTTATATTCAGTATTTATATGGCATGTTTATTGTATCTTGTTACATCCCTCTGAGGACCTGGTTATCTCTCCAGGTGTGTCTTATGATTTCTGCAGGTGCTCTAGCTAAGGCCATGACTTGCGCTCTATTCTTCGAGATGTTGCTTTTGGATCGTCATCTCCTTCGCTCGACCAAATTATTTTCTTTGTAAAATTCTTTCTTATTTAAATTAGTTGGTAGTTGATTTGTCTCCGCCCAACGATTGTATACATGACAAATTCAAATTTGCTTTTATATCATTATTTATCTTCGTGTATGAGATTTAGTGCCTTGGTTACTGCATTTTACAGCTTATGTATACATACGACGGTCCATATACTTCGTATGTATACAGCTGGCATGATTACGTTCTAGTCCTTCTATTTTTGGGACTGGGGCGTTACATGTTTTTGTGGTGGCCCATGCAGGTCAAGTTTGCCGTTTCGGTTACATGACTGTACCGAACGGGCCTGTAATATAGGATTAGAGTCTAGAATCTCATCCACCTACTTGACATCCTTTCTTGACTTCAAATTTTGAACTCTCGTTCGACCTCCTTAATTTTCATCTTGCTTGACTCCTGTAACACCCAGTTTTCTGAAATTGGGGTATTTTTGAAAATTTATTATTTTTATTATTTATAAATGGTGTTTTAGTCATGATATGATTTTTGGTGATTTTTAGTTATATTAAAACTATTTCATAAGTCATGACTTATGACTTTGTGATTTTGACTAGTGTAACCTAGTGTAACCCTAGAGTTTACTTAACCTAGAACTTACCATGACCATGTGGACCTAACCATAGGCTTAGAATATCAAATTAGTGATTTTTAGCTTCAAGGGTATTTTGGTAATTTTCTAGGTTTTAATTGGAATTAATTGATCTTATGAGTTTTTACTATTCATTGATTTTGGTTAGTGTCATGAGAGCCTTTAACCTAATCTACCCTAATCCATAGGTTAGTCCCTAACCTAGAAATGATAAAGGAATGGTTGGTTACATAAGTCAAAGTATGGCTTAATATCTAGATATTTATTCCATTGATATATTCCTTGATTTACTCCAAATATCACAACCCTTTACCCCAAATTCTTTACCTTAGCTTGTAAGTAACTTGGAGGACACCCCCCTACATGTTGGCCGGCCAAGGACCCCCCCTAGCCATGCCAAGCCCCTATATATCACCACCCCCAATTTATTTCATGTCTCTTTACAAATTCATGAACTTGAAAAACCACAAATGCTCAAACCTACATAACTTCACCATTAGTGATCCTATTGACCTCAAATCTTTTGCATTGGAACCCTAACATACCAAGGGAGCTAGGGGAGACTAGAAGTTGGAGTTTTTGAGGTTTTGGACATCACAAAGTTGAAGTGAAGCCCCCTCCCTCTACGTTGAATTTCTTGATTTCTAGCACATAGAGGTATTTTCATTTTTATCTATGTAATGTAGTGATTTTTCTTCATAAATGCATGCATGTAGGTCTACCCTAACTGTAGGACAAGTTTGGTGAAAACTAGGATCGATTTGGTGTCCGTATTGGACACGTATCCTATTTCAATTTCATGTTAATACACTGATTTTGCTCACTGTTTCAGTACATGTAAACTCACTGATTTTCAAATGTTTTTGATCAAAACCCTAGCCTACCTAACCCTAAACCTAACCCTAAAACACTGAGCACAAATTGGGTTGTGTCGTGTCCAAAATCTGGACACGAAGCTCTCAGTTTCACACACTGGACACAGTGCACAGTACACTGTTTTTGTGTCCTGCTACCACTGTGTCATAACTCACTGGATACGACACTTGGACACGTGAAATTTGACACACACCTTGGGGCACTGACTGACAGGTCACCCCCAAAATTTGGGATGACCTCGAGTCGTGTCGGACACGGAATCGACCCTCAAAGGGTCATTCAGTACACTGTGTGCACACACGAACCCCCAACTTCGAGCGTGTCGTGTCTACTGTACACGACACGTGGACACCTCGTGGACACATGAACACGAAGCCTATACTTAGGAGAACACTTTGGACACAGTCTCATGGTGTGTCGTATCCCGTGTCGCGAACACGAGACACGGGAAAACCCTCCAACACAGTCTGAAACACGTTATTAGGGTTCGGATACGTGTCTCGTGTCCACCCTACACGACACGTGGACACGTATCAGGGCCATGGACACGTACCCTAGACCTAGGCGCACCTTCGGGCACGAGCACGAGGCCTGTGTCGTGTCGTGTCGTGTCCTAGAACGATTTAGGTTTTTCACTGATACGTGTGTGTCAGTATAAATTCCAGTTTACCCGTGTGACTTTAGACTCTCGTGGACACGCCGTGTCGTGTCGTGACACCGTGTCAGGACACTAGGACCCTAGTCTAACCTAGGGGCTTCAATTACCAACCAATATTAGGTTGTCTTAGTTTGGTTTAGGTGTAGTTTGAGCTAACCTAAGATCGATGGTTACTGTCCCAATTTCCAGTTTCCAGTTTATTCCCAGTTTTGAAAAAATCGAATTTTGAATGCTTTTAAATTATGATTTTCACATATAATGCTATGTTATTATTAGGTTAACATGTTGTATATATATTGGTGTGTGTGTGGGTCAATTTTGGGCTCAATTGGTTTAGTATTCATGTGTTTTCACACATGTGTTGAGAGGGGGGGTTATTTGTGAACTGTTTAGTGTTTGTGTGTGTGTGTGTGGTTTCAGTGAACTGAAACAGGGTTCAGTTGACCCTTAACCCTCACCCATAACCCTAATAGCCCTAACCCTAGTTCTAACCCCACTTCCTAACCCTAATTTCTATAATCCTCATTTCCCTTCCCTCTCTCTCTATGTATATGTATATATATATGTGTGTTATATATATATATTTGGTTATATATATATATATATATATATATATATATATATATATATATATATATATATATATATATATATATATATATATATATATATATATATATATATATATATATATATATATATATATATATATATATATATGAGTTATATATCTATGAGGATATATAGGGGGAATATAAGTATGTATATATGGGTTACACAGATGGGTATCATATATATATTGGTCATGTATATAGGTGACTATATATAGGTGGTATATGTATAGTAGACTTATGTGTCTATATTATATATAGATATATATACCTACATGTGTTAATGCCTCAGTTATCATAGCCTATGGCCTATAGCCCATGACCCATAAGTCTGGACTTGACCTTAGGTCAAACTTGACCTAATCAACCCAGTTTGACTTAAACTAACCTAGAATAATTAGTTTGACTAAACCCTAGCCTAATGACTAGTTGGTTTAGGTTTAACCTATATGAGAAATTGTAACCTAAGCTATGAAGATAGTCCTAAGTAGATTAAGATATGTATGGGGTTAAGTGAAATACTTAGGAGTTGTGTCATGATTTGTGTTAGCCTTAGAAATTGACTAGAAGTTGACCATTAGTCTGCGATTAACCAAAACCTTAGTTGGTCTAAGTTTGACCTAGACTTGACCCAGATTGATCATGTTGACTAGTATTTGACTAGTTTGATTAGAGTGTTGACCAGGAGTTGACTTTAACCTAGATTTGACTAACCTTGACTTGTTTGACCTTGTTTGACTCTATTTGACTTAGTTTGATTTCCTGTGACCTAATATGATTTGATTTGACTTAGATTGACTGTAGAGTGACCAAGTTTGACTTTGACCTAGATTGGCTTAGAATTCATATAGATTGCATTGTAGATTTCATTTACCTTCATTTTAAACATGTCATAACTGTATTACTCTATTTTAGGACATTGTGACCCTGGTACAGACATCTGATATTACACTACTCTTTCCAGAGTGTCAGGCGAGTACATTCTCTGATAGTTCTTTCATTTACTTGTCAATTACTGTACTTCAGTTCTAGATAGTTTTATGTGATTCTTACAACACGTATGGATATTTCTGAATTCATGTATGCGACACACATACTATTTGTCTGGCCTCTATATCTGGAACCACTACTGGCATCACCTTCTGGAACCACTACTGGAATCACTACTGGCATCACCCTACTGGAATCATTTCTGGAATCATTGGCTGGACTCATACTGGTTGTAGTGTTGGATTATGGATTCATTTGTGGGCGGGGAAATACTTGAGTAGACATGTGAACATACCTAAAATCTGGAACCACCTCCCTTGGAACTATTCTGGAATGCTAGCCATCCCACACTTGGCCGAGTGTGCGATGTGCCTGATTACCCTAGCCGTTTACATGTTGATCTCAGTATTTTAAAACACACTGTTAGAGTATAGTCGGGACTTACCCTGGAATCATGGATCACTTCTGGACTCATTTTACTGGACTCATCTTGTACTGGAATCATCTAGTATTGGATTATATGGACTAGACTCACACTGGGATTACCTTTTATACTGTCTGGACTTATACCATGTTATTCTAGTTCAGCTAGTTTACTACAGTCTTCTTTGCCATGATTTCTTCTCTTGTTAGTTACTTTACTTTCCTTGTACCCTCACTGTTTCTCTACATCTTTACCTGTATAAAACTGCCATGCTCATCTGTATAACTGTCTAAAAACTGCTTTATAGTCTTTGTCATTTACTTGAGATTTCTAGATGAGATGTGCTCGTTCCTGTCCTGATTGGACCTATTGAAAATATTACAGATGATACCCCTGACGACACATGCCCTTCTTACCATGGACCTGGCGAGGGATTAGCTACCTTTGGCTCCGACTCTCAGGAGTGATTCAGGAGATGAGCTAGTAGACTTACTTAGCTTTCATGTTTTGAGCTTGTTGTATTAAACTTGAGATATTGAGTTGTATTAGAGTTTTGTTTGAGATCATGTTGTTATTATTTTAGTAGTTTAAATTTCTGTTGTTGTTAGTTGGTATCTAGATTTCTGTGTTATCTTATCGTGCTTAGATTGTGATTGAGTATATCATATCTTTTACTTGTCTTCCTCTCGGAGTTGAGATCTTCGCAAGTACATTATATATACTGCATGAGATTAGTTAGCAACCTAGGACAGCGTTCTACCGCCGACACTGCGGCGTAGGCTGGACGTACCCACTTCTCGTGCCCCTATACAGGGTGCGGGTCGTGACACGTTTTTAGTGGTGGCCCATGCAGGTCTCGAGTTTATGTAGTGGTATTCGAACTAGAGTATCACTACAGCCTGTGATAGGATTTGATAATAGGCTTAGAGAGAGGATACTCAATCACAACTAGGAAATTTCCAGGAATTTGAATCTACTGACTTTTGTTCAAATCTGTATAATCTATTTTCGCATTATCCTTGATACTGTCATCCTTGTACCGTTATTGACTTCCTTATTGATCTGTCTTCATGATGGTGGAGACTAGGTCACATCGCTCTGTGCCGGCAGATTCTGAGAGGTCTGCCGATTCTCGTCCAGTACAGCCTACAGCTGGGACTGTACCACTCCTTACGTCTGCTCACGTAGGAGTATCTACTTTTGGTAGTCCTCCTCCACCTATTCCGAGGACTATCCCAGCTACCCCAGATATGCCTCCTCCGCAGTTTCGTCAGCCTCATTTTCAGCCAGAGTATCAGCAACAGCAGCAGTACCAGCAGGAGTACCAGCAGCAGATGCCATCTGGGTATGTGGATGCTGCACAGATGTTTTCATATTTTCAGCAGTTTCTTGAGTCGCATCAGACCCAGCAGCAGCGTCAGACGACAGCATTTACCAGAGGCATTGAGGATGTCCATCAGCTGGCTACAGCGACGATAGAGAGGCTGGCAGTCCAGCCGCAGGCAGGAGCAGGACAGCAGCAGAGGATTCCGGGCATCCAGGAGTTCAAGAAGATGCACCCCCGGGACTTCTTGGGTACTGAGGGGATACTTTATGCGGATGACTGGATAGAGCACATCGAGGAGATCTTTCGACTGGCGGAGATACCAGCCGGACTCCAGGTAGAGGCAGCAGCCAGCCAGATGCGGGATCTTGCCCGTACCTGGTATCAGACGGATCCGAGAGTAGATACCCCAGGGCAGGCATGGAGAGCTTTCAAGGAGCTCTTCAAAGGGAAGTTTTTCCCAGATCAGGCAGTCGGCGCTTTGGAGACACAGTTCGAGAACCTGGTCCAGGGGAACCAGACTGTAGAGGAGTACGCCGGTGAGTTTTGCCGGTTGAGCAGATTCGTAGAGGGCCTTAGCGAGATAGCGAATACGAGGAGGTTCAGAAAGGGCTTGGTCAAGGAAGTCAAGTCCTTGACCAAGAGTGACAGGAGTGCCACCTTTGAGGATATTCTGGCAGAAGCGATGGCAGCTGAGGATGATCTTGAACTGAAGCTCAAGAGGGGCCGTGATACACAGGGAGCAGGCAGCAGTGGAGGTCAGGCCAAGAGGCCTCACATTCAGCAGGCACCTGTTAGAGTTCAGCATCAGCCTCGAGGACAGGATCAGAGGATGCAGAGTTGTGGGTATTGCAAGAAGGTAGGGCATATTTGGGAGTCTTGTAGGAGGAGGCTGAAGGTTTGTCTATTTTGTGGGTCTGGTGCCCACAAGATGATAGATTGTCCAGTTGCACCTCCTTATGAGGGTGCTAGGCCACCTGTAGCTCAGCACCAGAGGGGTGGAGCTTTTGCGATGACGGTCGAGGAGACCAACGCTGCAGGTGACGGGTTAGCAGGTTTGTCTTTCCTGTCCTTCTTTTCCCATCTTGTTGTGTGATTCCATTAGTACCTGTCAGGATATGCTTGTGATATGCTAGATAGCATAGTTACCCCTTTTGAGACTGTAGAATCATGACCAGTAGGTCTATGATTGCATGTTATCTTTTGACCTTGATTGACTGGGGGTGTGACCTAGGAGGAGTACGACCATCTTAATTTCGAGGACGAAATTCTTCTAAGGTGGGTAGACTTGTAACACCCAGTTTTCTGAAATTGGGGTATTTTTGAAAATTTATTATTTTTATTATTTATAAATGGTGTTTTAGTCAGGATATGATTTTTGGTGATTTTTAGTTATATTAAAACTATTTCATAAGTCATGACTTATGACTTTGTGATTTTGACTAGTGTAACCTAGTGTAACCCTAGAGTTTACTTAACCTAGAACTTACCATGACCATGTGGACCTAACCATAGGCTTAGAATATCAAATTAGTGATTTTTAGCTTCAAGGGTATTTTGGTAATTTTCTAGGTTTTAATTGGAATTAATTGATCTTATGAGTTTTTACTATTCATTGATTTTGGTTAGTGTCATGAGAGCCTTTAACCTAATCTACCCTAATCCATAGGTTAGTCCCTAACCTAGAAATGATAAAGGAATGGTTGGTTGCATAAGTCAAAGTATGGCTTAATATCTAGATATTTATTCCATTGATATTTTCCTTGATTTACTCCAAATATCACAACCCTTTACCCCAAAGTCTTTACCTTAGCTTGTAAGTAACTTGGAGGACACCCCCCCTACATGTTGGCCGGCCAAGGACCCCCCCTAGCCATGCCAAGCCCCTATATATCACCACCCCAATTTATTTCATGTCTCTTTACAAATTCATGAACTTGAAAAACCACAAATGCTCAAACCTACATAACTTCACCATTAGTGATCCTATTGACCTCAAATCTTTTGCATTGGAACCCTAACATACCAAGGGAGCTAGGGGAGACTAGAAGTTGGAGTTTTTGAGGTTTTGGACATCACAAAGTTGAAGTGAAGCCCCCCCTCTACGTTGAATTTCTTGATTTCTAGCACATAGAGGTATTTTCATTTTATCTATGTAATGTAGTGATTTTTCTTCATAAATGCATGCATGTAGGTCTACCCTAACTGTAGGACAAGTTTGGTGAAAACTAGGATCGATTTGGTGTCCGTATTGGACACGTATCCTATTTCAATTTCATGTTAATACACTGATTTTGCTCACTGTTTCAGTACATGTAAACTCACTGATTTTCAAATGTTTTTGATCAAAACCCTAGCCTACCTAACCCTAAACCTAACCCTAAAACACTGAGCACAAATTGGGTTGTGTCGTGTCCAAAATTTGGACACGAAGCTCTCAGTTTCACACACTGGACACAGTGTACAGTACACTGTTTTTGTGTCCTGCTACCACTGTGTCATAACTCACTGGATACGACACTTGGACACGTGAAATTTGACACACACCTTGGGGCACTGACTGACAGGTCACCCCCAAAATTTGGGATGACCTCGAGTCGTGTCGGACACGAAATCGACCCTCAAAGGGTCATTCAGTACACTGTGTGCACACACGAACCCCCAACTTCGAGCGTGTCGTGTCCACTGTACACGACACGTGGACACCTCGTGGACACATGAACACGAAGCCTATACTTAGGCGAACACTTTGGACACAGTCTCATGGTGTGTCGTGTCCCGTGTCGCGAACACGAGACACGGGAAAACCCTCCAACACAGTCTGAAACACGTTATTAGGGTTTCGGATACGTGTCTCGTGTCCACCCTACATGACACGTGGACACGTATCAGGGCCATGGACACGTACCCTAGACCTAGGCGCACCTTCGGGCACGAGCACGAGGCCTGTGTCGTGTCGTGTCGTGTCCTAGAACGATTTAGGTTTTTCACTGATACGTGTGTGTCAGTATAAATTCCAGTTTACCCGTGTGACTTTAGACTCTCGTGGACACGCCGTGTCGTGTCGTGACACCGTGTCAGGACACTAGGACCCTAGTCTAACCTAGGGGCTTCAATTACCAACCAATATTAGGTTGTCTTAGTTTGGTTTAGGTGTAGTTTGAGCTAACCTAAGATCGATGGTTACTGTCCCAATTTCCAGTTTCCAGTTTATTTCCCAGTTTTGAAAAAATCGAATTTTGAATGCTTTTAAATTATGATTTTCACATATAATGCTATGTTATTATTAGGTTAACATGTTGTATATATATTGGTGTGTGTGTGGGTCAATTTTGGGCTCAATTGGTTTAGTATTCATGTGTTTTCACACATGTGTTGAGAGGGGGGGTTATTTGTGAACTGTTTAGTGTTTTGTGTGTGTGTGTGTGGTTTCAGTGAACTGAAACAGGGTTCAGTTGACCCTTAACCCTCACCCATAACCCTAATAGCCCTAACCCTAGTTCTAACCCCACTTCCTAACCCTAATTTCTATAATCCTCATTTCCCTTCCCTCTCTCTCTATGTATATGTATATATATATGTGTGTTATATATATATTTGGTTATATATATATATATATATATATATATATATATATATATATATATATATATATATATATATATATATATATATATATATGAGTTATATATCTATGAGGATATATAGGGGGAATATAAGTATGTATATATGGGTTACACAGATGGGTATCATATATATATTGGTCATGTATATAGGTGACTATATATAGGTGGTATATGTATAGTAGACTTATGTGTCTATATTATATATAGATATATATACCTACATGTGTTAATGCCTCAGTTATCATAGCCTATGGCCTATAGCCCATGACCCATAAGTCTGGACTTGACCTTAGGTCAAACTTGACCTAATCAACCCAGTTTGACTTAAACTAACCTAGAATAATTAGTTTGACTAAACCCTAGCCTAATGACTAGTTGGTTTAGGTTTAACCTATATGAGAAATTGTAACCTAAGCTATGAAGATAGTCCTAAGTAGATTAAGATATGTATGGGGTTAAGTGAAATACTTAGGAGTTGTGTCATGATTTGTGTTAGCCTTAGAAATTGACTAGAAGTTGACCATTAGTCTGCGATTAACCAAAACCTTAGTTGGTCTAAGTTTGACCTAGACTTGACCCAGATTGATCATGTTGACTAGTATTTGACTAGTTTGATTAGAGTGTTGACCAGGAGTTGACTTTAACCTAGATTTGACTAACCTTGACTTGTTTGACCTTGTTTGACTCTATTTGACTTAGTTTGATTTTCTGTGACCTAATATGATTTGATTTGACTTAGATTGACTGTAGAGTTGACCAAGTTTGACTTTGACCTAGATTGGCTTAGAATTCATATAGATTGCATTGTAGATTTTATTTACCTTCATTTTAAACATGTCATAACTGTATTACTCTATTTTAGGACATTGTGACCCTGGTACAGACATCTGATATTACACTACTCTTTCCAGAGTGTCAGGCGAGTACATTCTCTGATAGTTCTTTCATTTACTTGTCAATTACTGTACTTCAGTTCTAGATAGTTTTATGTGATTCTTACAACACGTATGGATATTTCTGAATTCATGTATGCGACACACATACTATTTGCTGGCCTCTATATCTGGAACCACTACTGGCATCACCTTCTGGAACCACTACTGGAATTACTACTGGCATCACCCTACTGGAATCATTTCTGGAATCATTGGCTGGACTCATACTGGTTGTAGTGTTGGATTATGGATTCATTTGTGGGCGGGAAAATACTTGAGTAGACATGTGAACATACCTAAAATCTGGAACCACCTCCCTTGGAACTATTCTGGAATGCTAGCCATCCCACACTTGGCCGAGTGTGCGATGTGCCTGATTACCCCTAGCCGTTTACATGTTGATCTCAGTATTTTAAAACACACTGTTAGAGTATAGTCTGGACTTACCCTGGAATCATGGATCACTTCTGGACTCATTTTACTGGACTCATCTTGTACTGGAATCATCTAGTATTGGATTATATGGACTAGACTCACACTGGGATTACCTTTTATACTGTCTGGACTTATACCATGTTATTCTAGTTCAGCTAGTTTACTACAGTCTTCTTTGCCATGATTTCTTCTCTTGTTAGTTACTTTACTTTCCTTGTACCCTCACTGTTTCTCTACATCTTTACCTGTATAAAACTGCCATGCTCATCTGTATAACTGTCTAAAAACTGCTTTATAGTCTTTGTCATTTACTTGGGATTTCTAGATGAGATGTGCTCGTTCCTGTCCTGATTGAACCTGTTGAAAATATTACAGATGATACCCCTGACGACACATGCCCTTCTTACCATGGACCTGGCGAGGGATTAGCTACCTTTGGCTCCGACTCTCAGGAGTGATTCAGGAGATTAGCTAGTAGACTTACTTAGCTTTCATGTTTTGAGCTTGTTGTATTAAACTTGAGATATTGAGTTGTATTAGAGTTTTGTTTGAGATCATGTTGTTATTATTTTAGTAGTTTAAATTTCTGTTGTTGTTAGTTGGTATCTAGATTTCTGTGTTATCTTATCGTGCTTAGATTGTGATTGAGTATATCATATCTTTTACTTGTCTTCCTCTCGGAGTTGAGATCTTGGCAAGTACATTATATACACTGCATGAGATTAGTTAGCAACCTAGGACAGCGTTCTACCGCCGACACTGCGGCGTAGGCTGGACGTACCCACTTCTCGTGCCCCTATACAGGGTGCGGGTCGTGACAACTCCTTCTACCGTAAATTCTTAGTTTCTTACTTAGTAAGATGACTACACTAGTATATGTCCATAGGTTAAACACATGGCTAGAAGGTTGCATTGACAATTAGTATGCATTAAGATTTTATTTGAGTTATAATGGCATTATTTCCTAGAAATATGATCTTAAGGATTAGTTAATTCCAAGTTGGGTAGTAGCATATTACCGCTTTCAAAAGATAGCTGAAATTTTATTTTGATATTACAAGGTGGTATACACAAGAGGATAGCTAGATCGAAAAAATAAATTGATTTGATTTTGCATTTTGATTTTTGAAGGTCTTTGAACATTTATGATTTATTGAGTTATAGCTATACATCTTTAGGAGGGATATAAATTTGATTTGAAAAGGATCATAAAATTTTAAATTATGATTTATGATTGACCAAAATTTGAGGATGATTGATAAATTTTGGTAAAATGTTTTTGAATTAAATTACGTCATATGATCTATGATTTATAAAGTTATTTAGATTTCAAGTTTAAAGCCTTGATTATGGATATTTAAATTTTGGTAAAAAAATTTGAAGAGTAGTTGTGACTTATTGGAAGCTAGGTATACACATTTGAAGGATATATAATTAAACTCGGGTGTTATTTAAATGTTCCATTTTGTAGTCTGAAATTCGGCTGATAAACTTATTAAATGTTGAGTTTAAGATTTAGAAAAATAATAATAATTATTATTATTATTCGATTTACGATATACAAGGGTTGTTTCGAGATTAACTAGAGATTTAAAATTTTGATTAAAGTTGACAGCCTAAGATAATTGGAAATTTTGGTGGAGTATCTTGGAAATTTTATTGAGAAACTTTCGAGGAACTTGAAATTTTAGATTAGATCATATATTGGTAGAAGTCCAAGAAGCAAGTAAGGTCATCCTAGTGAGATAGAAGTATTCCACATTATATTGCCATACCACCTATGATTATGATATTGCACATACACAAGTATAGTTAGTCATCGACCAAACTGTATAACTATATCCTTATCTTGCCTTACTCGACCTTTCCTCAAATCTAGATCTTTTATCGTGACCATCTAAAATTTACAAATGATTAGAATCATTCCCTTGACCATACCCATATCTATGAGACTATCTTTTCTCTAGAAACTGTGTCCCTAACTTATTCTACCTTGATCTCCGAGGTTTACTAAATTATCTTTATTTCATGCTTTAACCTTTTATTTTTGTGCATTAATTAGTACCTTATGAAAAACCCACTTTCTATTTTGATCATTTGGCATTCCCTATCGTGACTTTGATATTTTGAGCACCACACTAGACTTTTCCTTCCAACAAATTTCACATGCAAGACCTAGACGAGCCCACCTTCATGTATGTATATCATGTCCCACTAAAACGTGTCCCTTTGTACTCTATTTTTATGATGCGACTTTCGAGTCAAAAAGACTAAACTATAACCTTTACCATGGTACCGATATACTTTTGATTGCAGATATGGACTCAACCTCGACTCAAATCTTTCGACCCAAATTATGATTTTGATCTACTTAATCCCTTAAATGCTTAACTTTGTGTTTATCTTGATTACTTGATCCTTATCCTTTTATTATCTTGATTTACTTATACCCTATCATCCTTTACTTTTTTATGCAATAACTTGCGACCCCTATTTATTATCCAACCCTTACCACAATCATTAAACCTAATCGCATTCCACTTCCAAATTGTTTTGCTTCACTATGATTCGTGCAAACCTTGTTTCCTTGGATACCCTTGTACGGAGATGAAGATTTGATCATAATGCCCTTTGTTTAGACATGAGTTAGATGGAAAAATCCTATAAAGAAGATTGGTGGTTTAGTTAAATGAAACGATTCGGTGGTTATGAGTCATAAGTTAATTGTGCTATTCGATTAAGAGGTGTGATATTATGTTTGGGAAGATCAAAGGATAGTATATTAATCCAAAGTTGAAATAAAGTTTATGTTTGGTGCATAAGGGATAAATTTTCTTTATGTTGATAAATAAATATAAATTTCCTAGAAGAGTTTGACTTTTACTTCAACTAACTTGATTAAAGATTTTGAAATTCGAATTTCGAGAAAATTAAAGCTTGAGCAAATGCGCATATTTATGTTGGAAAAGAAGGATAGAAATTCATTGAATGTCTATTTTGAGGAGAGTATGAATGGCGAAATCTATTTGGAGAAAATAGTTATGTATATATAGATATGATTGAGAGAAGTAAATTTAAATTTATTTTTGGACTTATCTAATTTCGATCGTTCGGATAGCGGATTCGATATATAAATATAGTTGGAATTCAAAATTTTGTGAGTAAACTTTGGAGGTAAACTGAAGAGAATAAAAGAAAATAGATTTTTTTTTTAAAAAAAAGGGGTGGATTATAAAATTTTGTGAAAAATAATAGACGAAAGGTTGAATGCGAAAAGACATTGATGATTATATCGAAGGTTATGACAATATCAAAAACACAAGTTGAATTTTGAAGATTGAATATAGAAAGGCCTTGGTAATTATGCCGAGAGTTATGACGATATCAAAAACAAGCTAGATGTTGAATATATCATAAGATCGAGGTGGAATAGATTCTTGCCTAATTGAGTTACACATTTTGTTGATCGAATTTGTTCGTTGTCACGAGATATCTTCCAAACTATACCCATTAATTCATTTTTTTCTAGCTATTCGATTTCAAAAAAAAATTGATTTCATTGTATGCCTTTTAACTTGATCAAATTTCTATTGCCTCAATCCTACTTACCCTATTTATTCCTAAATTTCGAGGACAAAATTCTTTTAAGTTGGGTAGGATGTAAACCCCCTAAATTTCTACTACAATTTTTTTTAAATATTTTTTTATTTATTTTGTACTTTGTATCTGCACGTCGCATACGAGAATTTGCGTAGCGTGCGAGATTTGCGTTTTGTATTTGCTCGACGAGTGCGAATATATGTCGAGGTACATATTTTAGAAAAATATTTTTTATTATAAATTTATTTTATATAGGAAAGTACATGTTCAAATAAATGTGATCAATATTTTATTTTGTATAAAAGAGTTATTTTGTTCGTCGTTTAAAAATAAGTAATGATTTGGAAATTGTGGTTCATATGAAATGTATTCCAAATATTTCGCAAAATTAGAAATTTGTTTATTAATATATTTTGTTATTTATAAAAGCTATTTTATGAGTTAATATTTAAGTAATTATCTTAATTTTTGAAATTAATTAATGCTATATTTTAATATTTATGAAAAAGATATTTAAAATTTTGTTTTATTTAATATTTGAATTATTTTGGTAATTTAAATTTGGAGCAGATTTTATTTTAAATAGTCATTAAATTAAAGGAAGTTATCTAGATTGATTTTATTTTGATTGCTTAAATTCTAAATCGATTTAAATAAAAGATGGAATTATCCATCGGGGTTTAAACCATTGCAAGTCCTAATCCAACTAGGAATTTCCACCTCCTATATAAGGAGAGGTACTCATCCATAAATTTTCCATCCACAACTAAATCGTGCATCGTGTCGGTGTCCTCCTATCTTATCCACTATATTCTTATTGTACAAATACATTGTTCCTCCGTGCCCGACAACCCCGGACACAATCCATCTCCATCCTCGTCGTCTCCTATCCACCGCTGCCACCGTCAGCATCCCCGCCGACCACCACCGTAGGACATCTCTCCGGCATAAATCCCACTGCCATCACCTCTTCCCCTGTCAATCACCCCGACCCCGTCTTCCCATCTCCGATCAAGCCCCCTCCTCGTCGACACACCATATCATCACCACCACCACAGCCATTACCACCACCATATTGCTGCCATCACCATGAGAACCACCACCCAAAGCAACTCCGCCGAAACCTCGGCCAACCCACCGCACAACCATCACCTCCGCCGTCTCCCCAAAAAGTCGGCCATCGCCGCCAAAACCAGCACACAGAAGAAGAAGAAGAAGAAGAAGTGAAGACACCTCACCTGAGCCGGCACGCCACCGCATCGTACAGCCCGGGACTCCTCCGCCGCATCACCTGCCCCTTCGCCTCCTTCCAGCGATGCCAGTGCCAGCAATCTCGATCCTCCATGGCCGCGCGATACCGGCTTCTCCTCTCCGCCAGGCCCGTCGACCTATCGTCGAAGACCCTCACGGCCGCCGCCCTCCGCGTGGAGACCCGCCGACGTTGTCCTGATCGCTGCGCGCAGCCACGGCGCCGATCCCGACGACTTTAGTGGCCGTCCCCTCCGAAACCATCACCTGACCCGCAGCCGATAGCCGCCGCCGCCTCCCTCGGCTGGTGACCGGCACCCCCCTCCGAGAGAATGCGCCGCCATCTTTCCAACCGACCACCTCGTTCCTCCTGCGAACGCCGCTCCTAGGCGTCCGCCTCCGCCCGACGTTGTCTCCTTGCCGCGCCGGCCAGAAAACCCCCATCGCGCCTCCTTCCAGCCTCCCAGCACCTCTAGAACCCGCCGCCCGAGCCTCATCTCTCCCTCCGCTCCTTGCCGAGCTGTTCCATCTCCCGCCGGTGAGTTCCCCTTCCTTCACTCTCTCTCCATCTCTCTCTCTCCATCTCTCTCTCTCTCTCTTACTGTAACGAATTGGGGAGGATTGTATAGTTAGATTAGGGATTTATTAGTATTATTATTATCATTATTAGTATTGTTAATATTATTATTAGAATTATTATTGTTTTATTAACATTAGTATTATCATTATTATTTTGATAAAATATATCGATAATATTTACCAATATATATATATATTATAGAAAAATATATTTTATTGACCTTGGCTTATAATTGTTTTCAAACTAGGTTCGGAACCCTAAAATATATGATATTATATTCTTATAGGGTTTTGCCCAAAACTCATTTTTTTCCTAAAATCAATATTTCGATTAATAAAAAGTTTTTTTACTAAATTATATAATGAAGTCTAGTCTTTTCAAATATTTACCTTTTACTAATATAGCTTTCGACCTAAAAATATTATCTTGATAACCTTAGAGTTTTTAGCCTAAAACTGATTTTTAGATTTTTGGAAATTATAAAAATTAGTTTGACCAACAAAACATACTTTCAAGTATCATAAATAATTTCTGAATAAATTTTTTCAAGATAAGTATATATATATATATATATATATATATATATATATATATATATATATATATATATATATATATATAATATTTTCATTTCTTCTCAAATTCTCTCTAGATTAGGAAATCTTGATCTGACTAATCGTACGTTCCTACTTTCACGCTCGTCGGACCCTTTCATATTGAGCATGGTTATTGGACAACCGAGACATGACAGAACATCGCACCACCAGGCGACACACTAGGCAAGATACCTTGCCACAATTTACTGTTTATAATTGGTTTGTATTTTATTTATTGCATATCACTGTGTATTTATTCCCAGTTCTTTTAGCTGTACCATTATTACAGTTCCTGACTTACTGTCTGCTCAGTGATATTAGCTGTACCTTATTATTTATCCCTTGATTGCATATGGACCTAGAGTTAAGGGACTACCACTAGTTTAGTGCATTACATAAACTTTGACACTGATGTGCCACGAGATATGTGAGTTGTGAGTAGCATATAGCATCCAGACTTGCGTATTGGCTGATCACTGATGCGTATAGGACGTACGTTAGGTATAACTGTCAATAGTTGTATGTTAGAAGACTTGACGGTTAGTAGTGTTACATGGTCGTGGATGCGACATGATAGGTACATTGGGTGGGGAGAACATTTCCTTGTCGTATGGGCTTCGATTGCACTTCCCTTGTAACCCGAAATCTCCGCTGGAGATACGGGTATGTTTAGCCTCTCAGGTTTGCTACTGTCATTTTTGAACGTCATGCGCTTAGGTCACTGGTGCCCAAGTGGGGACTATACCATATCTCATTTACAGCTAGGGCTCATGCGACGAAAGGTTTGTTCTCAACTGCATGTTCACTTTAGTACGGTTAGGTTGCCTTATTAATGTCTTGTCACTTACTTTGTTTGTGGCATATTTTATATTAAGTATTTATATGGCATGTTTATTGTATCTTGTTACGTCCCTCTGAGGACCTGGTTATCTCTTCAGGTGTGTCTTGTGATTTCTGCAGGTGCTCTAGCTAAGGCCATGACTTGCGCTCTATTCTTCGAGATGTTGCTTTTGGATCGCCATCTCCTTCGTTCGACCAAATCATTTTCTTTGTAAAATTCTTCCTTATTTAAATTAGTTGGTAGTGGATTTTTCTCCGCCCAACGATTGTATACATGACAAATTCAAAGTTGCTTTTATATCATTATTTATCTTCATGGATGAGATTTAGTGCCTTGGTTACTGCATTTTACAGCTTATGTTTACATACGACGGTCCATATACTTCGTATGTATACAGCTGGCATGATTACATTCTTGTCCTTCTATTTTGGAGACTGGGGCGTTTCAACGGTAGAGAATTTCTAAAAGGATTTTCAAGGTAGTGTGGATTTAGATTTCTAAGGTTTGGTCATATTCGCAGGCTCGTACCGGTACAGTAACGTAACCGATACGATATGCACTGACCTGTATGGGCCACCACAAAAACTTGTCACGACCTACATCCGCTTTTCGGACGCGAGCTCGTGAGCAAGCCAGCTACGTATCGAGCAGACTCCAGTCCGACTCAAGTACGTATAAGCTGTCAAGATCATGGTATCATGGCTAATATGGTAATCTACAGTGTATCTCAATCCACAAGAATATATAATACAAGAATGAACAAGTATGGGTCGTGGTCTGCAGCCCACTAGCATATATGTCCGATTAGACTCCAAAAATAATATGAGTCTATAAAGCTAAGCTGATAAGCAGGATATATCACAAAAGCACGAGAAAGATAGTAAATCAATAACACTAACAAAATACCTAAATCATGCAGATGAAGTCAACTACCACATGCTTAGCTAACTAACTCGTGCAATCAGCTACATAAAGAGATCATCAGGTCCTCAGAGGACATAGCAAGATATATAAAAATATGCCTATCTAACAGTTTTATCATGCAATAATATAAACAGGGTATAAACAGGAACTAGACATGAGACTGACATGTGGCTACTAACAGGTAACTATGAACACGGATATAGGATCAACTATGCATAAATAAACTGCTGGAAAAATAAGAGATCAATGGAATACCAACCCTCGCCCCAACGTGGACTCACGGGTCAGTTTCAAGACAAGTCACCCTCGTCCCGTGTGTGGACTCGCAGGTGCAAACGGACAACCCTCGCCCCGTGTGTGGACTCGCAGGTTGTGGGAACGATACAGGAATAGCAGTTCAATCACACATCCTTGCAGACATGACTCAGTCAAGATATAGGTAACGACATGGTACAACTCAGTCATGACACAGGTAAGGGCAACTCTAGCCTGAACCATAATGTGGACAAGCCTGGTGTAACAACGCTATCCAGTCATGAAATACTGATATACAAACAAGACAATAAACTGGTAAACGCGGGTAACATATAAATCTATAGCAACTAAGGTAACTAAAGATAACATACTAAAACAGATGAACTATAAGCATGAAAATGAACTGTAGAGGGAGGCAAGGTATCTTGCCTGGTGGTAGCACGAAGAGCCAACAATAAACCGTCAACCGGTAAGCCAAATAAGTCCAAATCTCACAACTGTCTCCGAAAGCTGAAACAAATATTGCCAACATTCTCAGAATAGTCAAATTAGCTAGGATTGTCTGTCCTTAAGTCCAATTCTGGACATAGGGGCAAACGGTAATTTCGGACAAAAACGATGTCCGCCGTTGGACCCGCTTTGCACCAAAAATTGTGCCAGAGCCAATGGTCTCTAAAGTCATCAAACTATATGTCAACAGGTCCGGTTTTTCGATACAAATCCAACCGTATGTCCAAAGTTGGATTCTGGCAGGCCGTGCCCAAAATCACCCATTGAGTCGGACCGTGGGGCCCGTAAAACGCCAATCCGATCAACTGTCTCAGAATCGGACCAAACTTGGCATACAGGACCAGAAAAACGATACGGTCATGTTGGCGCAAGTTTTGTCTCGATCTGACGAGCATGTACAAAGTAATTGGGGAATTTTTACAGAGGTCGATACGGTAAATTTTGACGGATACACATCAAATTCATCGCGCACACGCGACCAATTTGAATTCCGTCAAATGCCACACGTCCACAAAGCCGATACGCACCTTTTGATGCTTTCGGTTCGCGACCATGTCGCCCGGATTGGTGGGACGCACGTTGTATCGAAGGATTTTCAATATTTTTTAATATTTTAAAAAAAATGTTTTTCTCTAACTTTGAAATCTATTTTCTGATCGGTCATTCGATGATTTCAAATTCTGCATGATGGGTTATACTCTCCTATAAGTTGTCTATAAATCTCTTTAAAAAACAAATTCAAAACTGGTGATGGTTTGGCGGGAAATTTCCTTTTAACTCATGGTCGGGGATTGGATTGTGCTCTGTTTTGAGCCAATTATTTGATAAACTTTGGTCCGATTTTCCATGGGTTGTAAAAGGTTTAATTCCGATCTATTTATTGGGATGTGCAGTTGGTAGGGTTGTCGACAGAAAATGATGACTTAATGACGAAGATACGACGATGCAAAGTTGTGCCCTCGCCCCGCTGCTGCTGTTGATTGCTGCTCTGTTCACAGCGCTGCGCACGCGTTTCCGGCAAACGCCGCCGTTGAACTCCGACGTGCAGGCATCGGGGGTGGTCGTCCGGCGTCAAGGGAGGCCCTGGGTGGTCGCATGGGGGACAGTGGTGGCGGCGCGGCTAGGGTTGCGTTTGATTCTTCCCGATCCCTCTCTCTATGTTCTTGTATACATTAGGTGTGCGCATGTTGTATAGGAAGCTCGGGTCTGCTGGAGTTTTGGCCGAGTGGGCTTGCTCTGTGGGGGCTTTAGCACTCGGCTGCGTTGGAAAAAGATTGGGCCGGGCTAGGCTGGCCTGGGCTTGGGCCGGCCTGGCTTCTTTGTTTTTTTTTTCTTTTTTCTTTTTCTTTTGTAACTAATATATATATATATATATATATATATATATATATATATATATATATATATATATATATATATATATAATATATATATATATATTTTATATATATATATATATATATATATATATATATATATATATATATATATATATATATATATAATATGTATGTGTATATATATAAATACTCGTATATATGTATATGTACATATATAAATATACGTATATATGTATATATAAAATATATATATATATATATATATATATATATATATATATATATATATATATATATATATATATATATATATAGTTTTAGATATATAGATATAAGTATATATATATATATATATATATATATATATATATATATATATATATATATATATATATATATATATATATATATATATATATATATATATACATTTACACACATATATAACCAATAATAATAAAATAGTATTATTTAATAATAACCTCAATAATACAATAATAATAATAATAATAATAATAATAATAATAATAATAATAATAATAATAATAATAATAATAATAACGAAATTCAACAAACCAATAATGGTGTATATACCATTACATATAGTCTAATAATCTCAAAAATGTACAGGGATAACTAAGGAAGGTATTTATCCTATTTTTAAGATAAAATATCCAATAAAATATTTTATAAATGTATAACACCCATTTATACAATCTCCTGCTAAAACATTAAACAAAATACAACTATACATATACCCAATACATATCTACACGGACGTCTCTGGATGCACCTACCCGACTACGTAGGCTTAGGCCGGTTCGGGTGCAGTCCGAGCTAATTTGGTACAACCGGGTCTCCTAACGTCAAATAATATTAATAATGAATAATTAAACTATTTATAATGGTCATGTTGCAACTTGGCCTGGTTTTTCTAGTTATGACACACTTATGGCTGGGTCTTCTTCTACCATGGCTAAACACTAGTCAAAGCACGCCACTGCACTATCCGTGCCATAATTTTTGGTCACCTTGTACTCCAAATCTTAACCTTGGCTAAGGTCATCTATCGTAATAATTAACTAAATAATTATTTATAAAAATCTGAAAATCACCCTTTAAATCAAAAAATAAAAATAAAAATATTTTTAACAATTTTCGGAAAGAGGAGTTACATGCGGTACGGTCTAGAAGTTTCAGAGTGATTGTAATCAGAGGCTTGATTGAAGAAAGACACTTCACAATTGAAGTTGGTCGAGTACTTCATATCAAAGCTCGCGTTGTAGAAGTTACAAGAACTTTGGATGAAAACTTGTGTTATTTTCCAATAGTGGATTCAATTGGAAGCTAGAGTTCTTCCGACTGGACTAGTCCTCACAAGAGGGAAACCAGTACACATCCCTGTGTTTGCGTTTGCTCTCTGCTCTCTACTTTTCATTTACTTATCTGTGATATATATTCTGTGATCTTGTTGCTAACATTTTTAATTAGCTAATTTTTGCTGTCTACTCTATTCACCCTCCTCTAGAGTATTGTGCTTTACAATTCGTTCCTACACAACCAATCCTAACCCCGTAGCTTGGACCTCAAAGACCTCCAAGACGTCGCCCAGAATCAAACTCCTTAGGAAGGATACTTGGATACTTCTCAAGAGCGGTGACGGCTCCTTCTACAAAGAGTTCTTCTACAAGAACATGGCTCCATCAAACGAGAGAAGCCCCAACCAACAGCCGACTTATGCAAGGCCCGCGGCCGTCTGAAGCTAAGTCTGGATCAAACATGGTGGTGAAGGGTGCCAGAAAGAAGATAATGACTCTTCAGAGGAACACTTCCCCTTTTATAGGACCGGGAGTGGTCCAAACTATAGGCCACTTTATCGACGGTCAAAATTCTCTCATTAATGTGATGAGCCTAGGACTCGGCACAATGGGTCTCAATTAACAGGCCCATTCAAGTGAGTCTCCAAACTGTTCAAATGCTCCTTGGAATTCTCCAATTAACGATGGCAATTAAGAATGAGTCTGCATTCAAGGGCAGTCATTTACTTCTCCTGAAAAGAAGACTTAAAAGCCAAGCTGTCTCCAACCGGAGGTGCAGGTACCACACCGTGTTCCTTTGCTTCCAAGGTGCAGACAGTACATCTCCTTCTCAGAAGCACAGACAACTGCTTCGATCCAAGTACCCGGCTCGTTCAACGACCCTTTTTTTTTAGCAAAGACTTGGGAGACACCATTTGCCTCCAGCACAAGCCTGACTGCTACTCTAAAGCACAGTAAAATGGTCTATCTGAAGGTGCAGCCAACTCGTCGTCCTAAAGCATAGTGACTTTACCCGAAACACAGCCTACTCGTTGCCCCTAAAAGCACAGAGGCTCCATTGTCTTCGAAACACTGTCGTCCTAAAGCACATAGGCTCCGTTGTCTCTTGAAGCACAGTCTACTCGTCGCCCCAGAAGCGCAATTAACCTTGTCTGAAGCACAAACGGGATGGTCCCACCCAATCAGTTTGCTTAAACCGCCTCTCTCAAAGATAGGATTGGGATTGATCAAGTTGATAAATGCGAATATCTTATCAGATTGATTTAAATCTCAGACGAAGATTATACAGAATCCAAATCTGAGATAAAATCCCAAGATTTGCTCGGCTACATCCGAACAAGCAAATCGGCACACGCCACGTGTCACCTCCTTCGGTTATTTTAATAACCACCAGAGATCTCATTTGAGAAAAATCTCAACACCTGCCACGTGTCAGTGCTACAGAAGCCCGTACCGTGCAAGGACGGCAGATTCCTTCATATCTCGAAACCCTAATGCACATCGCATTTGTGCCCCTCTTTCCTATAAATAGGAGAAGTTTTCTCCTATAAACAGGATCGACAAGGAGAAGAAGATCCACAGAATTATCAAAATCTTCAACTTCGACGTCCTCCTGATCGGCAACCCTAGAGTTCTATCGAAGGCACCGGAAAGTCAGAGCAAGTCTCATATCATCATCGGATCGTCAACGGAGTAAAGGAGCCGCTGTAGTGCTCGATCTCCACCGTCACACTTTTCCAGAAACTTTTGTACTTAGATTTCTTCGCATAAGAATCGATTGTACTCTTTTTTACGTTCAATATATAAAAAGTTCGTTTAAGCTTTTGTCATGTCGAACAAGATGACGACTCTGCTGGAGACTACCTTCTCCTCCAATGAGAATATGGTGACGTAATCTGATGATGACTTGCTGGGATCCTCTCTGAAGATGTTGGTCGTACGCTTCGACCAGCAAGCTTTCGAAGATCTCCTTTCTGAAGAGAACTCGAGCCCTTCGAAGCGGTTCGTAAAACCGAAGAAGACTCGACGGACCTGAGTGCCTAAGACGGCTGCGACGAGCAGCACGACGGAGGGGACTGCGTCTCAGACCCCCCTCGTCGATGAAGCCCAGAAGATCCCTTCGACCGCTGATGCCAGGCCATATCTCTCAGATCCCATGCTCGGGAAATGCAGAGAAGATCACGACTATCCTTTGGCAAGCATGACAAAGGCACAATGCCAAAAGGAGCAGATGACGGCTCGCCCGCTCGTGGAGGATGATGCACCGATGAGAAATTATGTCTTCGACAGAATAACCGGTCCATCAAGTATGGCCATATTGGATTCTGAATACTACACATCATCTAATCGTGGTAGGAGGATATCCAAGGCAGCATTCGCCCCATGCGATCAAAGTGCTATGCATATGACGGACCGGAGGCCCGCGTTGACAGTAACGCGCTCAGCCGATGGAAAGCTATACAAGACCATCCCAGACTCTCCGAAGCCTCGTCCGACGGAACCTCGTCATCCCTTGATCACCCACTCGTACTACTCAAGGTCGGAGGTACGTCATCAGCGACTCTCTGATCGAGGCATACTCGGACCTCACCCATAGGGACTCGAAGGAAGAATGTCTTCTCTATATCTCTTTGGCTGTACACCGTGCTCCTGTGTATACGAAGGAAGTAGAGGTATGAAGACTTCGTCTGCTCCTGCGAGCGTAGGACGAGAGAAGAATCTGAGATGCAGTTGGTGTCTAAATCAAGACCCAACTGTATTCAGATTACCATCAACTGCTGTTGTCAAGCAGATCCATCACCGCTAAAGAGGAGGTCCGTCTTTCAAAAGCTGCGACCAAGAACTTGTAATGAATAAGAAGAGCTTCGCGTTGCTTCATACAATGTTGCTCGGGACTCTCCGTCCCAAAAGAAGCTATCCAAGAAACCCCTTTCCTTAGTTGGCAAGTCCAAAAATCGACCTGGGGGTAGCAAAAAGCGTGTGCCCAAGGAAGGCGTGTTCCAACACACACGCTCCAAGGACGGTCATCATCGCAAGAAGATGGTTCATCGACCGCTGCACCTGCTGGGGGTAGCCAGCCTGCTACGGTGCATAACAAACCTTTGTTTCAGCATGACGAAGGGACATATGACATCGACACTTCTGCGGGTGCAAGTAGTTAGAAGACCGGGGGTAGGAACAATGTCGAGTCGGAGGACGATCGCAACTTGCCAGTCTTTCCACAAGACGATGAGCACCAGCACTCCGAACTAGAAAGTGAAAGATCTACCATCCCTTCTACTTATACGCACATATCATCTGTGCATATGGCGGCTGATGACAACAAAGAATCAAGCAGAAGTGCTGATCAGCAAAAACGTATTGTAACTCCTCTTCCCGGAAATTCTGAAATATTTTTTCATTTATTTGATTTAAATGGTGATTTTTAGATTTTTGTATATAATTATTTAGTTAATTATTACGGTAGATAATTTTAGTCATGGTTAGGAATTGGAGTACAAGGTGACTAGAAATCGTGGCATGGATAGTGCAGTAGTGTGCTTTGACTAGTGTATTAGCCCTGGTAGGGAAGGTCGAGCCATAGTGATGTCCTAACTAGGAAAACTAGACCAAGTTGCAACTTAACCTCTATAGATATTTTAATTATTAATTAATTAATTTATTGACGTATAGAAGACCAGGTTGTACCAAACTAGCCTGGACTAAATCCGAACCAAGCCCAAGCCCATGTAGTCATGCGGTACGTCCAGTGACATTCGTGTTGATATATTTTGGTATGATTGTGTTGTATTCCGTTTTAATGATCTAATGAATATTTTTTTAAGTATTTGTTAATTAAATATTATAAATATCATTATTAGTTGATATTCAATGATATTTGTATAAAATAGGTCCTTGTACATTTTTGGGATTATTAGACTGTACATAATGGTATATACACCATTATTGGTTTATTGAATTTTGTTATTATTATTATTATTATTATTATTATTATTATTATTATTATTATTATTATTATTATTATTTACTATTGTTGGAATAGCTTATTATAGGCTATTTCGTGTTTTATGAAATAAATATGTATGTACACATCTTATATATGTACCATGTACTTGAAAAAGTATTTTAAGATTTCTTCTAGATTTTATGGAGTAACTATATATATATAAATGTATAATATATATATATTAGAGTGAGAATAAATGTAGATTCGTTTTAGGAATGATGTATGCATATTTATCTATATACATAAATACATGTGTATCTATCTATTCTACTATATAATAGGAAAACTTAGATGGTGAAACTTTTGAATTCCGAAAATATCCTTACATACTTGTACTAATTAAAAATAGTTCATTAATTTTAATCTATTCTACTATATAATAGGAAAACTTAGATGGTGAAACTTTTGAATTTCGAAAATATCCTTACATACTTATACTAATTAAAAATAGTTCATTAATTTTAATAAGGACAACTTAGTAATTAGGAAGACTACCCTTTGGTCTTCCTAAAAAGTCTTCCTAAACTAATTAAGAAATGTTAAAATACGTGCAACGCACGTGCACATATGCTAGTATATATAAATACAAATATATATTCCTTATAAATACATGTGTATCTATATATATAAATACCAAAAAGAAATAAAATAAAATATAAAAAAAATAAAAGAAAACAAAATAAGTAAAGGAAATCCCAGCCCAACCAAGCCAGCCCGGCCCGGCCTCCCCATACCGAGCCCAAAACACACACTACACCAAATTGTCCAAATACTAACAGGCCATTTTTTTAATTTCTAACGGTAGTAACCTATTAGAAATTACCAACAAGAATAGGCCGTTAGAAATAACTGTAGTCTGTTACAAATATAGATATTTTTTGTCATTATTAAAATTCAGCCAGCCCTAGCTAGGTGTTAGCCGAAAATTTTTTGGCGCCACCATTGTTCCTTTTCCCCCCAAAATATTGTGATATAGACCGATTGCTGGCCCCCCCTCTCTCTCTCTCACACACACCGATCGACCCATTCACAAATTTTTTGGGGTTGTCGGCTCAAAAACTCTCTCTCTCTCTCTCAATCGGCACCCGACAAGTCGTCGGCTCGACTTCGACGACCGGCGTCCACTTGAGGAGGGTCATCGTCGGCTCGACTTCGACGACCGACGTCCACTTGAGGAGGGTCATCGACTGCTCCGACGACCGGCGTCCGCTTGAGGAGGGTCATCGACTGCTCCGACGACTTGGCGTCCACTGCGAAGAGTAACTCTTTGGTTCCAGCAGCATTAAACCCTCTCTTCTTTTCATGTAATTTGAGGTGAGAAATACCCTAATTTTTTGGGATCAAAATTCATGTATGCGATTATCGTTCTATGTGTACTCTATTCGTAGCGGTCATTTCCTTATGGCCTTTATTTAGATTTGTTGTTGCTGTACGATTCTTTTGGATTTTCCATTTGTGTTATTACTAGCTTGCTAAACAATTGATTATGTTATATGTTATTGGTAATAATAAATGGTGAAGTATTGCTGTTTATAGCTATTGATTTCGTTGGATATGGCACACAGCTAAGAAATTAATTTCATTGATGGATTATTAAGCCAAATGGTGTTTAAAAATTATTATATATCTAGGGTTTGTCCAATTACTCCTTTCCTCCTTTCCGTAATTTAGAGCCTTATTCTTATATCAGCAGGTTGCTCGATTGTGTTTGTTGGGGATCAGTTGTGTTTGTTTCATATAGTTATTGCTATTTAACATATTTGAAATAAATTGAGGATTTAATTTGAGTAATCAAAGTTTTAGTTTGGCTGTGCAAGAATAGTTAGAATACCTGTTAAGCTTTGTCTATGCTCAAATTATTATATGTTACTTAATATATTTGTTTGTTATCCCATCAACCAATCTGGTTGTATGGCTTAAAGAATACAACATAGTACTTCGGCAAGTGCATGCCTATTTCTCCTTAAAAGTTGAAACTCGAGCGTAGATCATCTTTTTAGGCTTGCGGATTTATATTTTAATTATTCTCCTTAAAAGTTTTCACTCATGCTTCATATTTATCTCAGTAAATCTTGTATTCTAATTTTTTAGGTTTTGTTTTATGGTGCAGTATGTCGGAACCAATTAACAAAGAGTGGATGAATGAAAACGATAGATTGAGCCCTGCATATACAAAGGGAATTAAAATTTTCTTGAATTTGCCATTAAAAACCGTGCTGTGGGGTTGACAACATTACCTTGCCCGTGTGTTAAGTGTCGAAATAAATTAAGATTTAAAGAAAAAATTGTTGAAAGCCATTTAGTCAGGAATGGCATTAAAAAGTCATATACTTTATGGGCTTTACATGGTGAACAACCATCTCCTAATATTTGTCAAGATCCACCATTGCAACAAATTGAAGAGGAAACCATAGATGACAAAAATATGGAGGATGAAGGAGGAGTAGAAATTGGAGACTTTATCGATAATTTATATGGTGTTAATGAAGCGCCTCATTTAAATAATGAGGATGGTGGTGGTGCAGGAGTTCAAGAAGAACCTTACGTCGTTAATGAGAAGTACAATGAATATAAGAGATTATCAACTGAGAAGCTGTACCCATCATGTGAAGGTTCTGAGACAACTCTTTCTGCAATCGTGGAGCTGCACAACTTAAAGAAGCAGTTTGGTTGGTCGGGAAATAGTGTGACGGCACTTTTATTAATGTTGAAAAGGTGGCTCCCTAGTGGAAATACATTGCCAGAAAAGTATCCAGTTATGAAGAGTAAGATGAAGGACTTGGGTATGAAAGCCATATTCATTCATGCATGTGTCAATAATTGTGTTTTATATTGGAAAGATAATGAAGATAAAGAGGATTGTCCTCAATGCGGAGAACCGAGATACACAGTGACCAAGAGAAAGGGAGGAAGCCTTCGTAAAGAACCCAAGAAAATATTGAGACATTTTCCTTTGATTCCAAGACTTGTTAGACTGTATACTATACCATGGATAGCACGTGAAATGACTTGGCACCACCGAGTGACCTCTTCATGGGATTATTTACGACATCCATCTGATTCGCCTCAATGGAAAACGTTTCAAAATAAGTGGTCAAATTTTTCTGAAGAAGAGCATAATGTTTGGCTTGCAATTGCAACTGATGGTTTTAATCCACGTGGTATCCAATCCTCTAGTTATAGTTGTTGGCCTGTCATAGTGGTGCCTTATAATCTTCCACCTTCATTCTGTATGAAACGTGAGTTTCGGCTGTTGTCTTTGTTGATACCTGGGCCAAAGGCACCTGGTCAAGATATTGATGTTTTCCTTCAACCACTAGTGGAGGAGATGAAGCAACTGTGGGAAGAAGGAGTCCCAGCTTATGACAGTTACAAAGGTCAACATTTTACTTTGAAAGCTATGTTGATGTGGGGTATTCATGATTTTCCAGCATACGGGAATTTATCTGGGTACGTAACACATGGATACAAAGCTTGTCCTGTTTGTGGAGACAACACTCCATCCATCCATCTTGAATGTAGTAATAAACAAGTTTACACAAACTACCGCATGTTCCTTAGCATGAATCATCCCTTTAGAAGTGGTAGATATTTGGGGCTTAGCTCCTCAGAATATACACTTCCTCCTCCTCGTTTAAATGGAAATGCACTTGTAGAAAAGTTGAGTAATATTAAGTATATACCAGGAAAAATTCCAAAAGCTCCAGGTCGAAAGCGGAAGACTGATGATATAGTTGAAGCTAAAGAGGCATGGTATAAGAGGTCAATATTTTTTGACTTGGAATACTGGAGTTCTCATCAAGTTCGTCATGTCTTGGATGTGATGCATATTGAGAAGAATGTGGCAGAGCATTTAATTAATACAATTTTAGATAACAAGATGAAGACAAAGGATACCATAAATGCAAGGTTGGATATAGAGCGATTAGGCTTGCACAACAACCAATGGATGACTCTAGATGAAAAGACTGGAAAACAGATAAAACCAACCGCATCATTTGTCTTGGATAAAGAAGAGAAGGGAGAATTTTGTAAAATATTGAAAGACTTAAAGCTCCCTTCTAGCTTTTCGTCTAACTTGAGCAATATTGTTACTCTCAATCCACCCGGCTTGCACTCTATGAAGTCCCATGATTATCATGTTATATTAGAGTACTTATTACCAGTATTGCTTCAACATGCATTTCCGAAACATCCAGATTTACGAAGAGCTATTCAGCAGATAAGCTTGTTCTTCAACTTATTATGCTCAAAAATCCTAGTTAGAAAGGATATCCAACGAGCCAAATACATGGTGGCAGAGGCATTATGTGTGCTAGAGAAACATTTTCCACCTGCATTTTTTGATATCAGTATTCACCTTACTGTCCATTTAGCTGATGAAGCATTAATGTGTGGACCTACTGCACCTCGATGGATGTATCCCTTTGAACAGTAAGTAATTTATTTTTTATCTTAATTTATTTTATATTTTTTTAATTGTTGCAACATCTAATCCATTATTTTCCATATGTATTGTTTACAAAAAGACATATGAAGGAGTTTAAAGATATACCGAGCAATAAGCGGTATGTTGAAGGATCCATTGCGGAATCCTATCTTGTTGGCGAGTCCGTTAGATATGCAATGGAGTATATGCCAAATCCACAAGAGGGAAATCACAAATATACACATGAAGCCTTTCTAGATGATAATGGGGATTTTTCTGATGAAGGAACTTTGCTCGACGATAAATCTATGATGCTTGAACCTCAACAATTTCAACAAATACGTCGATGGGTCCTCTTTCGCCTCAATGTTGATGGACTCGATGAATATTATAAGTACGTTGTCTTCTTTTATGTATCATAGATGTCCGTATATAGATTTTATCATAATAAGCATGTTAATTATTATGACCAAATTGCAGTGAATATAAAGTGTCAATCCGATCTACCTTACATGGAAAAGAAAAGGGGGTTCAATTGACAGAAATAGAAATTCAGACTTCTTTCATCCCTTGGTTATATGAAAAGGTGTTTCTTGAATTTATTACTTTTTGCATTAGCTAGGTTCACTTTCTTATTTTAACTCTATTTATTAATTGTCATTGCATACAGCTGATTATTGCTGGGAAGACGGAGACAAAGGCTATGTTGTGGCGATTAGTTCAAGGGCCAAATCACATAGTTAAAACATACAGAAAGTACCGAGCTAACGGCTATGTATTCTCTACTAGATCTCATGATGATAGTGTAGTCACACAAGATAGTGGTGTTTGTTTGAGAGCATGGACTACATTTAGAGCAAAGAAAAGTGATAAAAACTTAAAAGACGCTTGGACCATGTGGTATGGGGTTATCAAACAAATAATTGAGCTTGACTATACAATATTTAAGGAGGTGGTGTTTTATTGCGACTGGGTGAGGGTGGAGGACAAGATCAATGGTTGTAAGCATTGCCCAGACTCAAACCTGGTGATGGTAAATTTTGATAGGTTTAAGAGTTCCAGTAGTGAGTTAGATGAGCCTGCCATTCTCGCTTCTGAGGCAAGTCAAGTATTTTACTCAAAAGATCTTAGAAATCCTAGTTGGTGGGTGGTGATACATTCACCAAAGAGATTGACTTGTCAAGTAGATGACTTAGAGATACCAATTGTTCAGTCTACTCTTGAAGACCAACCTCATTTGGAAAATTTGTTGCAACAATATGTTCCTGCTTAAGATCTTGGAATTAGAGGCGGAACTTATCCAACAAGAGGACTATGCCATTTATTCTTGCACTTTAATTACTACAGGTATTTTTTAATGAGTTATTGTAGTGATTTTTTTTCAATGAGTTATTGTAGTGATTTTTTAATTTTCCCTCTTAAGCTCAATTTCCCTCTATGTTCAGTCTGAGAAGCAGGGCATTATCCATATGGATATGGGCTGTCCATTCGGATTAATAATTGATCTCTTGTAGTGATTTTATATTGTTTCAACTGAAGGACAATTAGAGAAGGCCAACCATTGGCCAGTCAATAGTTCAACAATAGCAATAGCTTTCATATTTCCTTCAGTCAAATCCCAACTAGGAATTTGACATGAAACTGTCCAGAAGATGGTATCCATAGAGTATTTCCATATCAAAACTAGATATTAGTTATGGATGGTTTAGAATCACATCAGCAACACCCTCCTCCCTGCATGAGTTCTCTAAAATCGCAAATAATGATATGCACCCTTTGGCTGTTTTTTTTCTAAAATGACTACGTTGTCTAAAGTGCTCAAATTTTCATATCTTCCTATATGCTTCTTAATATTTTTTTTGTATGAACGTTATATTTATATCTACTGGACGCTTAAATTATCCATGTACTTGTATGAATCTAGAATATAAAACATCTTGTACTTGTTAATTTCTGCGTGTATGTATAAACACCTGGTGGATGAAATTATTTGCGATTTACAACATATTATGGCAACCATGGCTCCATAAACACTACAGTAACATACCTAGCAAATGCACTAGCAAAGTGCTTACAGTCTCCTCTCAATGGACATGCATTACAATTAGGCTTGTTTTTTGTACAGAAGAACTGCGGGGGAAAAGGATAAAGCACTCCTTTAAATGGCCTTGTAAACTATTAAACCATGAGTTGAATAGAAACCCTCTGTACAGGCTTTAAAAGTTCCAATGGTTACCTTCCCAAACGTAATCATTTGATAATGCAACTCATACCTGTGTCATCAAGGATATTAATTATAGTGATGTAGATTTGTATTATAGGTAAAAGAATCAAGTGATTGCTATTGGCCCAATATTCCACAAATAAAAAATATGTCAAGACTTGGAATTCAAGGGGAAGAGGCTTTTAGAATTACAGTGTCTCTTGATCAAGTGTACATAGACGAGGCCATAAGTACTTCTGAATATGCTCAATCATAGGATACCTTCAGAAGAAAGGATAGTTAGAGTCTAGTATATGTCTCTGTAAATCCACAGAGCAATGCCTGTAATATATTTGATACATTAATTCCAGGGAAATTAACAACTTCAATGGTTTTCAACCAGATTAATGGTTGTAACTTGTACCTTGCAATGCCTGTGAACTAAATACTTTGTTTCTGACTTCATTTTATCTTTTGTTACATGAGCTACTACATTATTTGTTTGTCAATTTGAATGGTTTTATTAACCAAGTCTGAAACCATGGCCTGCACATACAGGATTCTAAGGGTTGTCAATCCACAGGCTCACAGGTCTGAGGTCCTTGAACTGAGTTGTGTTGGGGACTTTGCGTAGAAGGACTAGCATGATAGAGGAAAGCTGAAACTTGTGCATGTATGTTATGGGCTGAAACTTGTTTAACATAGTTGTCTTTTGTTGGTTTTGTTTAGTTTATGTAGTTGAACCTTAAACTGCATGTTTATGAAGTTTTAATTATTTTGATTATGTTTACCAGTTCTATATGTGAATGCTTTTTTGGAGGTTCTAATTATGTCTACATTTTTTTCTTGTCATCTTTGTTAATTTGGATTAAAAAAACCTTTTTAACTCTGCCAATGCATTGTTTATCTTTGCATTGCCGGTCCCAAGCCCGGATAAAAGAGGAGGGAAAAGGTTTTATTAATACTTACATTTTTTTTAACTTCATGTCCTAATTTTTATTTGCATTGCAGGTTAGAAGACCACAAGTTATTACTTCATGATTCTTCCTCCACTTCCTACTCGATGTAGGACTAATTATCAGCTCGACTTGCTTAAGGTTTTGATCTTTTTATCATATCCTTTATTGTTTATATCCTTATGATTCTAAGTGCTCTTTGAGGCCAGCGAATACTGTAGGCTAATAAAACTAATTCAACATACGTTTATAATAAGTTTCAATGATCGTAGAGAGGAATGTCAGCACTGGTTGCCTCTGTGGCAGGTGAGGGAGCCCGCACTGGAGGTTATGGAGCTGACCATGGAAGAGGACTTATCTCCGAGGCTGGACGTCCTCTTATAGCTGGCGGAGGCTCCTGCTCCGGACGGGGTAAGGTAGGCGCCGTTTAATAGAAGGTCCCCTTCCGACCTCCAGTTCTAGCTCTTCCAGATGCTGCCTTCCGTGTCCACCCTCTTCATAACCTTGTTATTCTAGGTTATCATTTATACTCCTCTATTATGTTATCCCTATGGTACAATGCCTCAAATCTTTTGAATGAAAAAACATAGAACCATGATTTAGCAGTTATTTCGAGTCATTATAATATTAAGGAAAGAGGTTATGAAGAGACATAATGGATATAGTTGAGATATACCTCTTAACCAAATGCCATGTTACTTCATAATAGTCAGCCAATACTTAAGATTTTTCCATGTGATGTAATTCAAGCAACAATCGATTACATTCCTTGCAGGGAGCAATGACACAACAATTACATGAATTTTGGCCTAATTAGCATTACTATATCTAACTTCCAGAACAATCATAATACAAACTGACACAACAATGACACGTGCTATTTCACAACATAGTATGGACATTGCGACACATACATGGAACCTATTTTGTTCTCTCTTAAGTGAATTTTGGAGTGTTCAGGTTGCCTTCGATATGTGTTTGACATGACACGATAAGGACACGGCAACACGTACATGACTCCTATTTTGGTATCTTATTCTTATTGTCATGCTTTCTAACTCATAATGAAAATACAGGTATGCATAGCTAAGCCAAAATATCTGTTACTAAAAATCATGGCACCCTTAAGCTTATATATGTTACTGAAATATATCGACACACCCATGCACCTCGTATACAATTTAGCAGAACAACAAATGAATGAAATAGTTAAATGTTTAGAAACAAATGAACGACACAATCGCATCCAAGGTGGGGGGTCATGATTGACTTGGGAAATTGTGCTAGATTATGATGCATGAGTATCTAATCCTGCAACAATCGGCAGACCAATAGATAACTTTGAAGACTAATAGATAACTCTGAAGAACAAGATGCAATATCAACATAAGAATCAGAAAGTAATGTATTTATGTCATATCAAAACCTATAAGCCGCCTCTGTTAAGATGTGAAGAAATTAAGATTTGTAATTGCAGGTACCCAACTAGAACCAAGGGATACAGCTTTCACCTCCTCTACTTCAAACTGCATTGACTACTAAAGGTTATATGAGGTAATTAATATTAGATAATGTACAAAAAGTTAAGCTAACCTGCAAGCAAATGCAGGTAGTAGTCTCTAAAGTAGCTGAAAGTTCATACCTCTTGTTGTTTTCGCCGTGTGGATTTGCAAATATGCTTCCTTCCGAATTCAACACAACCATGGTAAAGCGAATATGATTGGTTATAGAAGGAACTATAGGACTGTTAGATTATGATAAGTATAAAACAACATTAACTAAATTGTTAGATTTTTAATGCAATATTAAAGTCTTTTTATTTCCTTTTTCGATAGCTGAATACTAATTCTATGACAACAGATATTGGGGCTGGACATCTGTGCCGATACGATGGTTGGAGATGAGATGCGGAGAGGCATCTCCGGAGGACAAAGGAAGCGTGTCACAACAGGTATATCGACATGTTGTGCACATATTCTTCAATTTATTACTTTATTCTGAGTTCCTTGTGGAACCGAGTAAATGACCTCTGTGGATCTTTGAATTATACTATTGATTACAGGAGAGATGCTTGTTGGACCATCAAGAGCACTCTTCATGGATGAGATATCGACGGGCCTCGACAGCTCCACGTCATTTCAGATTGTGAATTCACTGAGGCAATCCATTCACATATTCACAACCAAGTACATCTTTAAGGCTACTCAGGTAAGTGGTGTCAACAACCAAGTAGCAACAGTTCAATGAACCAACCATCCATGTCTCATATTCACAATCTTTTGATTTCAGCTCACAATCATGTCTCATTTGGTTTTTTATATATTGTATGAATATCTCATTTGGGTGATTTCAGACAGTTCAATGAACCAACCATCCATGTCTCATATTCACAATCTTTTGATTTCAGCTCACAATCATGAATTTGGACCATCTCCATTTTACAGCCCTAAGTGAGGTTTTTTTTTAATGAGGAATTCATACCAGATACAAGTTTCCAGTGAAGAAACAAAATATATGATTTCATACCAGATTCAAGTGTCCGATACCAACACCGATACTGTGAATACCTGTCTGAAATCACCCAACACATATAGCTCTAGTGCTAAATTTTGGCGGTGTATCAGAAATTTTCAGTTTTCTCTAGTGTGATATAATCCTATATATCGTGGATAATGCACAATTCTTCTTGAACCGTGGTTGTAAAATGTTACGGCCTTGGTTCTATGATAGTGGCCTACTTTTGAGTCCTTATAAAACTCTGGTTCTGGACATGCATGTACTTCCTTCTGTTGTCTACGATGCAGGAACACGGATACAACACGACGCCATTTGGACACGGTGACACGGATTTGATACCTACTTGGGCGTCTTCCCTATGCTCGTTTAGCTCCATATATTGACTTGCTTGTGCGTTGTTCGCAGGGTCTGCATCTGGACTGCTTTTATGCTGTTCTTTCTTGCAATTTTCAATGCCTGCATGATTATCAGCAGATTCACAAGGATTGCAGGGGCTTTTCGGGATGCTGATCACAGTACTTTTCATCCAGCAAGCCATTAAGGTGCTGCATTGTTAATTCGAACTAACCAACTATGGATCACACACAGTAGATTGACAACTTCATTTCCGATATTTATTCAACCGCAGGGAATGGTGAGTGAATTTGGTGTCCCTAAAGGCGAGGACCCAAGCCTACCAATATATCGGTTCGAATGGCTGTACACAAATGGTTTGCTCGGGATCATATTTTCAATCTGTGTGTTGTTTACTTCTCTAAAAAGCAGGGGGCGAGGTCGTGGGCATATGGCACAGGTTTGTTCATCACTAAGGCTCATAAATCCTTTTTTGTTTTGTTTTGTTTTGTTTTGTACTAAGCTTTTTTGTTTTCACTGTAGGATCTGTTAACGTTTGATTGACCGTTAGATTATCATGGGTTTTTCGCTTATTATTGATGAGAGTGATGCAAGAAACAGTATTATAGCTAGAAGTGTTGACTTGCTGCAAGTGCTAAACTCCTGCTGCTAGAGAATTGAGCCCTAGTATGGGTACGTCTAATACTGTATCCTCTAAAGGAAGAAGTAGATGTGCATATACCCCTTCTGTTGTCTTTATGTGATGATGTTGCCTCTCTGGAAGCATGCATCATTTCACCAACTAAGGGTCATTCCTTGAACCATCAGGAAAAGCAGGTACATTACAACAAGAACAAGAACCTCTAATACCATTTACTTGTTCACATGCCTATTGTAGTTGAAACCTCCTTGATGCAATTTATTATACCATTACTGCCTTAAGTGATGTCTTTGAAACTTGAAAACCAGCTCACGTAACATACATTCCATTTTATTTATATTAAAGCAATATAACTCCGTAACTGGATGACTTCACTTTAATATTATATTTCTTTTAGATTTTGTATGGAAGTAATGAAATAGTTTTAGACAGTAGCCTTATATAGCATGATGGCTATGAAATCAGATAGTTTTGCAATATGTGTTCAGTGGGTATTTAAATGCTGCCCAGAGACTTTGATATAGATTCTACATACCCGTTTGACAAAATGGATATTATAAGTTTGGTTCCTGTACATAAGGTGGTATTTGCAAATTGTATGCTCATGTCAATGGTGATGATTTTGTTAGAGGGATAATAATTTTTCTTACGTCCTATACTACCCTTTACAGCAAGTTGCATGCTCCTCTGCAGATGGACGACAGCTTCTGGAATCGTCAAAAACTGCACTTGATAAGGGCAAACTTGCACATGCAGTCAGCTTCGGAACTAAGGTGTTTCCTTAATGAAACATTAAAATTAATGTTTTTGCTTCACTGAATTTCTTTCTCATTTTCTCTGTCTCTATATATATTTTCATTAGGCTCTAGCAAAGCTGATAGCAGTTTGTGGTCCTAACCATTGGATGACAGTCGGAGCTTATAGCCTTCTAGCATAATAGGCCATTTTTCCTTCAAATATTTCATTCATCATTGCAGAGTCTTGGCAAGTCTGGGTGGCCACATTAACCAATATATATGACAGGGACAAAAACTTTCATCAACATTTACAATTCAATTGACTAATTGTAAACCCAATAACAACAGTAGAACATATTGTGTTATAATAGTTTGTTTAGGCGTTTACAAGTGTGCTGGATAATTGTGGAAAATCCATATTAGATGTTTGAAATTCGTCTAAACTGGAGAATTTTTGGGCATGTTTTTCACACAATGACAGCTAAGGTTGCCAATGGTGTAGTTTCTAAACCAAAGATATATAGTGCGTCATCCAGGCGTGTGGTCTACTGTTTAAAGATTCTTTTGGTTTTTTGCTCAAGGCTACTGTCATTCGTTAGAACCTAAAGCATAGTTTTTTTTTGCTGCTAAATCTATCAGATTACCATCAAGCAGGTGTTCTATTGATCGCAATAAGTTGTAGTTAGTGGCCTGTGGCTATGCCTTGGAGTACAGCATTGTTTTATGAGACCTTTAGCTGCTGGGCCAAGGTGACCACTGTCTTCATTCTGATTTCTCATGTAAACACCATTCTATTATATAATTAGTTTGCGTGAACAAGAGATGATGATAGTTATCATATTTATTTCTTCAGGTTTTCATCTTTGCTTTAAGATGATTGATATCTTGGATGGAGGATGGTTTGATACCTATATGGAGGATGGTTTGCTACCTATAAAGGTGGATCAAGATGAACTCTCATATGAGGTAACCACAGTCCCATGTTGCAATTTGATACTGCTTTTTTTAATTGGCCGGTTGGTGAGTATTTGTATAGAACAGTTTTCCGTATTCTTACATGATATATATTATTGTTTTTCTTAAAATGTGAAGATGCAAGACATTATCCCTTGGTTTTGTTTTAATTTTGCTCTTTCATTTTTGTTCTTTCAGTTGTAAACCTTCATTCCTTTGAATCGGAAATAAAGGAAATAAAGCAAACCTTCACTCCTTTGAATCAGAAATAAAAGTATGTTATCAGATCGATGGGGGTTCACTATCCAAGCAGTTATCAATGTAGGTTTTGTTAAGTTATTTAATCAATATAGTTATTTATCCTTATATTATATCCTCAATGAAATGTTGTTGAATTTGGTTGGTTTTCTTGTACTAAACATCTTATATCATTTAATAGGTTCTTCGTTTGTTGGATGAAAGAGGCGGTCAAGAGCCGGCTTTGCACTTATGTGATGAGTGGTTATAGTAGGTTTCTATATGTGGATAGTTTTGCCTAAATTTTTTTTCCAGACAAGTTTCTATGTGTTTGTGCTTATGTTTACAATAGTTTGGATAGTCATGCACTGATATTGAGCTCACTCTTTTTTTATTATAAAGGATATATGTATTAAATCATTATCTATTTGTGAGAAATATCCATCAATGAATTTTTTTTGTTATCATAGATAAAATCTACAATTGGCTCATATCAGGATGCATATTCATCCTTTTTGGTCTACGTGTCTTTGGCATGTTCAATACATTTATCTTTTGTATGTTCGATACATCTATATCTGTCTATTGGTACTCAATTCTAAAATTAATTTTTTTTCCCATTTTTTTAGATATACTAACGTCCATTTCCGTTAGTATTCAACACTAAAATTATATTTTTTTTTCGATTTTTAAAATATACTAACGGGCACACCCCGTTAGTACTCAATTCTAATATCACCTCCAAAACCTGTTAGAAAAATAATAACTAACGGCTATAGCCGTTAGAATAGTTCAAATACTAACGGGTTAGATCCGTTAGAAGGGCAGTTAGTAATATTACCCACGCCTCAATACTCACGGCCTTTACCTGTTAGAATTAATTTCTGTAACATGCTTAGGCTGTTACAATACATGTGTTTTGGTGTAGTGACACACACACACACACACACACACACACACATCTGATGAACAGTGCTACAAAGCATTGTTCACCTTCCCAAATAGGCAAAACCCAACCATGCATTCAAAAGAAAGTTGTTGTTCTTCGGATTTGGATTTAATCCAATTCTCATCTGAATTGGATGAGATCAAATCCTATTTAAACTGGGTGATGTTCTCATCCAATGTTATCAAAAAATCGTTTGAAATCCGATCGAGAATAGGTTTTAAACCTATTATATAGGTGGTGTTCTCGGGAGGAAGTTTCCGCTACCAATACACAACCGTACCACAATCTCCTTCCTAAAGCCCCATCCAAACCTTCGTGCATGTCCCCGACACCACTGTGACCACCACGACGCTGGAGCACAGCCGGAGGCCGCCGCACAGGTGACTGAACCGCGTTGGGCCGACCGAAACAGAGGATTGCTCTGTTCTAATTCCAAACCGAGGTACCAACTTCTCCTTCGATCTCCTCCATTGTTTTTCAGTCGTTTCTGAATTTATAAACTCGTATGCGTAGACCATATGACCCTCCTTCAAATGCATTCAATTAGTTTGTAGTTAACCGTCGTGGATTGCTCGACATATTGACTCGAAGTCGACAAAAATTCTGTTGGTAAACAGAGTATATAACTAGCGTAGCACCCAACTTGGAAGCCGTTTTTCTGTCAGGATATTGAGTATTCACGAAAACCATCTAAACAACCTTTTAGACAACCTAATCAGGATCAAAACCCATTAAATAGATTATTTTATCCTGTATTATATTTATATTAAAATAGTTCCAAAAATCAAGAAAAATAGTTTTCAAAACCTTAGAAAATCTAGAAAACCATCCGATACGACGTACGTCCCGTCAAACCGGGCGACGTGGTCGCGAACCGAAAGCATCAAAAGGTGTGTATCGACTTCAAGGACGTGTGGGCTTTGACGGAATTCAAATTGGTTGCGTGTGCGCGACGAATTTGATACGTATCCGTCAAAATTCACCGTATCGACCTCTTGTAAATTTCCCAATTACTTTGTGCACGTTCGTCAGATCGAGACGAAACTTACGCCAACAGGACCGTATCATTTTTTTGGTCATGTATGCCAAGTTTGGTCCGATTCTGAGATAGTTGATCAGATCGTCGTTTTGCGGGCCCTACAATCCGATTCAACGAGCGATTTTGTGCACGGCCTGCCGGAATCCAACTTTGGACATACAGTTGGTTCGTATCATCAAAATGAATCTGTAGACATATAGTTTGATGACTTTAGAGACCATTGACTCTGGCATGCTTTTTGGTGCAAAGCGGATCCAACGACGGACATCGATTTGGCCCGAAATGACCGTTTTGCCACTGTGTCCAGAATTGGACTTAAGGACAGGCAATCCTAGCTAATTTAAATATTCTAAAAATATTAGTAATGTCTGTTTCAGCATTCAGAGACTGTTGTACGAGTTTGACTGTTGTGGCTCACTGAGTAGTATAGTATTATCGGTTTCACCAGCAAAGGACCTCAGGCAAGTGCACTTTCTGATTGCTTTTCGATTCATAGTAGTTTTTACGTTTCATGTTTATACATATGCTCTCTCGCTTGATGACACGTTGTCACATGGATTAGTATCATGGATTTATTTATGCTTCGTGGCTGTCTTTTTACATGATTACCATGCTTGCAACTTGATTCCATGAGTACTAGCTGGGCGGAGAAATATCTTAGTAGACATGTGGACTACCCAGAAATATCCCCAAAATGTCTGATCTTGACTGATAGCAGCTGCACACGACACGTGCAGGGTGTCGTATTTACCCCTTAGTCGTTCACATGTCGAACAAGATATTTCAAAACACATAGATAGTTGTCTTTTATTTGATTCTTTGTATTTTTTACTGCTTGCCATGACATCAGTTACTTTCTAGTTTTCATCTCACATATGTTATTTTTATGTCTTGTAAATTCTATTGTATTTTCGTATTACCGTCGGTTTGTGTGCTTGTTCCATTCCTGACTGGAAACCAACATTTTTCAGGTTAGCTATGGCTTCACTTAGCATTGGAAGATACGGGTGTACTTGCAGACAGAAATCTAGAAATTAGATAGAAGTGGTATCATTTTCACTAATTGTAAGAACCTTGTATTTTTTTTAAATATAAATGTTGTAATAAATTTAGAAATGTGAATGAGCAATAAAGTTATTCTTTATGTGATTTTGAGCATCATGGCCTTGACAACGTTCTACCGCCGACTCTGTGGCGTAGGCTGGCTTGGATACGTCTCATATCCGAAAAAGCGTGTGCGGGTCGTGACAAGTTTTTGTGGTAGCCCATGCAGGTCAGTTTTCGTAAAATATGCGAACTCGTAATGGTACTTAAGTTAGTCGTACTATTGCGAGCCTGCGACTAGTGTAACGCCCCAGTCCCAAAATATTTAGGACTGAGTACGTAGACATGCCAGCTACATATATACGAAGTATACTCCGATATATGGAAACCTTGTATGTATACATAAGCTGTAAAATACAGTAAACCACAACTAACTAATCTCATCCACGGAAATAAAGATATCATATAATGAATAGTCTTGATACAATATGTTGGGTGGAGAACATCCACTACCAACAAAATAAAAGAAGATGTACATGATATACAAAAGTATCGACGAAGGTAGCAAGATAGATCCAAGACGCGTCATCTTCGAATAAATTGAGAAGATCACGACCTCGGCTAGAATACCTGCGGAAGACATAAACACACACCTGGAGAGATAACCATGTCCTCCGAGGGACGTAACAAGACACATAATATCATGCCCTAAACTAAATAATAAAAGCTCAACATAAAAGTATATATGACTAAACAGATAAAGGTCCTTAACCATTCTATATGAAAATGCATTTTGAAGACAACGTTCCACACAAAGGCTTTCGAGACTAGAAACACGGTGCGTTAGCGTTTCAACCGAGGTACTAGTGGCATCTAGAGAAAAATAAATAAATGCACGGCACACTAGTCTCTCGGGTGAGTCACTAACGGCAGCTAGAGGAAAGTAAATGCACGGCACATTTGTGTTTCAACCGAGGCACTAGTGGCATGTAGAGAAAAGTAAATAAATGCACGGCTCACTAGCTCTCGGCTGAGTCACTAATGGCAGCCAGAGAAAAGTAAATGTGTAAAAGCCCCTGCACCTAATAACTGTCTTCCCTCTCCCTATGCACTACTCGTGCTGAATCCACACCACGATATTTCTAATAACCGCTAAGTCTTCTAGGCAATTATATTAGCAATTATATCCTAACGCTCGTCCTGTACGCACCGATGTACAGTCGATACGCAAGTCCGAATTTATATGAGACACGTGACATCGTGGCACACAGGTGTCGGGCCAATGAATACGGCACAAACAAAGGTGGTCCCTTATCTCTAGGCCAAATGCATAAAGAAAACTAAAGTATAGTAATTTGCAACTACATATGGTTTTGAAAGAACAACTTATAAGAAATAAAACATACATGATATTGAGCAAAAAATTAAACAGTAAAGTCAAGGTGTCTTGTCTGATGTCCGAGTGAGGTAAGATGATGTCCTGGCGACGAATCAACAACAGCACACAAAGAGGATGGTGTAGGAACAACTTCGGATGCTGAAAATAGTCTATTATCTAATTATAATTAATACTGCACCTATTACATTTATTTAAGAAATTCTAAAGTTAGGATATGGTATAGGTTTTCGTATCATCTTTTCGAAAAACTAAATGGATCGCATTTTCGTTTCCGGAATCTCCCGAAATCGCAAAAATACCGAAACACGTTTATTTTTTGGACACTAGATACTCAAACAGTTTTGCAAAAATTTACAGAACGAATTTTGTCTATTAAAATATATTTTTGGAAACCTTACCTCGATACTCTTCTTTTAAAAAAATTGGAGACGAAACGGAGTTCGGAGCTAGGAGATATCGTCGTTCCAAGTTGCTCTTGCTGCTAAAAAGCGGGGCTGAATTCTAATGACAAATTTTAGAGTTTCTATTGTACTAAAAATAATTTCGAATTATGGCTGATAGAAGGGGGATGTATTGGATTTATATAGGTATTTATTTCAGATTTATCTCCTAAATTAGATAGGATTTGATTTAAATTGATAGGAGCTACTTTGTTATGATATAATATAGATAAGGATGCTTTCCTATTAGACTTAGGATTATGATTAACTTAAAATATAGTTCATATTTATCTAAATTATCTATAACATTATTTAAAATTACTATAGATAATAAATAGAGTTAATATTTATTTAAACAACATTTATCTAATCTCATTTATACAAGCTGAAATATTTAATACTAAATTGACATTTATTCTATATTATGTAAATAGTGTACAATATAAGTAACATGTAAAAAGTAATAAAAGTTATGAAATAAATCCTAAAATTTTGAGAAAAATTGTATAATAAAGTTTAGATCCTTAATGTACTAGAAAAATAGCTTTATATATTTGTATACTAAATTCACTAATGAGCACTAAACTAAATATATGTAAAATAATACAAATTATATAATAAGTCAATAAATAGTTATTTAAAAATCTAAAAATTAAACAAATATTTATTTTAAAACATCAGGGGGTTTACAAAAGTCTTATCCAGATAAGGACTAAGAAGAGTTTTAATTCCCCTTGGATTTTTTACTATTTAATTCAAATTGATTTAAAAGTAACTCAATCAAATATAATCCAATGTAGATAGATTCTAACTCTAATTTAAACTGTATTTAAATAACTTAATTTTTTTCTAACTTAAATCACCATAATTAATTACATATTAAATCAACCCATATTTAATATACGTTTTTCGAAATAATATATTAATGATAATAATTAATTTCAAAAATACAAATATACATACACTCGCATGCAAAAATAATACTTACATAAAACACAGTTTTTCTAAATTACTAGTTATACTTGTACCATAAAATAAAATGGTCTTTTTTAAATAAAAATAATGTTTGGCAATCCTCGACGTGACGCATTTACAACTTCAAGCAAAATAAAATATTTATCGTCTATTATTTTGAAATATTTTCTACATCTATATAATTAAAATATTTTATAAAAATATGTACTTCGCACTTATTCGCACTTGACAAGAAATTTATGAAACGCAAACTCGTACGCGACGTATAAATACGAAGTACAAAAATCAATACCATATTTAAAAAAAATCGTAGTAGAAATTAGGGATTTTACATCCTACCCAACTTACAAGAATTTCGTCATCGAAATTTAGGAATAACTAGGGTAGGGGAGATAGAAAGAGTTCATCAATACCGAAATACGATTAAATTTTTGGATGAGACGAAGAAACGACGTTCGACACAAACATGCATTGGAAGATCGTAATTTTGATATTTGCGAAAATACATCATAGTTATGGAATTGAAAAAGGGTCGCTAGTTAAGGTAATAAAATTATGATAATACGAATTAGAGAATAGAAAGGAATTGAGTAGGTCAAAGAGAATAATTTAGACATTTAGGAGAGATGGTTTCTTGAGCGAATATAGTCGTCTAGGTTTAAGGTATGGTTAAGGAAATGATTTGAATCATTTTCAAGTTTCTAGAATGATTAGAAGGTTGCGATAATGAATCTAGAGTAGAGAAAAAAGGTAACTCAAGACGGGGATATAGTCACATTGGTTGGTCAGTGGTTAACTATCTTGGCAATAGATGATGGACAAATAAGGGGATATCAAGTACGAGTGCTTGTCTTTCTAATATAGGCGAAAGACGAAAATAATAAAGAGTTCGAAGAAGATATTATCGAATACGAATAAGTGGTTCAAAGACGATTGAAAATTTTCAAAAAGAATTGCCAATGCAGCCGCGGATGGAATTCTAGAGGCTAAGTTTAACAATGTCTCCATCTACGTCGAACAATATATGAAAAGCGAACCAAAGTGCACTAGGTTGATCAGACCATCATGCACCGGTTCTGATTAGACAATGTATTAGTGGGCGTCCCCAATAACACATATGTCGTGAACAAGCTCGATAAAAGAATAAGCTTGCAAAACTAAGACTAAATTAGCATCATAAGATAGTCAAAATATAAGTAAGGAATACTAATGAAGGAAATTAAATAGTCGAAGATCCATTAAAATCCAAGTCTTGCCCGAAGTTTGGGCTTATGCAGTCGTCCTAGTATTTTCTTATCTATGGCTTGGTTGACTAGATAAGTTAGGGTCCTATGAATTCTATAGTCTAAGTAAACTTATCAATATGGGTCACAAGGACAAAGGTTTGTTAGGTCATGAGGTATTCTACCCAACTTACAAGAGTTAAACTAGTAGTGTGATGGGACAATGGGTCAAGCAATCAAGATAAAGTACAAAGTTAAGCAGAATTAAGTAGAACAAAATCACATATCGGATCGAAAGAATTGAGTCGAGGTTAAATCCCTATCCTTGGTCGGAAAATATATCGATATTATGGTAAAGGTTATAGTCTAGTCTTTATGACCCAAAAGTTATATTATAAAAATAGAGTACAAGGGACGTGTTTGAGTGGGACATGATATACCTACATGAAGGTGAGCTCGTCTAGGTCTTACATATAAAATTTGTTGGAAGGTAACATCTAGTATTACACTCCAAATATCAAAGTCACGGTAAAGGACACAAAAAGATCTAAAATAGAAAGTGGGAGTTCATGAAGTGACAATTAATGCACAAACATTAAAGAAGATCAATTTGAAGCATGAAATAAAATTAATTAAGCAATCTAGTAAAATAATTTAGGGACACAGTTTTCAGAGAGAAGATAGTCTCCTAGGTGGATACAGTCAAGGAATGATTAATTCATTTCTCAAATTTCAAACGGTTAGAAGGTCACAATAAAAGATCTGGATTTGGGAAAAGGTCGAGTAAGTCAAAATTGAGATATAGTCACATGGTTTGGTCGAAGACTAACTATACTTGTGTATATACAACTATCTTGGTCATGGATAGAATGTAGAGTACCTCTATCTCATTAGGGTGGCTTTGCCTGCTTCTTGGTTCTCTATCAAGATAAGATTTAATCCCAAAATTTGAGTTCCTAATATGTATTTCCAAGCTTGACATAAACTACGATATTCAAGCATAATCATAAAAATAATTCAAGTCTTTAATAACCCTAAGATAACCCTTAGTATGACAAAATATATATATATATTTTTCCTCCAATATGCACAAACTAAACTTTCTTATTCTTTAGTCTGTTGAGGTCATCCATCATAACTTAAAAAATTTAGATTCCTCTAATCAATCTCAAAATAAGCTTTATCATATCTCTTAAAATTTTTTCCACAAAATAGCAATATTATAAATCCAAACTTTAAACTATAAGATTTATATAATCTTATCAATCGTGAATTATGCGACAAAATTTAAAGATTTTTTTTCACAATTAAAATATTAAACTCAAAATATAAATAAATTTATCAATCATAGATCGTATGACACAGTTCAAAATTTAAAATTTTCTTCAAATCAATTTATATCCTCAAAAGATATAAATAGCTATAACCCGAAAATCATAAATATTTTCTAAATCTTCAAAATCAAAGATTTTACTCAATCTTCTATCAATCCTTTGGTGAATACTCCTAGTAGTCTCAAGATAAAATTCTCTCTGTCCTCAAAGTTGGTAAAATTGCTACTACCTAACTTAGAATTAACTAATCCTTAAGATCATACTTTTAGAAAAATAAATGCCTCTATATCTTAAATAAGACCTCAATGTATACTAATTGTGAATGTAATCCTTCTAGTCACGTATTTGACCTATGAGCATATACTAGTGTAATCATCTTCCTAACCGACATTAAGCACGAGAAAGCAAGGATTCACGGTAGAAAGGGGTAAAACAAGATGCAATCAAGGGAGGCAAACGAGAGTTCAAAGTTTGGAGTCAAGAAAGAATGTCAAGTATGTGGATAAGATCCTAGACTCTAATCCTATCTACAGGCTCACATCGGTACAATAACATAACCGAAGTGATAAACTTGACCTGCATGGGCCACCACAAAAACATGTAACGCTCCAGTCCCAAAATATTTAGGACTAAGTACGTAGACATACCAGCTGCATACATACGAAGTATACTCCGATATATGGAAACCTTGTATGTATACATAAGCTGTAAAATACAGTAAACTATAACTAACTAATCTCATCCACAGAATAAGGAAATAAAGATATCATATAATGAATAGTCTTGATACAATATGTTGGGTGGAGACACATCCACTACCAACAAAATAAAAAAAGATGTACATGATATGCAAAAGTATCGACGAAGGTAGCAAGATAGATCCAAGACGCGTCATCTTCGAATAAATGGAGAAGATCACGACCTCGGCTAGAATACCTGCGGAAGACATAAACACACACCTGGAGAGATAACCAGGTCCTCAGAGGGACGTAACAAGACACATAATATCATGTCCTAAACTGAATAATAAAAGCTCAACAGAAAATTATATATGACTAAACAGATAAAGGTCCTTAACCATTCTATATGAAAATGCATTTTGAAGACAACGTTCCACACAAGGGCTTCCGAGACTAGAAACACGGCGCGTTAGCATTTCAACCGAGGTACTAGTGGCATCTAGAGGAAAATAAATAAATGCATGGCACACTAGTCTCTCGGGTGAGTCACTAACGACAGCTAGAGGAAAGTAAATGCACGACACATTTGTGTTTCAACCGAGGCACTAGTGGCATCTAGAGAAAAGTAAATAAATGCACAACACACTAGCTCTCGGCTAAGTCACTAATGGAAGCTAGAGAAAAGTAAATGTGTGAACGCTCCTGCGCCTAATAACTGTCTTCCCCCTCCCCATGCACTACTCGTGCTGAATCCATACCACGATATTTCTAATAACCGCTAAGTCTTCTAGGCAATTATATTAGCAGTTATATCCTAACGCTCGTCCTGTACGCACCGATGTACAGTCGGTATGCAAGTCCGAATCTATATGAGACACGTGACATCGTAGCACACAGGTGTCGGGCCAATAAATACAGCACAAACAAAGGTGGTCCCTTATCTCTGGGCCAAATGCATAAAGAAAACTAAAGTATAGTAATTTGCAACTACATATGGTTTTGAAAAAATAACTTATAAGAAATAAAACATGCATGATATTGAGCAAGAAATTAAACAATAAAGTCAAGGTGTCTTGCCTGATGTCCGAGTGAGGTAAGATGATGTTCTGGCGACGAATCAACAACAGCGCACAAAGAGGAAGGTGTAGGAACAACTTCGGATGCTGAAAATAGTCTATTATCTAATTATAATTAATACTGCACCTATTACATTTATTTAACAAATTTTGAAGTTAGGATATGGTATAGGTTTTCGTATCATCTTTCCGATAAACTAAACGGATCGTATTTTCGTTTCTGGAATCTCCCGAAATCGCAAAAATACCGAAACACGTTTATTTTTTGGACACAAGATACTCAAACAGTTTTGCAGAAATTTACAGAACGAATTTTGTCTATTAAAATATATTTTTGAAAACCTTACCTCGATACTCTTCTTTAAAAAAAAACTAGAGACGAAATGGAGTTCGGAGCTAGGAGATATCGTCGTTCCAAGTTGCTCTTGCTGCTAAAAAGCGGGGCTGAATTTTAATAACAAATTTTAGAGTTTCTATTGGACTAAAAATAATTTTGAATTATGGCTGATAGAAGGGGGATGTATTGGATTTATATAGGTATTTATTTCAGATTTATCTCCTAAATTAGATAGGATTTGATTTAAATTGATAGGAGCTACTTTGTTATGATATAATATAGATAAGGATGCTTTCCTATTAGACTTAGGATTATGATTAACTTAAAATATAGTTCATATTTATCTAAATTATCTATAACATTATTTAAAATTACTATAGATAATAAATAGAGTTAATGTTTTTTTAAACAACATTTATCTAATCTCATTTATACAAGCTGAAATATTTAATACTAAATTGACATTTATTCTATATTATGTAAATAGTGTATAATATAAGTAACATGTAAAAAGTAATAAAAGTTATGAAATAAATCCTAAAATTTTGAGAAAAATTGTATAATATAGTTTAGATCCTTAATGTACTAGAAAAATAGCTTTATATATTTGTATACTAAATTCACTAATGAGCACTAAACTAAATATATGTAAAATAATACAAATTATATAATAAGTCAATAAATAGTTATTTAAAAATCCAAAAATTCAACAAATATTTATTTTGAAAAATCAGGGGATTTACAAAAGTCTTATCTAGGTAAGGACTAAGAAGAGTTTTAATTTCCCTTGGATTTTCCACTATTTAATTCAAATTGATTTAAAAGTAACTCAATCAAATATAATCCAATGTAGATAGATTCTACCTCTAATTTAAACTGTATTTAAATAACTTAATATTTTTTCCTAACTTAAATCACCATAATTAATTACATATTAAATCAACCCATATTTAATATACGTTTTTCGAAATAATATATTATTGATAATAATTAATTTTAAAAATACAAATATATATACACTTGCATGCAAAAATAATACTTACATAAAACACAGTTTTTCTAAATTACTAGTTATACTTGTACCATAAAATAAAATGGCCTTTTTTAAATAAAAATAAAGTTTGGCAATCCTCGACGCGACGTATTTACAACTTCAAGCAATATAAAATATTTATCGTCTATTATTTTGAAATATTTTCTACATCTATATAATTAAAACGTTTTATAAAAATATTACTTCGCACTTATTCGCACTTGACGAGAAATTTATGAAACGCAAACTCGTACGCGACGTATAAATACGAAGTACAAAAATTAATACCATATTTAAAAAAAATCGTAGTAGAAATTTGGGGTTTTATAACTAGAAAATGTTCATTCACAACTTAGAGTTAAATTGATTTAAGAGAATGACTAGGACTAGGAGTCCCTTGTTCAAATTGACCGTTAGGTAGTTAAGGTTGTCAGATAGGCCATGCAATTTAGATAAAGAATTATTAAATTTAGATAGCTTGCCAGATCTCTATAGATATACTATTACTTTTGATATGACGATATGATCCAATGTGGATATACTATTCACTTGGTAAATTAGGCTTTCCTAGAATTAAGGCTCTAATCTTGATAAACTGTTCAATTTTCTTTTGCTCTGTTAGATATAAACCTTATATCATAAGTTAGAATTGCCTACTTAAAATCCTATTTGTCGTAAGGAATTAGTTTATAATTCCTGATTCTATTATTCATATACGAATCTCGAGGTAGATTGATTCAAAGTTTTTCCCTCAACCATTTGAAATACATATGAAATAAAGATTAGGATGTTCTTACTTCCCTTGTCTTCAGTTATTTCCTTCCCGATCAATCTTTTACTTTAAGGATTGAGACTTATAGGCAGATGTTTACGCTTTCTATCATAGTCTATTAGTTTGAATCTCTAGCAGCTCCTTGAAGTTCTTAAGAATATAGTTGGAGTAATTTTAACGACTGCGATGGCTAGACAACAACGCACTATCGCCAATTACTTGAGAATGGAGAGTGTGGGTTCACTGCAGCCAGCAGCGCACTGGCGAGGCACGACCTATAGAGTTGAAATTATTTCAAAGAATCGTAGGTTATGGAACATTGCTAAAACTAGGTCGTCGTTGACCTCTTTAGATCTTAGATACCCTTGTGTCAATGTAAGGTAGAGTATCTGATAACATATCACATTTGAATCATGGAACCAAGGGTTTACCACAGCCAGAATATACGGGCGAGGCATAATTCTCGGTAAAATGACTTCAGACGTGATTACAAGTTTAGGATACTATAGAGGATAGGAAAATGCCCTGTATGTTCCATAAAATCCAAAGCCAATACTAGTGAAAGTTCTGTAAGTTGGGTAGCATGTCTCACAACCTAGCATTTCGTGGTCCTCGTGATCTATTAACAAGGTAATTGACTGACACTAATAGGTTTACCTAGAATATATAATTTAGAGGTCCATAACCCATTAGTCGACCAAGGCCTTATGGATAAGAAGATAGTAGGATGACTGTATAAGCAAGAACACCAGGTAAGGTTTTGATTCTCACAAAATTCGAACTACTTGTACATCCTTTCAAAAATCTCGCATACTTGTATTTTGACTATCTTGACCAATGCTGCTATTACAGCCTAGTTTTGCAAGCTTACTCTTTTATCGAGCTTGATTCAGGATATATGTTTATTGGGGATGCCTACTAACATATTGTCTAATCAGAATCGATGTATTACGGTCTGATCAACCTTAGTGCACTCGGTTCGCTTTTCCTCTGATTAACCTATGTGGATTGAGATGTAGATGTCTATAGGATCTCATCCGCAACTGCCTTGAAAACTATCTCGAATTATGCGATTCCCTTTGGAATCCCGTATTCGTATTCGATTCCCTCTCCCTGGAACTCTTTAGTATTTTTCCCTTTACTTAATGAAGAAAGGAAATGCCCATATTTAAGCAAAGTTATACCCAGAATGTTAACCTTAGCTCGCCATATCATCTATGGCCATGAAAGCTATTGCGAATCACTTTCCGTCTATTTGAAATTGGAAAACGATCTTCAAACTTGAACCATATATATCATATCACGTTATCTATTACCCCGTGATCATGACTTGAATTGCTCTAACTCCATTCATCGTAAACTTTGTCTTGGTTTAAATTTGAGAAATAAATTCCTAAAGTATATAGGATGTCAGCCTCTAAATTTTAGGATTTATTAGTATTACCGATGAACATATAAGTTGGTTCCCACTAGGATAGAAAATTTTGTGCCTTATAAACACCCACTTTATTTAGATCCTTGGCGTCCCTGACCGTAATATTAATATTCGGAGCATAATACTAGCTGTTACCTCCCAACAAATTTCATATGCAAGATCTAGACGAGTCCACCTTCATCTAGGTATATCATGTTCCACTCAAACACGTCCCCTTGTACTCTATTTTTGTGGTACGACTTTCAGGTCAAAAGGACTACCTATAACCCTTACCATAATATCGGTATACTTCCCAACTTCCATTAAAGCCTCAACCTCGACTCAATTCATTCGACCCAATATATGGTTGTGATCTACTCGAAGCCCACTACGCACATGTCACTAGTGTGCCACCCAATTGAGGCCTCATGTGCTACTTAAAAACAAAAGTCACTAAAGGCGTATTTTGGGCTTTAGGAACCTAGCTAACCAACCTGACTGCAACTAGCTCAACCATTTGGGTGGAAACCTACTCTAGGTTACCCTAACCTGGTAGAAATAGTTTTATCATTAGGATCTTGTCCAGTCAATATAGATTGAAATCCAAGGTTCATCCAACCAACGATTGATGTCCAATCAGGAAACCCATTAAGACCCAGTAAAACCCATCCATACATACCACCATATTTGGACTATAAAACTGAACTATTTGAAATAGGTCCCTTTACCTATTATATAGTCTCCACCTCTTAGAATGTGAAGTCATTTGTAATCCTTATTCCATCTACCTGGAAGTCGCGATACGATCGTGTATTGCATTTATATCCCTTGCTCGTGTGTTTAAATAACCACGAAAAAGATCACAATCTTGATTTCTCAAATTCCGTTCTATTTTGGAACCTTGTTTAGATTAAATTTCGAGAATGGAACTTCTGTATTGTACGGATTGCAAGCCCTTCTAAGAAACGAAGGGTTCTTTGATTTAGCAAGTGACTAGACTAGAGTAGCCCAATCTAGCAATAAGTCAATGGTTCATAAACTTTCTTTTTATCTGCATCATTGGATACTCTCTACCGCTCTTGAAACTTCATATTTGCTCTCGATTGTTCTTCCTTATCTTCCGGTCCTTCCTATTTCAGAGCGACGAATGGTTATGCTTATTATAATTTATCAATATTTCTTAGCTACTTGTATAAATTTGTTGTTTATTAAATTTTGGGTTACTTGATAGATAGGAAAGAATTATAGATGCCATATGCAGTAGATATCTGTTGGTAGGATTGTTAGCAACTAGTTAGAAGATTATAAGATTTTAGTTTTGAGGAGTAGTGTAACCGAAGGTGGGTAGAAGTCCTAGAGTTTATGTAGTTACAAAATGGCTAGGAGGAGGATATAAACTATTTTGAGGAATTAAAATTTAAGGAGATTAAGGTTAAGGTAGACTTTCTTTTTAAATTTTAAGAAAGAGTTATGAATTAAAATTTTGAGGACGAAATTATTTTTAAGGTGGGTAGATTTGTAACTCCTCTTCCCAAAAATTCTGAAATATTTTTATTATTATTTATTTGATTTAAATGGTGATTTTTAGATTTTTGTAAATAATTATTTAGTTAATTATTACGGTAGATGATTTTAGTCATGATTAGGAATTGGAGTACAAGGTGACTAGAAATCGTGGCACAGATAGTGCAGTGGTGTGCTTTGACTAGTGTATTAGTCCTGGTAGGGAAGGCCGAGCCATAGTGATGTCCGAACTATGAAAACCAGGCCAAGTTACAACTTAACCTTTATAGATATTTTAATTATTTATTAATTAATTTATTGACGTATAGAAGACCAGGTTGTACCAAACTAGCCCGGACTGAATCCGAACCAAGCCCAAGTCCATGTAGTCATGCGGTACGTCCAATGACATTCGTGTTGATGTATTTTGGTATGATTGTGTTGTATTCCGTTTTAATGATCTAATGAATATTTTTTAAGTATTCGTTAATTAAATATTATAAATATCATTATTAGTTGATATTCAATGATATTTGTATAAAATAGGTCCTTGTACATTTTTGGGATTATTAGACTGTACATAATGGTATATACACCATTATTGGTTTATTGAATATTATTATTATTATTATTATTATTATTATTATTATTATTATTATTATTATTATTTACTATTGTTGGAATAGCTTATTATAGGCTATTTCATTTTTTATGAAATAAATATGTATGTACACATCTTATATATATACCATGTACTTGAAAAAGTATTTTAAGATTTCTCCTAGATTTTATGGAGTAACCATATATATATAAATGTATAATATATATATATATATATATTGGAGTGAGAATAAATGTAGATTCGTTTTAGGAATGATGTATGCATATTTATCTATATACATGATGTGCCGCCCAGCCTCTCACGTATCAGAAGGTATCTCAAAGCACTGTTTGATTAGTTTTACTTGTTCGGGTTCATTTTCCAGTTGTCTTGTTCATACATGTTCCTGCTAGTAGTTTTTTGTATATGTTATCGTTTCCAGTTCATATATATGTTCCTTTACTGTTATACTACATCTCTATTGTCTAGCTTTATTTTGTATTAAGTTACATAAATACAATAGGGTTGTACTTTGCTTCTTTCTTGAGTGAATCGTTGCAGGTGACTTACCATTCTTCCTACTTTTGCGTTATAGACGATGCGGTTGGAGATATATATCTTGGAGGCCAACTGTAGATTCTATATAGAATGTGAATTTATATATTTAGCAAATTTGTTACCAAATATCATATTTATGTATTATTAGATTTGTAAATAAAATAGTTATTGTAATGGACAATAGATATGATTTTGTTGTATTTGAGATTGACATTGAGGTCTAAACATCGTACTACTGTCGATGCTGCGGCGTAGGTTGGACTTGGCTACGTACTCGTATCCCTAAAAGCCAAAGTGAACCGTAACACTTAAGAAATCTAGTTTCTTACCAAAAATATACGAAAGGTCGAAGTGGCCTGGAAGTAGATAAAAATTGGCTCGCAACATAACTGGTTTGTTCTGGACATCTTTCCGTAGAACGAACGTCCCAGACAAACCGTTTAGAATTGTGTGGGTGCCAATTGGACATGAAAATAGACAAAGAGATCTATCTATTAGTTTTGGTTTCATGAAAAGATGAGGTCGAAAAGTACATAAAACCCTAGATGCAAAATAGTGTACATGTTGGAACGAATTCAGACTTAAATTCTGAACATTGGTTGACTTGTAGGCTATTTTGGTGTACTAGAAGGAATTAGAACATATGGAGGGTTGATAGGATTATAGAGGGTAGCGTTAGCTTCACAAAGAATATTCGTGGAGCATCACGGGAGGTCGAAAAGGGGTTGAAACTGTTGTTGCGGCTGAAAGTGGTCGACAAGTGTATAGGCTGAAGGAATTTTAGGATTATGAGGATAGAAGAGGGTTGGTGGCCACTTTATATGCATCTATATATAAATTTAAAGGGTTAAAGGGTTAGGGTTTGGGTAGAGAAGGTTTTAGAAAAGTTTGTTTTGATTTGGCTGCTCCAATAAAAAGATATGCAAGATTGAATTTGTAGGTGAATATTTAGTCTCCTAATTTGGAAAGTCAATGGTGGGTTAAACTATTGTATGACTATACAAAATCTCTAACAATCAATCTAAATTCACCCTATAAGTTATGGTAAGCTATTATAGGCTCAACTAAGGCTGGTTGGACTAGTTCTAGGTCGGTATGATTTTTATAATCAAAATTGACTCCGAAAGGCTAATTAATGGGTCTTATGTGCCATTTGGAAATAAATAGCACATGGAAACTCAATTGAGTGGGATACAATTTGCATGTGTGTAGTAGGCTCAAAATATGTCAAAATCATATATTAGGTCGAATGATTTGGATCGGGTTTAGGCCTCAAATCAAAATTGGAAAATACATCTAATTTTACGGTAATGGCTAAAAATGACCATTTTGACCCCAAAGTTGTACAAAAAAATGTAGTTCACGAAAATATGTTTGAGTGGGACAAGATATATCAAAATGAAGATGGATTAGTCTAGATTACGAGTATGGAACTAAATTTGAAAAATTGATAACTGTTGTACTTCAAAAATCAAAGCTATGGTAAAGTACCTCTATAGTCAATATTGATTATAAAATATAGTTTAATATTAAATATCCATATTAAATAAATAAAATAACTAGAAAGTAATATAAAAAAAATCAAGGGGGCTTACACCATTGCTACATATTTTAGATTTTTAGAGTTATTATTTTAGGATTAGGGCTAGGGTTTTAGGGTTAGGGTTAGCATTTTAGGCTTATAGTTTAGGTTTAGGGTTAGGGTTTGGTTTTAGGGTAAGGGTTTTAGGATGATTAGGATTTTAGGGTTAGGGTTACAATTTTAGGATTAGGGTTAAGATTAGTATTTTAGGGCTAGGGTTATGATTAATATTTTAGGGTTTTGGTTAGGATTGGTATTTTTAGGATTAAGGTTAGGGCTAAGAATATGGTTATTGATTTTAGGGTTAGGGTTAAGATTAGTATTTTAGGGTAGGTTTAGGATTGGTATTTTATGGTTAGGATTAGGGTTAGGGTTATTGATGTTAGGATTATGATTATGTCACGCCCCAGTACCGAAATACGGAGACGGACTAGGACAACTACTCCATATGAGGTACATAACGTCATACGGCGATCGTGGCTGTCGAGAGACTAGGGGGTACATGCTACAAGCAAGTCTCCTATGGTCCCACAGAGTTCTATGTCTCAATCAATCAAATCACATCAGCAATTAAATGAACATTAAAGATAAAGCAGTAAGGCGTCCCCGACGCTTCATCAAAATGGTCATGAGAGACTAGCTTTATAATTTAGCTATCTCAGAGAGTCAGGAGTACAAAATTATACACAGCTGCAGTCTGTTTATTTACAAGTCTGTACTGACACAAAATATCAAGTAATCCGGCTAACAGGTGCCGGTGGCTAAACGCCGCAAAAGTATAAGCAGGAGTGGTGGAGAAGAAACCCACTCGAGTCCCCGAACCGCCATGCTCCTAGTATGCACCATGGATGTCAGGGAGGAAGATCGTGTCCTCAGGCTCTGCTACGGGATCTGGCCAAACAAAACCAGCGGGGTCAGCCCCGAATAGCAAGTACCGCCAAAGGGGCACAAGAGTTAAGATTAAAAACCCAGTTAAATAGAATGATTGATAATAGTAATACTTATGCTACTATTATAGGGTAGCGCAACATCCTCGAATCCATATGGCACCCTTACAACCAAATAAGGACAAAAGGTGTCGCATGGAGTCGGGACGTGTCGTACTCTATAACTTTCACATAAGTTAAAAGGTATAAACAATAAAATCTCCTGATCGTGACTTCGGTCGATAGCCTATCGCAGCACAATAACCAACCCAACAATCAAACAAGAACATGGGTTGGATCATGTACCATGATAGACCATGTTCTTCAGTCATTCACAGAAGTAGCACTCCACAATCAGAATAAGTCTTCCGTTCATAACTTCGGTCCACAGCCTGTCATAGTACGATAACCAACCCAACAATCAAATAAGAACATGGGTTGGATCACGTACCATGACAGTCCGCTTTTCTCAGTTATTTACGGAAGGTAATAGGGTACAAGCAAGTCGTTTTCACGGCCAATCAAGTCTACGAGTTTCTAGTGGGACGAGGTTATCCTCGCGTCATGTTATTAGAAAATCCTCAGATCGTATCTTTCCAGCAAGGCTAGCCAACCCAGGAGTTCGCGTAGACAGGTATGATTGAGCACCGGTCCCTCGTAAGGCCACCTTGCTAAAACATATAATATATAGCAGGAATTAATCGGATACAGTCATCCACTCGTTGCAGATGACACAGTATCCGTGGAGACCAGCCGGCGCGTCAAGACAGTATCTCAAGGCGGCTGGTGTAACACGATCTCGGGATTTTGCCCTCCCCATGCATCTAGTATATTTAGTTGCCTAGTTTAACCCTAGGTGAAATCTTGGACTCACATGCTGTGGCCTGCATGATTATCCTTCTAAAGTCGTACTTTAGTACGAGTACCCCAAAGAGGATCCATGTCAATCAGTATGTCAACATGTTCTACCCTCCATAATGTAATGCATCATTGCAAATACGCCACGTGGAGTTACGAGCCATTTGTCGAGCATGAACAAGAACTGGGACATTCAGGTACATGTATCAGGAAGGAACACTTTGTTCTCCGGGGTCACATTAGTGCTCATATCATGCTCGGAACAAAAGGCGTAAGGATATAAAATGGGCATATAATATCTAATAAATTATCAAAAGCGTACGCACAAAAGCACGCACGCACAGGGGTAGTAAGTCACGCAGGCTCACTCAGGCTCACTCAAGGCAGCGTGCGTGAAAAGTCACGCAGACTCAAGGGAAGAGAGCTGCGTGAAAAGTCACGCAAGCTCAAGGAGAGAGCTGCGTGAAAAGTCACGCAAGCTCAAGGGGAGAGCTGCGTGAAAAGTCACGCAAGCTCAAGGAGAGAGCTGCGTGAAAAGTCACGCAAGCTCAAGGAGAGAGCTGCGTGAAAAGTCACGCAAGCTCAAGGAGAGAGCTGCATGAAAAGTCACGCAGGCTCAAGGAGAGAGCTGCGTGAAAAGTCACGCAAGCTCAAGGAGAGAGCTGCGTGAAAAGTCACGCAAGCTCAAGGAGAGAGCTGCATGAAAAGTCACGCAAGCTGAAGGAGAGAGCTGCATGAAAAGTCACGCAAGCTCAAGGAGAGAGCTGCATGAAAAGTCACGCAAGCTCAAGGAGAGACACGCTTCCAACAGGAAGCGTGCTCAAACAGGAGCACACTGTTCACTGTCTTCTCCAAACAGCAAGAACACCATGGCTGAACCCAAACTTCAAAGCATCATAACTTGGCCATCCGAACTCCAAATCCAGATTTTCAAAGTTCCAACTTGGGTGAAACTGAATGCTCTTCCACATGGAAGCATCAAAAACCTATAAAATCCAACTAAAGTAGATTAAACCATGCAAAATCCGAAAATGATTAAAACCTAGATCTACAAAAATTAAAGCTTCAAAATAGAAATTTTCAAGTTCTAAACTAGTATAGATTGAGGAGAAGAACATGTTTTGGCAAATAGTTTTGTAAGAAATCATTGACAAAATTATGGATCCATCTCTTGAGCAAGTTGGTACTTGCCTTGGTTGGTGGAGGAAGTAAATGAGAGGAAGTAAATGAAAGGAGAGAGAATGAGATGAGTTTATAAAGATCTTGGACCCATGGGTTCATGATGAACCAAAGGGTTCATGATGAACCATGGGTGAACCAAAAATAGGTTACCTAAATGAACCAAAACTGTAGGCCCAAATACAGAAAATAAATTAGGAAATAATATTTTGTCGAATATTTTTGGAAAATACATGAAGAAATACAGCATAATAAATATAGTATAAATACAAGGTAAATACAATTTGTCGGTTTACGTATTAAAATACGTATTCCAGGATCGGGGAGTGACATCTCTACCCTCCTTAGAAAAATTCCGTCCTCGAAATTCCAACCAAGACAGGATAGTGAAATCAGGGCAAGCAAGGCTCAATCATATACAAGTTAACTATCATAGCAGTTATTATCATACATCACAAAGTGCAAAACAAGCAGGTGCAGATAAGCATGGAATCGTGTCAATAAGGTGCAAAAATATACCTTATTAGTCAAACAAATGCGGATACCGAGATCTGATCTCGTCCTCGCGCTCCCAGGTTGACTCTCCCGGAGAGTGATGGTTCCAAGAAACACGGACAAGGCTTATCGTCCGATTCTTGAGTACCTTCTCTCGCCGGTCTAAAATAGATACGGGTTGTTCCTCGTAAGTTAGGTCGGTACCAACGACTAACTCAGAATGATCGAGGACATGACTCGGATCCGGGACATACCCACGTAATTGGGACACATGAAACACATCATGTATGCTAGTTAACGAAGGCGGAAGGGCAAGTCGATAAGCCACGTCGCCTACCCGAGCGAGAATCTTAAAAGGACCAACGTATCTTGGACTAAGCTTTCCTCGGGTTCCAAATCTGATGATACCCCGAGTAGGCGAAATCCGCAGAAACACTTGGTCGCCAACTCTGAACTCCAGAGGCCTACGATGCTGATCTGCCCAATGACGATGTCGGTCCTGTGCAACTCGAAGGCGCTCTCTGACCAACTTAACTATCTCCACAGTCTGCGTGATCATCTCTGGTCCCAACAACTTCCGTTCTCCGACGTCGTCCCATGCCAAAGGGGACCTGACTTCCTTCCGTACAATGCTTCGAACGGGGCCATCTGAATGCTAGCCTGATAGCTGTTGTTATAGGAGAACTCCACTAGATGAAGGTGATCCTCCCAAGATCTGCCAAAATCCAAGGTACACGCCCGTAGCATATCTTCTAATGTCTGAATGGTTCTTTCTGATTGCCCGTCGGTTTGTGGATGATAAGCAGTACTGAATCTTAACTTGGTTCCCAAACTTTGGTGTAAGCTCCGCCAAAAATGGGAAGTAAACCGCGTATCTCGATCTGATACTATACTAACTAGAACACCGTGCTGCCTTACTATCTGCTTCATGTACATTTCTGTTAACTGCTCAGTAGTCTGTCCAACTCGGAAGGGAAGGAAATGAGCGACCTTCGTGAGTCGATCTACTATTACCCAGACTGTATTCTTGCCAGCCGGAGATCTAGGTAGACCGGTCACGAAATCCATCGTGATATGCTCCCATTTCCATTCTGGGATAGGAAGCGGCTGTAGCAACCCTGCTAGTCTCTGCTGCTCGGCCTTCACCTGCTGACATACCAGACACTTGGATACAAATCTCGCTATCTTTCTTTTCATGCCATTCCACCAAAAGTACTGCCTGATATCTCGATACATCTTCGTTCCTCCTGGATGAATGGAGTAAATAGAACTATGAGCTTCGGACATAACTTCTTGCCGAAGGTCTCCACTCGGTACACAGAGTCTGTTCCCAAACCTGAGCGTACCATCTTTATGAATCACTAACTCCTTCCTACGGCCTGATTCACACTCCGACCGCAACTTCTGAATCTGTGGATCTCCTGCTTGTGCTGCCCTTATCCTCTCTACTAGGGTTGACTGAATCTGCATACTGGTCATTCTTCCTATATCCCTTGGCAAAACTACTTCGATTCCCATACTCTGAAGGTCTTCTAAAATATGCTTCTGCGAGGTCAGGATAAAGGCACTGTCTCTCCTACTCAGTGCATCTGCAACTATATTCGCCTTGTCTGGATGATACTGAAGGTCTAAGTCAAAATCCTTCAGTAGTTCTAACCATCTTCTTTGCCTCATGTTCAAATCTCGCTGCGTGAATACGTATTTCAAACTCTTATGATCAGTATAGATCTCTACCCGATCTCCGTATAAATAATGCCTCCACAACTTGAGTGAAAACACCACAGCTGCTAACTCCAAATCGTGAGTCGGGTAATTTTTCTCATGGTCTCGAAGCTGTCGAGACGCATATGCTATCACCTTTCCATGCTGCATCAATACACATCCAAGACCCTTCCCTGATGCGTCACAATATACTGTAAAGCCTTCCGCTCCTACTGGAAGCGTCAAGATTGGGGCTGAGATCAATCTCTTCTTCAATTCTTCAAATGATGCCTGACAGCTAGCTGACCAAACAAACTCTACGTCCTTGTGCGTCAAACGCGTTAAGGGCGCAGAGATCTTGGCAAAGTCCGTCACGAACCTTCTGTAGTAACCAGCTAACCCTAAGAAACTTCGCACTTCTGCAACCGTTCTCGGGACTGGCCAATGCTCTACGGCCTCAATCTTCTTCGGATCCACTGACACTCCTGCCCCAGAAATTACATGCCCCAGGAACGAAATGTGATCAAACCAGAATTCATACTTGTCGAGCTTCGCATAAAGTTGATGCTCTCTCAATGTCTGCAAGACAGTCCTAAGATGTTTCTCATGCTCCTCTTCACTGCTGGAATAGACAAGAATGTCATCTATGAACACCACCACAAATTTATCCAAGTACGGCAGAAAGATGCGGTTCATTAAATCCATGAATACTGCGGGGGCGCTGGTTAGTCCAAAGGGCATTACTAAAAACTCATAATGCCCATATCTAGATCTGAATGCTGTCTTCGGTATGCCTTGCTCCCGGACTCTTACTTGATAGTATCCCGACCGAAGATCGATCTTGGAAAAGACACTGGCCTTGCTCAACTGGTCAAACAGGTCATCAATCCTTGGTAGCGGGTACTTATTCTTCACTGTTACTGCATTCAACTTGCGGTAGTCGATGCACATCCTCGTCGACCCATCCTTCTTGGGAACTAGAATCACTGGCACGGCCCAGGGCGATTTACTGTCTCGGATGAATCCCTTAGACTTCAACTCTTCTTCATGTTGATACAACTTATCCTGTTCTGACGGCGACATTCTGTAAACTCTGTCTGCAATAGGCCTCGTTCCAGGGTTCAACTCAATGCTAAATTCTACCTCTCTGACTGGGGGTATCCCTGGGAGCTCATTAGGGAAGACGTCGAGAAAATCTTCGACCACTCTCGGAATCTGTCCTGGCTCTGACACTGCTGCTGAGATGACGCCTCCGGCCTGATTCTTCAAGGTTCGAGTAAAGATGAACTGCTCCATCCCAGGAACGCTGAATATGACCCTACCTCCTCTACAATCAATTGTCGCATGACTGTCTCTCAACCAGTCCATGCCAATAACAACATCAAAATTCCCCATAGGAAATTCAATCAATGATGCGGGCAATAAATGCCCACACACCTCTACCGGACATGAAAAGCACACTCTGCTAACTTCTACGAGCCCATTGCCGGTGAGTATATCCATCCTCTCTGGCAATGCCTCAAACTCTAATCCAATCCGTGTAGCATATTGTGCAGAGATGAATGAATGAGTAGCGCCTGAATCAAATAATGCTACAGCGGGAAATAAGGTGATGAGAATTTTACCTGCCACCACGTCACTAGACGCTAGAGCCTCTCCCAAGGTCAATGTGAGAGCCTGGCCCCGCAGAGCCCCTTGTTGCGGCCTTCCTCGACCATGCTGTTGCTGCCTCTGAGGGCTTTCGGCTTCCTGTGCCTGGCGAAACATCTGAGCCTGCGTTGGTAGACGCTGGGCTAGGGGCCTTACTGCTAATACTGGCCTTCCACTCGGGGTTGCCACCGGAGCTGGCAATGCTGGAAACTGCTGAGCTGGCCCTCCTGGCCTCTGCATCACAGGACAAGTGGAGATATGGTGGTCTGAACTACCACACCTCAAGCATAAGCCATTCGCTGACCGGCACACATCCCTCGTGTGCCCTGCCTTCCCACAGAATGTACAGCCCTGGGGTGCTCCCTGACGCTGTTGCTGGTTTCTCGGCTGCTGATGCCGAACTAGCGCTGTATTAGTTGACACGGCCGTCCTCCACGGCGCTCCTGCATCATGAATACGTACACCGGGTGCTGGTGCCGATGTTCGCTGCATTGCTCCTCCTCCAACCTGGGAATGAGATCTCTTCCGACCTCCTGTCCTCGATGCCAACCTCTGCTGGGTAAGCTCGTGCCTCCGAGCGGCCGTCAAAATAGCGTCAAACGTCTAGTAGTCGTGTCCTTCCACAAGCTGTAATAGTTCCAAATGAAGTCCCTGCTGGAACCTCATAGCTTTCTCTGGCTCCGTTGCCACCATTGCTGGTGCGAAACGGCACAATCTGTAGAACTCTGTTGCATACCCATCTACGGTCTTGCCTGCTTGCTTGAGACTGATGAACTTCTGCTGGAGCTCATATCGAGCTACTATGCCAAAATACTTGGCCTTGAATCTGTCACTGAAGGTGGTCCAACGAACAGGGCGTCTTGCACCAACTTCTTCTGATGCCCACCAGTCGCGGGCAAGATCCTGAAGTACCAGTTTGACCTGATCAACCTTCTCATCATCTGGAACCTTGGCTGCCACAAGAATGGCTTCGATGTCTTGAATCCAGGCATCCGCAGTGATGGCATCCTTCGTGCCATCAAAATACCTCGGGTTCAAGCGACGAAACCTTTCTGATGCTCCCGAGTCAGCCCCGACACTCCTCTCAAGAGCTAACTGAATCCCTTGGTTCAGCAACACGTTCTGCTCCTGCTGTCGAGTCTGTTGCTGTTGGTTAGTGACAAGAAACCCCCGGATGATGTCCAGGAGTGCTACGGCGTCTGGTACTGCCGTCGCTACTGGTGCTGCAGGGGTTTCAATAACCTGCGGCTGCACTGCCTCTGGTTCCATTTCTGCTCGTGCCTGCACTGGAGAAGGTTCTCTCCCCTGTTGCTGCCCAGTCGAGCCATGCTCTTGCTGCTCTTCCTCATGGGCCTCACCCGCTACTGAGAATGAAGCACCCCTATAGAGAAGAATATAAGATTATCAATTCCGGACGAGGAAGATTTCGAGGATGCAAGTCAGGTTAGAGATCAAGGCAAGGACAGAGAATTCGAAACGGAATTTCAAGGGGAACAAGTTTTGATTGAGACTCCTAATAATTCGCAATACCCCACAAGTCTGAAAAATAGACCTGTATGGGCCACCACTAAAACCTTGTCACGCCCCAGTACCGAAATACGGAGACGGACTAGGCCAGCTACTCCATATGAGGTACGTAACGTCATACGGCGATCGTGGCTGTCGAGAGACTAGGGGGTACATGCTACAAGCAAGTCTCCTATGGTCCCACAGAGTTCTATGTCTCAATCAATCAAATCACATCAGCAATTAAATGAACATTAAAGATAAAGCAGTAAGGCGTCCCCGACGCTTCATCAAAATGGTCATGAGAGACTAGCTTTATAATTTAGCTATCTCAGAGAGTTAGGAGTACAAAATTATATACAGCTGCAGTCTGTTTATTTACAAGTCTGTACTGACATAAAATATCAAGTAATCCGGCTAACAGGTGCCGGTGGCTAAACGCCGCAAAAGTATAAGCAGGAGTGGTGGAGAAGAAACCTACTCGAGTCCCCGAACCGCCATGTTCCTAGTATGCACCATGGATGTCAGGGAGGAAGATCGTGTCCTCAGGCTCTGCTACGGGATCTGGCCAAACAAAACCAGCGGGGTCAGCCTCGAATAGCAAGTACCGCCAAAGGGGCACAAGAGTTAAGATTAAAAACCCAGTTAAATAGAATGATTGATAATAGTAATACTTATGCTACTATTATAGGATAGCGCAACATCCTCGAACCCATATGGCACCCTTACAACCAAACAAGGACAAAAGGTGCCGCATGGAGTCGGGACGTGTCATACTCTATAACTTTCACATAAGTTAAAAGGTATAAACAATAAAATCTCCTGATCGTGACTTCGGTCGATAGCCTATCGCAGCACAATAACCAACCCAACAATCAAACAAGAACATGGGTTGGATCATGTACCATGATAGACCATGTTCCTCAGTCATTCACAGAAGTAGCACTCCACAATCAGAATAAGTCTTCCGTTTATAACTTCGGTCCACAGCCTGTCATAGTACGATAACCAACCCAATAATCAAACAAGAACATGGGTTGGATCACGTACCATGACAGTCCGCTTCCCTCAGTTATTTACGGAAGGTAATAGGGTACAAGCAAGTCGTTTTCACGGCCAATCAAGTCTACGAGTTTCTAGTGGGACGAGGTTATCCTCGCGTCATGTTATTAGAAAAGCCTCAGATCGTATCTTTCCAGCAAGGCTAGCCAACCCAGGGGTTCGCGTAGACAGGTATGATTGAGCACCGGTCCCTCGTAAGGCCACCTTGCTAAAACATATAATATATAGCAGGAATTAATCAGATACAGTCATCCACTCGTTGCAGATGACACAGTATCCGTGGAGACCAGCCGGCGCGTCAAGACAGTATCTCAAGGCGGCTGGTGTAACACGATCTCGGGATTTTGTCCTCCCCATGCATCTAGTATATTTAGTTGCCTAGTTTAATCCTAGGTGAAATCTTGGACTCACATGCTGTGGCCTGCATGATTATCCTCCTAAAGTCGTACTTTAGTACGAGTACCCCAAAGAGGATCCATGTCAATGTCAACATGTTCTACCCTCCTTAGTGTAATGCATCATTGCAAATACGCCACGTGGAGTTACGAGTCATTTGTCGAGCATGAACAAGAACTGGGACATTCAGGTACATGTATCAGGAAGGAACACTTTGTTCTCCGGGGTCACATTAGTGCTCATATCATGCTCGGGACAAAAGGCGTAAGGATATAAAATGGGCATATAATATCTAATAAATTATCAAAAGCGTACGCACAAAAGCACGCACGCACAGGGGTAATAAGTCACGCAGGCTCACTCAGGCTCACTCAAGGCAGCGTGCATGAAAAGTCACGCAGACTCAAGGGAAGAGAGCTGCGTGAAAAGTCACGCAAGCTCAAGGAGAGAGCTGCGTGAAAAGTCACGCAGACTCAAGGAAAGAGAGCTGCGTGAAAAGTCACGCAAGCTCAAGGAGAGAGCTGCGTGAAAAGTCACGCAAGCTCAAGGGGAGAGCTGCGTGAAAAGTCACGCAAGCTCAAGGAGAGAGCTGCATGAAAAGTCACGCAAGCTCAAGGAGAGAGCTGCATGAAAAGTCACGCTAGCTCAAGGAGAGACACGCTTCCAACAGGAAGCGTGCTCAAACAGGAGCACACTGTTCACTGTCTTCTCCAAACAGCAAGAACACCATGGCTGAACCCAAACTTCAAAGCATCATAACTTGGCCATCCGAACTCCAAATCCAGATTTCCAAAGTTCCAACTTGGGTGAAACTGAATGCTCTTCCACATGGAAGCATCAAAAATCCATAAAATCCAACTAAAGTAGATCAAACCATGCAAAATCCGAAAATGATTAAAACCTAGATCTACAAAAATCAAAGCTTCAAAATGGAAATTTTCAAGTTCTAAACTAGTATAGATTGAGGAGAAGAACATGTTTTGGCAAATAGTTTTGTAAGAAATCATTGACAAAATTATGGATTCATCTCTTGAGCAAGTTGGTACTTGCCTTGGTTGGTGGAGGAAGTAAATGAGAGGAAGTAAATGAGAGGAGAGAGAATGAGATGAGTTTATAAAGATCTTGGACCCATGGGTTCATGATGAACCAAAGGGTTCATGATGAACCATGGGTGAACCAAAAATAGGTTACCCAAATGAGCCAAAACTGTAGGCCCAAATGCAGAAAATAAATTAGAAAATAATATTTTGTCGAATATTTTTGGGAAATGTATGAAGAAATACAGCATAATAAATATAGTATAAATACAAGGTAAATGCAATTTGTCGGTTTACGTATTAAAATACGTATTCCAGGATCGGGGAGTGACAGATTAATATATTAGCATTATAGTTAGAATTTGTGGATAGCAATATAATACTAATTAACCGCAACATTAAAATGACTAACTATTTACTTATTAGTAGATAGCAATATGACACTAATTAACCCTAACCCTAGAATTTTGTGGATAACACTATAACACTAATAACTATTATATTAGTAACTATTTGCTTATTATTACTTTAAATGAATTGTCACTGATTAATAAAAATTACCACTAACAATAGTTACTTATCATAATTAATAGTAACAATATAATACTCATTAATTATAATAACAATATAATACTAATTAGTTATACTACCGATATAACACTAACTAATTATCTAAATATTTTTACACAAAAAACCTCTACCAGCCTCTCCGTCTCTCTTTCGTTTAGTGCTCCGACTCTCCTCTTCTTTCCTGTTCTTTTTTTTTTCCTTCTTTTTCTCTTGTAATTTTTTTACCTCTCCCTCTCCCTTTTTATAACCCACTCCTCGCAACCAACCCAACCAATCATAGTTAATTCCCATCTAATTCCTTCAATTTTTTTTATCACATTCACATTTAATCTCCCATCGTAACAAACCACCACCAAACCAAATAATCTCGTTAATTCCATTCCAGCCAACGACTACCAACCCAAATAAATTAGTACAAAAACGTCCATTGTTTAGGCATATAGTACAAAAAAGTTCAACAGTTGGACCTATTTTGTACATGATGTGCCAAACTGTTGGATATTTTTAGTACACGTCCATTGGTTGGACGTATCCGTTGATTTTCTTTAACTAATGGTTTTTAAATAAAATGCTCATTTTTTTTTGGCTTGAAAATTGTAGAATTTTTGTGCTATATGCACAGTTTTTATATAAAAATTGTATGATGTGGATGGAAATTTTCTTTTAAAATGGGCTTAATTTAAACTTGATGCCATCAATTATTCAATTATTTTAACTTGATACTATAAAAATTTTTTACTCAACATCTTGATATCATCAACTATTGAATATTTTTAACTTCGTACCTAAACATATAAATGACGAAATTACCCCTACTTCCCCACTCCCCCCTTCCGACTGCCTTCGCCCCCAAACTGCACCACCACAGCCACGTCCGCCCCTTCCCCCGGCTGCACCCTCCCTCTCTATGCACAACAACGACGACGGCATCAACGCCAGTATGCACGGAGAGAGAGAGAGGGGGCGAGGGTGGTGGTACAGCCGGGAGGAAGGTGAGGGTGGTGGTACAGCCAGTAGGAGGGTGAGAGTGGTGGTACAGTCGGGAGGAGGGGGGAGGGGAGAGAGAGAGATGGATGAGAGAGATGGACAGAGATATTTGTATTTTCTAGTGTCTCAAATTGATGCATATCAAAGTTTTGAGTATCAAGAAAATATTCAATAGTTGAGGATGTGAAAGTTGAAAAAAAAAAAACAGCTTTGAGCACTTGGCGGCAAAGAGAGACGAGAGACAGAGCGCTCAAGTTCGAACGTCCGGCAGTGGAGCCAAAAGAAGATATTTTTTATTTAAAGGGTTAGGGTTTCTCGGTCTCCTTCTTCTTCTTCCAAATGGAGTCTCCTCCTATGTCGAATCATCGAGAGCTTTGCTGTCGGCATCTTCCTCTCGTCCCCTTCCGACACGGAAAAACGCGACTGCCAATGGAGCTCCTCTTTATATTCCCATCCTCTCCTCCAGTCCCATCTCCACTTCTTCCACTTTCGAGGTCGAATGGTTTAAGGTTTCGATTCTTGATCCTCCAGGTACTTGCTTTAGATGAGAATATGAAGAAATTTTGGGTTTTTAGTTGTTATTGTTGCGGCTAGGAAGCACAGGGACACACCGATGAGTCGGTGTCCTGTCCGTGTCGAGAAAGTTCGGTCCTTTTTTCCTTAAAAAGTAAAAATAAATTTAGAATGAGCCGTTTTGATTATATGTCAAATGTTACTTTCGAAGATAATTTGGGGGTTCGATTAGTGTTCGTGTTCATCTCCTTCTTTGAAATTTTGGTTTTAGTTCTTATTGTAGCGGCGGCAATGAAGTCTGGTGTTGTGTCCGTGTCAATAAAGGTGGGTCCTTTTGTCTCAAAAAAGTAAAAAAAAAAGGAGGAGGAAATTTAGACTGAGCCCTTTGAGTTATGTATCTTGAAGCGTTTACATTTTGTTGAAACGGTTTCTTTTGGTAGGTTTTGTTAGTAGGAGTAATACATGAAGAAGCTTTGATTTCTCTTGACAGGTTTTTTTTTTAGGAGTAATAAATGAAGAAGTTTTTTATTGAATTGTTCAACCGGAGGGGAGGAGAGAAATTTAGATTGAATCTTCAGATTAAGGGTTTGCTTCGGTAGTTGGAGGTGATTATATATATATATATATATATATATATATATATATATATATATATATATATATATATATAAGTTGTTATAATAGCAAGTCCGAAAATCAGTGAGTTGTCCGTGTTGCTTCGTGTCGGACATGTATTGGATAGTCCAAAAGTATACTAGGACTCACACAATTAGGTGCCGTGTCTTTTCTGTTGTGCAGTACGTGCAATTTAACATATAGGCGTTGGTTGATATTATTAGAATTGGAACTTTCCATTTGAGATTGGGTTCCTGCTTGAACTAGATTGTAAATCTACAAATTTACAATGAACCTTTGGAACTATATATATCTCAAGATTATTACATATGAGTTTTCTGCATTTTTTTCTTCCTCAAATTGATTGCTTTTGATGGGTTTACCGATGGTGATAGGATTATAGGAGGCTGAAAGAACAAACTTTTATTGAATGGCTCATGCTTGTCTCAGTAAAGTCGTACTTAATGTGTATAATACGCCAGCCTATGATTTACCTGTGATGTTTTTAATCTAGTTGATATTGGACATTCATTTGAGAATTTTTGGCTTGATTACATTCTAATGCATAACTAATAGCATTGTTCAAATTCAAAAAAGGAAGCATGGACACTCCAAAATCTGTTACTTGTCCAGTCGCATCATGTCGGACACACAAACGCTAAAAAATACACAAGGACACTCCAAGATGGCGTTGTGTCCATGTTGCTGTATTTGTATTGTGTTGTGGTGTGCACCGTGCAACATAGTGGAATAGGGATCTAACAGGTGCTATATTGAACAGACATGAATATGATCACATGACACATACGGACGCAGAGGCATGGACAGAACATCGGTTTTGCCATATCCCAGTGTATTTGGAGTGTCCGTGCCCTGTCCGATACGTGTGCGACATGACATGACATATAAAAGACACCGATTTTTGGAGTGTATGTGCTTCCTAGAACAGGTGAAGTAGAATTAGAAGGGCCATTATGTAGATCCAGGTATTCGATAAAATGAACCTTCTGGAAATAGCTTGGTTTTGAAGCAGTATAAACTATCAATCTGGCTTGAAGTGGAGACATGAGCTTAAAATGGCCCGAGAGAATTTAAATTGAGCTGACTGATGAGGCTTGCCAGTTTTCATCTCTACTTTCCATAATCACTGCTCATAGATCGTTTAACTGCACTAACCAGTGGAAACATCTTTATTACTCGATGGATATAAATTCTGGTGAAATCTAGATTATGCTCTCAAAGTAATTTGTTGTTGTTTGCAGAAAATATTATATCACTTGGTTTGTTGAAGGAGCAGGAGTGCCACTATGGCTGGCTATGACAAATCAGTTGCACTCGAAGAGATTAATAGAGAAGCTATTGATCTGGTATGCCACATTATATTCTTGAACTATGAATAATTCAAGATTATAATATTTATTACTGATTATCCTTTTGGTTGATGATGCTATCTTAGGATGAGTCTCTTTTGTTTACTTTACGGGTTCATTTTTAGTTATTCGGTTTTCCAAAGAGGTTATAATGGTCATACTGTGAGGCCCAATAATGGCTCGCTACTACTGTATGTTAGCATTTTTTTCCTGGTGTTTACCACTATACCTTTCCAGCCTACACCATCACTTCCAAATATCGGCTGGCCAACGTAAATTAATGGAGATCTCAGAATCCATTAAACTCTGTTGATTTCTATCTTGACCCTATAATAAATCCCCATACGTCTCTTGCATCTTACCACTAGAGCTGCACTAACTAGGTTGCAGCAAGCTTATTTCTTATTAGCAGAATGTTGATTCCACAAGCCAGTGCTTTTTTGGTTATGGGAATCACCTATCTTGTGTTTTTAAAATTCCAAAACCTCCGAGTTCATGAATAATGACCTTGAATAATCAATTCTTGCAGGAAAATGTTCCACTTGAAGAAGTTTTTGAGGCCCTTAAATGCACACGAAAAGGTTTAAGTTCAGATGATGTCCAAGAGCGTTTGGGTGTTTTTGGTTACAACAAACTTGAAGAAAAGAAGGTATTTGTTGCAGATTAATGACTACCTTCAACTTATCTTATATAATTTTTTTTGCGGCGCTATTGCTTGAATTTGCATCTTCTCCTTATTGTAGGAAAGTAAACTCTTGAAATTTCTGGGATTTATGTGGAACCCACTATCTTGGGTCATGGAAGCTGCAGCTATCATGGCCATTGCTCTTGCACATGGAGGTCGTGATCTCAGGGGAAAGGTACATAATCCATAGATTAACTAAGATGTGATGATTCGTAGGTCCTTTTCTGTGTAAAGATCATAACATTTGTGTGGACTTGGAAAAGTAGGGTTGCATTTAGTTTCCTTTAGTAGTTATTGATATCTAATTGAAGTGTGATATTCTCCCCTCCAGTTGTACTCAACAAATGAGTAGTCTTTTTGTGTGATCTTATTTGATGATCACATAGTAGCATCTCTTATTGCTTTATGATGTAAACAAAATCTTGCAGAAGAAGGAGATGGATTGGCAGGACTTTGTCGGTATTGTGACACTACTTATCATCAATTCTACCATTAGCTTTATAGAGGAAAATAATGCTGGCAATGCAGCAGCAGCTCTTATGGCCCGTTTGGCGCCAAAGGCCAAGGTATTTTTCTGCTCTCGTCCTTGTTGAAGTCAAATCACTATTGAGTGATTAGCATTCTTTCTGAAAATCTGTAGGAATATGGTTTTTCTAATGTGTAATATATTTCAAGGTACTTCGCAATGGGAAATGGATGGAGGAGGATGCAGCTGTGCTGGTTCCAGGTGACATAATCAGTATTAAACTTGGTGATATTGTTCCAGCAGATGCCCGTCTTCTTGAGGGAGATGCTTTAAAAATTGATCAGGTACAACCTCCTTTTTGTCATTTTGTCAACTTTTTCTTTTTAGAGAATCAGTGTTCATTGGGATTGTCCATAGAGATGAATGCAATTCCCTATAGCAATTTGTATCATCTTACTTCTTCGTCTAGTCTCTTTATAGTCTAGAGAGAAATTGAGGGTGCTCATTGGTTGTATGAGCTTAAACTGCAATCCAAAAGATAGGTAAGGTAGGTCTACTTACCTGCCAACTACCATAGTTTAAAGTATCGGCCGATACCGATCCGATACGGCCGATACCGATACGGTTTGGCATGTCCCAATCCGATACCAACCGATATCCGATACTGACCGATACCGACATAGGGGATCTCTTTTCCGATCAATTTGGCAAATAAAATTAAAGGAAAAAGACAAATCAAAAAGGGTTTGAAGCATAACAAGGTTGTAAAAGCATGTAAAAGAAAAAATTGATCTATTGCATGTAAATCAATTGATAAGGGTGACTACTATTTCATTTAATTTCAAAACTACTAAGAAATAACACTGGAAGTAATTAAAATTATGCCTAAATGTATAAAATATATTTTTTAAATGTTAATAATTTATTAATAATTATTTGTTTTCCGATACCAAAAAAAATCCGATACTCTGATCCGAAACCGCCGATACTAACGATATCGCCGATACCGATACTCATAGGAATGGTCCGATACCGATTCCGATACCGATACTGCAAACCTTGCTATCCACCTATGTTTTTTGGCATGACCCTCTCATGCTCATAGCTACCTTGTCTAGAAATTTAACATCAATATAAAGGGTTGACGGCAGATCGACAACCGAGAATAAATTTTTGTCAAATCTTGTATGGAGCTTTCTTATGCTCTATAGCCGACCCCATTCTTATGGGAGAAGGCTTGGATGATGATGAGAGAATCAGTGTTCGCTTTGAGTTTAAGCTTAGTTGACAAAGGATCCATTGTATGTCATGTGTGACAATGAGGGCAGGAGGAACCCCACTAATTTAATAAGTATATTAACATGCTTGAAGTTAATTTAATGGGAGGGGCTTCCGAGGACTGGAGTGGAGTCATGAGAAAAAGACATGAAAATGCTAGTATACAATAAGGCAAAAGCCTTGATAGAAGTTGTGTGCTCAGTCGACGAAGCCACTTCGGATGGTATTAGTTGTTTTTTCTTGAAAAAGCAAGATTTTGCTCTATAGACAATGTAACCAATGAGGTTGACTAACTTTCCTCTGGTTTTTCCTTGGGCCAATGTTTTAACCGATAAAACATTTTTATCTAGATTGGCTGCCTCAACCACCATTTAGAACACTGATTTTCAGTGAAAGATGATAATATGCCATCTTTTCTTCTTTTCCTCAACTTCATAGTCTCATAGATAAAAAGATAACTCTCTACTACATATGTATGTGCGTGTATTTTTGTACATCTATCCTTCATATAGTTACAATTATGTCTAGAGCTAGTAAAGATAGAAAGAAATCTATTTACTTTCATATATTCTCTTTCTCAAACATAATATTATGGAATAAACTTCACCGGTACTCATGTATTTCATGATTGGACTTGGTCTTCTTGGATTCTTGTACTATTAAACATGACCCACTCCTCTTGCTTTCCTTATACTTCTATGGCCAAGTTACATTTGTAATTTTGTACCTATGAGATTGAACTTGCAAATCTGTTTTTTCAGGCTGCACTGACTGGAGAATCACTACCTGTGACAAAAAATCCTGGTGATGGAGTTTACTCTGGCTCAACATGCAAGCAAGGTGAAATTGAGGCAGTTGTCATTGCCACAGGCGTTCATACTTTCTTTGGAAAGGCAGCTCATCTTGTAGATTCAACTACACATGTTGGTCATTTTCAGAAGGTTAGTATTGTACTTCCAAGAGCAGCCCATATAATGTTCACATTTGGTCATGGTATGAAAATATGGCAGTAATTTACTGTTAGATAAGCGAAAATATTCCAGTGTACAGTCACAGATACATATCACTAATGAATCTTGTTCAATTTGATATTTTTCAGGTTTTGACTGCAATAGGAAACTTCTGTATCTGCTCAATTGCTCTTGGAATGGCTATTGATATTATCATTTTGTGTAGTGTTCATGGGTCAAAATATCGCATTGTTATAGATAATCTTCTCGTGCTACTCATTGGAGGGATCCCAATTGCCATGCCAACTGTTCTTTCTGTGACAATGGCCATTGGATCCCATCGCTTGTCCCAGCAGGTTTTTGTGCGACAACTTCAGATATCAGTTCATCTAGTTATAGCATCAGCTGATCCTCTTCATTCTAGGCCACTGTATACAACAAGATTCACAATTTTGTTGCTGCCTGCAGGGGGCCATAACAAAAAGAATGACTGCTATTGAAGAAATGGCTGGAATGGATGTTCTCTGTAGTGATAAAACAGGAACTTTAACCCTCAACAAACTCACTGTGGACAAGAGTTTGATCGAGGTCATACAGTTTATCCTCTATATAACTATGCATTCTTTAGCATGATCTCAAAGAAAGTACTAAAGTTTTGCCATCATATGCACTTAGCTAATTTCCTCAACAAAATATAGTACTCATCTGTTAAATGTTTTGAGGTGTAAACAACTGTATGGTTTTTCAGCTAAGCTACACCTGTATCTTTCTCCATCACAGCATCCATGAGTATTTTGCCTTTGGAGAATGCTTAGATATTACAAAATGCATAGTTTTGTGTATACAACTGCATTTTAATGAATGACAATGTCATTGCAGGTTTTTGCCAAGGGTGTTGACAAGGATTTAGTTGTCCTGATGGCTGCAAGAGCTTCAAGGCTCGAGAATCAGGATGCTATTGATGGTGCAATTGTTAATATGTTATCAGACCCGAAAGAGGTAAATAACTTTGGAGCTTTGTGGACTTGTACACGACTACTCATTTTATATCATCTTGCACACAGCAAATTGTAGAGGAAATTCGTGGTGGATCGCAAATTTTATACATTAGCTATCTTCAGATAGTAGTCTCTTTACCTGATTAATCGCAGCTCCACAGTGATAACTAGAAGTTAGAATGCAGTTGTACAATAGTGTTAGTTAAGTTTCTTGCTAGTTGTGTTATATTAATACTATATAATTCTTGAATTTACTTTTGAACTTTGTATTTTAATGCTTCAACAAATTTTCAACTTATGAAGGCACGCTCTGGCATACAAGAGGTCCACTTCCTCCCATTCAACCCAACTGACAAGAGAACAGCTCTTACATACTTAGATGCTACTGGTAAAATGCATAGGGTGAGCAAAGGCGCACCAGAACAGGTAATACATATATATGTTCCACATGCACTAGAGATTATCGATACATGGCTCTTACATGTGCATACACACACATGCACACATCGTGAGTGCTTTTATCCTTTCATTGGTAGTTTATACTCTGGATGTTTGACATGGCTAAAGCCATGTGCTAGTATAGCTTAAAGACTGATGTTCTCAGTGACTGACCCCAGCCCTTCTGGAGGTTGTCAAGCCATGATTAGTCAGCCCTTATTTTTAGGCATACGCCGCATACCCTCATTGTTAATCAACGGTTACTGGAAACGATTGTATGGAAGATAGATCAACAACTCTGCATGTTCATTTACTTAACTGCTCCTGAACTTTCTGAAAATTATTCACAGATTCTCGATCTGGCGAGGAACAAGTCAGATATTGAGCACAAAGTTCATGGAATTATCGACAAGTTTGCTGATCGTGGGCTTCGCTCCCTTGCTGTTGCCTATCAGGTCATTGATCTTCAAACCCCACATCCCCAAAGAAAATTTCAATTAATCATATTGTTTCTTTTATATGCATCATGATTTATATGACTTTTTTCATGCAGGAAGTACCTGCTGGTACTAAAGACAGTCCTGGAGGACCATGGGAATTTATAGCTCTTCTCCCTCTATTTGACCCACCCCGCCATGATAGTGCTGAAACAATTCGAAGAGCCTTGGACCTGGGAGTGAGCGTGAAGATGATCACAGGTATTGATTCTCTCTCTCTCTCTCTCTCTCCTGCAATTACTATTGAGATATATGTGGGCCTTCAACTTTCCTTTTGCTGGAAAAACTTCAGGAGATCAATTGGCAATAGCAAAAGAAACTGGTCGAAGGCTGGGAATGGGTACAAACATGTACCCCTCGTCATCCTTGTTGGGGGATAGCAAGGATGCGGACATTGCAGTTCTACCAATTGATGAACTTATCGAGAAAGCAGATGGTTTTGCTGGGGTTTTTCCAGGTAAACTTTATTAATATTTTCACATTTTCTCTATATTATCTCTATACTGTATCTCATTGTCTTCTATGTGAAGAACACAAGTATGAAATTGTGAGAAGACTTCAAGCCAGAAAACATATCTGTGGGATGACTGGAGATGGAGTGAATGATGCTCCTGCACTAAAGAAGGCAGATATTGGAATTGCAGTGGATGATGCTACTGATGCTGCTAGAAGTGCTTCTGACATTGTTCTTACAGAGCCTGGCTTGAGCGTGATTATAAGTGCTGTTTTAACAAGCCGTGCGATTTTTCAACGAATGAAAAACTACACGGTAATTAGTATTTTCCAGTTGTATTAGTATTTTTAGTGCTAGGACTATATTGTTATTATATATCTGGAAGCAATTATTATTACATATCAGCATTACCACCACCATTATCATCAAAATATGGCTGCTGGCCTTTCAATGTTAGTGTTTTCCTTTTCTGGGTGAACAACCTTTGACATTTAGTCTTGCTATTGGGGCAAATTGGTCTCAGGTGCCCCAAGACCTGGACCTGTTTTGCTATTGATGTGGGCTTGGCCTTGGCCATAACCAGATGCATTACCTTCATTTTGGTTTCTGGATCCAACTCCAACAAATCTACTCTACTCAATACATACACAAACATCCATAAACAATTGAGTCCAGATTAGACCGCGCCTAAGGTGGCAATGGGCCAGGTTCAGCCCGTTCGGGTACCCATATCCAAACTGGATAAGCTTTATGTGTAATAATCATGATTCTTACAGAAAGAACCTTGTCATCTAGGAAGCACGGACACTCAAAATTTGGTGCCATGTCTATGTCGGACATGTATCATACACGATTCAGGCACTCCAAAATATAATAGGAAGCACATAAATCATAGCCAATATCTGTTTCATTATGTCTGTAACCTCTCATGTTGTATAATTTGTATTTGTGTGCATGCAACATAACTACCCATGTTTATCTTTTGGGTTCCTTGCTCATCTCATATACCAGATGCATGTGCATTTTCAACATGACACTAATCTCTTCACTTTGGGGTCGTCACAAGCTCCCTCCCTTATGGTCTGGTGACTAGTGTACTTCCTAGCTGACACTAAACTCCCAGGATTTCATGTACAAGCATCAGGAGAGATGGGCTTATAATGGTGAGTTATACATGTTTTGGAGTTTGCCCCTCTGCAGTCCCATTTGATGAGGTACTTAGTTCTCCACAGGTCCCAATTGGTATCTCCTAAAGGTTTAGCCATGGTTTTGCATTTCATGTATTTATTGTGGACCAGATACCGTATTTGTGCATTTCCCATATGAGATTAATCACTTCATTCTTGGGTTGTGATGTTGAAGTTTCCATATCTAAAGCAAACGCAAGAAGTATTGGGGGCATCAAAATGCTCCATCACATATGATTTCTGCAGGTTCAGATATTTTTTAGGTAATTATGATATTGTTCCTTTTTTGCACAAATAACCTAATTATTAAAAACAAAAGTGCTTACATGAGAAGTTTACCGTAGCATGGTAATGGATTCGAGTTTATATTTCAAGATGATTTTCAGAATAGAATCCTTATGTTTTGAGCATTAGAGCTTAAATGTTGGCTGAATAGCTGTGGTGGAAATTGAGTACTATATAGTGTTACCCGTGTGACAAAAACACTAAAGAGATAGATGTCGCAGAACAATTGACAACCACTTTTTCTTTCTTTTTCTGTTATTCTATACGCTTCCGACACTTACTGGCCAATGTTAGGAACGAGGTGCCGACAAAGAAGAAAAACAATCGCAAGTAAACAAGATTTAACATGGTTGGGATATTGTCTCCTACGTCCATGGCCGCACACAAGTTTTTATTATTATTTCGAGAGAGTTACAATTAGAAGAGATGAAGCCCTATTTGTAGGTAGAGATTAGGGCGACCACCGACTTCAGTCCAATTACTGAAATATTAGGGCAACTACCGAAATAACCCTACTAATCAGGAAAGGATTAGCAGTAGGGAATCTGATCAAGCTCCACAATCTCTAGCAGCCAATCCGTTTCATGGTGAAGCAATATAGAATGCAATTAAGCTATTTCACTATCTTACTATTTTGACAATATTATCGTTTTAATTGTACTGCAATACCTTAGTGGTTCATATGTGTTTATGATTCAAGAACATTTTTTACAAGGGTAAAAGGTTTATAGTTCCAGTTGTTTCCTCTTAAAACATGCTGCTAATTGGAATTGAGGAGGTAATCAGAATTCTGTTTTAGTTCGACAGTGTCATGAATCATGATTACCTTAATGGAAAATATGTATCGGTTACTATATGATATTGCGCAAAAATTGCAAGCTACTTTTCAATTAAACTTTTTCTCCTTCAATCTAATTATCTGGTACTCATTAGTTGTTACTAATTTCTTGCAGATATATGCTGTTGCGATAACTATACGTATTGTGGTAAGCTGCAAACTGTGATTTTCTAGTTACTATACTTTTTTTTGCCTCCTTAATCTCCTAATTTCTTGTAATGCTGGTAATCCCATGTCATGCTTATCTGAAAGATGGATGATAGGCATTTAGTTGTGCATGCAAATGAGGAAACTTATGAACATGCTAAGAAGTGCATGAAGATGCATGTAAGAGTGGTAAATATTTTTTTAGCAGTTGATATTGGGATCCAAAATCACTTGGTTTCTTGGTTGCATCACATCTTTAGGGTCCTTAGGATTTATTATCTCAACCTTCCAAATAATCATTGGATTACTTCTGATATGTGGATAGGCACACGCATTTCATCTTCCAAATGAATTTAGCTCTAATCGAATATTTTGTGATACTTCAGAATCTTTATATTTGAACGTTATAGAGTAACAGCCATACCTACTGCATAGGACGGGTTATTTGGAGCTCATAGAATCTTAAGGGTCTTGTATCAGAGAAGGAGAACGGATTTAGGGTGTCAAAGAGGAATGCCATTTGCTAAAGATGGAGAGAAGATGGCCCTTAATAGGGCAGAATGGAGAATAGGATTCCTGTAGCTGACCCAAATTCGTGGGATAAACATAAAGGCTTTGTTTTTGTTGACTCCGAAATTGGCGTTAGTATTTATTGTTTTTGCAACAAAAGTGTCATAGAGAAACTAAAATGTGTATATCACATGAGACGATGAGGAAGGGTGGAATTTGTTGTCTTGACAGTATGTTTATGAAATAAATGCATTTGCAAGAGAGAGAAAAACTTGCTTAAATGATTTTGATGCACAAGGGGTTGGAAAAAATTAGATCCAAAGGTCATGTCTCCATTTAGGTGTTGCCTAAGTTCAATAGTTTGGATTTGTTGAGTAATAGATTTAAATTAGTGTCAAACCAAGTGGACTCCCTGAATCAATCTTCAGAAGTTACTTACACTCATTCGTCTGGGATAAGCCAGGGAAATTCTGGATCATCTCATGTAATTAAACCATTGAGACCCAGATCATGAGCTGGTTCTGTCTTATCTGTGTGAGCAAGAAGGTGCAGATTTCAAAAATTTATAACCATTGTAATTGAATCAATGTGCTTAGCCATCTAACTCGAGCGTATCTTCCTGACGTGTCAGTTTCCTCTTAACAGCTTGGATTTATGCTGCTCAATGTCATCTACAAGTTTGATTTTCCTCCGTTTATGGTTCTTGTGATTGCCGTTCTGAATGATGGTTAGACCTCGGACTTGACTTGTTGCAGTGATTTTTTTTTTTTTTTGCTCATGTAACAATATTAATTGTTCTTTATTCTTTGTCTTTGTTAAGGTACCATCATGACTATCTCCAAGGACAGGGTTAAGCCATCTCCACTTCCTGATAGTTGGAAACTGTCTGAAATTTTTGCAACTGGATCCGTCATTGGTGCTTATTTGGGGCTCACTACAGTTTTGTTCTTCCATGCAGCTTACCAGACTGAATTCTTTGTGGTAATTATAATATTATGTTTCTCATTTCATTCGTCAATATGTCATATTTAATTTCAGTGATTATATGGCACCACATGTGGTTTCGTTACTGGTCACTATATTTATGCTCATAACCGTTGCCAAACACAGTCATGACACCCTAAGACTTTAGTGTATAGAAGATATTAATCATGGAGAACCCAGGTGTGTCATTGACACCTGCATTATCATGCCGTGGGATATTAGGTGCATGATACTGCAAGAAAACTTGTAAGGTGCTATGCTTTTGATGCTCATATTGCTCTGAAGGCGCCTGGGCATTGTGTCATTCATTTGCTAGGAACACCTTTTCCCCAAGCCACCTCCATCTATATTCTTTAACAAGAACTTTCAACCAAACAAATGCTGGGATGAATAATTGGAGATTTGTTAAATTATTCCTTGTCTGTTATTATTGGTATGGGAAATAAATAGACATTAGTCCAAAAATCTTGACTTGCATTTTTTATTTTCTTTTACTTTGGTACACCATAACTACTCATGTCTATTTCAAAGCTGTGTTCTAGTGCCTGTTAAGGTAAACTTAGGTATACAAATTCATTATAGACTCTGTAACTTTGTACTGATTTTTTATCATCATCATCATCATCATCATTTCTCCCATCAGAATGGGGTCGGCTATGGAGCATAAGAAAGGTCCGTATAAGGTTTGACAGTTTTATGATCGGTTGTTGACCTGATATCAACCCTCTATATTTGTGCCAAATTCCTAGCCAAGATAGCTATGAGCATGAAAGGGCCATGTACTGGATGTTTATAATTATAATTTTTCCCATACATTTGGATTTGCCGTGACTAACTCCTTTCTCATTTTGTTTGCAGCAAACATCAAAGGTTAGGACTTTGTCAAATACAAATTAAATATATCAGATAAGCTTCCATTTTGCAAATCTCTATAATCTAATATCTGTAAACTGACTTTTCATAATTTATGAATATTTTCTTTCCCTCAGGCATTTACATCCGTGATCAATGATATTTTTTGCTCTCTTGCAGTCAGTTTTTAAACTCAAGACTTTCAATAAGAACAAGATAGATCCCTTAGACAAAAGTGCAACCCTTGATAACATAGAGATGCTGGCTTCCGCTGTATACCTACAAGTTAGCTCCATCAGCCAGGCTTTAATTTTTGTGACTCGCTCCAGAGGTTTCTCTTTCATGGAAAGACCTGGTCTTCTTCTTGTTGCTGCATTTGTCATAGCTCAACTGGTGAGTTCCCTCTATCTGTAAACAGTTCTGTTTTTAGACAAAAAAATATGGGACCAAGGAGATCCCAACCAAATTTCATTCATAGTATAGCAATGACCCTTGTAAGGAGGAGCGATAATATAGTAGTTAATGGAGCCGCTAGGACTGGAGGTAGGCCTAGATTAACATGATTTGAAGTGTTAAAGAAGGATATAGATCTTGTTAGTGTTACAAAGGAAATGACCATTAACAGAGCCAAATGGAAGAATGAGGATTCAAACAGCCGAACTCATAACTTTGGGATAAAGGATTTGTTGTTGTTATTTTACAAGAAAACTATAAACCATATAATAACTAGATACAAAAGCCAAAGTTGAGAATATATCCGGATATGAGTGGCTGATCAAGATAGACAATTGAGCACCATTAGAACATCCATAAACATACTTTTCTTCGTAGTATCGATCCCTCTTAACACCATAAAGAATGTGGCTGGTCAAAAGCAAAAGGAGAGAGCCCTTCAACAGCAATTATAAAGAGAAACACCAATATTTCTTTGTTGAGATTTTTGAATTTGACATCCAGCTTTTACCCCCAAAAATGGATTTTTTCGAAGAGTACTAGAAAAAATTTAGGATCATTAGACTTTGGATTGAAAAATTCTTTGATTTTCTTTCATGCCAAGCACACAAATATTGTCATTATATCACAATCACCAACAATTAATGAATAGCAAAAAGAACAATAGTTCCTGCAGGTCCAAAAATTCACCAGGTCATTATGCCTATTTGGGATATTGATGGCATTTTTAATCCTTCTCCCATAGAATTCTATTTTGAAGAAGCTGCAAATAAGGATCAGATGATTAATTGACGAAGCTATAACGAAGGATTAGATGATTAGTTGATTCCTTACCTTTCAAGGATAACAAGCAAGAAGTCAAAGAAAACCCCTTTTTTCATGATGTCTAGAGTAAGAAGTTTATTTATAATATCCAAAAGTTACTTTAAAAGTTGCAGAGTTTTCAAGATTCCTTTTTTCGACGACCACATTATGTCAATTAGGTTTATTATTTTGTAAAGAGATTTAACATTATATGAACCATGAATGATTTCCATCTCCTGATAGTTGCTTTTAGAAATGGAGATACCATAGAGAGATGCCGAGAAAGTTTTAAATTCTTCATATAAGTTATAACTCATAGGTGATGATCCTTCTAACTCTGAGAATCCATGTCCAACAACCCTTCTCAATTACACACCGAATGTCCTGAACATATGCGGGTATTAATTGAGAAAATGTTTCCCTTAATATTTCTATAGAAATATGCATAAATAGAGGTCGTAACTATAAAGAATAGTGTTATTGTATAGTTTTTATCGTGAGCTCCTAGCCACACATTGGTAAGAAAAGAAAGTCTACCATGTAAATGTTGCTATATATAGTTGGCCTTGAGCCTACTATAAATGTATCCAATCGTATCGCAATGTAGTTCTCTAACATGGACCGGGGTTAGGTGATTTTAAGCTTAAGCTTTAATCGTAACCTCTATCCTTCATCATCAAATCCAATAACCCCAAGCCTAGCCTCCACCCTCATCTCTAAACCTAAATCCCTAGCCCTAAACAAACCCTAATTCAACTTCTTCCCCAAACACCTTTCCTAAAACCCTAGTCATTATTATCCCTGTCAACCCACTATATCTATAATAACTCTCGCCAAATCCATAATCCTAACCTTTCTTCCAACTTGTTCCAGCTAACAAAAGTCATCTCACTCTGTTGTTTCGTCTTCTCTTTATCCTCTCATCTTTCTATAAAACCTACAACATTCTATACCGAAGCCCTCTCTCTCTCTCTCTCTCTCTCTCTCTCTCTCTCTCTCTCTCTTCGTAGCTGCAACTGATTGCAACCTGCTCCCACCCTCCAGATCACCATTGGTCTGCAACCTCGACCAACAATAGACTTCCTGTTGTTCCTTACTAATCCCCAACTACGAGCTCTTTTCACTTATTGATGACCGCACACCACTACTCATGGTGATAGTAATGACGTCTAGGGTTGAGCATTCGGTCGGTTCGGTTAAACCGAACCAGAAATTTCAAAACCGAAACTAAACCGAACATATTGTTTTTAACCGAATCAAACCGAATATTTCAGAAACTGAATTAAACCGAACTGGACCAAAACTGTTCGGTTAATTCGATTGGTTCGGTTTGGTCTGTTTAGTTTGGCCTTTGTACAATATTCAGTTTGGTCTGTTTAGTTTGGCCTTTGTGCAATAGTTTAGACTAGGATATACAATCAAAAATTTTATAATAAATTTTCTCTTGCAAAATGGGCTGGATTTGGATTTAGAGTAAAAGTTCCATAATAAAATTAAAGTAGTTATTGAGGCAACATCAGCATGAGTTACATGAATCACATCGATAACAAATACAACATTTCCTTATGTTGCACATTAGAGCACAAACTATTTCAACGACAATTAAAAGTAGTAGTAATAGATTGATTTAATAGCTTTTGTTCTGCTTTGCCATCACTGATGGATACCTCTATCCAACACATGTAGGTGTAAAAATTTCCCATTATGCATGGTGTGAAGAGCATCAAGGATTGGTGTATCAATAGTTCCACATTCAGGATTCGGGCTCATGACCTGAACATGAGATTTTTAAATTAGCCGAACGAAATTCCATAGTAAAAATTTTCATATTAATTTTTGGTTGGTAGTGAAGCTACAATCTCCAGCTTCACCACCTCCACACTCTCCTTCCTCAACTCTTGCAACGAGCAGTACAATCTGATAACAAAAGTATTTAAAAAAATGGGGTTATGATTATTGCAATCATGAATCAAAATAAGATACTATAATTTCTACTTGTCTTTTAAAAAAATTCAACAAAATCTCAGTCACATATGAGAGAGCATTTTCCTAAAAAATTATCACAAAATCAAGACCTTAATTATGTAATCATCATAATTTCTAACTTAAAACTCAATTTTGTTCACATGTTATATCATACGTTAGTAATCTTTTTGAATTTTTTTTTTAGAAAAAAACATCAACATTAGAAAAGCAAAAAAAAAAAAGATCTGAAGAAAAAAAAATATCATGAGATTGACCCATCCTCCTTGTGATGAAGCACCAAAAGCAAAAAAAAAAATCATCATATTTGAAACCAAACATTAAAAGAAAATAATTCAAAAACAATAAGAGAGAGAGAGAGAGTGTCAGAGAGAGACGAGAGAGAGAGTAGAGATTTGGGTTAGGCTTTAGAAGAGAAAGGAGGATCTAGAAGAGAGATCTAGGAGAGAACAAGAGATTTCTGCCTCCGGAGGCGGAAAACCCGGAGAGAACGAGAGCTTTCTCTCCAGAGGCGACACACCCAAAAGAAATAAAATATAGGATTGGGCTACCTATATATAGGGGAGGGTAGATTGGTAATATTATAAATTGGTTTTTGGTTTGGGTCGGTATTTTTAAAACCCAATATCGAAATCCGAACCGGAATACCGAATATTTACTACTATAAAATCGAAACTCGAACCGAATTGCTTATTCGGTTTTGGATCGGTTTTGAACCGAGATATGCTCAGCCCTAATGATGTACACCTTCACCTTCCATATCTGGAACTATTGCCCTGATGCTTGTTGCACCCTAGCCTTTGCATTTTCAATCGTGTCCTAACCATGCAACTTCAGTCACACTCACCTCGACCAACCCCATTGCAAGCGCTTCCTCTCTTCCTTCCCTTCTCTCGATCCTCTTTTTGGTCGCGATTGACTACAACCCAGCTCCTATCCTCTAGAATCACAGCCGGTCTGCAACCTCGACTAACAACAGCCCACCTGATGTTCCTTACGTCCCCGACTACAAGCTATCCCACTTCACTCATTAATGGCCCCAACACCACCACTCCTAGTGGTAGAAATGCAATCTACCTCCTAATCTCAAATTCCTCCCATGTGTCCTCAATCATCCTGATTAGCTTCGGCTCGTTTGTTTGAGCCCAACGGCTTAGCTACTCCTATGCTTGTCAACTTCATCTAGTTATGGAACATGATCACAGATCAATGAAATCATCTTCATGATCCAGTTCCATTGATGAAACTTGCTCGCGAAGCCCTTTTGGAGTGGTCTAGGGTCTTAGTTGTAGAGGGAGACATCAAAATACTGTGGTCCTCTGCATCGTCTTCAATGTCATGCATAACAACATTTTGGGCTTTGCCTCCCTCCTCGAGGCATCGCCCTGCTATGGCATGCAACAATATCTTCGTGCCATCCCCATGCATTCCTAAATCCCGACCTAGCTTCAACTTCCAACCCATTAGGGCATGTAAGCCGTCTCGCAGCCTCACCCTCATAACCTTCTTTTACGTAACCACATATTTTTGAATGTAGTAGTAATATGCTATACTCATCATCATCATCCAAGCCATTCTCCTATGAGAATGGGGTCGGGTGTGGAGCATAACAAACCTCCACGAAAGATTGTGTTGGTACCAAATTCCTAGTTAAGGTAGCTGTTAAGAGTATTAATGGGCTTTTAGTCCCACATCGAGTAGAATAATTGGGAGAGGGGTTAGCCTCTCCTATATAAGTGTAGCTCCACCTCAATAATAAATAAGTCAAATATTCTACTAAATTCTATTTGGTATCAGAGCCACCACCCCTCTCCACAAAATCCTAACCCTACTCCACAAAACCCTAGCCGCCACCCCCCTCACCCCCTTCCCACCTTCTCTGCCCCGCTTCCGCCCCGCCTCCCCTCCCTCACCGCCATCACCGCCGGCCCCACCCCAGCACCGCCGGCCCCACCCCCTCTCCGTCCAGCGACCCCCCTCCTTTTACGTCGGCCTCCACCCCCCCCGTCGGCCCTTCTCCTCCTCGTTCGGCCATGCGACCTCCAGTCGTAATCCGACATGGGACATGAGGAGCGGCTCTCAGAGACGTCGCTACCGCTGAAGGAGGAACAGTAGACGTAGAGAGGACGGTGACCAAGGGTGCAGACGGTCTCGATCTACCTTGTTGATGGAAGAGGAGAAGACGAAGATGATGGAGACGATCTACGGCAAGCTGACGACCAAAGAGATGAAGGCTTTGGTGGACGATCTCTTCTCCAGGAGGCTGACCGAGACTAGTTTTCGTCCTGCACACACAGATGTGGATCCTTCACCATACAAAATGACGAAGTTGGAGAAACTGAAAGTAAAGTTGGAGGGTACTTCCAATTATTTGAAGTGGTCTCATCAGGCGATGCGGACTCTGAAGGCAAAGGCTTGGTGGGCTATGTGAATGGCCAAACCAAGGCACCTGAAGATCACTCCTCACGAGAGTTTGCTGTGTGGGAGAGCGTCAATAATGTTGTAGCTGGATGGTTGACAGCCTCCTTGATCAACCAAGTGTCGGGCAACGTGGAAGCAATGGAGGGAGCCGGTGATGACGTTGAAGGACATGTACTCAGGGACGGACAACCCTATGAGAGTCTTCCAACTGCAGGATGAACTTGATAGGGTGGTCCAAGAAGGTCACACCATCTCCGAGTATGCGGCTGTGCTGAAGAAGTATTGGTCAGATCTCGACCACTATGATCCCATTGGTGTGGAAGATGAGCAAGTGGAACCAGCATTTGCGAAACATTACCAGAAGTTCATGGAGTATATCTCACGACAGAGGATGATGAAGTTCCTGAAGGGGCTCAACCCAGCATTCGAGCAAAGGAGGAATGTGCTACTCGTACAACCCGAACTGCCATCACTAGAGGAGACCATTGCTGTTATGGCACATGAAGAAGCACGGTTGAAGCTGATGCCCAGCACCACTAGTACTCTGGGAGAGAAATCAGCTCTAGCAACCCAAATCCTTCAGGAGTGGGAGGGTGCTACAACTGTAGAGACCCAGGACACTTCATCAGATTCTGTACGAAGTCTATGCGATGCCAGTCGAGCGGTCGTGGACGCGGCCGTGGAGGACGTAGAGGTGGCAGAGGAGGCTATGTCGGTGGCAGAGGACATTATTCTGGAGGGCACAAGGCAAACCTGGCAGAAGGGAGAAGTGAGAATCAGTCATCCGATGTGACCCCTAGTGAGAGGGAGATGCTGGAAATATGGAGGAACATGAAGCTTGGAACCAGCGACAGTCGCGCCAACACAGCTGGGACATCGACTCCAACCACCTCCGGGGGTAACATCACATACTATGCTAGAACAAGCACAGGTATACCTGCTCATGCTCTTGCATCTACCTACAAATCAGGAAGTGTAAATTGGATAATTGACTCTGGGCATCCTGCCATGTCACGGGTGCCCATGATGAGTTCCAAGATTACACTCACCTGATGACACTGAAAGCATTCAGACTGTTGATGGTACTGCTAGACCTATTGTGGGTAAAGAGATGGTTGAATGCACCCCTTCGATGTGTATTACTGATGTCTTACATGCTTCATCCTTTCCTGTTAATCTATTGTCCATAAGTGCCATTGTTCTTCAACTTAATTGTGTTGTTTTCTTTGACATTCCAAAGGTTATTTTTCAGGAGAAGGGAACGGGGAGACAGTTGGGGACTGTCACTTGGCATAAAGGGCTATGGTACTTGGACATGGGTGGGCTGGATACAGCACTGGCAGCACCGGTGGATGAAGCACAACCGGAGGAGCCGCGAAGTATCGTAGAAGAAGAATTATTACTCCAACATCAGCGCATGGGACACTCTTCATTTAGTCTACTGAGTCGGATGTTTCCCTCTATGTATCAAAAAACTAATAAGCAAAAGTTTGTTTGTGATGCTTGTGAACTTGGAAAATACACCAGAAGCTCTTATGTGAGTTATGTAAATAAAAGTTTAGCTTCTTTTGATATGATACACTCCGATGTGTGGGGACCTTGTCCTACAACTGCTGTTAATGGTTTTAAGTGGTTTGTCACCTTTATTGACTGCCATACTCGTGTTACCTGGGTATACCTAATGAAAAGTAAGAGTGATGTCTTTGCATGCTTTCAAGACTTTCATCGCAGGGTTTCAACACAATACGGTACCAAAGTGAAGATTTTGAGGTCTGATAATGGGACAATATATATCAACAAAGCCGTTGAGGAGTACTTATCAGCCAATGGGATACATCATCAGACTTCACGTGCCTATACACCAGCACAAAATGACGTGGCGGAACGGAAGAACAGGCACCTGTTGGAAGTGGCTAGGTCGATGATGTTTGCTATGAATGTTCCGAAAACACTTGTGGGGACATGCCGTGTTGACTGCTACGTACCTTGTCAACATGATGTCCTCTCAGGTGTTAGGATGGAAGACACCGTTTTGATGCTTACAGGTGAGAACAAGTACATTGTTCCCTCAAAAGTATTTGGTTGTGTATGCTTTGTGAAGGATAATAGACCTGCAGTAGGGAAATTGGACCCTCGGACAGTGAAGTGTGTCTTCGTTGGCTACTCAGGGACTCAGAAGGGATATTTTTACCGGAGTCCAGTGGAGCGAAGACTCTTTGTGAGCATGGATGTTACATTCAGAGAGATGGAACCATACTACCACAATGGTTCAGGTGAAGGCTCCGCATTTGGTGACACTCCTAACACAGGAGGTGTTAGGAGTGAGGGGGAGATAGTCCCAAACGTGATTGTTGGGCCAGTTCCATGCCCAATGATGGAAGTTGGTCCAAGGAAAGAAGGGGGAGATAGCGAGAGTGAGGAAAGTGATGATGATGCATACAATCAGGAGGTAGGAAGTGATGCTCCAGTGCAGGAGGAGACTACAGAACAGGGGGAGGAACGGACTACAGAGCTCCAAGTCTACAGAAGAAGGAAGCAACAGTCCACTACTATGCCTATTGCCTCTACTGTGCCAACTGTGCCATGCCCCTTGCTTAACCCTGTCCCAACTCCTGAAGATGCGCCTTCCGCACCGGATCCCTCTGATTCGGATGCGGATCCCTCTGATTCGGATGGTATGATCTCTCCTCCACTATCTCATATTCCCTTAAGAAGATCTTCTTATAGTAATGCAGAAAAATCTCCTATTCGTTATGGTTATGAACATGATATTGCTCATTTTTATCATACTCTAATCTATTCCCTACTTATGGAGCATTCATTGCATCGTTAGACACCACCTCTTTGCCTAAGTGTTGGCAGGAAGCGAAGGAAGATCCAAGGTGGAAAGCTGCAATGTTGGAGGAACTTGGGGCATTGGAAAGAAATGGGACATGGAAACTTGTTCCATTACCTAAAGGAAAAAGGGTAGTCAGGTGCAAATGGGTCTTCATGGTGAAGGAGACGCCAGAAGGAAAGGTGGAGCGATACAAGGCAAGATTGGTTGCAAAAGGATTCACTCAGTCCTATGGCATCGACTATGATGAGACGTTTGCTCCTGTAGCGAAGATGAACACTGTAAGAACCCTGGTCTCTCTTGCAGCCAACCATGGGTGGCAACTTCATCAATTAGATGTGAAGAATACCTTTCTTCATGGAGATCTACAGGAGGAAGTATACATGAAGACGCCCCCTGGATTTTGCACGAGGTAGTCAACAGGAAAAGTGTGCAAGCTGAGGAATAGGAGATTACCCAGATGAAGTCGGAACTTGCCAAAAAATTTGAAGTGAAGGACTTGCGAATGATGATGTATTTTCTCGGGATCGAGGTAGCTCGAGGAAAAGATGGGATCGTCCTCTCTCAGAGGAAGTATGTACTAGACTTGCTCACAGAAACTGGTATGCTGGGATGTCGTCCGGCAGTCACTCCGATTGAGCAGAAAGATAAATTGGGGGCAGAGGCAGGAGAGCCGGTTGATCGTGAAAGATATCAGAGACTTGTAGGCAGATTGATTTATCTGGGTCACACTCGCTCTGATATCTCATTTGCTGTGAGTGTAGTGAGTCGCTATATGAACGATCCAAGGAAGGGCCACATGGATGCAGTTCTCCATATTTTGAGATATCTAAAGAGGGCTCCTGGAAGAGGGATATGGTTCAAGAACAATGGACACCTTAGTGTTGAGGGATACTGCGATGCAGATTGGGCAAGTTGCATGGATGACAGAAGGTCTATCTCAGAATATTGTGTATTTGTGGGGGGTAACCTAGTCTCATGTAGAAGCAAGAAACAGTCTGTGGTAGCTCGATCAACCGCTGAAGCATAATATAGAGCTATGGCTCTGGGAGTGTCAGAATTGTTGTGGGTAAAAGCATTGCTGATAGAGTTGAAGCTGGACCAAGGAACACCATTGCATCTTCTGAGTGACAGCCAAGCAGCACTGAGTATAGCTAACAATCCAGTTCAACATGACAGAACGAAGTACATCGAGATCGATTGGTTCTTCGTCAAGGATAAGCTGGAGAAATGAATACTAAAGCTCGATCATGTTCGCTCAGAAGAACAAGTTGCAGATTGTCTTACTAAGGGGCTTAATTCATTAAGTCTCTCTAAACTATGTTACAAGATGGGAATGATTGATATCTATCGTCCATCTTGAGGGGGAGTGTTAAGAGTATTAATGGACTTTTAGTCCCACATCGAGTAGAATAATAGGGAGAGGGGTTAGCCTCTCCTATATAAGTGTAGCTCCACCTCAATAATAAATAAGTCAAATATTCTACTAAATTCTATTGTAGCTATGAGCATGAGAAAGTCATGCCATAGAACCTAGATGGCAGTTGACACGTATGAAGACCACATTTTGGCTTTGCAATTTAAGCTCATGCAACGAAGGAGCACCCTTCAAGTTCCCCTAGACTATAAATAGTTTATATGAAGTGGTTAGACTATAAAGAGTTTATATGAAGATGTAATATAATTCATTTTGCTATGTAGAATTACATTCATCTCTATGACACATCAAGCCAATGAGTGAACTAATAACAATCCTGGAATATATATATATATATATATATATATATATATATATATATATATATATTTGAAAAAAAGGTGAATTTTATTCCAAAGGAAAAGCCATAATCTTACAACATACAACCAGAGTGGGACTCCCACTCATCAAGTCTCCATAGCATTTACATCAAACTCGATGTTATGGAGAATGCCAACCGGAGGGGTGACCAGCCCCTCAAAGATCCGACGGTTTCGCTCCCGCCATACGTGCCAAACCGAAGCAGCCAGACGAACTCTGGCTGTTCGGAACCAGTCCTGCCCTCTACCCCTGCTATCTCGGATTACCGTGATGATGTCCCCAATACAATTCCCAGACGCGCACACTCCCAATACACGACTCTGCTCCGACCAGATCTGCCATGCCAGAGTGCACTCGAAGAAGATATGCTTTATAGATTCAGGCTCCAAACCGCAAAGCACACACTTGGGGTCCGGAACCGGCACTCCAAACGAACTCAGGCGATCTCTAGTCAAGAGGCGACCCAGAAGAAGCTTGTACACACACAACTGTATCTTCCTGGCTAGACCCTTGAACCAAACGAACTCGTAATCAGAACTCAACGAAAAAGTACGTCTGATAAGGTTGTAGCAGCTACGGAATTGGAACTCCCCAGTCCCCGAAGATGCATCAGTCGGCTCCCAAATCCACCGATCCGCAGGCAACGTCGGATCAATGACAGTAGGCATAATGCTCCCAACCAGCTCCTCAGTGTACCGATAAGAATCCGGCCTCCACTCTCCATTACGTATGATGCGACTGCACGACAGACCACGCCTGTCCTTCTAATGCGTCGGAGCACCTCTAATGTCCAACAGCGAGCGCCGATCTATCCAAGGATCCCGCCAGAGGTCCGTACCCGATCCATCCTTCATGACTCTCCGAATGGCAGACTTGAGCACCCCCTGTGTCTCAAGACAGTCTTGAACGTGACTGAATGGTTGTTGTCAGTAGGACACGTCCAAAAGCTGCCCTGCTTCACGTATCTGCTGTGCATCCAGTCCGCCCAGAGAGATCTCCCGCTGATGAATCTCCAGGCCAGCTTAAGCGCAGAAGCCTCTCTAACCTCCAGCAACGGCCTGAGCCCCACTCCTCCCTCCTTCCTTGGACGACAGAGCTGGTCCCAGGAGATCGCATGCATACCTCCCCTCCAAATGAAATCAGCACATAGCCGCTCCACCCGTCGGATAGTGGCCACAGGTAGGAGGATGGACTGCAGCCAAAAATGGGCCACAGCCGAGATCACCGATCTGACCAGCTCAATACGACCGCCAAATGACAGACCTGCTGCTTGCCACCCTTCTACTCTCCTCTGGACATACTCAACCAGACTATGGTAATCCTGATCCCGCGCATAGTTGACTGTGAGAGGCACTCCTAAGTAGCGCACCGGAAGATCACTCCTCGCGATACCCAACACATCAGCCCGCTCCTCCTTCCGGGTACACAGGGAGCTGAAGTAGACCCTACTCTTATCCCTGTTCATCTGGAGACCCGAAACGGACTTCAAATCTTCCATAATAGCCGCAAGCGTCAGCAACCCCTCCGTCGAAGGCCGGATGAAAACTAGCAGATCATCCGCATATATAAGATGAGTAACTGGGGGGTCCATCCTCCGAAACAGAGGAACCAACCGTCCACGGTGCACTGCCAGATCCATCAAGCAAGTAAAGTATTCCATAACAAGCGTGAACAAGTAAGGGGATAGTGGGTCACCTTGCCTAAGCCCACGGTTGCTCTGAAAGTACCCATAAGGAACACCCTGGATGAGAACAGAAAAAGTAGGGGACGTAATGCACTCCCGAATCAACGCGACCCAGTGCTCCGCGAATCCCATGGCGGACATCAGATGACAGAGGAAGTCCCGATTGACCGTGTCATACGCCTTCCTCAAATCCAGTTTAACACAAGCTTTCTCCCCTCCGGGTTTGCTAAATCCCCTCACCATCTCATGAGCCAGGAGGCTGTGCTCAGCGATCGACCTCCCCTTGATGAATGCAGCCTGATTCGGAGATACCAAGTCCTGCATGATCCCCTCCATCCGCCGGCACATAAGGTGCGTAATTATCTTATAAAGATAATTACAACACGCAATAGGTCGAAAATCCGCCAGTGCTGTCGCTCCCTCCTTCGGCACCAAGGTCAGAAAAGTGTGGTTCAGTTCTTTCAGGAGCTTCCCTTTGGTGAAGAATTCCTGAACCACCTCCACTACCTGATGCTTCAGAATGTCCCAATGGCTTTTGAAGAAACCACTGCTGAAGCCATCAGGACCAGGAGCCTTGTTGGGGTCCGCCCCCTTGACAATAGACTCCACCTTCTCCAATGTAACAGGTGCAAGCAGAATGCTATATCCAAATGGAGTCACCAATCTCTTCGTCACAACCTCTGGGAACACGGATAGGTAGTCAGTCTGGAAATATAACTCAGAGTAGTACCTGACAGCCTCGCCCTGGATCTCAGCCGGCGTCCCCACCAGAGTGCCATCTGCATCAAGTAGCTGTGAGATGTGATTCCTATTCTGTCTTGTCCGGATAACATCATAGAAGAACTTGGAGCACCGGTCGCCACCCTTCAGCCAGGAGCATTTGGCTCGCTGGGCCGAGCTAATCTCCTTCTGCAGCCTCAGGATATTGACTTCTCCGATCAGCTCATTCTCTCTAGCCGCCAGGTCCCCATTAAGCATGTCAGCCTGCATATCTTGCTGTAAGGTCCGCAACTCCACTTCCTTGTTTTCTAAGGTGGACTTGGCAGCCCCTTCATCCAACTCCTAAGGGCTCTCTTCGTGGCCTTGAGACGACGAACCAAACGGAATTGAGCCGTCCCCTCCTGACCACTAGTGAGCCCCTCAGCGACAGCCTCTAGGTAGCCCTCCGAGAGATACCAACTGTTGTTGTACCTGAACGGGCGGGACTTCCTAAGAGACCGAGCAGTAAAGCCAACCCTGATGGGGGAATGATCGCTCGTCCCAGCTGCCAGACCCTCAGCTGAAGTGGTGGGGAAGTGACGGAACCACTCCCCATTTCTAGGGCTCGATCAAGCTGACAAGCAACCCTATTATGAGTTGCTTTGTTGTGCCAAGTCCAGATGCAGCCTGAGCGAGACAATCTCCGAAGCCTCGCAAGCAGGAGGCATCTCTGGAAATCATAGAGGATAGAATCCGGGACCGGGCGGCCACCCAGCTTTTTCCCTTGGTGCAGAAGGGCATTGAAGTTCCTGATCAAGAGAAGAGGAAGGCACGACGAGTCAGCAACAGATGAAATACGGGAGATGTCGCTCCATAGGGACTCCCGTCTCCTTCTGTCATTGTGGCTGTAGACCGCCCCTAGCAAGAACCGGAAGCCACCCTTGTTCACGAAGAAGATTGCAATCAGCTGCTCCGTCAGCAGGAGCAAGTCACCATCCCAACACTTCAAGTTCCAGCGAACCCAAATTCTGGCCATGTCACAAAGAGCCAGGTTGTGTAATTGGGCCCAATGAGGAGGGGTCCGACGAGTAAGAGTCTTCTCACCTTTGATCTTGGACTCTAATAGAACAGAAATGTCACATCTCTCTCTGTGGAGCACCCCACAAATCTCTCTCCACCTCCCTAGCGAACACGCCCCCCTCACATTCCAGGCGATAATGACCATTAATTAATGAGAGGTGGGGCCCCCTGAGAAACTCCCGGAACGACACCTGGGGAAGGTGCCGCATCCGTCGCTAAAGGATCCTCATCCATCCCAGTCGGAACCGTCGGTTGGGGAACGACCTGAGATAACACCAACGCCCAGGCAGGATTGTCAACACACACCGCCTCCTCTCTGTCTGTGGTACGTCCCTCCACCATGGAGGGGCCATCACGCAGCAGGCCGACAGCACGTCTCTTCCTACAGTAAACCTGCCCTCCAGACGATCCGCCCTCCCCTCGTGCCTCAGTCTCCGTCGCCACCATACTTCTGGTAACTATACTACTCGGCCCCTGGCCAGTGGACACCACCCCACCCGTTGGAGCAAGCTGAGTAGATACAACAAGGCTCAAACCGCCATCACTCACCTGATTAGTAACCTCCCTCTCCAAGACCTCCACTCCGCTATCATCTCTGAAATCCATATCACAGGGGGCTTCGGGAGCCTCATGAGGAGGGATACTAGGCTCCACCGGAGGGCCAACCTCCAAACAAGCACTAGCCAGATGCCCGAAGCAGGAACAACGTGAACAGGTAGGTGGAACCCATTCATACTCCACCTTCTGGGTAAGCACCTCCCCAGAAGGAAGCTCATACTCTACCATCTTCGGGAGCTCCCCCCCTCCCGAATCTCCACAAAGATCCTAGCGTACATCAACCGCGTCCGAAAGGTAGTAGCTTCATCTGCCTTGATCGGGGTGTCCACCAAACTTGCCAGCCGCATCAACAAGGGAATGCTCCAAAATCCAACCGGGAACTCGGAGAATCGAATCCATACTGGGATGGCATTCAGAACTTCCCTCTCGCATCGCAGCTCCGGAGTCCACTCCTTGAGAATGATCAGTCTGCCGTCGAACGTCCAGGAGCCGCCTTGGAGGATCCTAGCGACATCCTCCGCCAGTCCGAACTTCACATAATAGAAGCCGTTCTCGCGAGCATAGAACTCCATACTCCCCTTAGGCTGCCTGACACGCGCTGCATAGTCCCGGATCTGCCCGTAGAAAGGCTTGTTGCCCAAGACATACAAGACGATGGTATTCTCCCAGTAAGCTGTCACCTTCTGGATCTCCTCCGCAGGAAACACAGCCCGGAAATCCCTCCCTACCTTGATCGGCGGGACGTACTCCATCGATGTTGGGGATTTTGGCCCCACCGGTTTGCAGATCTTAGCCCATGACCGTCCAGCAGGCCGTGGGGACGTCCCAATAGGCCTCGGGGCAATCACCGGGCGAGAAGTCCCAGATCCCTGAACATCCAGATCCACTACCTTACTCTTTCCCTTGGCCGCCGCGGTCGCCTTAGGCCGCCAACCCACCGATCTCCCAGCAGACACCCCCGGACCCCGGCTAGGCCGAGACCCTGACCCGTTCTGACGACTATCGGGATGACGATCCCTAACCTGACCCTGTCCGCCTCCCGTCTTCCCCCCGGTCTTCGCCACGCGACGGCGCGTAACCGTCGTCCATCCACCTCCCTCTGTTTGACTCCCCAGAGATCCGGACCCTGCTCCGAATTCAAAGTTCGGATCCAAGGGTGTCTCAGAGTGGAGGACACCAAACCCCCTCCCCGTAGAGCCCGACCCCCCCCCCCCCTCCGCCGCCTGGTGGGGTCGTCGACACCACAGGGGGGTCCACCCGACCCCCCTCCTGTGCTCCCGCCCCCCCCCCCCCCCCCCCCCCCCCCCCCCCCGGCCGCCTTGGGGGGAGCACAGGAGGGAGGTCGGGGAACCCATTCATACTCCACCTTCTGGATTATAACCTCTCCAGAAGGCACCTCATACTCCAGTAGACTCGGTAACTCCCCTCCAGTCCGAATCTCGACGAAAATTCGGGCATACATCAACCTCGATCGAAAGGCTGTAGCTTCCTCAGCCTTGATCGGGGTGCCGACCAAACTGGCCAGTCGCATCAACAGAGGAATGCTCCAAAATCGAACGGAAAACTCCGGGAAGCGAATCCAAACGGGGATGGCATTCAGGACTTCCCGTTCACATCTCAGATCTGGGGTCCACTCCTTCAGAATGATCAGCCTGCCATCAAACGTCCACGGTCCACCTTGCAGAATCCTGGTGACATCTTCAGCGAGCCCAAACTTCACATAGAAGAATCCATTTTCTCTAGCAAAGAACTCCATGCTGCCTTTTGGCTGCCAGACTCGCGCCGCATATCCCCGGCTCTGTCCGTAGAACGGCTTGCTCCCCAGAACGTACATGACCAGCGTGTTCTCCCAGAAGGCAGATACCTTTTCAATCTCCTCAGCCGGGAACGAAGCCCGGAAACCGTTTCCTACCTTCTTCGGCGGAACATACTCCATAGATGTTAGGCTTTTCGTCCCCACCGGTTTACATACATCTGTCCAGGAACGTCCCGCTGGCCGGGGAGCCGTTCCCTGGGCGACTCCAATTTCAGGACTGGATGCCCCTGTACCCTGGCCTCCCGTGTCCACCACTTTGTCCTTTCCTTTTTCCACCGCGGTCGGCTTGGGGCACCAGCCCACTGATCTCCCAGTAGGCACCACAGGACCACTGGACGATGTTCTGTGCCCCAATCCCTCCCCCGGCCTTCTTCCTGCCATGGGTCGCGACTTTTGGAGGCTCTGGGTGCCCCCCACATTGCCTCCCGTCTTGTTCCTCCGACGTCTCGAAACCGTCGTCCATCCGCCTCCCTCCGCCTGACCCCCCTGAGAACTGGACCCAGATCCAGATTGGAACCCCGGGAATACGTTGACATCGCCGGATCCGCCCAGAACTCCCACCGCCTGACCACCGACATGGCCGTCAACGTACGTCGTCCGGTCGCTGGTGTCGGCCTGAGCGCCAGCCCCGGCGGCTACCTCGCCGCTGCCCCGGCCACGCGACAACGCAGCCTTTCCGCATCCGCTTCCCGAGCTGCCGGCGCCGGCGCCGTCTCCACCACTCGCCGCTCTGCCCTGGTGCGGCCTGCCCCCGGCCAGGCCGCCGCTGGCCGCGCCGCCTCCGTCAGCGCCGGGGTCCCAGGTGTGGGACCCCCTAGGGTTTGCCATGTCGCTCCCGCTCCCGATCGGGTTCACCATCTTTTATATATATATATATATATATATAGAGAGAGAGAGAGAGAGAGAGTGTGTGTGTAGAGCTGTCAGGACGGGCCGGCGGGGCGGGCCAGCCCGTAACCCACCATAACCCACCATTTGGCGGGGCGGGGCGGGCCAACCCACCATTTGAACGGGCCTAAAAATCCTAGCCCAGCCCAACCCGCCGGCGGTCCGCGGGCCAGGCGGGCCAACCCGCCGTCGGTCCGTACCATGCACATATCATTTTGCAAAGAAAAATATATAGTCCCAAATGAAATTCTGAATAATCCTGAAGCTGAAAAGCATGTAGTTGATAAAGCAAATCATTCCAGCCAAATACGAAGCTGATTGCCAAATCATTGTGTGTTCAGTATGAAAATGTGGGAGAAAATGTGGGAAAGCCCTTAAGCATTTGTCCTACATCATTGTGTGTTCAGTATGAAGCTGATTTCCGGCCAAATATGAGCATCGTTGTGAAAGCCCTTAAGCCTCTGGTAAATGGTCGAAGTGGTGCTACTGTTGGTAGCCAAGGATGACAATCCCACAGTTCCAGGATCAATTGATGATTTGCTTGTTACTCTTCACTGGCTTGTGTAGTTGTGTTGATAAATCAATATTTATCATATAATATAAGTATTAACTATTTAGTATTAAGTTATTACTTATTACAATTTATTATTTATACACAACATTAGAAGCCCGCGGGCTAGCCCGCCCCGCCCAAGCCCGCGGCCCGCACGGGCCAACCCACCGAGGCCCGCTGCGAAACGGGCCTCTAATTGTATAGCCCAACCCACCTTTTCTATTGGCGGGGCGGGCCGGCCCAACGGGCCTGGCCCGTTTTGACAGTTCTGTGTGTGTGTGAAAGTACGTGCGTTTATATATATATATATATATATATATATATATATATATATATGTCCATTAAAATAGTATAGTATACTGGTGCTTTCTGTTGTCGTTTCCTTTCAATATTGTTGAATATGTAGCCTCAAGTTCTCTTATTTTACTTTTTTTTTCTCCTCTGTTGGTTCACTATTGTCAAATTTAAGCTTTTTCTATCGATGTTAATTCCATGTTTTTTGTTTATGTTAACATTGGTATTGATATTCAAATTATATTAGTGATTCTCATTTCATAAATGTTATTGTTAAATAAAGCTATGACCAATTCTTGATCTTCTACTTATAGGTAACTTTCCACTTTTTCGATTTATTAGAATTATTCATTATTTCTTTAGAAAAAATAGCAGTGTACAGGGTAATCAATAAGTATCCAATTACTATTCTAGGGTCTAGACAAGCGTGGGTAATAAGCCGAATAAGTTAAACTTGAAAACTAGTGTCTCCTCCAGGTTAGGCTTGTTTGTACGTAGCATCTAAATTCTTTCATTCTACTTTCCTAGTCAACAACTACAACTTTAAAACTAGGATTTTGGCAGTTCCTTCTTTGAACTTACTAGATTCCTTACCACAAATTTACTGCGTTGTTGGAGAACTCCACAGTATGCTGAATAATTGCAGAAGCTTGTAGGACCGTTGAGCACCTCTAGAGGAGGAAGGGGTGAATAGAGTGTGTGTGCGTGCAGCGGAATAAAATGCCAATTAAAAATTAACTGATAAACTATGGCAATAAATAAAGAGACACTAGATAAATGCAGTAAGCAAGAGAGAGAGAGAATCAAACTCAGTGAACACCGCGATGTATACTGGTTTTTCTCTGAGAGGACTAATCCAGTTGCAGGTACTCTTGTCTGCTGTTAATCCACTATTTGCAAGCTAGTTGAGAGCTTGCGGTCTCTTTACAATACCGTACTTGTTGACAAGTGCACGACCAACTTCACCATACCGTGCTTGGTGACGAGCGCACGACCGACTCCAATAACAGAGAGTTTTTCTGACTTTTGCAACCTCTTTACAACTCTTGTAACCAAAGACTCTAAATCGAACGGAACGTTACTGGCTTTGGCTAAGAGATGTATAGGCGGGATATGAAAGCTTTTGATCACTGAAAACACTTAAGGAATAGAGAAAGAGAAGAGTGAATGAGTGATTTGAAAATGTGAAAATCTTTCTCTATTTATAGTGTTTTTCCTAACCGAACTCGGACAGAGTTCAAGCAGAGTTCGGATGCGCATATCTCGCAAACAAACGTTGTATGCAGATTTGGAGGCAACTGAAATTCAAACTTTGGTAGATCGAACTCGGACCGAACTCGGTCTGAGTTCTGCCAGTTCAGAACTAGATGTTTCGGCCCAAATTTACATGGATATTTTGGGCTTTTTGGATAGTAGAGTTAAAATGGAATATGGAAAGGCTATTTGGATAGGTGGACTTGGAATTAGCCTTAGCCATATTTTTCGAACGACTTTACATTTATTATCCTAAACTCAATAAAAGATAAAATACATAATAAAAATGTAAAATAACTCGATCTGAATTCCATTGAGTAGCTTGTGGATGATGACTTGAAAGTTTGTAGTACGTTCTTTGAAAAATGTAGCAGCAACCTGAAACATTAGTAGCAGTTCGTATATTTTGTGTATCGACGTAAGTTGTCGTTGATTATCAAAATCAGGTGTGACTATTAGGCAATGGGCCAATAATCTCTCCCATTTTGATAATTGACAAACTTGAGTCTATACCAAAATATATATAGGAATAATATAAAAATAACTTGAAATAATATACCTTATATTTGTTCTGTGGCTGGTATGGTAAACTAAGTTTTTCTTTTGGATATAGGCTTTCTCCCCCTTTGTCAAGTACGCAAAATGTGTGTGGCTCCCCCGCAATGTGTGAAGCCAACAATAATGAACCAAGACAAAAGACAAGAAAATGTCCAACATATACAAGTCACAGTCACAGTGTAAAAGAAACTAGTAATGCATAAATTGATATGAAGAAAATACATCACAACTGATAAAGTCATAACTGAAGAGTTTATGACTGAAGAAAACTACTAAGAAAATCCGACTAAAAAGTTTGGATTAAAAAAAACTACAAGATCATCACCACTAGTAAATATAACTCAAAACAACTAAGCATCAACCGCCACATCATATCTGTGTGTTTTCATCTCCAGTAGTAGTAGGTGGCTGAGGATCAACATAGGCAGTGGTAGGATCAAAATACTGAAAGGTGGCCTCATCGTCGAACCTCGGGCCAGCAAAAGATGGATGATGAGTCATCAGGAATGGATGTGAAGGATCATGAGCAAAGGCTCCAATGGATATTGGCAATGCTGTTCCTCAAGACCTGAACTTGTGAGGTATGCCGAAACTCCGCATCAACGTAACTTTGATGACGTTGTTCTGAAGCAGTAACAAACGCATCAAAGCGTTGATAGCGTTGCTCGAAGAGAGCAACGAAGGCGTCGAACCGCTGGTAGAACTGCGGATCGAATCCTGGAACAGCAGCAGGGGCCTCTGGAGCAGGTGCATCGGGATCAACAGGGGCAGGTACAGCACCAGGTGGAGGAGGGTTGGGATACAACCTACATCTACTCAGCTCAGAAGCAGTAGAAGAGAATGGACAGAGTTGAAGGTTGATTTCGAACCTCCGAAAGATCGAAGCCAGGTGCATGGGGTAGACAAGGTTACGCCCCGCACTCCTGCAACCGATCATCCAAGCCATGAAGGTCTTGGGAACAGAAAAAGGAATACCAAAGTGGATATGGTACATCGCGGATATTTCCATAAAAGTGATCCCTTCAATAGATCCCTTCTTTGGAAGCAAAGCAGAGAAGATAAAGCGATGTAACTCATAAAAGTTCTGGTTTAGATGTTTTGAATACACCCTACGAGGAACTGGTTTAGGGTGACATATCAAGGCTTTGAAGGAGTTAAGGGTGACACCTTCAGGGAACTGGACATGGTTGATGTCAACTAATGCTTCGCTAATATCCGGCACATGAAAATATTCACTAACATCAGTGACATTAAATTCTAATTCTTGTCCAGCGACACAAGAATAGATATTGCCATTATCTTTTATTTGCAAGTTGCAATAAAATATTCTAACAGCATTATTATAGATGTTATCAGAAAGTTCAAAGAAGTCTCTAATTCCAAGTCTTTCAAATGTGGGAGCATATTCAGAAAATATAGTAAAATTAACACATGCACCAGCACAAATATTTCTCCCAAAAAAGAGTCAAACCAAAGATCAGAAAATTCCTTATCAGGAAAAAGAGCAGGGTCATAGTCCTCTTTATCAGATGGACGAGCGGGACTAAAAATATTTCTAGGAGCATATTTAGAAGAAGATGAACCCACTTGGGAAGCATCTTTCTTCCTCTTGTGAGATTTCGGAGCCATGAAAAAAAATAAGAAGTAGATAGATATACCTCACGAGAAAGGAGGAAGAAGATGAAGGAGACAACTTCTGAGCCTTGAAGATCTAGGTTTGAAGGAGAGCCTAGGGTTAGGATTTTAGAGAGAGTTCTCGGTGGAATGGGATGAAAAATATGAAGAGAAGATGGTAATATATAGGCTAGGGCCGGCTGTTCAGTTCTGGAAATCCGCAACAGCGCCAACCGAACTTGGTCCAAACTAGGCCCGAGTTCTGTCAGAGTTCGGCCTACTTGTATTAACAGTTCATTTAATGCAGTATGAGTTATTAAACACACTTAATAACCTTTGAACTTCTTCATTTAATAATTTTCATCATCTTGGGTTAGCTGTAGGGGCTGGATTCCAGCTAGCGGTAGTCCGAAGACTAGTACACCGTGTTGTTTCAGGCTATTTACGCTTGTATGACAGAAGGGCCCTTTCGGCTTGTACCCAAAATAACTTTAATTAATAAATGTTAGTCTTTAGTTATAAGAGTTTTTGCTAGTCATAATGTATTATGAACCTGAAAATTCAAGTATGCTTAGCTCACGACGCAGATAGTTGAAACGGTCTTCAGCCAGTGATTTTGTGAAAATATCTGCTAGTTGATGATCTGTGTCAATAAACTCTAAACAAATATTCCCGTGTTGCTGGTGATCACGTAAAAAGTAATGACGAATCTCTATGTGCTTTGTGCGTGAGTGACAAACATGATTCTTGGTCAAGTTGATTGTGCTAGTGTTGTCACAATAAATAGGAATCTTAGTGTAGTGCAGATTATAGTCTTCTAGTGTTTGCTTCATCCACAAAATTTGAGCACAACAACGTCCTGCGGCGATATACTCAGCCTCAGTAGTTGAAAGAGCTACAAAATTTTGCTTCTTGCTAAACCAGGAGACTAAAACTTTTTCTAGGAAATGACACGTACCGCTGGTACTTTTTTGGTCTACTTTGCATCCTGCAAAATCCGTATCTGAATAACCAATTAGGTCAAAAGATTTGGTTTTGGGATACCATAAGCCGACTGTTGAAGTTCCCTTAAGGTATCAGAAGATACGCTTAACAGCACATAAGTGTGATTCCTTAGGATTAGCCTGATATCGTGCACATATATAAACACTAAACATAATATCAGAACGACTAGCAGTTAAATACAATAAACTACCAATCATACCTCGATACTTACGCTGATCGACTAATTTGCCACTTTCATCAGTGTCAAGCTTTGTAGATGTAGCCATTGGAGTTCCGATTGGCTTCACGTTGTCGAGGTCATACTTTTCAGTAAGTCCTTCGTGTACTTGGCTTGATTGATGAATGTTCCCTGTGAGTGTTGTTTGATTTGGAGTCCTAGGAAGAAGTTCAGCTCTCCCATCATACTCATCTCAAATTCACTCTGCATACATTTAGCAAAAACTTGACAAAGTTTTTCATTAGTTGATCCGAATATTATGTCATCCACATAAATTTGAATAAGCAAGATATCATCATCTGAAGACTTGATAAATAAAGTAGTATCAACTCTCCCTTTTGAGAAACCATTTTCAAGTAAGAAGGCACTTAGGCATTCATACCAAGCACGAGGTGCTTGTTTGAGTCCATAGAGTGCTTTCTTAAGTTTGAAGACGTGATCAAGTTTTTGAAAATCTTCAAAATCAGGGGGTTGCTTCACAAAAACTTCTTCTTTCAAATATCCATTTAAAAATGCACTTTTCACGTCCATTTGAAATAATTTGAAATCATGAAAACATGTAAATGCACAAAACATGCAGATAACTTCTAGTCTAGCAACAGGAGCATATGTCTCGTCATAATCAATACCTTCTTCTTGATTATAACCTTGTGCTACTAGACGTGCTTTGTTGCGTAGAACTTGTCTATCTTCACTTAGTTTATTTCGGAACACCCATTTGGTACCAATTATTGATTGACCAATAGGTTCAGGAACGAGTTCCCAAACTTGGTTTCTCTCAAATTGATTAAGTTTCTCTTGCATGGCATTAATCCAAAATTTATCAGTAAAAGCATCTGCTACAGTCTTAGGTTCTACTTGAGATATAAAAGCCACATTAGCTGCTATATCATCATTTCTAATAGAAGAATGAGTACTTACATCTCTTGATACATCACCTATGACGAGTGTCTCTGGATGGTCTGCCGAAAATTTTAGTGTGTTGAATCTCTTTGTCAGACTATCCACATGACTTTCTTTTGTAGTAGGTGTTTCTTCATCATCACTGTCATTAGATCTGTGACTATTTAGCTCATCAAAAGTGACATTAATAGATTCTTCAACAATCATAGATCTTTTATTAGAAATTCTAAATTTCTTACTCTTAGCAGCATATCTGAGAAATATCCCTTCATCTGCTTTCGAGTCGAAGGTGTTCAGGATAAAACAGCGACATCCAAAAACTTTGAAATAAGAAATATTTGGAATTCTTCCAAACCAAAGCTCATATGGTATTTTCTTTGAGATTGGACGAATCAACACCCTATTTAAAACATGACAGGCTGTACTAACAGCTTTTGCCCAAAAATATTTAGGAAGACTATTGATTCAGCATGACTCTAGCCATTTCACTGAGAGTACGATTCTTCCGCTCCACAACTCCATTCTGTTGAGGAGTTCTAGGACAGGAAAACTCGTGGTAATATCCACTATCATCACAATTTTTTTTGAAATCAGCATTTACGAATTCGCCACCATGATCACTTCGGATACGAGTAATCATGAAGCCTTTTTCGTTTTGTACTTTCTTGCAAAAAATTTGAAATTCAAAAATGGCATCACTTTTATTTGATAAAAAGAAAACCCAAGTATACCGAGAGAAATCATCAACAATAACAAAAACGTAGAGCTTACCGCCAAGACTGGCGACTCTACTAGGGCCAAAGGTCTAAAAGTACTTACAACATTGATGGATTTAAATGTAGATCTAGTTGCTTTATTCTTTTCACAATCTGCACATACCATATCTCTCTTGTATGTAATTTCAGGGAGTCCTTTTGCCAACTTTTTGGTACTTAGCCGTGAGATAGTATCCATATTTGTATGTCCTAGTCTCATATGCCATAGCCAGCTTTCATATTGGTTGGCTACTAGGCACCTTCCTGCATTGTTAGTACTTTCTGAAAAGAAAACATAAATATTGTTTTCTCTAATTCCTTCATATACAGGATTGCCAGTAGACAGTTCATATATAGAACATTTGTCTTTTACAAAATTGATACCATAACCATTATTTGCCAAGTGACTTATGCTCAATAGGTTATGTTTTAATTCTGTAACTAGACAAACATCTTTTATTACTGGATAAGGAGACATACCAACAGTGCTGTTACCAATAATATCACCTCTCAAATTATTTTCGAAGGAGACATATCCTTCTCGTTTTATCGATAGCGTAGCGAATAAAGATACATCACCAGTCGTGTGCCGCGAACATCCGCTATCGAGAATTCACTTGCTTCTAGCATGAGAGGGTTGAGGGTCCACCTACAAAACGAGTAGATGAATCATTTGGTACCAATTTGAAGGGTCCGTCCTGATTAGTTTTAGGTCTCCAAATAAGTGTATGATTGTCAACAAGCTTTCTTGCTAGACAATACTGTGATATGTGCCCGTGAGTACCACAGTACGTGCAAGTAAGTTTTGAAAACGTATTCTTTGAATCTTTGTTAATGAGCATTTGTGATTTCTTTGAAAACCTATATGTGAAAGCATGATTATGATTAGCGTGTTGCTTACGTGCTTTCTGTGGTTTAGTCCTCTTAGGTGTATGCTTAGCATTAGGACTAACCTTAGGCTGTGTAATAGGAATAGCCTGTTTGCCTAATTTGATCTCTAACTTTTTAGAGATCGCACAAGACTCTTCATATTTAGAAGTCATATCAATGAGTCTTTGCTCTGTGACTAAGTGCCTCTTCTTCTCTATATCATATAGCTCTTGTATTTTGACATAGTCTCTTTCTTTCTTTTTTATAGTGAGGATAGCCTCATGATAGTCTACTTTGAGTTTGGCTATCTTATCCGTGTTACTGGTAGTAGATGTCTCTTTAATGTCTTCAAGAAGATTAGACAATCTAGATACTTCAGTTGTGCAGGCCTTTATCTCTTTGCGAGATTGCTTGTACTTGTCTAACACATTTATGTGTTCTTCAAGTAGTTCGCTAAAGGCATTTTCTAATTCATCGAAAGTAAAGTCATCATAGAGAGGGTTAGATGATACCTTATCAAATGCCATAAGACAAACGTTAGCATTGTTGCAAGGTCTGTTCTCTTCCTCTGATTCACTGGCCCCACTTTCGTGCAAGATACTTGTGTTTGCATACTTCCTACTTGTTGTGGCCTTTCTGCTAGATCTTGATCTGTCATATAGACTGCTCTTCTTTGACAATGGACATTCCTTCTTGATATGCCCTGACTTTTTGCATCCGAAGCATATAGTTTCTTCTTTATTGCTTTCGTGGACGTCTTTCTTCTTTCTGGTTGACCTTTCAAACTTCAAGAATTCCTGAAATTTCTTACCAGCAGGGCTTGCTCATCACCACTGGAGGATTCTTCATCTGAGTCATCATGTGCAGTTCTTTTGGCTTGAGCTTTGAAAGCTATAGATTTCTCCTTGGGAGTTGCTTCTTCAAAGTCTTGCAAGTCTAGTTCATGAGTCATCAGTTTGCCCATCAGCATCTCCAAGCTCATGGTGGTGAGATCATTTCCTTCTACGATCGCGGTTTCCTTAGGGTTCCAATTCTTGGTTAGAGCCCGTAGCAGCTTCCTGATCTTTTTATGATTGCTGTATTCCTTACCAAGAGATTGTAGAGGATTAGTAATATCATGGAAACGAGTAAACATCTGTGTAATTGACTCGCCGGGTTTCATTTTGAAGGATTCATATTCCTGTGTCAGTTTGCTGATTTTGGATTCCTTCACTTAGGAAGTACCTTCGTGAGTTACCTCAAGAAATTTCCAAATATCATGAGACGTTTGACAGGTTGAAACTCTATTGAACTCCGTCTTGTCAATTGCACAGAATAGTGCGTTGATAGCACGTGCATCTAGACTAGCCTTTGACTTTTTCGTATCTGTATACTTGTCATGAGGCTTGTCTACAAGTACGCCCTCAACCACTATAGGTGCCGGTTTTTTATAACCGTCAACTACTATAGACCATAGATTAAAGTCAAGAGACTTTAAGAAGAATGTCATACGTGTTTTCCAGTATGTATAGTTGTTCCATCAAATAGTGGAGGTCTATTTGTGGATTGCCCTTCACCATTGAATATAGATTTCACGGCTGACATACTCTAGGGTTGTTATATAAGAATATAACATGCTCTGATACCAATTGTAGGACCGTTGAGCACCTCTAGAGAGGGGGGTGAATAGAGTGTGTGTGTGTGCAGTGGAATAAAATGCCAATTAAAAATTAACTGATAAACTATGGCAATAAATAAAGAGACACTAGATAAATGCAGTAAGCAAGAGAGATAATCAAACTCAGTGAACACTGCGATGTATACTGGTTTCCCTTTGAGAGGACTAATCCAGTCGCAGGTACTCTTGTCCGCTGTTAATCCACTATTTGCAAGCTAATTGAGAGCTTGCGGTCTCTTTACAACACCGTGCTTGTTGACAAGTGCACGACCAACTTCACCACACCGTGCTTAGTGACGAGCGCACGATCGACTCCAATAACAGAGAGTTTTTCTGACTTTTGCAACCTCTTTACAACTATTGTAACCAAAGACTCTAAATTAAACGGAACGTTACTGGCTTTGGCTAAGAGATGTATAGGCGGGATATGAAAGCTTTTGATCACTGAAAACACTTAAGGAATAGAGAAAGAGAAGAGTGAATGGGTGATTTGAAAATGTGAAAATCCTTCTCTATTTATAGTATTTTTTCCTAACCGAACTTGGGCAGAGTTCAGGCAGAGTTCGGATGCGCATATCTCGCAAACGAACGTTGTTTGCAGATTTGGAGGCAACTGAAATTCAAACTTTGGTAGACCGAACTCGGACCGAACTCGGACTGAGTTCTGTTTGAGTTCTGCCAGTTCAGAACTAGATGTTTGGGTCCAAATTTGCATGGGTATTTTGGGTTTTTTCGATAGTAGAGTTAAAATGGAATATGGAAATGCAATTTGGATAGGTGGACTTGGAATTAGCTTTAGCCAGTATTTTCCGAACGACTTTACATTTATTATCCTAAACTCAATAAAAGATAAAATACAGAATAAAAATGTAAAATAACTCGATCTGAATTCCATTGAGTAGCTTGTGGATGATGACTTGAAAGTTTGTAGTACGTTCTTTGAAAAATGTAGCAGAATATAGCAGCAACCTGAAACATTAGTAGCAGTTCGTATATTTTGTGTATCGACGTAAGTTGTCGTTGATTATCAAAATCAGGTGTGACCATTAGGCAATGGCCAACAAAGCTTACCATAGGTGATAGTTTTTACAACATTGGGTTCTATTAGGTAGAGAGAGAGAGAGAGAGAGAGAGAGAGAGAGAGAGAGAGCAAAACAAATCTCGATTTAGGTATAGTCAAAGTATTTGTGGAAGGGACGGGGCTTTCTGTTTGTGCTTGTTTCCGAATGCAGTTAAATAATGCATGATGGATGGTGGCAAACTTAATAGAGGATATGTCTCTAAAAGAGAGATCAAGAAAAGATTAATGTTTACCCCACAACAGGGGCAACTAGTTCAAGGCTGATGTTCTTAGCTAGCACCAAGACCTGCATTGAGTCATAAATTGTCTTTCCACCTAAATGTAGTTTTGACCATGCCTGAAGCCTGCTCCATCTTCAAAAGACTTTTCATTTCATTACCATTTTGTAGAGAAACTATGAAGAGAGGAATGTAATAAGAAATGTGAGAGCATTAATTTTTTCTTTGAAGATAGGTACCTTGGATGTTGGTAGTACGACGTAAGGTTGGCTGCTTGAATCCTTCCCTTCTGTTTAGCTCAATTAAGGACCATTTTTTTGTAGTGTACTTAGCAACAATCATATCCTTCCTTACCACCTCAATCCGTGTATGTTAATGCAAACATCCACCAAGTAAATGTTCCTATACCTTTGAGAGTCAGTGATAAGAGATGGTTACATTTATAATCCTTTCATGACTAATGATCCATACCTCCGCAATCAGTGAGTTGGGAGAGAGAAAACAAACTTTAGATGTTGAGAACTAATGGTTATAATCCTTGATTTTCATTTTTCTTCCCTCAACATAACCTTTCATCTCCCATTTGCTTCCATTCTTTATTTCATTCAAGGTTTGCAGTGTCGGAATCGGTTTGGCCCTTGTATCGGCGTTGGCAATATCAACATTTTTGATGGTTTTGGATCAGAGTTTCGGAGTTCTTGGTTCTGGAAAGCCAAAAAATAATATTATATTGTTAAAAACTAGAAAATATTTGATACTTTTAGACCCAATATTATGTATTATTTGTTTTTCCTATTAGTTGGAATGAAAAAATATTAACATTATTGAACTGCTCAAGCACAACAAATATTATTGTTTATTAAATTGCTTTAGTCAAAAGTACCTACGTGATAGAGTTTTGATCGGAATCGGAATAACATTAAGATGTATGCATGTTGTGAATTTTGAGATATACAACTTCGACAAATGATAAAGTGGTCCTGGTGAAGTTCATGCACACAGCTTACATCAAGACCACTTTACCCTAATTGATTATCTTACGAGTCCTGATACTTACTAATATTCATTTCAACAGATTGCTAGTCTTATAGCAGCCACTGCAAACTGGACCTTTGCTGGAATTCAGGGCATAGGTTGGGAATGGACAGCAGTTGTCTGGGTGTACAACATTGTCATCTATTTGCTGCTTGATCCAATCAAATTTATTATACAATATTGTATAAGCGGCAAGGCCTGGAACCTTGTTCTGGATAACAAGGTGCGCAATTCAGTAATACTTTTATTTCTATGCTTCTGCCAGCAGTAGTATCTTCAAAGAAGTTTGTACTCAGTCCATTAATTACTTTTTCTGCCATGCCTTTTATCATTAACATGATGTATATGTAGTAAAATTTCCAGAATTATTTTATTTTATTTATTGGCTTTTATATTGTCACCTGATGGACAAGGTGTTTCCTTAGACGGCATTCACAAGTGAGAAAGATTTTGGTCGGGAAACCCGTGAAGCTGCATGGGCTCATCAACAGCGAACATTGCATGGTCTGCAGTCTGCAAATCCAATGTTTGACAGTAAGAGCAGTTTTGGCAGCAACAATCAGATGGTAGAACAAGCTAAAATGCGTGCAGAATTCACAAGGTTAGTCATAACCTCTGTATATAGAATATTATCGTATGAACATAACTTGTTAAGCTAATGATACCACTTGTTAAGCTACCGATACCGCCTTTTCTTTAAGGGAAAAAAAAATCCTTTTAACTCGCAACTGTAAGGTTTTAGACTTGTTTGCGTGCACAAGGTTAATATACAGTCAGGAACAGTTTATGAACCATTGACAAATATTCTTGTTAGGGTTTTTCTAGTAGTTTAAGCATAGTTTACAATATCGGCCGATACTAACGGTTTGGTATGTCCTGATACTGATATTGACCGATACCGACATTGGGGGTCTCTTTTCTAGACAATCAGATAACGAAAATTAAATAAAAAAGACCAATCAGAAGGGCGTAGAAGCATGTAAAAGAAGAAAACTTATCTAATGCAGGTAAGGTAAATCAATCAAGGTGACTTCTATTTCATTCAGTTTCAAAACTACTAAGAAACAACACAGTAAATGCTTAAAATTATGTCTAAATGTGTAAAATATTTCTTCTAAAGTTTTAACAATTTATTAATAATATTTTTTCCGATACCAAAAAATCCGATACTCCTATCCGAAACTGTCGATACTGTCGATACCTCTGATCCCGATACTTATAGGAAGGGTCCGATATTGATTTGAATACAAAAACTGCAAACCTCGACTTTGTGCCATATGGACATTTGCAATAATTTATAGTCATTTTACTATGATGATTCAACTTTGCCTTGAATCACTGATATCATTGATGACATTTGTGCAGGATAAACACTCTAAAAGGACAGGTGGAAGAAGCTGCCAGGCTGAAGGGTCTGGACCTAGAAGGCATTAACTCCCATTACACCCTGTGAAAGTGCATCAGGAAACCTAGACATCAGTCGTCGCTGCTAGATTGCTTTCATTTTCTTTATTTTTTTTTAAATTTTTATTATTATTTATATATCAAATTGTGAGGCCAGTTCTTGCTGATATATATAAGCTTTTCAAGGATGCTGGAACTTTTCTTGGCGAACTGCCTTAACAAACTTATTCTTGATTATTCTTATACATCCTGTCAACACGAAATAGATGGTATTATGATATCTGTAATTTGTGGAATCTGAAGCTCGTTTGCTCGGCTTTCCTTTGGTTTGGAAGGAGATGCCAGAGAGTTTTTATTCCAATTTGCAACAATAGGATGATCAAAATACTACAACAACAAAAAGAAAGTGTTTTGTGATTCTTGATAAATTGGGTTGCCACCTACTGAGAACTCTTATTCTTCCTAAATTACAAGGTTTCCTATTAAGAGGATTTAAGATTCCTATTTGTAATGTCCCCAACTAGGTGGAAGAGGCAACTATTTGAGAAACCTATATATTGTTTAAAATCTAAGTAATGCTTATATATATATATATATATATATATATATATATATATATATATAAAACAAATTGGTATTTTTTGTCAAAATAGGCGGTATATGAAAGAACGGTCATGAATACGAATATAACAGGTATCTATATCAATAATATTTTCATATTAATAAAAATATTATTAAAGATAATTCTTAAATAATATAAATTAGAAATAATTTTAAAATTCGAATTGTAGAGGAGTGCTGGGATAACTAGTTTGATACAATGAAGATTAAGGGTCCGACCATATGTAATCGTAATTTGTTATTTTAGATGTAACATAATTATGACTACAAATTTGATTACATTAAATCTAACTCCTATTCAAATCAATTACATCATCAAACTAATGTAATCGTATTACATTACATTCTCAAACTTTTTAATTATCAAATTATCTACGCACAAATATCCCACCACCCCCAATACCACGAATCCCCCGATATGAGAGAAAAAAATTGTTACTCCCGGGGAGTGATTTTTTGATGAAAAACTGATTTATGCAACACTTCGAGGAAGGTGCACGACAGAGATCCCAGAGGATTCTGAGAAACGAAATCAATTGTAACACTTCGAAGAAGGCACAAAAGGTTTTGTAGTAGCAATGATGAAATTCCACTAACAGTTTCTGATTAGATCAGAAATGTACTCGTTCAAAACGAGTTGCAAGTGGATGAACAGAAGATGAAATGGACGGAATGAGGAAACATCCTGCTGGGGTGAATGATCACAGGTGCTCAAAGCTACATTCGCCCCATACGATCAGCTTCCAGGAACCAACAAGTTCGATGAAGAACTTCGGAACACTCTGCTTTACTGACTCCTCGGATGGCGCGTACTCGCTTTGTTTCTCTCTTCTCTGCTCTTAACTCTGAAAAAATTTCGTAAGAAAATTATGAACTGTGTACTGAGAGAGAGAGAGAGAGAGAGAGAGAGAGAGAGAGAGAGAGAGAGAGGAGAGAAACATATATAGGTGCGCGCAGTAACCGTCTGGTATACGAAAAGTTCAGAACGTGGGAAAAACTGTCCCAGAACGTTACGTAACCGTTCAAATCGTGCACAGACATGACTGCGTCAATTGGTGCACAGCGCGCGCCATCTGAGCGACCTGCGCCAATTGCGCCAACTGCGCCCGCGCGCACTTCAGCACAACGCGCACCGTGCGCAAACCGTCGTGCCAACTGCAACGTCAACTGCCGCGCCATCGGGCAGTGCCATCTGGCCACGCGATCAGGCCGCGCCATCTGGTCACACCAACTAGCGCACCATCTGGCCGTGCGTACATGCGTGCGAACGGCTACGCAGAGACTTACGCAACGAGCGCCGTGCTAATTGCAAAGTGCGCCAACAAAATGCCACATTACGCCTCATGATCCTATGAGTCCGAGTCCGAGTCCGAGTCGCTAAGCCCCTATGGGGCTTAGCTCCAAAGGAATAAATTCCAAGAGCATCAAAAAGCATTAGTACTTCATTGTTGAGTTAGCCTTTTTTCCACTAAAAAAATACCTCCACATGGCACACCCATGTGCCCCTCCACACCTCATGTGCTTCTTTCTCATACAAGCAAAGCTATATATGGAGATACCAATCATTTGGCCTAGGCAATGTGGGACTATTATTTCTAGTGCAAAGGCCAAAACCAACAACAATCCCCCACATATCTCCATATATATGGGTATGAGTGTTCTCCACAGTAACTGTCCATCAAGCATTAGGATAGATGTCGCTGACGACTTGAATCTTCCTGCATGGGTCAAACAATAGACTATAATACAAGAATGGACTAAGCCTTGAATTCTGCACCATAGCTGCAATTCTTTCTACTCACATAATGTAGTCACATGTGCTTCTGACTGCACATTAAAGGCTCTGTGCTAGCCTGGTTTTAGTGTATGCATTTTGGGCGTCTACAAGTTTACCCTCAAGAGACGGCCTGCTATCTCTGTCCATACACTATAGGTGAGTTCTTTATTAAAGAGAAATGGCATGAAGCCTTGCGCTTCCTTGCGGTGCTATGTCGCTATGACATGGCTTAAAGCCGAGGCATTATCCCTACCCGAAAATCTCATCGTAGTGTCATACTATTGTAGCATGAGGTCACAAGCCTCTTTGTAGTGCCAAACTATCCAGAATGAAGCCTTGTGCTTCCTTGCGGTGTTACACCGCGATGACATGGCTTGCGAGGCCGAGGCTTTATCCCTATCTGAGTACCTCATCGTTGTGTCGTGCCACTGTAACATGAGGACATCGTCCCCTTTGTAGTGTTGTCTACAACTCTTTAATTTTATCATACATCATTAGGCTACCTGCCTATTTACGGTGCTATGCCGTTGTGACTTGGCTCGCAAAGCCGAGGCATTACCCCTACCTGGGAACCTCATGGTGGAGTCACCCCATTGTAGCATGGAGTTACACTCCTTGTAGTGCTGTGCTACCGTGCTTCCTGTAAAGCACAACAAACATTCACTCTGCCTGAGAACTCATTAAAGCGTTTAAGCCATCCTTACCACATGATCTGTTCTCCGTAGAGATCATATAGTAGACACAGTAGTTGTATGTCTGTATCCTTTCCATGCCACAGAGGACATGTACCCACTGTTCTTGATATTTTTCCAGTTAGTGGCCCTTCCTTGAACCAAAAGTTAGATGCCTAGTAGATTTTTTTAATAGCATAAAACTTTATGGTAGGATTATAATAACACAATATCAGAATGCCTTCAAGCCCATTTTACAAGCCGTGTCTTTGATCAGCTGACGTTTGAGGCCCTTTGTGAACAGATCTGTCAGGTTCTCCTGACTCTGAACATCAATCACTATAATGACACCTCTCTTGATGAGATCGTGCACTGTCCTGTGCTTTAATCGCACAGTTCTCTTCTTTCCGTTGAAAAGATCATTTGATGCCACCGTCGCAGTCGCCTGGTGTCGCAGTATATCGAAATCGTCGGTATCTGCGTCCCAACTACCGGACGATCATACATGAGCTCATGAAGCCAATTTGCTTCTTCCGCTGCAGAATCAAGTGCAAAGTGTTAGCCCAATGATTGTATCATGTTTTTGAATATGGTTAATATGTTAGGTTTAGCATTTCATTATCACTAATCTTCATACTATCGCTATAGCATTTCTACTTATACTTATTTGGTGATATGTGCCTATTGGTTTACATATTAGTGATATGAGCTTATCTATCTTAAATTTAATCGGGTTGCCAAAATTAAAACTATGTTTTTGATTGTGGTCATTCAATTAAGTTTAATCATTATGATATCACTAACATTTATGCTATCACCTTAGCACTTATACTTAAACTCAGCATTGTCCAAATGTGCATTAAACTTATCATACTTGCTACTATGTATATTGGTTTGTTCGTCTAACATGTATATGCAGAAAAGTAATAAGCAAGATCAAAATGGACATATGCAATGAAGAAATCATGGTGGGCCAAAGACGATGGATCCCACAAGATTTCTCTGAACCACCCGACGACATCTCCGGAGCCACGCACTCGGGGGTTCCGCTGCCCGGTCAGCGGACTGGGGTCGAGGGGGCAGCGCCCCTCGTCGGGGGTTCGGGGGTGAAGCTCCCGAAAGGTATTCAGTTTTCGTAAACTGGATATCTTTGGACAGCTGCCGCCAAGGGAAAAAGCCAGCACCTATCAAAGGAAGAAGCCAAGCCATGCCATCATCATTTCAAGACTCTGAAGAAGCCTGCACCTGCTACAGTATATCTGAAGTCTGTAATGAGTCTTAGGAATAATTGTAAACACAAGAAATGGATGACAAAATCGAAAGCTAGGGTAGAAACTAGCCCAGGATCATTTTCGGATAAAAACCGACATACCGACGGTATACCAGTTTATACCGACGGTATACCGATTTTGTTCACATAAAGTTTTCTGTCTACAAAATCGGCATACCGACGGTATACCGGTTCATACCGACGGTATACCGGTTCAGTAACGTTAAAATTCCAACGGCCGGATTTCGAGCATTTAATGATCCCAACGGCTATATTTCTAGCCGTTGTAATTCCAGACCGGCATACCGACGGTATACCGATCCATACCGACGGTATACCGGTCGCTGTCTGAAAAGTTGCCTTTGAGCTCTTTTCAATGCTTTGGTTATAAATAGCCTTGAACCCCTTCATTCAAGGTTGATGCTTTGAGCCTAAAAATTTCTAAACCACCAAAGCCTATCCACAAACAACTCTACAAAGCTTTCTTTTGCCATCCACAAATTGTGTTAGAGTTATTGAGTTGAAAAGTGAGATCTTCATCTTATTGTATAAGGAGATCAAAACCTATTTTGAAAGGTTGAAGTTGGGGAGTCTTCGTATCCAAACTCTCGGTTGAAGTTAGAGAGTCTTCGTATCCAAACTCTCGGTTGAAGTCGGAGAGGCCTTCGGATTAAAGCTCTCGTGTAAGAAGTTGGCGAGTTCTTTGGATCCAAACTCGTGTGTAACTATTTACTCAAATAGTGGATTAAAGCCGAAGAGAGTTCTGGGACTGGAGTGCCTCTTGGGAGGATACCAGGATATATCGTGTGTCGGTATTATTATTGCTTCTTCTCTTGCACTTATATTTTTTAAATTGCCCATTAGTTTGTGCTAAGTGCTTGATTAGTTAGCTTGACCCTATTCGCCCCCCTCTAGGGTTCCTACACAAAGACTTAGATTCCTTGGAGGAACGAGATAGCATAGTCTGCTTCTTCGACTTCCACGATATAGCAGCTCCACCCATTATAAAAATAAATCCAACTGTGGATCTCTCGCTCTCCACCTCTTAGCACCAGCTGGCATCACTGAAGCCTTCTACTACTTGCGGATCTCCGCTGTAGTGCAGTGCGTATATCTGAGTTTTTTTGAGATATCTCATTACCCATTTCACAGCTTTCCAGTGCTCAACGTATGGGTTGCTCGTGAACCGACTCAACATTCCTACGACAAAAGCTATGTCAGGCCTAGTGGCAGTAGGCGTACATCAAACTTCCGATGACACTTGCATACTCCAGCTGCCTGACGCTTTTCCTCGAATTAGGCTTCAGCTTTATATCACACCTGTACGGCGTATCGATCACTGGAAGATCCTGATATCCATAGCGTGTGCATCTTCTCAATATAATGAGACTGTGACAGTGCTAGTCCAGTGTCTGTCCGGATGATCTTGATGCCTAAGATCACATCAGCTTCCTCCAAGTCCTTCATACTAAACTTGGTCGAGATAAACTTCTTTGTCTCCGTGACACAGCCCATATCCGTACCTAGGATCAGCATGTCGTCCACGTACAGACAAATAATTATACCTCTTCCATCAGCGAACTTCGTGTAAACACACTTGTCCGTCTCACTGACCTTATGACCTTGTTAAACTTCTCATGCCATATTTTGGGAGTCTGTTTAAGACCGTACAAGAATTTTACCAACTTGCAGACTGTCTTCAAGACCCTTGATGATAAATCCCTCTGGCTGTTGCATGTAAATCTCTTCGGTCAGCTCGCCATTCAGGAAAGCTATTTTTACATCCATATGATGTATCACCAACTTATGTATTGCTGCGAGAGCAATTAACATTCTGATGGTGGTCATCCGGGCTACTGGAGCATACGTGTCGAAGTAGTCGATCCCCTGCTTCTGAGAAAACCCCTTGGCTACTAGCCTAGCCTTGAACTTGTCAATAGTTCCATCTGCTTTCATCTTCTTCTTGAAGATCCATCTGGTTCAAGTGTTGTCTCTTGTACAACAACGTCTTCTTGAACTACATTCTCATTGAAAACTTTAATTTTCTGCTCACCCTCATTGTTCTCCAGAATATTCGCAAGAACAATATTCTTGTGCCTCGTAAATTTATCTTCAAAATATTCTGTGTCACGAGATTCAATGATATAATTTGATTCAATACAAAAAAATCTTCGAGCATCACTCTTCTCGGTATAACCCAAGAAGATCGTCTTCGTAGTCCTTGTCCCGAGCTTCTGAATCTTCTGATCTGGGAGCTTCACATATGCCAGACATCCCACACTCGAATGACATTCAAGTTAGGTCTGACTTTGAACCAGATTTCATGAGGAGTGATGTCCGAAGTTGTATGCGACATTCTATTCAGAATAAAAGTGGCCGTCAATGCAGCTTCTCCCCAGTAGCATTTTGGAAGACTCGCGTCAACAACATTGAGTTTATCATTTCTGTCAACGTTCTGTTCTTCCTTTCTGCTACTCCGTTAGATTGAGGAGAATACAGAGCAGTAGTCTCATTGCTAATTTCGTGTTCTTTGCAGAACGATACGAATTCATGAGAACGATACTCTCTGCCTCGATCACTTCTTATTCTCTTGAGTTGTTGTCCAGTTTGCCGTTCAGCCTCGGCCCTGAACTCTTTGAACTTCTCGAACGCTTCATCTTTAGCCTTAAGCAAGTAGACGAACGCGTATTTTAAGAAGTCACCAATAGAGGTTATGAAATACTTCATCCCGACTTTTGTAAAGAACTGTTTGAAGTCACAGATATCGGAGTGTACCAACTCCAGAAGATCTGTACTTTAATTAACTCGAGAAAAGGGTTTCCTTGTGATCTTCATCTGAGCACACACTTCACATTTCTCTACCTTACCCCCACATTTGGAGATAAGTCGTAGACTAGACATTATGTTTATTCTTTTACAATGAACATGTCCTAGTCTATTATGCCACAACTCAAGAGTATAATCAGAATGAGTGATTGCATTAATTACATTAAACTGATTTACAAACTGAAGTTTAAACATTCCTTCGGTTTAAAATGCTTTCTCGAAGTATGTTCCTTTTATGGACATCACCATCTGGCCAGCATTGATGTCCATCCTTAGGCCTGCGTTACAGAGTAGGCCTCCAGAGATCAGGTTCTTTGCGATAACAGGTACATGCTTCACATCTTGAAGCGTCAGAGACTTTCCTGAAGTCAGCTTCAACACCACCGTCCCGATCCCTTGTACTTCAGCTTGTGTCTGGTTCGCCACCATAACAACTTCAGAAGTTGGTGTGTATGTGATAAACCATTCCTTGCTTGAGCAGACATGACAGGTGGCACCAGTGTCTACCCACCAGTCAGAATCAGCCCCCACCGCAGTGACCTAAGCAATCATAGAAATTACGTTAGTAATCATGGAAACCTTACTAGGCTCACCTTGCTCTGATTGCTTGGACATGAATTTGCATTCACTCTTGAAGTGGCCCTTTTTGCCACATTTGAAGCAAGCCAGATGGAACTTTGGCTTTGTTGCTTGAAAGAAGTCCCCTTCACTTTCAGATTATTGAGGTCCTTCTTCTTGTTGTGGGAAACTGCCTGCTTTTTCTTGGATTTCTTCGTGTAGACCAAATTGGCGTTAGCCATCTGTTTGAACAGAGCGTCCACCTTCAGTTGAGCTCTTATCTGGTCCTCAATATAGATTTCTTGCAGGAGATCTTCCAGATTGATCTCCAGTTTTTTCCTATGCATGTTCGCATAGAACTTGCTCCATCCTGGCGGGAACTTGGAGACGATCCCTCCAACAACGAACTTGTCATTGAGGGGCATCCCCTCATCTTCCAATTTTTGACGCAACTTCAGGAACTCTTTCACCTGAGATAGCATCATCTTCTCGTCTTCTAAGAGCCATTTGTTATATTTCTCTACAATAAATATCTTGCTCCTATTTTTATCATCTTCATACAATTTCTCCAGAGACGCCCATATATCTCTGGCAATAGTCTTCTTAGAGTAAGATTCTGCTAGGGAGTCCTCTATAGCATTAAGGATTATAAGCCTACAGAGACTATTTTTCCTTCTCCATTTGGTCTGATTTTTAGTAGCAGCAGTAATTGCGGTTTCAGACCCAGTTTCTGGAACATTTGGTTCTTTTTTAGTTAACACGTGGTCAACTTCCGTAAGTTGAAGATTAAGGCTAACCTTCCTCTTCCAGATTTTGTAGTGCTCTCCATCGAATTTTCTAACTTGTTAAAGTTGCAATTGATGAGAGCAGCACGAGATTGTTTTCCATCTTTGTAAAATCTAGCTTTGAGATTGTTGCTCCCAGGGCATGAGTTTTTGATGAAAAACTGATTTATGCAACACTTCGAAGAAGGTGCACGACAGAGATCCTGAAAGATTCCGAGAAACGAAATCAATTGTAAGACTTCGAAGAAGGCACAAAAGATTTTGTAGTAGCAGCGATGAAATTCTACTAACAGTTCCTGATTAGATCAAAAATGTACTCGTTCAGAACGAGTTGCAAGTGGATAAACAGAAGATGAATTAGACGGAATAAGGAAACAACCTACTGGGGTGAATGATCACTGGTGCTCAAAGCTAGATTCGCCCCACACGATCAGCTTCTAGGAACCATCAAGTTCGACGAAGAACTTTGGAACACTCTGCTCTACTGACTCCTCGAATGGCGCATACTCGCTTTGTTTCTCTCTTCTCTGCTCTTAACTCTGGAATTTTTTTGTAAAAAAATTATGAACTGTGTACTGAGAGAGAGAGAGAGAGAGAGAGAGAGAGAGAGGAGAGGAGAGAAACATATATAGGTGCGCGCAGTAACCGCCCTATATACGAAAAGTTCGGGACGTGGAAAAAAATATCCCAGAATGTTACGTAACCGTTCAAATCATGCACATACATGACTGTGCCAATTGGCGCACAACACGCGCCATCTGCGCGACCTGCGCCAATTGTGCCCACTGTACCGGTGCGCACCTGTAACGCCCCAGTCCCAAAATACGTAGGACTAGGAACGTAGACATGCCAGCTGTATACATACGAAGTATGCTCCAATGTATGGAAACCTCGTATGAATCCATAAGCTGTAAAATACAGTAGAACCATAACTAATCTCATCCACGCAAAATAAATGAATGAAAGACATCATATAAAGATAATGAATTGTCTTGATACAATATGTTGGGCGGAGACAAATTCACTACCAACAAGTAAAGGAAAAATACATAAGAAAAGATATGAATTTGGCGAGCGAAGCGAAGACGATCCAAGAGCAATCATCCTCGAAGAAATGGAGATGGTCACGGCTAGAGCTAAAGCACATGCGAAAGACAATAGCACACACCTGACGAGATAACCAGGTCCTCAGAGGGACGTAACAAGACACATAATATCATGCCAAATAAACTGAATAAATATTGCTCAAATAAATAAGTCAATTGGATTATAACATGGTCCAATACACACCTATTGAACGAGCGTACCATCCCTCCAACCAAACAAGGACAGGAGATGGTAAACTAATTCACGGTGACGTATCTTTCCATGCTATGAATCCAATATGGTATCCGGACCCCAACAAGGTTCAATACCTTCTCATCGAAGTAGTAAGTCACACCTACAACCAAACAAGGACAAGATGTGACGAAATAATCTGCGACAAGTTATTATTCCAAGCTACGGTCAGATACAAGTACCCAAACCAAAAGTACTCGTACCTAACGGATAAAGGTGCCTAACCATTCTAAGTGAAATGTAGTTAAGAACAATCCTTCCTACGCATGGGCCCTGGCTAAATAGGATCGGCATAGTCCCCCCTTGGGCACCAGAGGCCCCATCAGTAAGAGCATAACGTTCCGCAGAACGTCAGTGGCCGTCAGTAATCATGGGTAATCTGACCCGCGTCTCCGGCGGAGCTCACGGGTTACAAAAGGGAAAGTGCATCGAAGCCCATACGCTAAGGAATTGTCCTCCCCGCCCAATGCCTACTATGTTGCATCCACAACAGTAAACATCTATAACCGCTAAGTCAAACTAAGCATGCAACCTCTATTAGCGGTTTATTCCTATCACACGGCTTATACGTACCGGTGGCCAGCCAGTCACGCATGTCCGTGTTCTACATGCGACACACAACTTCGTGGTACAACATGTCAAGGCCAATGAATGCAACACACAAGGTGGTCCCTTAAATCTAGGTTTAATGTGTAAGAAAAATAATACATAGCAGGAAATATAAATGAACAGTAAGTTCTAACAGGTTATGCCATGTACCACAGTTTATTTTGCATAAAGAAAATAAATACTGCATGAAATATGAGCTAAAATAAATAAACAACAAATGGCAAGGTGTCTTGCCTGGTAGGATGCCTGGTGTACTGCAATAATCACGGTGGCACGAACTGCGACTTTGGTGCAACAACTATGCAAGGTGACCTCGAGTGGTGGCATGGATAGTTCCATTGGGTCCAGAAGGGTCAATTTAGTTAGGTTCGATAGGAGGAAGGACAGAATTAGCAGGAGGATAGGAGTAATGGGCTTAAGTCACGGGCAGTAGGATTTGGATAAATAATATATACGATTTTAGAAAACTATTTATAATCCTTGAAAATTATATTTTATTAGAAAAAAATACTTTTTAGGTAATTACTTAAAATCCATAATCAAAATAATGTTTTAGGTAGAAGCCATACTTATACTTAGTCAAAAATAGTTTTTAGATAAATATTAAAATATAAAGGATATCATTTTAACTGAAAACTCTAAGTTTGTAAAAATACAATTTTAGGTAGAATCTATATTTTTACTAGTCGAAAATATATATTTGAAAAGACTAGAAAAATTATTGTATATATGATATTTTTAGACAATATAAAATCTAGAGAAGTGTTTTAGGGCTAAAATAATTTTTAGGTCGACAGTATATTTAAAGTATCATGTAGTAATAATATATAATCCTTCTAAGTCAAATAATACTTTAAATCAAAAATAAAAGAAAAATATATTTAGATTGTTTTTATAAAACAAAGTTATTTTTATACCATTGATACATGGTATTAGAATTACTACTAATCAACATTTAACAATAAACAATAATAATAGTGATAATATTAATATCAGTAATAATAATAATAATAATAACAATAATAATAATAATATAATAATAATAATATGATCGATATCGATGTACTAATAATAATAATAATAATATGAATATAATAATAAAGAATAAATAAGTAATAAAATAAAATAAAATAAAAAAAGAATACAAAACAGCTGTTCTCTGCCAGCAACCAAAAGTAAGAAGAGAGAGAGAGAGATTAAGCGAGAGAGAGAGGCTGTGAAGGAGAGAGAGGCGGCGGGCGGCGCGGATGGCGGTGGCGGAGCGCTGGGGTATTGGGGGAAAGCGCGACGGATCGGGGCGGAGAGTGAAGGAAAGGAGAGGTGGAAGAGAGAGGGGACGCGCGGCGGTCGGGAGAGGGACGAAGGGGCGGTGCCGGAGGTTGTTCGGAGGAGGGCGGCGATCTGAGGAGTCGCCGGCGATGGCTACTCCGGCGTGTGGCCGAGGCGCGGCGGAGGGTTGACGAGCGGTCGGGAGAGGAAAAGTGGAGATGGACGCGCGGCCGGGCTCTTCGGCGGGCGGCGCCGGAGTGAGGTGGAGGATGGGGGTTTTGACGGTGGTGAGCGCGGCGGAGGCGCTGGGATGCGGCGGCTACGGACGTAGGGTGCGGCGCACGCGGCTGTGCGTGGTGCCGGAGCTCCGACGCGGGCTCGAGTGGGATGCGGCCAGGGAGAAGGAGAAGGGGCGGCGCCGGCTCGCGGAGGGGTGCTCAGGCGGAGTTGGCCGCCGGCTGGGGTCGGCAAGACGTCGGCGGATTGCGAGCGCGACGGAGGATGCTCGCGCGCAGCTGCGCGGCGGCCGGTGAAGGACTGCACACGCGGCGGACGCGGGAAACGGCTGGGGTCGTTGGATCTGGGCGACCCGACTTGGCGCGGAGGCGAGCGGAGGCAAGGAGGTGGCCGGGCTCGGCTGGGTCGATCGGCGGAGGTGAGTACGGCGGTGGGTTTAATTTTATTTGGGTTTTCTTTTTGGGGGATTTGCTGGGTTTTGGTAGTGGCTCCGGCGATGGCCGTGGGGGCGGTGGTGGTCGGTGATTGTGGTTTGGGTGGACAGGGTAGTGTCGGGGCAGTCTGCGACGGGTGGCCGCGAGGGTGGTTTGGGACAGTGGTCGGGTTCGGCTGGCTATTGGCGGGGCGATTTGTGGTGCCGGAAGAGATGCAGAGGTGTTGAGGCGAGGCCTGGGCGAGTTGGTTTAGAGTTTAGGGGGTTGGGATGTTTGTCGTGTCGTGTGTGACACGGGGATGGAGTCGAGGTCCGGGTTTGTCGGACACGACGAGGGTCGTCCATGACGTAAATGTAACGGATAGAAAATATTGGAAAGACACCGGGGGTCGGACCCGAGGCCATCACGGCTGACACGGAAAGGATGGACACCGACACGAGGCACGTACACTTTGTGGAAATTTTGTGGAGAAAAAAAAAATAATGGAGGAGTACCTGCCTATTTATAGGATGTGAGAATTCCCATTAAGATAAGGATTATGATAGTTAAACCCAAAAATAGATAATTCATCTATTAATTTAAATCAATCCAAATCAAAATCAATTAAATCTAATTAATTTACATCCTTTAGTTTAAAACCAAATGAGATAATTCAAATTCCAACTATAGATATTAATTTAATCTATTTAAATAAATCCAAAAATCAAATCAAGATTTAAATGGCCACAATAACTTCCAAATATATTTTTCAAAATACCAATAATAATAATTTCGAAAATAATAATTATTTTTAAATATCTTTTTGAATAATAAAATATTAATATTAATAAATCTCAAAAATTACATTTTTATTTAAAATAGACTAGTAAAATATTTAGGAAATATATACGTATGCACAAGAATATTATCAATAATTGTTATAAACGAAAGGCTTTGTACCAATAAAATAAATAAAATAATGAGCTTGAAATTTTGGTACGATAGCTAAAATAATTATTATATAAATTATTTTGAAACTATAAAATTAGAAAAAATATTTTTCTAAAATATGTACGCTCGCACATATTCGCACTCGTCGAGCAAATTCAAAAAATGAAATTTCGCGCACGACGTACAATACGACTACGCGACGTACAATACAAAATTTTAAATCAGTACCAAATTTAATAATAAAAAAATAGTAGAAATTTAGGGGTTTTACATCCTACCCAACTTAAAAGAATTTCGTCCTCGAAATTAAGAATTTGTAGGGGGTGAGAAGACACAAGGGGTATCGATGGGGAACAATCAATAACAAAATCATGCCGTAAGAAATCGCGATCTAGATCATAGAAAAATAATACGGTATGGTCGTAATCGATAGGAAGGCTAGAGGAAGTTCTAGTATAATGCCTTCGTCCTTCTAAAATAGGTGAAGGCGAAAGCAATATAGAGTTCGAAGGAGGCGTTATCGAATACGAATACGTGATTCAAAGGCGACCGAATAATTTCAAAAAGAATTTTCAAGGCAGTCGTGGATGGGACTATAAAGGACAAGTTTAGCTATGTCTCCATCCACGTAGAACGATAGATAAAAGCAAACCAAAGTACACTTGGTTGATCAGACCATCATGCACTGGTTCTGATTAGACCATATGTTAGTGGACATGCCCAAATAACATATGTCTTGAAACAAGCTTGATAAAAAAATTTTGCTTGCAAAAACTAGGCTACATTAGCATCATTAGTTTAGATGGTAAAAATATAGGCACGATGGTAGATGAATAAAAACAAATATGAATAGTCTAAGAGTCATAAGAATCTAAGTCTTGTTTATTCCTATACCATCATTCTACGGTTTTATTGACCAAGGCTTGGTTGACCAAATGGGTTAAATTCCTCTAGTCTCTATGGTCTAGATAATACTATTTGTATTCCCTTGATGGTCAATGGTGTGTCAGGTCGTGGGGTATTCTACCCAACTTAAAGAATTAAGCTAAGGGTGTTTGGGACATCTAACTAGTAGGGTCAATCTCTAGCAAGCACGAAGGGAAGATAAAAATTTTGGTAGAAGGAATCAAGCAAGATGCAATTGATGAGTCGAACGGTAGTTCGAATATGGAATCGAGGAAAGAGGTCAAGTATGTGGATGAGATCCTAGACTTCTAATCCTATTCGCAGGCTTGCTTGGTACGGTAAAGTAACCAAACAATTTATCTTGACCTGCATGGGCCACCACAAAAACATGTAACACTCCAGTCCCAAAATACGTAGGACTAGGAACGTAGACATGCCAACTGTATACATACAAAGTATGCTCCAATGTATGGAAACCTCGTATGAATACATAAGCTGTAAAATGCAGTAGAACCATAACTAATCTCATCCATGCAAAATAAATAAATAAAAGACATCATATAAAGATAATGAATTGTCTTGATACAATATGTTGGGCGGAGACAAATCCACTACCAACAAGTAAAGGAAAAATACATAAGAAAATATATGAATTTGGCGAGCGAAGCGAAGACGATCCAAGCGCAATCATCCTCGAAGAAATGGAGATGGTCACGGCTAGAGCTAAAGCACCTGCGAAAGACAATAGTACACACCTGGCGAGATAACCAGGTCCTCAGAGGGACGTAACAAGACACATAATATCATGCCATATAAAATAAATAAATATTGCTCAAATAAATAAGTCAATTGGATTATAACATGGTCCAATACACACCTATTTAACGAGCGTACCATCCTCCCAACCAAACAGGGACATGAGATGGTAAACTAATTCACGGTGACGTATCTTTCCATGCTATGAATCTAATATGGTATCCGGACCCCAACAAGGTTCAATACCTTCTCATCGAAGTAGTAAGTCACACCTACAACCAAACAAGGACAAGATGTGATGAACTAATCCGTGACAAGTTATTGTTCCAAGCCACGGTCAGATACAAGTACCCAAACCAAAAGTACTCGTACCTAACTGATAAAGGTGTCTAACCATTCTAAGTAAAATATAGTTAAGAACAATCCTTCCTACGTATGGGCCCTGGCTAAATAGGATCGGCATAGTCCCCCCCTTGGGCACCAGAGGTCCCATCAGTAAGAGCATAACGTTCCGCAGAACGTCAGTGGCCGTCAGTAATCATGGGTAATCTGACCCGCGTCTCCGGCGGAGCTCACGGGTTACAAAAGGAAAAGTGCATCGAAGTCCATACGCTAAGGAATTGTCCTCCCCGCCCAATGCCTACTATGTTGCATCCACAACAGTAAACCTCTATAACCGCTAAGTCAAACTAAGCATGCAACCTCTATTAGCGATTTATTCCTATCGTACGGCTTATACGTACCGGTGGCCAGCCAGTCACGCATGTCCGTATTCTACATGCGACACACAATTTCGTGGTACAATGTGTCAAGGCCAATGAATGCAACACACAAGGTTGTCTCTTAAATCTAGGTTTTATGTGTAAGAAAAATAATACATAGCAGGAAATATAAATGAACAGTAAGTTCTAACAGGTTATGCCATGTACCACAGTATATTTTGCATAAAAAAATAAATAATGCATAAAATATGAGCTAAAATAAATAAACAGCAAATGGCAAGGTGTCTTGCCTGGTAGGACGCCTGGTGTACTGCAATAATCATGGTGGCACGAACTGCAACTTTGGTGCAACAACTATGCAAGGTGACCTCGAGTGGTGGCATGGATAGTTCCATTGGGTCCAGAAGGATCAATTTAGTTAGGGTCGATAGGAGGAAGGACAGAATTGGCAGGAGGATATGAGTAATGGGCTTAAGTCACGGGCAGTAGGATTTGGATAAATAATATATACGATTTTAGAAAACTATTTATAATCCTTGAAAATTATATTTAATTAGAAAAAAATACTTTTTAGGTAATTACTTAAAATCCAGAATCAAAATAATATTTTAGGTAGAAGCCGTACTTATACTTAGTCAAAAATAGTTTTTAGATAAATATTAAAATATAAAGGATATCATTTTAACTAAAAACTCTAAGTTTGTAAAAATACAATTTTAGGTAGAATCTATATTTTTACTAGTCGAAAATATATATTTGAAAAGACTAGAAAAATTATTGTATATATGATATTTTTAGACAATATAAAATCTAGAGAAGTGTTTTAGGGCTAAAATAATTTTTAGGTCGACAGTATATTTAAAGTATCATGTAGTAATAATATATAATCCTTCTAAGTCAAATAATACTTTAAATCAAAAATAAAAGAAAAAATATATTTAGATTGTTTTTATAAAACAAAGTTATTTTTATACCATTGATACATGGTATTAGAATTACTACTAATCAACATTTAACAATAAACAATAATAATAGTGATAATAATAATATCAGTAATAATAATAATAATAATAATAACAATAATAATAATATAATAATAATAATATGATAGAAATCGATGTACTAATAATAATAATAATAATCATATGAATATAATAATAAAGAATAAATAAGTAATAAAATAAAATAAAATAAAATAAAAAAAACGAATACAAAACAGCTGTTCTCTGCTAGCAACCAAAAGTAATAAGAGAGAGAGAGAGATTAAGCGAGAGAGAGAGAGAGGCTGTGAGGGAGAGAGAGGCGGCGGGCGGCGCGGATGGCGGTGTCGGAGCGCTGGGGTATTGGGGGAAAGCGCGACGGATCGGGGCGGAGAGTGAAGGAAAGGAGAGGTGGAAGAGAGAGGAGACGCACGGCGGTCGGGAGAGGGACGAAGGGGCGGCGCCGGAGGTTGTTCGGAGGAGGGCGGCGATCGGAGGAGTCGCCGACGATGGCTACTCCGGCGTGTGGCCGAGGCGCGGCGGAGGGTTGACGAGCGGTCGGGAGAGGAAAATGGGAGATGGGCGCACGACCAGGCTCTTCGGCGGGCGGCGCCGGAGTGAGGTGGTGGATGGGGGTTTTGACGGTGGTGAGCGCGGCGGAGGCGCTGGGATGCTGCGGTTACGGGCGGAGGGTGCAGCGCACGCGGCTGTACGTGGTGCCGGAGCTCCGACGCGGGCTCGAGAGGGATGCGGCCAGGGAGAAGGAGAAGGGGTGGCGCCGGCTCGCGGAGGGGTGCTCAGGCGGTGTTGGCCGCCGGCTGGGGTCGACAAGACGCCGGCGGATTGCGAGCGCGACGGAGGATGCTCGCTCGCAGCTGCGCGGCAACAGGTGGAGGGCTGCACACGCGGCGGACGCGAGGAACGGCTGGGGTCATTGGATCTGGGCTACCCGACTTGGCGCGGAGGCGAGCGGAGGCAAGGAGGTGGCCGGGCTCGGCTGGGTCGATCGGCGGAGGTGAGTATGGTGGTGGGTTTAATTTTATTTGGGTTTTCTTTTTGGGGGATTGGCTGGGTTTTGGTGGTGGCTCCGGCGATGGCCGTGGGGACGGTGGTGGTCGGTGATTATGGTTTGGGTGGACAGGGTGGTGTCAGGACAGTCTGCGACGGGTGGCCGCGAGGGTAGTTTGGGACAGTGGTCGGGTTCGGCTGGCTATTGGCGGGGCGATTTGTGGTGCCGGGAGAGATGCAGAGGTGTTGAGGCGAGGCCTGGGTGAGTTGGTTTAGAGTTTAGGGGGTCGGGATGTTTGTCGTGTCGTGTGTGACACGGGGATGGAGTCGAGGTCCGAGTTTGTCGGACACGACGAGGGTCGTCCATGACGTAAATGTAACGGATAGAAAATATTGGAAAGACACCCGGGGTCGGACCCGAGGCCATCTCGGCTGACACGGAAAGGATGGGCACCGACACGAGGCACGTACACTTTGTGAAAATTTTTGTGGAGGAATTTGTGGAGAAAAAAAATAATGGAGGAGTACCTGCCTATTTATAGGATGTGGGAATTCCCATTAAGATAAGGATTATGATAGTTAAACCCAAAAATAGATAATTCATCTATTAATTTAAATCAATCCAAATCAAAATCAATTAAATCTAATTAATTTACATCCTTTAGTTTAAAACCAAATGAGATAATTCAAATTCCAACTATAGATATTAATTTAATCTATTTAAATAAATCCAAAAATCAAATCAAGATTTAAATGGCCAAAATAACTTCTAAATATATTTTCCAAAATACCAATAATAATAATTTCGAAAATAATAATAATTTTTAAATATCTTTTTGAATAATAAAATATTAATATTAATAAATCTCAAAAATTACATTTTTATTTAAAATAGACTAGTAAAATATTTAGGAAATATATACGTATGCACAGAATATTATCAATAATTGTTATAAACGAAAGGCTTTGTACCAATAAAATAAATAAAACAATGAGCTTGAAATTTTGGTACGATAGCTAAAATAATTATTATATAAATTATTTTAAAACTATAAAATTAGAAAAAATATTTTTCTAAAATATGTACGCTCGCACATATTCGCACTCGTCGAGCAAATTCAAAAAATGAAATTTCGCGCACGACGTACAATACGACTACGCGACGTACAATACGAAATTTTAAATCAGTACCAAATTTAATAATAAAAAAATAGTAGAAATTTAGGGGTTTTACAGCACCTGCGCACAATGCACACCGTGCACAAACAGTCACGCCAACTGCAGCGTCAACTGTCGTGCCACCATGCAGCACTATCTGGCCGTGCCAACTGGTACGCCATCTGGCCACGCGATCAGGCCGCGCCATCCGGTCACGCCAACTAGCGAGGCATCCGGCCGTACGATTGGGTACCATGTACATGCGCACGAACGGCTGCACAGAGGCTTGCGCAACGAGCGCAACTTAATTGCACAACGCGTACTGCACAAACCGTCGTGCCAACTGTAGCGTCAACTGTCGTGCCATCTGGCCGCGCCAATGCTGACGTGCTAGGTGCAACGTGCACCAACAAAACACTATATTACTCCTCATGAGCTCGAGCCCGAGTCCGAGTCCAAGTCCGAGTCGCTAATCCCCTACGGGGCTTAGCTCCAAAGGAATAAATTCCAAGAGCATCAAAAAGCATTAATGCTTCATTTGTTGAGTTAGCATTTTTCCCAATAGAAAAACACCCCCACATGGCACACCTATGTGCCTCTCTACACCTCATGTGCTTCTCTCTCATACAAGCAAAGCTATATATGGAGATACTACTCATTTGGCCTAGGCAATGTGGGACTATTATTTCTAGTGCAAAGGCTAAAACCAACAACAAAAGTTTCATCTCATCTCCAAAAAATTCACTCCTCTATTGACCTCCTGACCCGTGGCGGAGTCTGCAACGGAGATGATGGCTTGCTTCCAGGCCTGGAGAGCAATGTAGGCGTCGCCGAGCTTGGAGCTAGGGAAGGAGAAGGTAGGGTCCACCTAGACGGCTTCAGACTCGGAGCGGTTGGAGAGGAGCTGGCGGTGGCGGATAGATCCAGCCTAGGCATCGGTGAGGCCATGAGAGGAGAAAGCGGATGCGTATCCGGATCCGACAAGGAGCAAGGAGAGGGAAAAGTGTAGGAGATGGAGGAGCTTTAGCGGGTTCGGATCCGTCAATTCATTCTTGTGAGGAGAATGAAGAACTTGCATTGGCAACAACTATCAGCTTGGAGCCAAGATGGACGGTGCTAATTTCTTCTCTGGAATCAAATACTAAAAAGTAGGCTACTGTGAATTTTTCTTTTTTTTCTTTTACATATGCTTTGTTGTTATCTTTTTGTTGTTGTTGTTGAGGGAACTAGGAAGATTTATTGATCATTCAATGAGTTATGTAATACACTTCCATTTAGAGGGGAGGAGTCATAAATACAATCATGAGGGGAAGAGAAGAAAGCATCAGAAGTCATTCTTAGAGAGAATTTAGCTAGATTGTATGCAACTCCATTGCCCGATCTACCCACAAAGAGGAATTCAATTGGGGACTGCAAAGGAAGCTCTGCTTGGATAGAAAAGATAAGATCATGGAGTCTCTATGGTATAAGCTATTTCTCACCCTTGAAGATTCTAATAGCCGTTAAGAAATTCCTTATCTTACTGTGCATGCATATCCTTTAAAAAAATGTACATTTTTGTAGTCTAAATAATAATAATAATCAAGGATATTTTTTTGTCAAAACAATACAAATAATAATAATAATTATATTATACTATATGTTAAACCAAACACTTGAATGTAATTGTCATTACATTGCATAGTTTAATTACATGTTCCAATCAAAACGTGGTAATGTAATTGTAATTCCATTCCATTACAAATTCAATTACATTACAAACTCAGTTCCATTACGATCACATTATAGTGAACCAAACACAACCTAAATCTTGGAAGTACAGAGAAATATTGACATGTTCCTCTTCTTTCCCATATTTTCTGTAAACAATCACAGGTTCAAGCAAGTAGACAGATTCGATTTTCTGCTAAAACTTGTATAGCTCCATCGGGCTGGTCGATGGACGCTCATATTTAACCAGGCCCCAAATCAATTTAATATATCAACTTTACATACAAAGTTAAACTTGTTGTTGGTCCCAAAAAAACGTTGCGGAAGCAATACCAACTCACCTGAAGATAACAAACTCTCGTCTAATACAAGTACCAAGGTAGATTCAGGGACGGCCCTAGCCCAGGACAAGGATGGATGATGGTCCAGGACCTAATGACTAAAAGGGCACCAACATGGACATATTTACTAGGATGTACCATGGGCCATTTTTAACTCAAAAGAGTTGTCTTATAGTTTTTATCATATTAAACTTGTATACTAGAAGTCCTTAGTTCAATTCTCAGCACAAGAAATTTTTTAATTTTATTTTAGTTGGTTATTTTTTCACATTATGTGCCCATTTCAGGAGTTTGCCTTGGCCTTCATGGCTTTAGGGATGACCCTGGATAGATCAAACACAATATATGTTCGGTGACTACGTCACCTGGATAATTCTCAATCTATATATCTCAAAATATAAGACTGGTTATAATATATGTTAAACTTTTTGTCCCAAAGTTCAACCCCTCACTAATCTCAAGAAAAAAAGAAGAAGATAATAATGAAATCGTTTACCCAACCTTGTGACGATCTTCATGAACGAAAAAGACAACTCCAACAGATCTTCTTTTCTGACTATCTCAAAAGACGAGCCCTAAGAGTAAAGTACGATTTTTTAAAAAAATTTGTGGACTTGCTCTCTTGAATCTCTTCCTTGAGCTTCTTCTTGGCAACCCCCTCAACCACCCTAAATATGTTAAGAAATCTAATTTAGGGTTTAGAAAAACCCTAAAATAGATCCAACATTAATCATGTCCATCCAGATTTGATCACACGGTCAAAACATGCTGACTTTGGCCCACGTCTGACCCAAATCCCGACATGCTGTATGTCGCGGTATATTGTCAGACCCTCGAAATTGGGTTTTGGAATGAACTATTCAAATGCTATACAGACACCAGTATACCGTCGGTATATCGTTGCTAGTGTTTTGTCTTAGCTCGAGCTCCGTTTCAGCTACCAATCCTTCATCGTCTTTGCCACAACTCTCGTCCACGCTTCACAACGCCCAGATTGTCATTCCACACACGTCGAATTGAGGCTGGAACCCCAACAAACTCTCCTTCAAGTCTGATGAGAGGTGTTGATCCCATGGCTCCTCAACTGAACTCCATACTTGTCATTCTACGACAGAGTTCATGCTCCCCATAATCATGGGTCTCAAATCTCTTGGACTATTTTACATCTTCCTTCATCTCTAGCTCCTCGATGACCATGTTGACACTAGTGGCCAAGCGTAGCAGCTCCCTGTCAACTAGGATCTCGTCGACATCAATAACTCATCCAAGAGCGAAGTCCATAACCATCAGCCTCATCGTAAGTCTTGGCTGGCTGTCTTCGACTTCTATCTTCTACTGGAATGTGCTTCCGTTTCGTTGAGCTTCTTCACCATTGGATGAACCAACCAAGTGACGGTGTGGTTCCCTCGAGATTCAAGCTCCTGAACTTAAAAGCCTTCGTATCTAATACTGAAGCTCCCCGTACACCTGCATCCGTGAGCAGAACATCATGCACTGTGCAGGCCATTGATGACCCACAGCTCTCCCTAAATTATGCAAATATAGATGTACATGTCTCAACTTGAATTTACTACTCCTTGATTTCCTTCTTGGCTTCGAACTGCTAAAATAGATGTTGTTCCATTAAGTTTTGCCAAACCACCTATCACCAAATTGGATTCGTAGAGCAACCTCTATCTGGAGAACGACCAGCTGTCATGAGACCGACAGACTGACCGTCAATCTTTAACGCACCTCCATCCGTCTCTTTGTGTTGATGAATCAAATCCTCCTTATCACTCAAATCATCTTGAAGGCTCCCCTCATCAAGTTTTCAACGATCTACAAACTTCTATCGAATATCTCTTGAGCCTCCATTCGATGTATGCGACCTATATGTACACATCATCGGCTTGAGCATGTACATACCACAACATATATCTCCTAGAGCCAATAGTTGGGAACCTTTCGTAAGCTTCCAATTTTTGTCCCCAAATATATTGCGACATCCATCATCTACCAGCTTTCCGACCGATACCAAGTTGTAGCGCAGACTCGGCACGTGACAAACCAGTTTGAGAACGAGCCTCTCGCTTGACTCTGTTGTCAAGTGTACGTCACTTATACCCACAATTGCAGTCGTCCCCTTGTCGTCCATATTCATACGTCCAAACCTATCCCTTCGGTATGACGTGAAGATTCTCCTCTATAGAGTGGCGTAATGCGACGTCCCCGTGTCTAAGATCTAATCACTGTCATGACACATGCCACAAGATTTCTTTGTGTCGGTTGCTGCGACGATAAAATCTTCCATAGCCGTAAAATCTTTTGATCATCCTTGCCTTTAGCCTTCTCATTTTTGAGTTTCATGTAGTCCTGTTTAAAATGGCCTTTTTGGCTACACTAATAACAATCCTCCTTGTAGTCCACCCTCGCAAGATTTTGAGAACTCTTCTTTGTTCTCGACTATGACCTAAGTCTTCCCTTCCCGTTGGAAGCTACCTGAACGGACTCTGGCAAAGATTTTGTCTGTTTATGCTAGATCTCCTCATTCAATAAACTACTTTTGACTGCCTCTATCGTGACATGCAACTCCATCAGGCACAAAGTTACTCACATACACCACTATCGTCTTCCATCCATCCGACAGAGAACTCGAAAGCAGTAAGGACTGAAGCTTATCATCAATTATCATGTCAATCGCCGACAATTGATTGATGATACCCTGAAGCTCATTCAAATGTTGTTCCAATGAGGCACCCTTTGTGTACTTCGAGTAGACGAGTTGACGAATTAGAAATGCCTTGTTGCCAGCCGTCTTTTGTTTGTACAACGAATATAGCTTCATGCTTTTGTCGAACTCTCCATGGGCACATGGTGAAACACTGAATCGTCCAGCCATTGACAGATGAATCCAACATCCTTTCGATCCAATCTCTTTCAGTCATCAACATATTTTTCTGATAGCTTGACGTTGTTGCCCTCCAACAGACCATGCAAAATTTTACATCAGAGTAGATTCTCCATCCTTGGTTTCTAGATCGTCCAGTTCCCCTTGTGAGGGTAATAACCATATGTGTGTTCATCTGCTCTGTAGACATGGTTGCATATTTTTCTCTCAAAAATCTAAAAGATCTGATACCAAATGTTGGTCCCAAAAAATATTGCAAAAACGATGCCAACCACCTAAAGATAACAAATTTTCATCTAACACAAGCACCAAAATAGATCAGTATATGTTTGGTGACTATGTCAACTGGACAAATTCCAATCTATATCTCAAAATACAAGATTGATTATAATATATGCTGAACTTTTTGCCCCTTTCAATAAAGAAGAAGAAGATTACGATGAAATCATTCACCCAACCTTATGATTTCATCGAGACGACTCCCCAAACAGATCTTCTCATCAGAATAGCTCGAAAGATGAGCCCTAAGAGCATAGTATATACTTTTTTTTTCGATTTCTGTAGACTTGCTCACTCGAATCTCTCCATTGAGCTTCTTCTTGAAAATTTCCCTGACCACCTTAAATAGGTTATGAAACCTAATTTAGGGTTTAGGAAAACCCCAAAAAAGCTCCAACATTAATCTTGACCATCCATATTTGATCACACGATCAAAACATTATGACTTTGGTCCACGTCTGACCAAAATTCTGTCATGCGGTAAGTCGCGGTACACCGCCAGACCCTCGAAATTAGATTCTAGAACGAGCTGTCCAAAATTCAATCGGTATACCACTAGACCCTCGAAATTGGATTTTGGAACGAGCTGTCCAAAATTTGATATACAGTCAGTATACTGCCACCGGTATACCGCTGTTGCTGTTTGGCTCAGTTCGAGCCCATGTTCAGCCACCGATCCTCCGTCGTCTTTGTCGCAACTTCCGTCGACGCTTCACGACGTCCAGACGGTTCTTCCACACACCTCGAATCGAGTCTGGAACCCAACACTTGCACAGTTTCGGGAACCTGTAACCTTATTGCATACCGGCAAGTCTAGTAGGTTAACTAAACCAATTGGCCATTGGTTGCCTTCATGTTCCCACCCAAGGATTTACTTTTTCTTTCAATTTATCTACTCTTTACATAAAGAACAATGGATAGGAATTGCTATTTTCCTAAGAAAATAAAACAACAAAGAATTGATTTCCTTTCCTTTCTGCGAACCAAGCGAAGCCGCCCTTTCAAGTTCAAGAAGAGTAAGCACATGGCAACCTAAAGAGGTTTTGGCTTCTTCTATAGTTTAAGTATCATCAGAAGATGGCTTAGGATTGGAATATAGAAAGGTTTGGCATTCCAAACTTCTCCTCTAATCTCTTACCAATAACAGGACTTTTCTTCTTCTTCTTCTTCATCTTCTTCTCGGAGTTATCGGCCTCATTCTAATGGGAATCCACATGAGCTTTCTCAATAAATCAAGTAAGCCTTAATCGTACGTTAACAAGGGAGACACCGGCATCAGTTTTGGCGTGTCTTAATGTATTTTTTGGAGTGTTTATGTAAAGATTTCGTAGATTTTTCTATCAAGTTGATCTTTGTTCTTCTTCTTTAGGATGGCCTCGGAAGCAATTGCTCTCCACAGAGGAAGTCTTGGACCAGTTCGTCGCGTCCGACATCCGAACCTTCGAAGATTTTCAGATTGCATTCCTTCATTTCTTCATGTACTAAACCTTCTTTTGAATCTCTTCTGTGTAGCTTGTTCTCGGCATTAGCTGAACAATGTGCTTCGGTGAGGCTTGTGAAAATGATCTTATATATATATGACCGTTGTTGGGTGCGTTTGCAGAAAGGTTAACTCGTCTCTGCCCGGTAGGCATTACAAGGCTCCACCGATCGAAAGTCTCGAGGTGAGTGAGTGAGTGAGTGAGTGAGTTTATAGCTCCATCGGGGCAAACAAAAATCCTACGAGTACTCATGAGTTCCTAATTTTTCAAGCCCGGCCATGAAAAATCTTTAGATTACATTGATATTCATCTGATTATTTGATTTTTTTTCAACCGGCTAAAGGAAAAGAAAAGTATACTTTCAGTTAGTGAAATCCATATGTCCACTATCTATATTACGAGTTTTTATCCTGATTTCTTATTCAAGTTTCTATTGTCGAATAGAATCGCAAACATAGCCGATTTTGAGGAAGTGCAATAGATGTGACCGCAGTAGACCTCCTGAATTCATAGACCTCCAAAAATAAATTTATATGTATATATTATATAATTTATAGTTATTTATTTATATATAATTATATATAGAAAAAACTTGTAAAATTAAACGCTTGGCCCATATTTAGTTATGTCATTGTTATAATTACTATTCTGCAGGTCCAACTATTTTAGAAAACTTAAAAAATATAATTATATGATAAATTATAGTTCCTATCTCTCCTCCAAAACATCTGACCTTTTTTATTTTTTCTTTCATCGAAAAAACAAACCTTCCTACATCATTTGTTCTTTTCTTTCATTGGAAAAATATATTTTTTCTTCTTCACTTTTAGAAACTAAAAGACATCTAGAGAAGCCTAAAATTTAATATATTTATTCTTCTTCACTATTAGAAACTGAAAAGACATCTAGAGAAGCTTGAAATTTACTTGCCACTAAAGTGCCAAAATGGAGGTCTAGGGGATTGGAGGAACTGAGGTATGTAGTCATGTATACAGTAGACATGTGATTGAAACTATGAGAATATTTTTGTTTTTTTGTGTAGTTTAGAAAAGTTGAATTCATTATATAGAGATTATTTGAAACTTGTTGTCGTCGTCTAGAAAGCACTTTAGGACATGATGACTGCTCTGTTATTGATGGAGATAGATTGTTTGAGAATCTAGAAACTTTACGAGATCCTTTACCAATGGACATCCAAGCACTTTAGATATTAAATTTCATGAAGAAATTTACTTCTTTTCCTACTGCAAGCATGTTTATAGAATTCGCATATACAGAAATAGTTTTTCTAGTTTGAAGTTACTAAAATCGTACATGTGATCAACTTTTTCACAAGAAAGATTAAATGGGATAGATTTAATTTCCAAAAAAAATGAGTTCTTAGAAAATATCGATTATGAACGATTGATTGATTATTAATTTGTATTAGAACATCGTTCTTAAAGCAAAGATGACAAAAGATGCTTTGTTAGTTTTACTTTTATTTATTTTAATCTAATATTATTTCAATTGAGAGATAGTGTAGTTAAATAAATTTTTTAGTTGATGTTAACTTTAGATAATTTAATTTCTATTTTTTTATTAGAATTTTTTTTTATAGGACAATAGGCCTCCATTTTACACCGGTTCTAGTTGTCCTTGATAAATCTCAGCTCCGGACTATTCAGAAGTAAATCATTATGATGTGGGATTGACATCATTCATGATCATGTCAAGCCTTATAAATGATCAAACAGTTGGATTATATATATTTCTTGTGCTCTGTGAAAATGCAGGAGTGTTATAGAGAATGGGACGTTGCTGACAAGAATGTGGAGGAAAAGAAGAAGATGGTTATTGAGCTCGTAGAGAAGCAGGCCGCCATCGATAAGACGAGCAATGATGCACTCGTCATGACGGGTCTGGTAGTCCCAACAGTCGCTATGATCCTCAAGAGGGTACTTCCTAGTGCTATATTCGTGCCATCGTGTACATTGCTGGCGCTCGCTGCTGTGAAAGCAACACAAATCCATGTGGTGAAGAAGAACACAAGTGTTTGATCAGTATGTGAGCTTTTGCAATTCTGTGTTCTTTGTTAAGAGAATGGGCTAACTTTAAAGAATTGGAAGAGTTCCTACTTTGACAAGAGGGGTTCAAATTAATTTGTGAAGATTTGGGACTATAATATAGTTGAGTTCGACTACGGAAACTCAAATAGGAACTCCCATTAAGAACTTGTAATATGGTTACTAGGACTGTACAAAATTTTCTATTTATGTTCTTGACTTCTTTTTTTTGTGTTTAGGCCTTTAAAAAAAATACGATGAATGGATGAGAAGTATGTAATCCAACTATTTGTCGTTGCTAAGTTTGAAAAATTAGGAACTCACGAGTTCATTCTAGGATTTTTGAATATCGTTCTGAATTGAAATTTCAAAAGGTAGCCAACTCACTTTTTGCACAAAGTAATGCAATCATTTATGTATTTTTTTTAGGAAATTTCTAAAGGCAGTCCAATTTTTTACTTAGGCTAGCCTATTTGTTAGATTGTTAGATTATATTTGTAATGTAAATATGGCCCATAAGTCCAAATGTAGACAATATATATATATATTGTAACAAACCCAAGCAATGGGAAGAAGGCATTATTATTTCCTACATGGTATCAGAGCAAGGTTCTGAAAAACCCTAGCCGCCAAAACCTATCTTTCTTCTCCTCCACCCGCGTCCGATCCGGCGCCCCTCCTAATCCGGCGCCTGACTGCACCGGCCAACCCGATTCCCGCGCGGCGCCCGATCCGACGCCCCACCTTCCGACTGAACAAGCCGGCACCCGACTGCACTGGCGAACCCGATTCCGCGCGGCGTCCGACCCGGCGCCCCTCCTCCCGACTGAACAAGCCGGCGCCCGACCGCACCGACTTCCGCTCGACGATCCGCCGATCCCCGCCGTACGCGCCGACCCGCCGCCGTACGGCTGATCCGCGCCCGACCTGACAGCACCGATCCGCGCCCGACCGCGCCGATTCGCGCGCCTGACCCCGTCCATCAGCGACAGATTTGTCGGCGTGGTACAAATTTTTGTACACTCGACATCCGTTCGCCCCTTCGCGCCAGATCCGCGTCCCTGATCGCGGCCGATTCCCCGCCGACCCCGTCCATCAGCGGCCGATTCGTCGGAGTTGTACAAAATTTTCGTACACCCGACATCCGCGATGGCAGATGATGCTGCGTCTAGCTACTCCGTCGCGACTGGCGGTGGCGGTGCACACAACCCAAATTATCCTAATCTGAAGGATCCATATTTTCTGAGTTCTGCTGATAAACCAGGAAATATTATTACTCCTATTGTTTTCCGTGGACCGAACTATGCTGAGTGGTCTCGGTCGATACGTCTCTCCCTGATCTCTAGGCGAAAGATCACTTTTCTGGAGGGTACTGAAGTCAAACCTGTTAATGATGCTAGCAAATTCTTGATTGGAGATGCGTGCAAGCACTATTGGTTCAATGGGTTCTTAATACCATTGATCCGTCTCTAAAAAAATCTTTGCCGTACTTTGAGGAGGTTTATCCATTGTGCAACTTGTTGGAGAAAAGATTTGTTGTTAGCAATGGCACTCGGAAGCAACAAATTAAGGTGGCTTTGGCTGAGTGTAAACAAACAGCTTCGATGTCTGTGGAAACCTACTTTGGAAATTTGTAGTCTTTGTGGAATGAATAAGCTGCTTGTTTCCCATTGCCTTCATGTACCTGTGGTGAACTTGCTGCAAAGCTACAGGCTATGAGACACTTTCAGGACTTTATGTATGGGTTGAATGCTGAGTTGTATGGTCATACCCGATCTAATCTTCTGGCTCAGGATCCTCAGCCAAGTTTAGATCGGACATACCAGGCAGTCCGTGAGGAGGAGGATATACAAAAAACTTAGGTCCAATCCGCTGCTGAGGAGGTGTTGACGCTGGCTATCAAGACTTCACCTCGTCCGTCTTCTACTTCTAATAGTAGGACCTCAGATTCCAGGGACAAATCAGGTATGATCTGTACTCATTGCAAGAAAATAGGTTATGATGTTGCAACTTGCTTTGCCAAGATTAGCTATCCAGAGTGGTAGAAGACTCGTCCTCGACGTGAGGGTGGACGTGGTGCTGGTGGTGGCAGAGGCCCGGCACCACCGCAGAGACATGATGGGGGTCGTGGTGCCGGTGGCGCAGGGGTTGTTCATCATGTCGTCGCTGCTGGTCATGATGTCCCTGCCGGTCTTGCTGGGAGTTCGGCAGATATGATGTATAGAGGGTATCATTCACCACTCTCAGGTGAACAATGGCAGAAACTGATGAGCTTGCTGGGTAACGACAATTCTTCCAACCCTGGTTCTTCAAACTCTGATCGTCTGATGGGTAAGAATTCTTCTGTCCCTTGGATATTCGATACTGGGGCTACTCTTCATGCGCCAGGCTCTCGTGACTGTTTAGTTGATTGCTTTGAGGGTCCTGTCTATCCTGTGATTTTGCCTGATGGAAGCACTATTGAGGCTGTTCTGAGAGGCAAAGTATTTTTGACTGCTTCGTTGGTGTTGACGGATGTTCTTTATGTTCCAACATTGACTTGCAATTTGATCTCTGTCTCCCAATTGATTGGTGCCAGAAATTGTGATATGTTATTTACTCCTGATTTGTATTTTGTTCAGGACCGAAGTACGAGGATGGTGATTGGAGCAGGTGAACAAAGGGGTGGACTTTACTTCTTGGAGGAGGTTCCAACTTCTTTGGCTTCTGTGATCCTGGCATACAAAAAAAGTGATTCCGAGGTGTGGTATAGTAGACTGGGGCATCCTTCAGATAAAGTAATGCATACTTTACCTTTTCTCTCTGGTAGTAGTGTGTTTTCTCATAAGGCTTGCGATATTTGTCATCAAGCTAAACAGACTCGTGATGCCTTTCCTGATAGTAGTAGTCGTGCTTTGAGATGCTTTAAACTTATACACTGTGATCTGTGGGGACCATATCGTGTTCCGTCATCTAATGGGTTACGATATTTTTTGACTTTGGTGGATAATTTTTCTAGAGCTGTTTGGGTTATTTTATTGACGGATAAGTGTGCTATTTATTCTATGTTTCTTAAATTCATTGCTATGGTGAAGCATCAGTTTGGGACTGATATACGTCATGTACGGAGTGACAATGGTACTGAATTTAATTGTTTACGAGATTATTTTTCATCTCAAGGTATATTGTTCCAAACATCCTGTGTTGGGATACCTCAGCAGAATGGAAGGGTGGAAAGAAAACATTGACATATTTTAAATGTAGCCAGGGCATTGAGATTTTAGGGTTCTCTTTCCGTAGATTTTTGGGGAAATGTGTTCTGGCTGTATGTTATTTGATAAATAGAACCCCTTCTAGTATCTTGCATTTTAAGTCTCCTTATGAAGTTTTATATGATTCGGCTCCTTCGTATGATCATCTACGTATTTTTAGTTGTCTGTGCTATGCGTATGATTTGAAATTCAGACATGATAAATTTGCTAGCAGGAGCAGAAAATGTATCTTTGTTGGGCATCCACTTGATAAAAAGGGATGAAAACTGGTGAATTTTTTGTGTCCAGTGATGTTACTTTTTATGAAAAAGAATTTCCTGGGTGTGGCTCTGCTAGCGAGATGTCTTCTGCGACACGCCATACATCTGTTGAGGTGCTGGGAGACGATATAGAGGTTTTGGGATGGTGTCGGCTACGGTTGCTGAGGCCGGAGGGGTGTATGGTGGCTCGACACCGAGCGACGAGGATGCACAGGTAGATACAGAAGTATTGACAGGAGAGTCCGGTAGGGGTGATGCGGATACTACTGATGATACAGGGGATACAATGTTGCCAGAGGTGCCCGACGAGGTAGTATTAGAAAGAGGAATGAGAAAAAAATCACAGTCAGTGCGATTACAGAATTTTGTGACGAATGCTATTCGAAGTAAAAGTCCTCCCCCTTCACCACAGTTCATCTGTTCCCGTCACTTGCTCATGTACTTCGTATCCTCTAACACAATTTCTAAGTTATGACATATTTACTGCTGGACACAGAGATTTTCTTGCAGCTATCACTGCAGGTGTTGAGCCTACTTCATATCGCCAGGCCTCGTGAGATTCAGGCTGGCGCACGGCTATGCAAACTGAAATACAGGCTCTGGAAGATAATGAAATATGGAGTCTTGTCGATTTGCCTACTGGGAAGAAAGCATTGGGAAATAGATGGGTGTACAAAATAAAGTACAAATCCGACGGCAGTGTTGAGCGCTTAAAGGCGCGGCTGGTTGTGTTCGGTAATCATCAGGTCGAGGGGATCGACTATTCAGAGACATTTGCCCCGGTAGCTAAGATGCCTACAGTTCGGACATTTTTGGCTGTTGCAGCTGTGAGAGGCTGGACTTTACACCAGATGGATGTGCATAATACTTTTCTTCATGGCGATCTGACAGAAGAAGTGTATATGAAGTTGCCGTCAGGTTTTTCGCATAGTGAACCTAACAAAGTGTGTCGCCTGCGTAAGTCTCTATATGGATTGAAACAGACACCACATTGTTGGTTTGCTAAGCTTACTGCTTCCCTGATATCCTATGGATTTATTCAATCTCATTCCGATTATTCTCTTTCTCTCTTTTTAAAGGGAAGGTAGAGTTGCAAGTTTTGATCTACGTAGAAGATATGACTGTGTCTGGTAATGACTCAGGTGCTTTAGATGCTTTCAAAAAGTACCTTAGTTCTTGCTTTCACATGAAGGACCTTGGTGTGTTGAAGTACTTTCTTGGCATAGAGGTGGCTCGGAGTGCAGAAGGCATTTCCTTGTGTCAAAGAAAGTATCTTTGAACATCATTTCAGAATACGGCTTGATGGGGTCTCGACCTGCTGGCTTTTCCATGGAGCCCAATCACAAGCTGGCAGAATCGACTAGTCCAAAGATGGTGGATGCAGAGCCTTATCGGAGGCTGGTTGGGAGGTTGATTTATCTATCGTTTACTCGCCCTGACTTAGCCTATGCTGTGCATATCTTGTCTCAATTCTTACAGGAGCCTCGACAAGATCATTGGCATGCTGCTTTGAGAGTTGTCAGATATCTCAAACATGCACCGGGACATGGTATTCTTTTGAAAGCTGATTGTGATCTCCGTCTTTCTGGTTGGTGTGATTCCGACTGGGCCAGCTGTCCCTTGACTTGCCGCTCTGTTACAGACTAGTTGGTGTTTCTGGGGGGGGGGGGGGTCTCCTATTTCTTGGAAGACCAAGAAGCAACCAACTGTTTCCCGATCTTTCGCTGAAGCTGAATACCGATCTCTCGCTGCGCTTGTTTTTGAGTTGAAATGGTTGAAGGCGTTATTGGTGTGTTTGGACGTTCGCCAGGAGTCTGCTATGTCGGTGTATTATGACAGTCAGTCAGTCCTGCACTTGGCTCAGAACCCTGTGTTTCATGAGCGCAATAAGCATATTGAGGTGGATTTGCATTTTGTTCGCGATGCTATTAGAGATGGCACCGTAATAGCCTCGCATGTTCCTACTTCTACTCAACTGGCTGATATCTTCACAAAGCCCCTTGGAAAGCAAGTGTTTGATTCTTTTCTTCCCAAGTTGGACATTTGTGACTTGCATGCTCCAACTTGAGGGGGGTGTTAGATTGTTAGATTATATTTCCCATAAGCCCAAATGTAGACACTATATATATTGTAACAAATCCTAGCAATGGTAAGAAGGCATTATTATTTCCTACACTATTACTTCAGGACAACCAAGCTGATCCAATTTTTACTTAGGACAATCCAGAAATTTCTTTCCTCCATTCCATCCCTCTCCTCCTTCCCCGCCGCTCCCGCTGCCAGCACCACCTCCACCGGCTCGTTGCCGTCGATATATGGGCCCGTTCCGCCAGCACCATATCCATCCGCTCGCTGCCGCCGTCAGCACCACCTACATTAATTAATTTCATACCCCTAACATCTTAATTTTCGTACTATCTATTCTTGCCATTATTTTAATTTTGGGACGAAATTCTTCCAAGCAGGAAGGTTGTAAACCCCCGCCCAATTTCAAATATTATTATTATTATTTAATAATATATTTAGTAGTATAGAATCTAGAAATTCTCTATATATGTATAAATATGGTATAAATAAGTTATGATTATTATAGGAATCTATGCTAGTGGTACTGCTACCCGTAGAGAATACTTATTTAAATTAGGTGTATAGGCCCAACCAAGTGATGTTAAGCTCCTAGTACTTGAGCACTAATCTGATGAACCAAGTTTATTATTTTTCCCCTCTATAATAACTCATAAAAACCCTATTAGTTCAGCCCACCTTGAATCTACCCTCACTCATCTGCTGCCTAATACTTTCAATTCATTTTCTCCTTCCTAACTAAATAACAGCCGAGCAACCTGTTTGAAGCCCAAGGCCCATCAGCCGCATTCCCTGCCCATCTTAGGTGCTAGGGAATTTCTTTTGGACTGGGTCGGGGGAATAACAACTGCAACACCAAACCCGAACCGCCATCAGTAAATTTGAAAACATACAGTGTCGTCTCACCCCTTTCATTCGCGCGCGTACGCTGTACCGTCGCGTCCGTTCTGCCAGTTGCAGGCGGGCCAGGCACGCGACAGACCCCGCGACCCATTCCCAGCTGGCTAGACGACCATCCTCCCCTCCCTCTCGTTATATATTGCAACGTTCCCATTCTCCATCCCTTAGAAAACCCCAGCCGCCGTCATTCCGAGAACCAACCAAACCCTAGCCGGCCTCTCCCCAAACCAGATTCCCCGTCGAGAGGAGCCATCGTCGACGCGAGCACGAGAATGGATTATGGAAGGGACTAGGCGAGTCGTCTGTTCTCGGCGACGAGTCGGTGACGACATGCTAGTGCATCGTTCGACTGCGTTCGTGCCTTTCTCCACCAATAGCTCCAATATCGGTCCTTCGAACACCATCTCGTGCTCTTCCAATCCTGTTGTCAAATCTAACGGTCTGGGTTGGGGCACTTACTTTGGTAGGATCCTGAGTTCCTGCCATATAAATGCTCGAGTTCCTTCCAGGAATTGTCATCAGGAATCAATTGTTAGCTGACAAAGAAAATTTTGGGGAAAATTCTAGGGTTTATTGAAGTAAATTGACAGGAATTACAATGGCAGAATAGAATGCAGGAAGAATGAAAGTGCAGGAATAAAAGTAAGTACTGAGAAAATTGGTAAAATCTCTGATACTCCTCTCTTCTTATTTACAGCTATTTATAGGAAGGATATTCTGGCTGACGTGGCTTATGTTTGTCATTGCAGGCTGTGATTGGCCTGTCCAATGATGAGCTGTCCTCTGAGGAGCTGAGCTGGCCCTGAGAGAGAAATAACTAACAAACAAACTGCCCAGAATTGGACATTGCACCGTGCCTATGCAAATGGGCACGTATCAACTCCCTCTCCCTTAAATTGACCTTGTCTCAAGGTCAAAATGGGGATAGGTTTGAATGAAGTGTTCATAAGGCACCCACTGAGCATACTCCTTGCTCGAATGTTTCCACTGTACCAGGAGTTCAACAGCAGCACGGTTGCCTCTCTTCACCATTCTTCTATCCAGAATGAAGTCAGGCTCTAAAGTTTGAGCTTCCACTTGAGTAGGAGTTCCTGCTTGCACTTCTCTGGTAGAACTGACCTTCTTCTTGAGTTGGGAGACATGGAACACAGGGTGGATTTGTGATCCTTCAGGGAGGGCTAACTTATATGCCACTGTACCTATCTTAGCTAAGACTTCATATGGACCAAAATATTTTGGTGACAACTTTTGAGGTCTTCGTTGCCCAACTGAAACCTGTCTATAGGGTTGTAGTTTGAGGAAAATCCAGTCTCCTATATCAAATTGCCTGTCAGTCCTCTTAGTGTCTGACAACTTCTTCATCCTATCTTGGGCCATGTGTAGGTTGTCCTTGAGTAGTTGTAGGGCATTATCTCGAGAGTTTAGAGCTGCTTCCACACTCTTGTCTTGGGGGGGGGGGGGGTCTGGAATGTATGTGAGGATATGTGGGGGAGCTCTGCCATAGACAGCTTCAAATGGTGTAACCTTGGTTGAAGTGTGCTAGTTGGTATTAAACCAAAATTCAGCCCATGGTAAGAATTTGCTCCATTCATGAGGTTTATGCCCACAGAAGCATCTCAAATAGGCTTCAATACTCCTGTTTGTGACCTCAGTCTGCCCATCTGTTTGAGGATGGTAGGCAGTACTATATTTGAGCTTAGTTCCCTGTGCTTTAAAAAACTCTTGCCAAAACTGGCTAGTGAAGATGGGATCTCTGTCACAGACAATGGATTTAGGCATCCCATGTAGTTTGAACACACCATCAATGAAAACATGAGCCACCATAGCAGCAGTGTAAGGATGACAAAGGGCAAATAAGTGGATGTATTTAGTTAACCTATCAACCACAACCATTATAGTTGTTTTGTGACAGCTAGTAGGTAAACCTTCAATGAAATCCATTGATATGTCTTCCCAAACCCTATCAGGTTTAGGTAAGGGTTGCAACAGACCAGCTGGGGAGGTATTTTCATACTTGTTCTGTTGGCAAATCTCACAGGATTGTATGTATTTCCTGACTGCAGTCTTCATCCCTCTCCAATAGCATGTCTTCTTGAGTCTTTGTAGAGTTTTTGCCACACCAGAATGGCCTGCCTGCACATGGTCATGGTGTTCTTTTAACATAGTGGCTGCAAATTCAGATTGGGGGTCAATAAGGAGCCTGTTTTTGTAATATAAGAGGCCTTGTCTCATAGTGTATTTATCAGTATTTAAACTGCCTTGTGCCCATTTGTTCAGTTGTTCTTTATAGAAATCTGAATGTTGCATTTGTTCCTGGAATAGAGCCAACCAGTCAGCTTGAACCACAGTAACATCATTCATTATAAGAGGTTCCCTCCTGGATAAACTGTCTGCAGCTACATTCTCCTTACCCTTCTTGTACTCTACTCTGTAGTGGTACCCTTGCAATTTAGCCATCCATTTGTGTTGAGCCTCTGTCCCCAATTTCTGATCTAACAAGTATTTGAGTGCTTGGTGGTCAGTCTTTATAATGAATTCTCTACCCCACAAATATTGACTACACTTCTTAATAGCCAAGAGAATAGCTAACATCTCTTTCTCATAGGTGGACAGAGCCCTTGACCTTCCTTTCAGTCCTTGACTCAGGAATGCTATAGGTCTGCCCTTTTGCATGAGGACAGCTCCTATTGCTTCTCCTGAAGCATCACATTCTAGTACAAATATCTCATTAAAGTTTGGCATACTGAGAACTGGGGGTTGAATGAGGGCTAATTTCAACTGTTCAAAAGCTTCTTGAGCTGCATCATTCCATTTAAAGGAATCCTTCTTGAGTAGATCAGTGAGTGGTCCAGCTATTGCCCCATAACCTTGAATGAATCTTCTGTAGTAGCCAGTAAGGCCCAAGAACCCCCTGAGCCCCTTCAGTGTAGTGGGAGTTGGCCAGTGTTCCACTGCTTCAGTCTTTGAAGTATCCACTTGGATGCCTTCCTCAGAAATAACATGCCCCAAGTACCCAATCCTCTGCAAAGCAAAATGGCACTTGCTCTCCTTGATCTTCAGATTGAATTCTGCCAACCTGTAGAATACCTTTTCTAGGTGCACTAAATGTTCTTCAAAGCTACTGCTGTAAATCAGTATGTCATCAAAAAATATAAGAACAAATTTCCTCATATAGTCCTTGAATATAGAATTCATCATGGACTGAAAAGTGGAGGGTGCATTTGTGAGCCCAAATGGCATCACAAGGAACTCATAGTGTCCCTCATAAGTTCTAAAAGCAGTTTTAGGTACATACTCATCCACTACCCTCACTTGATGATACCCAGCTCTCAAGTCCAGTTTAGAGAAAATTTTTGCCCCTTGTAGCTCATCAAACAATTCATCTATAAATGGAATTGGAAATTTATCCTTGATAGTGTTTTGATTAAGAGCCCTATAATCTATACACATTCTCCAGGACCCATCAGACTTCTTCACTAAGATAACAGGTAAGGAATAAGAGCTTGTACTGGGCCTAATGATTCCACTAGCTGACATTTCCCTCACTTGTTTTTCTATTTCATTTTTATGTATGTAAGGATGTCTATATGGCCTCTGACACACTGGAAGAGCCCCAGGTATCAAGGGAATTTTATGGTCAAACTCTCTTTTGGGAGGTACGCCTGTAGGTTCCTCAAATAGTTGTTTGAAATTGTGCAGTAGAGAAGAGATGGATGGATGTGTACCTGTAGTAGTGGCATGGCACTCTACAGAGTAGAGCTGGATAATATAGAATTGGTTTTTTCTGCCTGAGCTCCTTCAGGTCTGCTTCAGACAGGTTATGCTTGTCTGTACCCAACCCTTTAAAAGCTTGTACTTGCCCATCTTGTTGAAACACCATAGTGAGGTCCTTGAAATTCCAAAGGATGGTTCCCAGAGTCCTCAGCCAATTAGCTCCCAAGACAACTTGACACCCAGTGATAGGTAGCTTGAGCAGATTCACCTTTAATTTTTTCCTTGGCAGTCAATCAAAACATTTGGACACATGCCTTGGCTTTGTAATTTCTCCCCATTGGCTACCAATACTTCAAAAACTTCATTACTTGAGGTATTTAGCTGCAACCTTCACTGAACTGCTTGTCAACAAAACTGTGAGTAGATCCAGAGTCCACTAACACTATGACTGGCTTGCCTTGTATTGTCCCTCTCATCTTCATGGTTGAATGTTGGTTTGTCCCTGCCAGTGCCTGCAAAAAAATGGAGAAAGATTCTGGAATTACCTCATCCTGAACATTATCTTCCTGTTCATCATCTGAGTTAGCATAAACAGTCTCTTCTCCTTGCATTTGTGGCCTTTGAACCATTTCTCTTCACACAAGAAGCATAAACCCAAATTGTTTCTCCTCACTATTTCAGTGGGGAATATAGTGAGCCTTCCTAGGTTTGTGGTGTTTGTATATTTTTTTTCCTGTTTTATTATTGCTTGCAGGAGGAGCTGGGGTGTTAGGTACCACACTTGCTGTAGGAGTAGTCTTGTACAAGTGTGTGTGACCCTTGTAGTTCCTCTTGAGGGCTAAGAACTTGGCTTCATACAACTTAGAGAGTTGCATGGCTGTTAGTAAACTTCTTGGACTTGCTAGTTGCAGCTCATATCTGATCTCTTCTCTCAAGCCACCTATATAGTGACTAATGAGACAGATCTCAGGGACCCCTTGAACTCTTTGTGAGACTCTCTGGAATTGGGAATTATATTCCTGAACATCAGAGTCTTGTTGGAGGTGTTTCAGGTCAATGACGTGGTCTGTGAACTGAGAGGGGCAAACTCCATTCTGAGTAAAAATCATCCCAAGTCATGACTCCATTCTTGAGTTTTAACACCCATCTTAGCCAATATGCAGCTGTGCCTTTGAGTTGGACTGAACATAACTTGATTCTGTCAGCTTCTAAAGTATGATAAAAACTGAAATAATGATCCACTCTTATTAGCCATTCCTCTACATCACCTGAGCCATCATACTCAGGTAATTTAAGCCTGTGTGAGGACTGCCCCCTGTTTTGATTTTGAATGATATTTGGAGCATTATAGGGAAGACCTCCAGCCTGTATAATTGGCCTTGGGGAGTATATAATACTCCTGGAGCATTTGCTGGGGTTCCTACTATTTGTGAGTGTGTATTTGGTGGTGTTCTCATGTGGGGAAAAGGAGTTTGTTCACTAGTGGCCATAGCTGAGTTCATCAATGATGTGTTGGCACTCCCCATATGCATGTTAGTAGTATGCACTGGGGAAATTGGCCCAAAGAAATGTGGCACAGGTGGAAAATTGTGTAACAATGGAGAGGAGTTCATATTTGAGCTCGAACTCTCTCCATCCCTACAAGGTCTGGTTAATTCTTCCAGCATCTTCTCAAATCTTCCAAATCGATCTTCGAATTAATCAAATTTGGCAGGTAGGCCCTCTAATTGAAAAAATTTGGTAGACAGATCTAGCACAGTACCTGATATGGCACCCATGGTTCCTTCAATGGAGAGGATCCGTTCGTTGTCAACGAACGCCCGCCTCCCCTCAGATGCCACTCCTCCAGATCCGCCGAGGCCAGAGCTTCTTCCCGGCTGCCTTCACTCACTGGATCTAGAGGCTCTGATACCAAGTTGGTAGGATCCTGAGTTCCTGCCATATAAATGCTCGAGTTCCTTCCAGGAATTGTCATCAGGATCAATTATTAGCTGACAAAGGAAATTTTGGGGAAAATTCTAGGGTTTATTGAAGTAAATTGACAGGAATTACAATGGCAGAATAGAATGCAGGAAGAATGAAAATGCAGGAAGAAAAGTAAGTACTGAGAAAATTGGTAAAATCTCTGATACTTCTCTCTTCTTATTTACAGCTATTTATAGGAAGGATATTCTGGCTGACGTGGCTTATATTTGTCATTGCAGGCTGTGATTGGCCTGTCCAATGATGAGCTATCCTCTGATGAGCTGAGCTGGCCCTGAGAGAGAAATAACTAACAAACCAACTGCCCAGAATTGGACATTGCACTGTGCCTATGTAAATGGGCACGTATCATACTTTCCTCCACCTTCTTCGCCCCGGCCTAGATAACTACCGTACGGACTGGAGGACCTCGTAACCGACGCTCCTCATGCTACATCGACTCTGTAGCAGACGAGCGGTGGAGTGTTCACAAGTTGTAGCCCGAGATCGCCACTGCCGACGTCCTCTCCGTGATCAGGATCCTCTTTCTTCCCTCTGGTACGGGACACGAACTCCTCACTTTGCTCCATGCACACATCATATATATTTATGTATATTGTTCCTTCTTTTTGTCTTCCTATGTCGTTCATTGATAAAATAGTGTGTAGCAAACTTACTTTCATAGATGGTTCTTTGTAGGGGCAAATCTAGACTTACGGTATTGAACTGAGAGGTGTAGGAGAAGCTTTGTACATTTTAATGAGTTATTAATATGAGTGTGGGTTATTACTCAATCAGAGTGAAGATTTAAATAATGTATTGTGTTGGGCGCGTGCAGAAGCGTTTGCCAACCCACCTGATCAAAACCAACTCCCGTCTAACAGACACCAAGCACAAGATGAAGACAAGTATATGGCGGTGACGTACGTCACCTGGACAAATCCCAAACTTTAATAACTCAGATGAAATTACAAGATTGACAGAACTCACATTGTACCCTTTGCCCTAATAGGTTTAACCCCCTCACCACTATCAAGAAGAAAAATAGAAGATTACAATTGAGATCATTTACCAACCCGTAGCAATATCTCTAGCCAAAGTTGATGACTTCTTGATTAGATCTTCTTCTTCCTTCTGTCTTAGATGACGAAGTCCTAAGAGCAAAGTACGAATTTTTTCTTAGATTTTCTTGTGGATGAGCACCCCGAATCTCCACTTTGTGCCTCCACCCTCACCCCATATATATAGGATGGGAAAAATCCTATTTTAGGTCATAATATGATTTCTTAAATAGGAAGCCCTCAAATAAGAATCTTATATTACACCTAAAATAACCCATCAATATCATATTTTAGATCATAATATGATTTTATAAAATAAGAATCCTATTATATCTAAAATAGCACAACATCAATTATGGACATCCAAATCTAATCTAATGAAATATTTAATTAGATTTGGATTCCACAAATATGTTGTTATCAAATCCAGACTGGACTCCAAAAATCCCCCTCCAGTCTGATTAGAGGGTATTAAATCCATGGGTCCTCAATAGGACTCCATGCCTGTCGTCGCGTGACAGAGTTCCTGCTCCCCCTATGCCACTGATCTTCGATCCCCCGAACTGCTTTGTATTTTCCTTTGTCTCCAGCTCCTCGACCGTCACGTCGATGCTAACTGCCATACGTAGCACCTCCTGCACCATTGGGATCCTACCGATATCAATGTCACGACTAAGACCGAAGTCCCTAACGATCAGCATCACCGTAAGTCTCGGCCTTCTGTCTCCGACTTCCGTCTTCTACCGAAAAGTGTTAACTTTTCGACGAGCTTCTTCACCCTTGGCTGGCCCAACCAAGTAGACGGTACGGTTCTCACGAGATTCGAACTCCTGAACCTGTCCACCTTCGTGTCCGAACTTGAAGCTCCCTCATACACATGCGTCCTCGAGCAGAACACCACATACTGTGCATGTCGTCGATGACCCACAGCTCCCCCTGAACTGTGTGAATGATGATGCTCTCACCTCAGATTGAGTTTGTTGTAAACCTTGATCTCCCTGGCTTCGAACAGCTAAAATTGATGTCGTTCCATGAAGCTTTGGCAAACCACATGTCGCAAAAATTGGATCCGTAGAGCAACCCCCACCTAGAGACCGACCAGCTGTCATGTAACCGACAGATTGACCTTCAATCTTTGACTCATCACCATCCGTTACTTTGTCTCGATGAACCGAATCCTTCGTATCTCTCAAAGCATCTAGAAGTCTCTCCTCAGCAAGTTCCCGACAATTCATCTCCTGTCGAACACTCCTCGAGCCTCCATCCGATGTTTGTGGCCTGCCTGTACAACTTAGCAGCTTGAGCCTGTACATGCACAACACAAATCTCCCTGAGCCAGCTGTTGGGAACCCTTCGTAAGCATCCAATCTTTGTTCCTAAACAGACTGTAATAGCCATCATCTGCCAGCCGCCCTACCGAAACTAAGTTGTAGCACAAACTCAGTACATGTTGCACACCCCTGAGGATGAGCTTCTCACCAAAATCCATCGTCAAGTGAACATCACCGATGCATACAACTGCAAGCGTCCCCTTGTCGTCCATCTTCACACGCCCATACCTACCACCGCAGTATGATGTGAAGATCCTCCCTTACGGAGTGGCGTGATATGACGCCCCCGTGTGCATGACCCAGTCGCCATTATGACACATGCCAGAAGGTTTCTCTGCGTCGGTCGCCGCGAAAATGATATCTTATATTGCTGTGAGATCTTCCTGATCATCCTTGTCTTTGGCCTTCTTAGCTTTGAGCTTCATGCAGTTCCTCTTGATATGACCTATTTTACCACAGTGATAGCAGTCCTCCTTGTGGTCCACAATCGCAAGATTTCGAGAACTTCCCCTATCCTTGCCTGTGACTTGGGTCTTCCCTTCCCGTAGGAAGCCACCAGAACGGACTCCAGTGACGATTCCATTTGCTTGCGCCGAACCTCCTCATTCAACAAGCTACTTTTGACTGCCTCCATCGTAAAAATTCCATCAGGCGGAGTTGCTCATCGACACCACTAACGTCTCCTATCTTTTCGACAGATAACTCAAGAGCAGTAGGTATCACTCCTCGATTCTGGAGGATCGAAAACTAGCCACTGGACATGTTGTCGTACAAGTCTAGATTGTACTTGTACAAGGCAAAACCATTATAGTTCCTGGTATTTCTCAGAAAACAACGACAGCGCAGCAAAACCAAGCAGATAAATTGAAGTCACAACAAGATATGAAGAAATGTATCTCTTTATTGATAATTGTAATAGATTAGAAAACTTGTAGCTGAATACAGAGTTTACAAATGATTACAAGACTCTTGAATAACCAACTGAATATATACTTGCCATTTAGGCTTACAACCGAATATGCCGACTTTGCTTACAATCTCACTGGTACCACTAAGTTATATTATTCTATACAATATGTTCCGTATAGAAGAAGACATCGTCTTGTAGGAAGAGCTTCTTCATACCCATCGGATTCATCGATGCCAAGCACCGATCAAATGATTTCCCCCAAGCACGAGCACCTGAAATATTGTCCATAACGTGGGTCAGTACAACATCTATGTACTGGCAAGTGGTGCTGGCCCAACTCACCTAAGAAGACAACACTAAGTAATCATGTTTTAGAACATTATTAAAAGTGTTCTTTCTCGTTGCCTTAGGGTCAATTTTATTGTTTAAATCTGACAGAAGTAAAACATGCATGTTATTCATAGCCAGCATAATGTAAAGCAATATGATATCACCCTTTGGTGATTCTTACCCATGGTCATGTAGCCATCCTTGTACATTTATAATACTTACTTTGCCTGCACAAAATATTATTAAAAACAATATCATATTCATCACATTCATCACCGTTCAAGTGATTCTTACCAATAGTCGACATCCATTCCTGTAATTAAGTAATAACTTACTCTGCCTGCATAAGACATCATTAGCACTAGACCTATCTATATGAAGGTCACTGACTACACGCCATCTTGGATTTATAGTTAGACGGTTCCCCTTCAACGGCGGGTAGCTAGCCTAAACCGGAAGGTTTTCGAATCACCGTGCTACTACTTCAACACTGTGCTACTACTTCAGCACGAGGTTTCCCTAGGACGAATCGGTTTTCGAAGCCTCGGAATACCGTTCGAGGAACCACCTTGTCGATAAGTTGTCCATGACCATGCAAATATATGTAACTTATCTACGAAGAGATATATAATGCATAATAAGGAAAACTAAGTAAATAAGTCAATCTTTCTTATTATACCATCATTCTCATACGTATTGCCATCTTGCCTTGAGCCAACGCTCACATTATCATCTGCCCAATCCAGGGTCTTAGTGTAATCAACATTCTACATCGACGACAGGGTAATAGAATGTTGATTACTCAATCTCTTTCCACATCTTTGATACCAAACATTCATCGGTCATCATTCAAGCATACTCACTGCCCAATTCTTGGGACTTAGCATCTGTGTTACCATACGTTTATCAAGCTGAGACTCGATATACTCACCGCCCAAGTATTTGGGACTTTTTCTTCACTTGTCATGTGTTTCATTGTACAACACGCAAGCACACAATTTATTAAATGATACGTACCAGCTTTCGGATCATATGATTAATTATCTTTCATTATCTTTCTGGGTTCCATACAAGATCATATTTAGCAACTTAATAAGAACATAACATACTATCCTTTTATTAAGCGTGAAGCTAAAGGATCTTCAAAGGGTTCAACACTACTCACTTTTATGAGAAGATTCATGCCACGATCGCATAGCCTTTCGAGCAATTCTTCGTATATTCCCAAGTCCAACATAGCTTCATCGAACCAACCAGCCGTCATAATGCATCTTGCGGTTCAGGGCACTATAGTAGGGCCTGAAGCTCATCATCAATCATCATCTTCATCGCAGATAGCTGATTGATGATATCCTGAACCTCGTTCAGATGTTGTGCCACCTAGGCACCCTCCATGTACTTCGAGTTGACGAGTTGGCGAATAAAAATGCCTTGTTGTCATCCGTCTTCCTTTCGTACAAAGAATGCAGCTTCTTCCATAATGCTTTTGCCGAACTCTCTATGGACATGTGGTGAAACACCGAATCATCCAACCATTGGCGGATGAATCCAACGGCCTTCCGATCCAGTTGTTTCCACTCTTCAGCAGATTTGTCCGTTGGCTTTGTGTTGTCGCCCTCCAACGGACCATGCAAGTCCTTGTACCAAAGTTGATCCTCCATCCTTGGCTTCCAAATCGCCAAGTTTCCTCCTGTGAGGGTGATGATATGAGTGTTCATCTGCTCCGTAGACATAGTTGTCAGAACTCCCAAAGCTCTGATACAATTGTTGGATATCAGACCAGAACGAACCGAACCTTCGCTCTGATACCAATTGTTGGATGCTTGCAGAAGCATTTGCCAACCCACCTAATCAAAATCAACCCCCGTCTAATGGACACCAAGCACAAGATGAAGATAAGTATATGGTGGTGACGTACGTCACCTGGACAAATCCCAACCTTTAATAACTCAGATGAAATTACAAGATTGACAGAACTCAAGTTGAACTCTTTGTCCTAATAGGTTCAACCCCCTCACCACTCTCAAGAAGAAAAACAGAAGATTACAATTGAGATCACTCACCAACCCAAAGTAATCTTCCTAACCAAAGTTGATGATTCCTTGATTAGATCTTCTTCTACCTTTTGTCTTGGATGACGAAGTACTAAGAGCAAAGTACGAACTTTTTCTTAGATTTCTTTGTAGACTAGCACTCCGAATCCATACTTTGTGCTGTGCTTTGTGTTGTGCTTTGTGCCTCTACTCTCACCCCATATATATAGGATGAGAAAATCTTATTTTAGGTCAAAATATAATTTCTTAAATAGGAAGCCCTCAAATAAGAATCTTATTACACTTAAAATAGCCCATCAATATCCTATTTTATATCATAATAGGATTTTCTAAAATAAGAATTTTATTATATCTAAAATAGCACAACACCAATTATAGATATCCAAATCTAATCAAATCAAATATTTAATTAGATTTAGATTTCACAAATATGTCGTTACTAAATCCAGATTGGAATCCAACATGTTGCGTGCGTGTGAATGCAGTAGGTATTATGAGGGCATGGGCAGCACGTAGGAAGAGCTAGCAATGCATCCCTCTCTACATGGGTGGAGTGTGATCACTGCAGAAACATAGTACTGTTGTGTTCCTTACTTATTTATTGTTTGTATGCAAGCAATGAACAACAATGGTCATGGCGAGAATATGGGGAAAGTTGAGAAAAAGAAATTTTTGAATGTATACGTAGGATGGCCTTGCTGGCTTGTGAGGAATGGCAAAATAGTGCCAATAATAAATAATTGTGAGACCAACTGGACGTATGCTAGGTTATTGTAATTGTTATACTTATTAATGTTGATTAATGGATGGGTGTGTTGCAGTGGTAGAAGTTAGAAATTTGTGGCTAGTAACTATTGATAAGAGATTTACTAAACTAAATAAGAATGTGAGTTAATGGATATGAGTAAAAAGGGCAGTAGGTTTAGAGATTCATACAGTAGGACAGTTGACCATGTGATGGGAAGAATAGAACTATACCTAAGTGGAATAGCTATATTTATTTAGTTTTGTAGATTTTTTTTAGCTCAATAACTAATTAGCTTCAGATCATTTTCTAGGTCCTTTGTGCTCTTCGGACTTGGGCGTAGGACCGACTTCTTCTTTCCAGCATCCGAAACCAGACAAGTATACATTGCCACTATGTTATATTTAAATTTAAATTTCAGTTCATGCTTTGCTACTTTTATTGCTATATTACACTTGCGTGTCTGAGCATGACTCTGGGTGCAACCAACAGGATGCATTGGTTTTTTTACTTTTAGCCTAGGCCATTGGAGACTATCCCTATACTATGGAGTAGATACAATGATATCTCGCAAGACCTCGACACTTGCTTGGACACGATGAGATGTTATAGAGATGTAAGACGCGTACGCCCGCATCCGATTGATCATCAGTGCGACCGTGATGCATGATGGCATAAAGTTCATGCTAGATATTTGTTTATACTATATACTTGACTTCATATTAGGGATTGAGCATGTCGAGGAGTCGACACGTGCAGTACATTAGACGAAAAGGATAGTCACTAGACGGAGGAGCTAACTGTAGTGTTCACTTAGATGTTGCTGCATGCTGGTGCCCCGGAGGAGCGTCATGTCACGCCCCGATCCCGCTAGGGTAGTCCATCTTGCCTGGATCCCTGCGGGATCGTTCGTCCTCACTAAGGCGTGATGCCGTGGAAGCCTAAGTTGTGCTTGCACAAGGCCATGTACCTGCACAAAACAACTAGTCAAGCAAAATCACACGCACGCACCCATTCATTACAGAAAACTAAATATTGGACACAGAGATTTGAAATGGAAATACTTCTTTTATTGATAAATTTGATAGGAATACAAGTACAAAGCTTTACGAACTCAGATTTACCTTATATTGGCTACATGATTCTCTTTAAAACTCTCTTTTGAAAATAGTCACAATGCCCATATATTATATCCCTTTATTACATACTAGAAATAAAAAGACACCTTCAAAGAAAAAGAAACTTGCAACTTGACTGGAATAAAAAGAAGCTTCGAGGCAGTCCGCAGCTCTACTGGGCTAGACGAGCTTCAGTGCCTCACTTGAAATCTCCATGTCTCCTTTTACTTTCTGAAAAGGATGCCCACAACGTGGGTCAGCACACATCATGTACTGGTGAGCGGCTTTTGGCCGAACTCGCAAATCTCTGCACTAAATCAACATGTGGAGCTAACATTTTACTAATGATCTTTCTACTTGTCTAGGTTCTTTTTAACAATTCATAAGAACATGATAGTTGAATAATTCATAAGCAACTTACCATCGCCGACAGTCATCCCTGCACAAAAATATGTTAGCACAATTTGCTTAACGAGTAATTCATGTTTCATTCATGCAGATATTGAAGTTGTAATTCGGGTCATGCAGGTGGACTATTCTACATGTTGGTCCATGGGGTATCCCCATGATTAGCCGCTGTGGCTCTCCGGTTCAGCTCGTCGCTAAGGACTCAGATATCGACTCCCATTTTTATATGGAGGCCCTAATCTCTCCTAGGCCGAGCGGTTCCAGGTGCCCACAGATACCACCCGAAAGACAAATATTTTCTTGTGTACAAGTTGTTCGAGACCAAATGCATGCTCTAGCAGATCTATTAGATGAGACAGATTTGGACTTATGCACAGATATACGACACGTTTATTTCGTGCCTTCTAGTTCATCTCAACACGTACAAGTTCGTCTGTATATGTCTATATTTTTTTTCAAGCATACTTGGTAACCGAACAGATGATCATTCTTATGGAGCAGATAGAGTAGCAATACATAATCTTGTATTTGATTCAATTCAATTATCTTCTCTTATCTTTTGTTGATATGGTATCGTTGATCATAGGGACAAGGCAACAGAGTGGACTAGAGATCATTTTTATTAGGCGTACAGATCAATGTTTGTTCGGTTGAAGCAACTCACCGAGATGAATCTTAGTTGAGAGAAGGAGGGACTTCACGCGCTGTTCACGAACAGTTCACGCGTCCTACATTGGCACCAACAGTTGATTAGCATACTTGGTCTCTTTCTCTCAAGATTCGGAATGAATACGAAATACGATGAAAGCGAACAATGAAAACCAATCATCAAAAACCAACACGAAAATGCATTCATCAAAACCAAGCAGCGAAAGAAAACATCCAACAAAACTCTTGGATTCATTTCAGTAGAAGCCAATCCATCAATTGGAAAGGTTCTTTGCATTTCATCCGTGATCAATCGATACCGGCAAAGGTTTTCCCTGTAAAAGCATGGAAAAGAATAATAAATTCTTATGCGGCCCAGAAACTCCATGCGGCTCAGAACTGGGGAGGGGGGGTCTCATGCGGCTCAAAAATCCCTCAGAGCTTCATGCGGCTCAGATAGTTTTATGCGGTTCAGAAAAAGCCACGTGGCCTTATGCGGTTCAAAATAGGCCCATACAGCTGGCCATAATTACTCCGTGCAGCTGGCCATTAATGCTCTGACACAAAGCGACAGCTCTGACATGACAGATCTGACATAAAGAAGAGATGCGACATGCTTATAAAAAGACGAAAAAATCTTCATAATATCTGGCACAGTTCACAAATTTCAAGAAAGTTCTTTATGCGGATCGCCTGAGTGACCTTCATGCAGCTCGGTTGTGAGGCCATCCTCATGCGGCTCGGTTGTGAGGCGACCCTCATGCGGCTCGGTTGTGAGGCCATCCTCATGCGGCTCGGTTATGAGGCCACCCTCAAGCGGCTCGGTTGTGAGGCCACCCTCATGCGGCTCAGTTGTGAGGCCATCCTCATGCGGCTCGGTTGTGAGGCCACCCTCATGCGGTTCGGTTGTGAGGCCGTCCTCATGCGGCTCGGTTGTGAGGCCACCCTCATGCGGCTCGGTTGTGAGGCCACTCTCATGCGGCTCGGTTGTGAGGCCATCCTCAAGCGGCTCGATTATGAGGCCACCCACATGCGGCTCGGTTGTGAGGCCACCCTCATGCGGCTCGGTTGTGAGGCCGCCCTCATGCGGCTCAGTTATGAGGCCACCCTCATGCGGCTCGGTTGTGAGGACACCCTCATGCGGCTCGGTTATGAGGCCACCCTCATGCGGCTCGGTTATGAGGCCACCCTCATGTTGGGACACGTGACAGAAGTTGACTAAGTCTTAACAACTCTGATTTATTGCAACCAACAGATGATAGCAGTTCAGATTTATTTCAACCAACATAACAATCCAGATTTATTGTAACAAATAGATAAAGATTAATCTTAACAAATCCCCAACCGCCCACTTCTCAAGATGCAGTTACAAGGATGTGGCCACGTGGCTGTACACCCCACTCATCACAAACTCCTATAAATAGCATGGGATTATTCCTTTGCACACACACACAGAGAGGCAGAGAGATACACACAGAGCATTTCTTCGCCGGAGCCGAGGTTGTATTCGATCGTCCAAGGAGTAAGGCAGAGTTGATAGCACTTTTCCGAGCCTCTACCGTTACCCCCCAGAATCTAAATTAAATAATTGTACTTAGATTGCTTTTGCTAGGATTTTGTTCCTAGGCTCTCTTTGTACGCGCAAGTTTGTAATTGTGAATTAAAGTTCAGTCCTCCCATAAAACTGTTCTGTTCTTTGATAATCAATGGCAAACACGATGGCGACTCTGCTGGGAACTAACTTCTCCACTGCTGAGAAGTTGGTGACGCAATCGGACGCAGCCAAGCTCGGCTCCACGCAACAGATGCTGGTTGTTCGCTTTGACCAGCAAGCGTTTGAAAAGATGCTCTCCGAGGGTAGCACTAGCCCGGTCTAGAAGCGAGCCGACACGAAAAAGGCCCGCAGGGAGTGGAGGCCCAAAACCGTTGCTCCTCCCCAAGCTCTGGAAGAAGCATTCTCTGCTGACCAAGACGGCGAAGAAGACTCACATGCGGCCCCACTTCAGTCCACAGAGGACCCTACTGTCCCCAAGTCTGGCAGAGGAAAGCACTACGATGCTGGACTTGCGGGAGCAAAGGGGAACTCTATGCGGAAGCCGCATACGGGCGCCCGCCGCATGAAGGCTCATGCGGCCATCAATCTTAGCCGCATGGAGAAGGCTCATGCGACCACAAGCTCCAGCCGCATACAGAAGCCTCATGTGGCTACAAATTCCAGCCGCATACAGAAGCCTCATGCGGCCACAAATTCCAGCCGCATACAGAAGCCTCATATGGCTACAAATTCCAGCCGCATACAGAAGCCTCATGCGGCCACAAATTTCAGCCGTATACAAAAGGCTCATGCGTCCCCCACAATTTCCAGCCGCATGCAGGATGCTTATGCTGCCGCCAAGCCCAGCCGCAGGAAGATGGCTTATGCGGCATCCAATCCCAGCCGCAGGCCATCCACCCTATGCGGCTCAAGTTCAGTCTTTGACCGGCTCTCATGCGGTCCTGACCTCAGAAGCTCTCATGAGGATGTGCCAGACTCTGTGTGGAACAACTTGGACTCTTCCTACTACGCGCCTTCGGGTGCTAGAACGAAGAAGTCTAGGATAACGCGGGCTCGTCGAGCTCAGTCAGCTGTCCCAACTTTTGACCATCAGAGAGTCCCGCTAACTGTTATACGAGCCTCTGATGGAAAGTTGTACAAAACTATCCGTGTCCAGCCTCCGGCGGCCAACGAACAGGGTGGTTCTCAAGAGTCTCCCAACAATGATCAGGGACAAGTACTTTTACTAGCCCCACATCAGGGAGCAAATATGATGCCAACACAGTCATGTGCTCGGGATTCCTGGGCCCACAAAATGATTGTAAAGGTTGCTAGAGATGCACTTGACTTGCGTGATGTGATCCTTCACAAACGCAAGGAAAGAGAAGAAACCTTGGTGTGCAGAGAGTCCTTCCATGGACATCATTGCACTCAAGTCATTGTCAACTGCTGCTGCAACAAGACAGCAGTACAAGAGGACCGGCAGTCCGTCTTCCAACGACTGCAGCAGTCAGGACCGGTCCCAGAACAAAGCTCGGGAGACGAGGCGCTTCCTTTCACTTCCTGCAATTCTTCCCGGAAGGTCCCTACCAGCAAGGGAGGGAAGAAAGTAAATATTTCCAGCCCGATGATCTCTACTAGCACGGCCAGGAAACCTTCGTCTAAACGGTTGACCACAACCATCACAGAAGGAGTTTATCAAGGCATTCGCTCTAAGACGAAATCTTCAACACTTGGAAGATTTATCGTCTACATCCCTGGGGTAGCCGAAGCTGGAGGTAGCACTCCCCGGAACATCCATAATAATCCGGTGTTCCAAGAAGATGAACCAAGGGAGACAGTTCCCCAAACAGATGCTACAGAACCAGACACCCCTGGAAACGTCCATGGGTGCCAAGATGAAGCAGCCTCCTATGCAGGGGGGAGCACTTCCTTCGAGTCTGAACCGGAGGAGAATATTCCTACATAGCCCGACGACTTCTCCATTCGGAGGTATGATTCAGAGAGCACATCCTCCACAGTTCCTTCCACTGTTCCTCGTGTGAGAATAGTATTTATGACTGAGAATGACCAGGACGGTCCCAGCGATCGACAGCGCCTCGACATTCTTGAGGCCATACTTCATACCCTGGTCAAGTCAGTAGACGAGATCAAGGCAGTCCTGCCGACTCTCCAAGGAAGAACACCTGGCCAAACCAGTTTGGGTCCCGCCGTCAATGCGGACTCAAACACAACCGCACCAACCCCGGGTGACAATCCACCCGGAATGTCGTCTCCCACTGCTACAGAAGAGGCCAAGGAGGCGAGAAGAGAAGTCCAAGAGCTCCAGACAATGTTTCACGCCCGAGAAAACTCTCAGGACCTCAGGATACGACAGCCGTATCCCGCTGCATGGAGAGATGTCCCCTTCCCTCCTCGATACAAGCCATTCAACATCAACCCTTATGACGGAAAGACATCTGCAAGCCGATACGTGACCTACTTTGAGGTCACAACAGATCATCTGTCGCATGACGACGCCATCCTTACACGATTGTTCGTCGGGGCATTGGAGGGAGTCGCATTCGACTGGTACCGCAACTTGCCGGACAACTGCATCCATTCCTTTGCCGGCTTCAAACATATGTTCTTGGAGAGGTTCTATGAGGTGGGACAATATGTGACCATGTCAACCCTCATGGACGTTGTCCAAGGAGAGAAGGAGCTGACAAGAAACTACATTGAGCGGTTTTGCCAAACTGCGATGAAGTTGCCCTCCGGTAACCCGGACTCTTCCTTAATTAAAATTTGCCAAAAGAGGCTGCTCCCCACAATCAGCTTCTGGATGGGCGAAAGTCAATTTAAGGACTGGAAGACTTTCATCATCAGCGCCACTAGCACAGAAGCCAAGTTGAAGAAAGATCGCCAACTGGGATTGCACATCTCGGATGGGGAGGATAAGGACAAGCGCCCTAATGCCAACAACAACGACGGTAATTCCTTCAACAACCGAGACAACAAGGGCAAACAGGCTATGGTGGCCGACACAGCCCCGAAGCTCGAACCGAAGCAGATAGAAAAGCAGTGGCCGCAGATGACTTACTCCTTCGAGGATAGTTATGTCAAGCCCATCTTTGACATGCTCTTACAAGGGGACAGAATTCAGCTCCCTCCGCCAAGACGTGAACCTCGACCTGCAGAGATGGAGAGCCCCAAGTACTGTCACTACCATTGCTACGTCCACCATGCTATACAAGACTGCTTCCAATTGAAGCGGTACATCCAGAACCTCATCGACTCCAAGGCCCTGGCCATTGATTTCGAGGAGGTGACGGTCGCTGCCAACATGGTGTCAGTCCAATTCGACAGCTTCCTGTCGACGAGAATGCAAGACGGCGTAGTACCCGTCCCCCGGGCAAAAATAGAGGTCGCTAATCTTCTACCTCCCCGAGACCAGACTGCTGGGCTGGTACCCCTCACCACATCACGAGGGGAGGTCATGTGGGTCCACCCGGAGTTAGTATCTGAAGTAACCGAGCCAGCATCACCCTCTACTAGCAAGAAGAAGGGCGGGAAAGTCAAGTCCTGCCATACCATCTCAACCGACGTCGAAGAAGCGACAGCTGTCGTTACCTGGCCTGGTGCGCAAACTCAACCCATACCGGGTAACTCGGCTGAAGAACGTCAGCCGGCCACTGCTGATGCCCTAGGACCTTCTCAGCCTCCGTCGGCCGATAAGCCCAAGCCAAAGGAGACCCGCTTTGACAAGCCGCTCCGGAAAGACACGCCTCAGGGGCTGGAGAAGCCCTACAATTTTGATATTTTGGCACAATTGGCCAACACACCAGCCAAATTGTCATTATATGAGCTCCTGAGACTCTCCAAATATGTTCGCGTCGCATTGAGCGAAGCACTCCAAAATGCCGACGCATATCTGGCTCAGGTCAATCTTACAGGGGAGAGCTCGCCGACGGATCTCCAAGACAGCCTTGTACGGGTGCAATGCCTAACATTGTGTTTATTCCGCAGGATATGCTCATCAAGACCAACCTGTACGATCGCCCTCTGTACTATACTGGATACGTCGACGACATCAAGGTGGATCGGATGCACATTGATCTCGGTTCTTCGATAAGCATTATTACGAAGAGCTTACTTCATCTCCTGCACATCCCTATGCATCGGCTGACTCCTACCAGCACCGCCATCAGCGATTTTAATTCAGGGAGAAGCTATCCCATCGGGAAGATTTGCCTAAAATGCCAAATTGGCGACCTTCAGTCGGAAGTAACCTGCTATGTCATCGACGCAGACACCTCCTACAATATTCTCCTGGGGCGTCCGTGGATACATGATTATATGATCATGCCCTCCACATTGCACCAGTACTTCAAGTACGTCGACAAGCATGGCTTCGTAAAGACGGAATTTGTCGACATCGATCCCTTCAAAGGGGTCAAATCCTACTATTCAGATTCCTGCTTGTATGAGAAATCAAAGAGGCGCCTGAGCAAAGAGGATGTTCAAGAGCAGACGAAGGCCATTGCAGGGCCTGAGGAACCCTTGAGAATCCATCTCCAACCCCGCGAACCAGGCAGGACTGCACCTCTTACAGCCACTCTGCGTAGAGAAGCAACTAGTCTTCCAGTGCTCACTGCACAAAAGAAGCAGATGACAATCCGACTGCCAAGGTCTGGCCAAGGGCCGAGACCCACTACGGAGCCGCTGACAATCAGGCTGCCTAGAGCCGGTCAACAACAAACAGAAGAGTCCAATCCTTCTGTTAAGCCAATGACGATTCGTCTTTGCAGGACAAATCGACAGCCGAGCGCTAAGTCGGGGACGGCTAGTGAGCCAACAACTCCCCGTCCAATACCAAGAACAAAGTCGGGGGTCGCTAGTGTGCCAACGACTCCACGTTCAGCACCACCAGTGGAGCCCCTGATGATCAAGCTACCCAGGTCATCCTCCCAGTCTTCATTAATACATGGGGTGGCCGAAGAGGAGTTAGAGCTAGCCAACTATGTGGCTGCTCACACTGATGTTCCTTCTGCTGATGATGTAATTCTACCTGAAAAGATACCTTACTTCATCAATAAAGGGCTATCTTTGAACTACCTCGAGCTTAATAAGCTTTGTATGATGTACGCTATGGAATACGGTATAGGCACCAACCTACACACACAAGTGACAAACGTATATACCATGAACCAACTCACTCCTATGGAAGGCGCTTGCTTCATAGTTGAGGAAGAGGACCATCCAATCATCTTCGACCGGAAGAATGATCCACAACCTTTCAGGATAGAAGAGGTTGACCTCGAACCCGACACTGGGAGACTGCCCCTTTATCTGTATAGCTTCCGATCCAAGTACCTCATACAAAAACAAGGGTATGATATGGAGGCTACGCCAGGCTTCAACTACGGCACTGGTCGGCGATTACCTTTACAATTGCCAGTCCCGGCTGGAAAACTACGAGATTACTACAACAAGACCAGACGTGGTCTAGGCTATGTTACACTGCAACAACTCCTGAAAGCTCAGATGAGGAATGTGACTGGCATTAACATTCGACCAGATTACCCACTTTTGATTCGGATGTCAGCATCGGGGACGTATTCAGGCAAATTTTGTCTGTCAATATGGCATTTGCTGACACCTATGAAGAAGACGAAGATGTACCCGAGCTTTTCGAGTTAGAGCCTTGGGTTCAACAGTTGGATGCACAGTAGGAGAAGCATTTTGAACAGAGAGATCCTCCTACCGAAGATGAGGTCATGCAAGTTGACATCGGCAAGGAATCCTCTCCAAAGCCAATCTTCGTCAGCAAAAGCCTGACAGACGAAGAGCGGGAGGCGCTTTTGCAACTCGTCAGAGAATATATCGATGTGTTCGCCTGGAGCTATGAAGACATGCTAGGGATAAACCTCGAGGTTGCACTCCATAAGCTCAACATTCATCCGGACGCAAAGCCCATCAAGCAGCAGCAACGACGGTTCCGCCCAGATATCATAAATTTTATCGAAGCAGAGGTCAACAAACTGATAGCCAGCAGATTCATCCGGAAGGAACAACATCCAGACTGGGTCGCCAACATAGTACCAGTCCTAAAGAAAAATGAGAAGATCTGAATTTGCATCGACTTCCGAAATTTGAACGAAGCATGTCCTAAGGATGAGTTCCCTCTTCCTATTACGGACATTATGATTGACAACACATGTGGCTTTGAGCGCATGTAGTTCATGGATGGCTTCTCAGGATACAACCAAATTAAGATATTTTCTGATGATGAAAAGCATACATCGTTCCGAACGTCGATTGGCGTGTACTGTTATACAGTCATGCCCTTTGGTTTAAAGAATGCTGGCACCACATATCAACGAGCCATGAGTGTCATCTTCAGGGACCACTTGCGTAAGACAGTGGAATGTTATGTCGATGACACTGCCGTCAAAAGCCGCTCTAAGAAAGATCATTTGCACGATCTGAGGACAGTCTTCGACCTGATGCGAGCGCACAACTTGAAGATGAATTCTACCAAATTCTTCTTGGGCGTATCTAGCAGAAAATTCTTGAGTTTTATCATTACGGTCCAGGAAATCCATATAGATCCTGAGAAGACGAAGGCAATCATGGAGATGGGTCCCCCGAGAAATCTCCGAGAACTCAGAGGCCTTCAAGGGAGGCTAGCTTATATCAGGAGGTTTATCTCTAACCTCTCCGGACGATGTCAACCATTCACCCATCTCATGAAGAAAGGCGTATCCTTTGTATGGGATGAGGAGTGCCAGCGTGCCTTTGACAACATTAAAGAATATCTGTCAAACCCTCCAGTCCTGGTGGCCCTGATTGCTGGAAAACTATTTCTGCTCTATGTGCGAGCGATGGAGCATTCCCTCGGTGCTCTACTAGCACATAACAATGATATAGGGCATGAACAAGCTATCTATTATCTTAGCCGAATGATGATAAGGCCTGAGCATAGATATACCGCCGTAGAGAAGGAATGTCATGCTTTGGTGTTCGCTATCCAGAAGACGTGACACTATGTTACAGGACAAACCATCCATGTCATATCACGAGTCAACCCCCTAAGGGTCCTCATGACCAAGCCGGGTGCACTCAGCTCTCGCCTTGCTACCTGGGCGATATTATTCTCCCTACCACATGATCTTCGTCCCGCAGAAGGCGGTTAAAGGTCAAGCTCTGGCAGACTTTTTAGCAGCCCATCCAGGTTCGGAGTCAACCAAAATATACGAAGAGATCCCAGACGAGGTCGCCAATTCAAACATGGCTTCCCATGATACAGTCTGGCGAATGTTCTTCGACGGTGCTTCAAGAACCGGACCCAAAGGCAACATCGTCGTCGGGGTCGGAGTGGTACTGATTTCTCCCTCGGGCTTGGTGATCAGCCGGGCATACTCACTCACGGAACCTTGTTCAAACAACGTGGCCAAGTACAATACCTTGGTTATCGGCCTCCGACATGCAAAGAAGCTGGGGGTAGAGTACCTGGAAGCATATGGCGATTCACAGTTAATCGTCAACCAGATCCGAGGTTCATATGAAGTTCGTCATGAAGACATGATCCCCTATCATCAAATAGCAATCGCTATCATTACGTTCCTGAAAGGATTCTTCATAGAATATGTTCCCAGACTCTGGAACATTGAAGCCGACGCCTTAGCAGGACTGGCTGCTTCTCTAGCGGTCCCAAATTATATTCATTATTTGGTTGACGTAATAGGCCACGAGTTGATCTATCATAAGAACAACGTCCAATTTGCTGAGAGCTATTCTGCTCTGACGGTCGACGAGACGCAAGACTGGAGGCTCCCATTTATCGACTTTGCAGTCTATGGCATCTTGTCGGAAAATCCGAAAGAAGCCACCTCTATCAAGAGACGTTCTCTCAGATTCTTCTACGATACAGAGACAAAAATACTGTATCGGCGATCCTACGATGGACTACTGCTTCGGTGTTTGTCAAATATAGAGGCCAAAGAAGCGGTACGCGAAGCTCACGACGGTGTTTGTAGGGCCCATCAACCTGGCCCGAAACTACAAGATCGCCTTCGCCGGATGGGCTATTACTGGTCTACGATGGTGGCAGATGCGATAGACTATGCAAGAAAGTGTAAAGATTGTCAGGTCCACGCAGATTTCATACATTAACCATTTGAATTTCTACATCCGACGGTGGTATCCTGGCTATTTGACGCATGGGGAATGGATATCATCGATCCAATCACCCCACCTTCATCCCGAGGACACCGTTTAATATTGGCGATTACGGATTACTTCTCCAAATAGGCGGAAGCTGTCCTACTTGCAGAAGTAAAGACATCAAACGTGATCAGCTTCCTCAAGCATCACGTCATCTATCGCTTTGGACTGCCCCGAAGAGTCATCCACGACAATGGCCTGCAGTTCGCAAGCCACGCCTTCTATCGGTTTTGTGACAAACATCGGATCCAGAATGTTGCGTCAACACCCTACAACCCGGCGGCTAATGGTTTGGCAGAAGCATTCAACAAAACTATAATCAAGCTTCTCAAGAAGTTCGTGTCCTCAAACAAACGCGACTGGAATGAAAAGCTTGGCGAATGCTTATGGGCGTACCGTACTACAGTCCGGACGGCTACTGGAAACACACCATTCTCTTTGGTGTACGGAAGTGAGGCAGTTCTCCCGCTAGAGACTCAAATCTCCTCGCTCCGTGTCGCCCTCACTTACCGATTGACGACGGATGATAATTACCGTCGTCGGCTACAAGAGTTGGAGGCCTTAGATGAAAAGTGCCTGTTAGCTCAACAACGTATCAAGCTTTATCAAGCACGCATCTCTGGAGCCTTCAACAAGAAGGTTAAACTCAGAACATTCCAAGTGGGTGATCTCGTCTTGGCAGTTCGGAGGCCGATGGATATGACTCACAAAACCGCCGACAAGTTCCAGCCAAAGTGGGAAGGCCCATTTATCATCGAGGCAGTGTTCTCCAATGGTGCATACCGTCTCGCAAAGCAAAACGGAGACTTGCTTATGATGCCCATCAATGGCAAGTTCCTGAAAAAATACTATGTCTAAACGACATCTGCTGAATCAACCAGATTGTTGAGTTATGTACCCTTAGGTACCGCTGAACTCACACTCTGGTCACTCTAAATGAATCTATATCGCGTCTTCTGGGTAGTAAGTCATGTATGATCATACCTCTAAACTTCCTTTCTAAAAGAGCATTTTCCTCATGATCTATTACCCGCGCTCTCAGCGCATAAAAAGGGTAACAGATCCATAAAATCCCCGAAACAACCACGTCGATGTCACCTCTGAGTTATTTTTCTTCCATCACAAACAAATCATCCCTTACGTAGAACTTCCACGTCCATATTACCTCTGAGTTGTTCTATGTATCCTTCGTTGAGTCCACTCCTGCCATGTCCTCATTACCTCTGAGTAGGAAGACTCCATTGTAAAGCCTCCATATTTACCACGTCCTCATTACCTCTGAGTAAGTATGTCGATTTTCTCTCGACTTATTATCCGTACCCAAAAAAAATAGGGTACGCCAAGGATAATAGGCCCACAAATGTCCACAGTTGACCACAAATGTCCGTAGTTGACCACAAATGCTGTATTAGGTTCTCTAGTACACACGCCTTTTTTCTCACAATCTTATGCCTCTGGAACCAGCCGTTCCATGGCAGTCTTTCGTCCAATACCAAGAACTTCCATGTCCACCTTACCTCAGAGTCGTTCTAGGTATCTCTATCAAGCTTATTATCTGTACCTAAAACCAAGGTATGCCAAGGGTAATAGGTCCACAGAAAACCCCCCAGTGGGGCAAATACATAATACCAAAGATGCAGTACAAGCACAAACAGATAAAAGATGATGCAATCAAAGTCATTTATTTAAATCAAAAGTACTACATTTTCTGGGATCACGTCCCTGTCAAAAAGATGAAGAAACATAAAGAAAGAAAGAAAAAAGCCGATCATGGTTCGACGACACATAATTCTCGGAGCCGGTCCTTCAGTTTGGACGTCGACCGCTCAATTCTCAGGTTGGCCCGACGCTCAGCCTCTTGCGTCAGCTTCTCTGCATCCTCCAGATGTACATGTGCCTGCCAGTCGTCTTCAAGCTTCTTCAGGGCATGCTTCGAGGCATCTGAGGTTCGGGTAACCTTGTCGGTCTCCCGAAAAATTAGCTCATTGTCTTCGCGCGAGGCCTGCAGCTCAGACTCCAAAGAAACCAATTTTCTCTGAAGCTGGAGGATCTGCTCCTTGGTATCGGCTATCCCACGAGAGGCGGCCTCTTTTCGATCAATGCAGTCCTCTCCGCTACGGCTTAATTGATCGTACTTCAGTGACAAATCTCGGAGGTCCTTCATCAGAGTAGGCTTGGACGTCTCCCATACCGTCCTTACCTTTTCCATGGCAGTTAAAAGGAAGGCACGCTCCTGATCTATTGCTGAAGACAGATCAACTTGCCGCAGTCCTTGATACTGAGCCACCAACTGATCAGCTTCTAGTAACTTGGGCTCCAAAAGCTCGACTATCCCTGCCCCATCGGGGAGGGTTCTGAGAAGTTCAATCTGGCCACGAACACATTGACGGGCCAATGCAAAAGATGTTCCCCTCTCCACGGCAACCTCAACCCCTCGCTTCAGGTGGCGGTAGAAACTGTCAACCACGTCCTTCGACGATTCATCCAGAACTTTCAAAGAAGACGACGTTAAAGGAAGAGTAGTTGGCAGAGTTGAAGAAGATGCACCGAAACTTGACACCCCTGCCACTAGGGAGACAAGTTTCGAGCGATAAGATGCTTGAATAGCAGCCATCTCCTCCTCTGTCGCCCGAAGGATCTGGAGACTTGGCAGGGCGGAAAGGTCGACCTCTGGAGCCACATGGATCAAGGAGGGCACAGGAACCATTTCTTCCCGTCCCGGTCGTTCCACTGCCTGATCTCCCGAACTCGAACCGGCAGGAGGCCCCTCGATATGAGTTGAAGGAGGAGGAGGCATACTTTTTTCCACCGGATCCCCTCCGGTGACTTCTCCCTCGACGATGTACGTCGTCAGCGGTGAAGGAACATGACCTGTATGTCCGGAGCAACCATCGATCAGCTTAACCCGAAGGATGTGAAGATAGAGGAAATGAACCTCCTCACTAGTCAAGACTTGACTTAGCTTACTAGGAGAGGGTTGCTGAGGCTGAGGCATGCTCACAGCCATTGTATCCTCCTCACCAGCGACATCTGAGCCGAATACAGCTGGTTTCTCTGCCCCAGCCGCCCCGGAGGTAGACGCAATTGGGTCAGCATCACTCGGTTGGGATTCAGCAACCTCGAGGATTAGCTCAGTAGAGCCCACATCGCCCTGGGTTGGGATATCAGCAACGGGAGGAACCTTAACCGTCGCCGGGAGAACCCTGGCGGAGATAATCTCAGCACTCATATCGCTAATTAAAGTGGCTAGAGCCGGGTCGACTTCAGAGACAGTAGCCGGCTCTCGAGAGACCACTTCTCCTGACGCCTACAAAGAAAATGAGAAGGATTAGATCATAATACAAAAAAGAAGAGCTAAGAAAAGATGGTTGTAATTTGATTCACCTCCGAAATGGCATCAACATCTTCGCTTCTCTCTCGAATGATTGGCCCACGAGATTTGACAGCGGCCCATTTTCGGGAGTAAGTTATGCCGCCAACAGCGGATTCACGCCTGCTTCGCTTGCGTGAAGGACTAGGCACAATAGGAGGCTGATCTGCCACCACATCATCTGCGGGAGGAAGAGACAGGTTATCGGGGTCATCCTCTTCGTCCGCATTGGTGGACTCTGAGTCTGACACCTCAACTGCATTCCCCTTCTTTGTCCTCGTCTTGGACCCTTTTGGTTTCTCCTCCAAACCAGTACCGACAATAAAACTGGTACTTGGGTCAAAATCGGTAGGGGGCTTGTTTACCATAACATGGTACAGAGCCGCCATGTATAAAATCTGCCCTGACTCCTTAGCATCAGGCACAGAAAAGCTGGTGCAGGTGTGAACCGTATTATAGTAGTGCCAAGCCCTGATACCGTCAAGGACACTACCCTCAAAACCCAGGCAGGGGCTGGGATTGTCCAGAAATAGCTGACTGTACCCAAACTGTCGGGAGAATCGACTAGGCAAGTAAGGCTCCAGGAAGACAGAGTTGCGGTTGCGATATACCAGGTGTGTAGGACGGATGTTCTGCAACCAAAGGAGCATCTTATCAGACAAGAGGTGGGGGGCCCAGTACCATCAAGATGTACACCATTCACTTCTTCATTTATAAAAGGAGGGACAGACACGAAAAATGTGTATCTGTCCACTCTCGTCAGCGCCATCCGACAGGCTGGCATGGTACTGCACTCCCAAGACATACGGCGATACTGGAAGATGAAGGCATCATCCACAGTTATGCCGTCTTCTGGGCCAGGCCCCATCAAAGACTGGCAGTACATCAACAGCCACCCCATCAGATAATGATAGGGCAGCTCGATTCGTTCAAAGTCTTTCGCCGTATCACGGACGATGACCTTGGATGAGAAAGCACGGAGGCCGTGATGTATGCTGCACACCATGGCATAGAGGAGAGCTAGTCTGGCCCCAAAGACTAGCTTCACCGTAGGAAGGATAAAGTTACGGCTGATTCTCTCAATAGAGCCAGCCCCTCCCAAAACTACGCAGTTCCTTAGCTATACCATCAGAAATCCTGCCAGAAGTGCCTTCTCGGACAACTGCTGAGTGTCTTAATAAAAATAAGTAAAAGAGTCAGATTGACTCCCAAATCTGTCGTCGGTGGTTTTTACCCTCTTGGCGGTCGACACCTGGTCCTGTACCTCCTCCCGAGTTCGAGGACTTCGGGGAGAAACCCGGCCTGAGGCGCCGAGCTTAAAAAGGTAACTGAGCCAGGCCTTCGTATGAGGAAGGTTCCCTTCCGAGCTGTCGTTCTTTTTCTTCGACATCTGCTGGCATGTGCTGTGGTGACACAACAATTCCAGGTAGACAGCAACAAAGCTCGGGAACCTCTGCTCCAACTCCTCGAACTCTTCGTTCGTGTGGGTATACACTTCGAAGACTTCATTTCCCCAGGGCAGCTTGGAGACTTCACGCATCTCGTGGAGAGCGAGTCCCATCTTCCCTTCCGGTGTAAAAAAAGTCCCCGTTCTGCGGTTGTACATTTCAAGAAGAGCCATGAAGAGCTTCTTGTTTATGGGCAAACCATAACAGGTGCCCCGAATGGCATGATACAAGCCGATCTCGTACAGGAGATTCTCGTATGTCCGTAAAATCCACATGGTCAAGTTGGTGCACGAAGGGATGGGGTTCATCCAATTCAGTAGAGCCAACCGACCAATGGGGTAGGACCCCTTCTGAGCAAGCTGGTTCATGAAAGTGTCAGCTTGAGAGAACCGGAAGTTGGGACCCTGCATATTTAAGAAATTAGCTGGCGCCAACCCCATCACATAGCAGCTGATCGGCGTCCTGCTCGCGACCACCGACCCCAAGTTTCTGTTATAGTGGATATCACCCACAAACATCCCCTGCCGGCTCGGAGTCAAGGAGTCCACCATCTTCCTGTCCATTGGTAGCATGTTGAACCATGACAGTGGGAAGTGACGTTCCATCTGAGGAATGTGGATCGCCATCCCGTCAGAAGAAAAACTCCAACTTTCAGATATATCCAAAACATTGGGGTTCTTCACAGTCAGGTCATCCCCAAAGAGGAACGCAGGTTTCAGGTGTTGGCCCCCCAATTTTCCTGAGTTCATCATGCCCGAGAGAAAGTAGAAGGAATGGTTCTTGATATCTCTCAGCCTTTCCTCAGATTCATCTTTGGGAAATTGATTTGACACATAATCAACTATGTGGTCAAACCTCACACCCACAGCAGATTGGGCGCGACCTACCAAGAGTTCTCCCGCAGGATTGACTGGCAACTTCACTGAAAAAAGACAAAAGAAACAAGTTAGAAGATGGCCAGAGAAAACCACTTAGTGTGTTCTGAGCTTATGCGGCTCTGATTAAGTGGGTCTTTATGCGGCCCAGTTTAGAGGAACTTATGCGGCTCTGATTAAGTGGGTCTTTATGCGGCCCAGTTTAAGGGAGCTTATGCGGCTCTGATTAGGTGGGTCTTTATGCGGCCCAGTTTAAAGGAGGTTATGCGGCTCTGATTAAGTGGGTCTTTATGCGGCCCAGTTTAAGGGAGCTTATGCGGCTCTGGTTAGGTGGGTCTTCATGCGGTCGAGTTCATAGGAGCTTATGCGGCTCTGTTTGGTGGGACTTCATGCGGCCCAATTTATAAGGAGCTTATGCGGCTCTGTTTTGGTGGGACTTCATGCGGCCCAGTTCATAAGAGCTCATGCGGCTCTGTTTGGTGGGACTTCATGCGGCCCAGTTCATAAGAGCTCATGTGGCTCTGTTTGGTGGGGCCCAGTTCATGCGGCTCTGTTTGGTGGGTCTTCATGCGGCCCGGTTCATAAAGTGCTTATGCGGCAACATGACGACTTTCATGCGGCTCGGACGTGAGGCATACCCCATACGGCTCGAAATAAGACGTTCATGCGGCCCATACAACACAGCATATGCGGATTCATCACACTGAACTTAAGAAGTTCAATGAAGACGAAGAGAGCATTATATGCCAAAGGCTCGCGCATAAAACATGCGATATAGCCATTACGGTTAGGGTTTTGAATCCATGCAATTTTTTCCCAACATTCTTACCGGCATTGGCAGGATGAACGTCGGGGTGAACTGGGATCGCTGACGAGGAGGCAACTCCTTTGCCCTTCGCCGCAGCACTGGAGGAAGCCTTGGGAGCCTTTGATGATCGAAGGAGAAGAAGAGACGGCGACTAGGACACGAAAGTTTGAAGAAAGAAGAGAGTAAAGAGAGTAAAGAACTTTTTTCTTCAAAAATTACTCATATTTATAGGCTAGCAAGGGCGTGTGAATCGATAGACGCTTCGGGTTTAGTGCTGCCTAGAAGATAAAGTCGACCCTTGGGATTCTATCCCCTTTCATGCAAAAAGAATGCTCAGAATCATTAAGGAAAATCTAAATATTTAATGCCGATTCTTGGGATCCTACCCAAAAGACGGCTTTAAATCAAAAACAAATCAAGAGCAATTAATGAGAGGCCTACGTGGCACAAAGACCAGCATGCGGCCAGAGAAGTCTATGCGGCCAGAGAAGCTTATGCGGACATACCCATGCTTCTTATTCAAAGTATTTCAATTTTACAAATTGAAAACTTTGAAGGGGGTCTTGTAGAAGCATGGAAAAGAATAATAAATTCTTATACGGCCCAGAAACTCCATGCGGCTCAGAACTGGGGAGGGGGTCTCATGCGGCTCAAAAATTCCTCAGAACTTTCCATAATTACTCTGTGCAGCTGGCCATTAATGCTCTGACACAAAGCGACAGCTCTGACATGATAGCTCTGACATAAAGAAGAGACGCGACATGCTTATAAAAAGACGAAAAAATCTTCATAATATCTGACACAGTTCACAAATTCCAAGAAAGTTCTTTATGCGGATCGCCTGAGTGACCTTCATGCGGCTCGGTTGTGAGGCCATCCTCATGCGGCTCGGTTGTGAGGCCATCCTCATGCGGCTCGGTTGTGAGGCCATCCTCATGCGGCTTGGTTGTGAGGCGACCCTCATGCGGCCCTCATGCGGCTCGGTTGTGAGGCCACCCTCATGCGGCTCGGTTGTGAGGCCACCCTCATGCGGCTCGGTTGTGAGGTCGCCCTCATGCGGCTCGGTTGTGAGGTCACCCTCATGCAGCTCGGTTGTGAGGCCACCCTCATGCGGCTCGGTTGTGAGGATACCCTCATGTGGCTCCGTTATGAGGCCACCCTCATGCGGCTCGGTTAAGAGGCCACCCTTAGGCGGCTCAGACAGGGGAACAGTCCTTCATGCGGCTCGCAACCTAGTGGCAGTTGGGACACGTGGCAGAAGTTGACTAAGTCTTAACAACTCAGATTTATTGCAACCAACAGATCATAGCAGTTCAGATTTATTTCAACCAACATAACAGTCCAGATTTATTGCAACAAACAGATAAAGATTAGTCTTAACCAATCTCCAACCGCCCACTTCTCAAGGCGCAGTTACAAGGATGTGGCCACGTAGCTGTACACCCCACTCATCATAAACTCCTATAAATAGCATGGGATTATTCCTTTGCACACACACACACACACCGAGAGGCAGAGAAATACACACAGAGCATTTCTTCGCCGGAGCCGAGGTTGCATTCGATCGTCCAAGGAGTAAGGCAGAGTTGATAGCACTTTCCCACGCCTCTACCGTCACCCCCCAGAATCCAAATTAAACAATTATACTTAGATTACTTTTCCTAGGATTTTGTTTCTAGGCTCTCTTTGTACGAGCGAGTTTGTAATTGTGAATTAAAGTTCAGTCCTCCCATAAAACTGTTCTGTTCTTTGATAATCAATGGCAAACATTTCCGAATACTCAGTTCAAGACTGAGTCAGCAAGCCGTAGGTATTACATAGTGGACCGCGAGGAGCGGGACACTACACGCCACTACACATGTACCCCTTAGAAAGAGCTCCATTCGTCGAACGTTGTCTTCATTGCATTTACATTTAGTTGATAGAGCACCCTGAACTCTTTATTTATATTGCATTATGGCTTGTATATTATGTATCTTGCTACGTTCCTTTGAGAACCTGGTCTCTTTCCAGGCTTAGCTAAGAAGAAGTACGAGCAGATCTACGGATCGCATCCTGATGCTGGTTTCTAGGACGAGGAGATATACCCAGGAGTGCGCAACTGATCTTGGGTATGTACCATCTTGGATGCAGTCTTTCACTTAGAGTCTGTATCTAGTTATCTTACTTCATGCATTTCCTTCCGGTACTCTATTTCAGGATATTTGAGTAGTGAATTTGTCTCCAACTTTATACTAATTATGGTTCTGTATGACTTATTTCTGACTACTTGACATTATCGTATTCAGACTAGTTACTTATTCTGTGGATGAGATTTAACATACATGTGACTATGATTCATTTAGGTGCAGCGATATACGTATTTGGGGATTCTATTAAATTGAAAAAATCTTCTGGTACGTATCTGTTGGCCATTGTTACGTAGTTTGGTCCCAGATTTTAGAACTGGGGCGTGACAAGCACCATCTCCGTCCGCTCGCTGCCGCCGCGCGCGTCAGGTCGTTGCTCTCCGCTGACGTCCGCGTCAAGTCCCCGCCGTCAACGCGGTCACGAACACGGCATCTGTCAGGCTCCGTGCGGAGGAGAAGGGAGCCAAGCCGGTGGTGGAGGAGCTCGCAGACGGAGATAGGGTTCCCGTCAAGGCAGTAGGGCACGGAGGGGCGGGGTGGGGGAGAGAGTGAGGAAGTGGAGGGAGATGAAGGAGAGGAAGGAGGAGCTCACCGCAGCTTGCACACCTCGACAATCTTAAAAATTTAGGACTGTCGAAATATTTGACAGTCTTTCCAATAGGAAGGACCGTCAAATTTTTTGACAGTCCTAAAAATTAGGACTGTCGAAAAATTTGATAGTCCTTCCAATACGAAATATGACAGTTCTAAAAAAATTAGGACTGTCGAAATATTTGACAGTCCTTCCAATAGAAAGGACTGTCAATTTTTTTACAGTCCTTCCAATAAAAGTACTGTCAAATTTTGACAGTCCTGATAAAAATGGACTAGCCTGAAGCAATTTTTTCGATGACAAACTTATGAATAAGTAAAAAATAGATTTCGGCTAGCCTAAGTAAAAAATTGAGTGCCTTTAGAAATTCTCTTTTTTATTGTTATTTTAGACAAAACCGAATTCATGAAGATAGAACTTCGATGTTCATTCCTAAAATATTTCAAGGACCAAAATCTTGATCTTTTGGTTTCAAATAAGAACGTTCGGATGCTAAGGCTATCCCTAGTAGCAAACAAATATCCTATAGTCTAAACTGAATTCGCTAAATTATCTTAATGACATTCAAACTATAGCACAAGCGTTTTTGGCATTTTAACTTTTCACTGCTCGATTTTGGTACCTTAAACTTCATAATTGCTCTTTTGAAATAGTTTTCGTCAATTTTGAATAGAGACCACTTTAAAAGCATATCTTGTATCAAAAAAGTGCAATTTAAACACTTGTATTGTCAGATAATTTTCTAAAGTGGTCCCGATGTGCTTTAAATTTGACGAAATATGTTTTAAAAATAATTTATAAAGTTAGGATGATAAATTCGAGCAGTAAAAAGTTAAGGTACCAAAAACTCCCGAATATTATAGTTGGGATACAAAAATCGAGTAGTAAAAAGTTAATGTACAAAATACTCCCGAACGCTATAGTTGGGATGTCAAAATCGAACAGTGAAAAGTGCAGTGAAGGTGCCAAAAACACTGAAATGCTTTATTTGGGGTTCCAAAATCAATCATTGAAAAGTTAAAGGTGCCAAAAACTCTCAAACGCTATAATTGGGGGTGTCATTAGAATAATTTAGCCATTTTAAATTTACTAGTTCAACAATCCTCCAACTTTGCCGAACTCGAGTGACTCTTGTGGTTATCAAAGTAAGACATAAGACCTTGGCTGGGTGAAAGAAGATAGGTGGATCAAGCCACAAGGGCGTATTATTTCTTCTATTTATAAATGGTGAGAGTTGTGGTTGCAGTGGGCCCAAAAGGCATGCAACGCAGCATGCACAATGTCCCGAGCAGGGCCGGCCCCAGCCCAAGGCAGCCAGGACGCGCCCAGGGCCCATGGATCATGAGGGCCAAAAAAATAGTTTAAACATAAATATGTTAATAATTTTGCATCTAAATTAGAACTAACATGTACCATGGGCCCTTCTTGACACAGTTTTTGTGGTGTAGATGTTAGACTTGTATATTAAAGGTCATTAGTTCAAATTTTGATGGTAACCATTTTTTTAATCTACTTTTTTTTATTTAATTTTTTAATATTTTTTACATTATGTATGGAGTCCTATTTTGAAAATTCGTTTCGGACCCCCATGAGCTCAGGGCCGGCCCTGGTCCCGAGCGTTATGCCTGGCATTTCAAAAAAATAAAAATGAAAACAATCCTCCAACTTTCACTTAATTATAATGCATGTTTCTCTTTAACAACATGATTACAGCATAACAATGAAATACTTTTTTTTTCATAGTAGTTGCAAACACTACAAATTACTACAATGGATAATAATAAGCACAGTACAAACAATTAGTAGCCATTACATGATCACAGTACTCTTACAACATGGATATCCAACTTGGTTTGGCAATGCCAAGAAAATTAAAAACTCTTGGGGATTGCAAGAGCATATATAACTTATGAGTATTGCTTCCGTAACCTGGCTTTGTTCTCTTCCCACCATACCCTTGCCTTCACCTCGCCAAACCTCTCCCGACTGATTTAGTCAGTCGACACAAACATATTTTACAAAGTAACAAAACCTTCATTAGCAATACATAATGCATTAAAAAAGAAAAAAATCTTGCGTGCAAGTAATTTAATTTTGTTAGGGCTCACCTGAGTTCAACACGCAATATCTCCCTCGAGCCGTCTGGCAAGGACCGGACGGTGACGAAGACGCCGGGCTCGTCTTCGGCTACCCGTTCTGCCGCTTCGGTATCGGTTTCGTTTTGAATACCGAAAATGCTAGATCCGTTTTCTACTCCATCGTCGTCTTCCTTGCGATGCGCACTACCCGATGAGTTATCGGAGGTGGTGGTTGATGATTTGCACGATTGTTGAGCTTCGACCGAAGCCGCTGGGTGCTAGGTAAAGAAAAGAGGTCGTTATAAACCATGTCAATGACAAATAAGGATATTTGTGACGTTCTAAACAAAATTCTTCAATCCCCATCGTAAATCCTTAGATTTGGAAGGTTAAAAAAATAGACTAAAGAGACTTAAACAAATTCTCACTTAACCCTTTATAACCCTCACTCCTAGACTCTCTAACCTCTAACTAAGTATGATTTTATCTTTTCTCACTTAATTTTCTCTCTTAATCTTCAATCGAAGCAGGTCCTAAAATTATGGACGGATGGAAGCTAAACTATCTAGCATATTAAAAGTTTCTCTAGTATAGTTATATTAGGGTGTTGTTGTTGACACTTATAAAATATCATCCAGTACTCATCTTTAATTTTCCATCATTGTAATTCCAAATATACTTATACATTAAATATGACCTTAATTTGTGCATGTATGGATGGAGGAGTGCAGGATAACATTTTAGGAATGACAATAGTGTTAATATATGGACATATTTGAAATTTGAATGTTAAAAAAATTAAGGAATGGCAATAGTGTTAATATATGGACATATTTGAAATTTGAATGTTAAAAAAATTAAAAAGGAGTGTATGATAACATTTTAGGAATGCCAACAACGACATCCTTATATTAAAGGTTATATAATCTACTTAATGTTTCAATATATCAACCAATATACTTTTTACAAAATTAGTTTCCAATGGTGCATAAAGTATAATAAAACAAATATGTGACAAATATCATAGGATGAACATTGAGTGGAATATTTCTTGAAGCTATTTACCTCATCCTCGGATTGAGGATGGTCTTCTTTGTGAATGTTATAGAGTTCCATGACCTTCTGATAGTTCTCATTCCACCATCTTTGAGCACCAAGAACATCATACATCTCCTCCCTATATCAAGTACAGATCGAACTCAAGATATATATACTCAAATTAAATAACATCAAATTGTCCCATCAGCATGATAAGATTTTAAGAATTAGGTAAGAGAAATTTTGACTTCTCCACCACTTTTATTTATTACAATATAAGCTGCAACTCACACAATTTTTAAAATGTAATAACTTTTCATTTTTGACGAAAACTGTTTACGTCAACTTGATCCAAAATTTTTGACCATTAATATCCTCCCTCATTGTCTCCCCACCCCCTCCCAACCCCACCTCCACTCCGCCGCTCGCCCCCGCTCCCCCTCTACTCCCCCCTTACCCTCGCAGCGCCCCCTTCTCTGGCGTCGACAACGGAGGGGGGGGGGGGGGGGGGGGGGGGGGGTGCATCATCATCATCATCTAGTGGCGAGAATCAGCGGTGGCGGCGAGCAGCAGTAGGGATGAGGATCAACGCGACGGAAAGGGGGCGCTGGCTACCCGTTGGGGCGGGAGAGGGGGGGGGGGGGGGGGGGGGGGGGGGGGAATGGGCCGGCTCTGGCCCAGGGCGACTGAACAGGACCCCATGAAATATGAGTGCCCAAAAAAATTGATTTAAACATTTATATTAACAATCTTGTATCTAAAATAAAACTAATATGTAACATGAGCTTTTTTAATACAAGACAATTGTGATGTATTGGTTATTATGTTATACTTGAGCATTAGAGGTCCTAGGTTCAATTCTTGGATATAATAATTTCTTGGTTTACTTTTATTTTAATTTTTAATTTTATATATATTACATATAGGTTCCATTTTGAAAGTTTGTCGACCTCCATGAACGCAGGACTGGCCCTTGAGAGAGTTTTAATGTTATTTGACAAGAAATATTGATAAACATTTATCACCTCTCCAAAAAATATGTAATCAGTATGTTAATAACCAAAATTTGGCTCTAATAGAACCGAGTGCTTTGTATCATCAAGTGATGAAAATATATTAGACTTGTCAGTAACAACAAAAAAATCTTGTCACCTGAAACGAATCTTCTTCAAACGATTTGTTCCTTTAGCGAGAGCAACCAAGGTTATGAGCACCCCTGGCTCGGGTTCCGCTATCCATTCTTCTTGTTCTTGCTCATTTCTGTCCATGGCTTCTTCTTCGTCAACCACTTCTTCTTCTTGTTGCTTCTTTTTTCTGCGATGTGCACGTGCGGTCTTCAACGACAAGCCTTTGAACTATTTGTCAACGAAAACTAATTTGGTGATCAAAACAAACAAAAACTTAATAATTATGCACATCATAAAGAGAGAGAGGAATGGAGGACAATCGACCTGGTTGGTGATCTCATCCATTAGTCCTTTGCTCTTTGGACAGAAAATGCATGTAAACATCTCTCTTTGTAGAATGTGTGATGGTAATAGAAAATATTGGAAGAATTACTACAGAAGAAGTGCTGATATTGGCAGCTGAAAAAGAAAATTATGGTATGTTGCTTAATTTAAGAGTTTCCAAATTTTTGAAAAAAATATTGGAACAACTAGTAGAGAAGAAGTGCTAATATTAGCAGCTGAAAAAGAAAATTATGGTATGTTCCTTAATTTAAGAGTTTTCAAAATTTTGAAGCATATGCTTTTATATTGGTTGTCATCCCCCAAATTTTGCCTTAAACTAAGTGTTCATCTTTGGTAAGTTCAATATTTGATGATCTATATTCGTAGTACATACATATGGCTGATGATAAAAAAAAATTCAAAACAAGTTTACTATTTTGATGGAAAAAATTTGCCCATACTTTCCATATTTATTAAGACCTGCTATTTGTTTTCTTTTTATCATTTTACTCGTGTCATTTCCTTGTGATTATTTGATGAAAATCTCAGATATCCATCCATTGGACCCTCTATTACTACCTTATATTTATTGTACTATAATTTAGTTATTATTCAAGTTATTTATGATTTTCTATTAGCAATTATTTTTGTATACATATTTAATTAGCTTTCTTTAACATTATTTTATGTAACTAGTATATATATATAATAATAATAATAATAATAATAATAATAATAATAATAATAATAATAATATTATTATTATTATTATTATTATTATTATTATTATTATATTATATATATATATATATATATATATATATATATATATATATATATATATATATATATATATATATATATATATATATATATATATATTTTTTTTTTTTTTTTTTTTTTTTTTTTTTTTTTTTTTTTTTTTTTTTTTTTTTTTTTTTTTTTTTTTGAAGCAATGGGTACTTGTGGCGAACTCGCCTCCACTGAGGCTCGAACTCCCGACCACTTGGGCCGCATGCATCTCTCTTAACCACTAGGCTATATATATATATATATATATATATATTTTTTATTTTATTTTTTGAAGAAAGGGTACTTTATTAGGGACAAAAAATAATGTTACATCAACTCCTCGACCTTCTCAGTCGCTTCTTGACAGCAAATTACACGCACTTTAAGTCACATTCTATACCAGCCAGAATAGAATGTATATAAGAAGACACACCCTCAAAAACTCTCTTGTTACGCTCCCTCCAGACGTGCCAGACAGCCGAGAGAAGCCTGAGTCTGGCTTTATTGTATGTGCTGAGCCCATGATTCTTCAGCGAGGCCATCTCCAGTAACACTTCGCGAAACCCATTGACTTGTGAATAGGGCAGTCCGATTCTAGCTTGTCAGTTCTTCCAAATGGCCCCTGACCATTGACAACGAAAGTAGAGATAATCCCTGGTTTCTGGACCTTCTCCGCAAAGGACACAATCGAGGTCAGGAATGGAAATTCCAAATTTGTGTAGCCTCTCCTTGGTCAAGAGCCGATCCCTGGCCGCTTTATAAGTACAAAGCTGCCATTTCACTGCTGCGCCTTTGGTCCATACAACATCCGTCCACTCCAGCTCCTGGCCCCACGGCCTCAAGTTCTCATAAGCTAATTTAAAGGAGAACCTGCCATCCGCTGATTTATCCCAGAACCAATGGTCTGGTCCCTCTTCACACGAGATTACCGCGCTGCCAATGTCCTCGGCTAACCAATGCCCGAATGCTCTGGAATTCAGCGCCCATTCACCATCCTTTATTATCACTGCGACCTCTTCCGACCGCCCATACAATTCATAAAGAGGCCATCCGAATCTGTCGACAAGGGACTGATGTTGTAGCCAAGGGTCGAACCATAAATTAGTCGACCGCCCATCATGAATGACTCTGGTGAGATAGGGTTTCATAGCATGCCGAATCCGCAGCATATTTTTGAATGTCACCGAAGCATTATTGTCTATATTAAGAGTCCAGAAATTACCTGTGCGCACATACCTACTGTACGTCCATCTCGACCATAAGGATTTGCCCTCGAGGAATTTCCAAACTAGTTTATGAAGAGCAACTTCCCTGAGAACTTTCAAAGAGCGGAGACCAATGCCACCCTCCTTCTTAGGACGGCACAATTCGTTCCATGCAATCGAGTGGTATCCTCCCTTCCACACAAAATTTGCGCAGAGGCGTTCAATTTTTTGAACAGTCTTATCTGGAATGTGGATGGCCTGCAACCAATAATTGACAATGGCAAAAATAACCGAACGAACAAGTTCAATTCGGCCACCGAAGGATAATAACTGGGCTTGCCACCCCTCAAGTCTGGACTGAACATATTGAACCAATCCTTCACAATCTGCGTCTCTAGCATAATTAATCGAAAGCGGGAGGTCGAGGTACCTGACTGGTAGCAGGCCTTGCTCGATTTGAAGTAAGGAAGACCACACTTCCTTTCCCTGACAGTCTTTGTTGAAGTAAACCTGGCTCTTGTCCCTGTTGAGTTGAAGCCCTGACAGAAGCTCAAACATCTCCAGAATCTTATTGAGGGTGGCAATACTCCCCCCGGACGGCTCTAGAAAGACTAATAGATCATCGGCATATATGAGATGAGAGACGATGGGGTCAACCTGCCGAAAAAGAGGGGAAAGCTGCTTTCTATATACTGCAATATCCATCATACAAGTATAGTACTCCATAACTATGGAAAATAAGTAGGGAGAAAGCGGGTCCCCCTGCCGCAGACCCCTATTGCTTCCGAAGTATCCATAAGGCTGTCCCTGTATAAGAATAGAGAACGTGGGCGTGGAGATACACTCACGTATCCGATCTACCCACCACTCCTCGAACCCCATGCTTCGGAGAATAGCACAGACAAAATCGCGATTGACCATATCATATGCTTTGCGGAGATCCAGCTTAATGCACCCTTTGCGACCTCCGGCTTTATTAAAATCCCGAACTAGTTCATGCGCCAGAAGACAATTCTCCGCAATCGATCTGCCTTTTATAAACGCCGCCTGGTTGGTGGATATCAGTTCCTTCATAATATCCTGCATCCTGATACACATAAGATGAGAGATTATTTTATAAATAAAGTTGCAACAGGCAATCGGGCGAAAATCGCTCAGAGACGACGCTACCTCCTTTTTCAGAATTAGTGTAAGAAATGTGTGGTTAATTTCTTTCAGAAGCTTGCCCGTGCTGAAGAAGTCCTGGACGACCTGCAGAACAAGATCTTTTAGCTGATCCCAATGGGTTTTGTAGAAGGCCGAGTTGAACCCGTCTGGCCTAGGCGCCTTATTGGGGTCTGCCTCCTTCACTATATGTTCCACCTCCTCCATGGAGACTCCTTTACTGATCCTGTTATTGCCTTCATTAGTAACTAATCTTTTGCATATGATAGGCGGAAATTCAGATAAGTAACCAGATTGGTTGTATAGAGAAGTATAGAAAGAGATGGCTTCTTCCCGAATCTCACTGTCCGCTGAGATGACCCTACCCATGGCATCCATGAGCGGTCCAAATTGTTGCGGTGGCTGCGGGACCGGACCATAGCATGAAAGAATTTGGACCCTCGATCGCCGTCTTTGAGCCAGCTGCATTTGGCTCTTTGCTGTAATTGAATCTCCTCAAGGAATCGAAGGCGCCGTACTGTCTCTTGCAGTTGTAGCTCTTCTTCAATTAAAGTAGTGTTGTTCGGGTCTTGCTGCACCTTCTTTTGAACCTCCAGGAGAGCGGTCGCCTGAATATGGAGCTCTTCCCGAGGACGGGATCGGTTCCAACCTTTCAGAGAGTGTTTGACGAGTTTAAGTTTCCTCGTAAGGCGGAATTGGGGGTTGCCCTCAACTGATGAAGCTAAACCAGGCGCGGTTGCCTCCTGGTATCCAATGAGGAATGGCCAAGCATTGTTGAATCTGAAAGGCCGTCGACTTGGAGGCACTGTATTGATCAACCGGATCAGGATTGGAGAATGATCGCTGGTGCCACAAGGCAAGATCTCCGCCTTGCTCGCAGGGAACAGCTCTAACCAATTACTATTGCATATGGCTCTGTCGAGTAGACAGACAACGCGGTTTAAACGAAGAGCTATTACTCCAGGTCCAAGTGAAACCATTATTCTCCAAGCAGGAAAGGCCAGAGGCGAGTAGACAATCGCGGAAGTCAGCGAGAATGAAATCTGGGACCGGTCGACCACCACTCTTCTCTTCCTCAGCCATCATAGCATTGAAATTCTCGCTAATCAACAAAGGAACCTGTCCTCCGTTTTGGATAGCCACCTGTATAATATCCTTCCAGAGTTGAAAGCGTTTTCTACGGTCGTTATGGCCGTAGACCGCCCCAAACTGCATCTGGAATCCCCCTGAGTTAGTGAAATCCATGAGGATTAATTGTTCAGACATGAAACTTACCTGGCCAGACCATGCTCGTGTATCCCACATAAGCCAAATGCGGGCCGAGTCACATAGCTCCCTATTATGGGTGGACGACCAATATGCCGGAGTCCTCTTGACAATTCTCTCTACATCTTTGATCTTACTCTCCAGGATACCCACTAGCGAACACTTGTGCGCACTAATCAAAGTCTGTACCTCCCTCCGTCTACCGATCGAGTTCACCCCCCGACCGTTCCAAGTAATGAGAGACATTAATTCAGAAAGGGGGGTGTGTCCTTTCGATTCTTCACGCGCTCCTCCGGACGACTAGAAGCTGCGTTCACCACACCACTTATGTTTAGCCCTTCATCTGCACCTATACCGTTAGCTGCTTGAATGGATGCTTCGCGTACTAATTGTGTCCACCTCGGGTTTTCTTTGGTCAGGTCTTGATCGGCTTCCCTCCTGTCTTGTTGGTCCGAAGCCATCCCATCTCTGACATTAACGCCTCCTTGGATAGATGCTCGCTTGGCCGCTCTAGTTGTAACTCCATCTTCTCCATTCAGTTGACACTGCCCTGATAGCCCCCTTACAATATTCTCTCCAACCAGCACCATAGCCAGATTGCTTCCCTCCTCCGTGTTGGCTGGGAGATCCATTTCGTGTCTTTTGCCAAGCACTGAAGCTCTTAAACTAGCTTCTCCTTCATCAATCATATCTGCAGGCACCCTATTTTGTTCAGTAGCCATGGGCTCAGCACCAACTTCTTGGCTAACGTCCATACTTGAGGCCAACGGGTTGAGGGACGTTTCCTGGAAATCTCTTTGTTGATCGATGTTAACCTGTTGTTCCGGCTGGGCAACACCGTCCTCGCTTTCCTCATGGATGCCTCTGCACTGCACCTTGGTGTGCCCGAAGCACTTACAAAGAGAGCACGACGGGGGCACCCATTCATAATCCATCTCCTGAGAAAGCCATTCGCCATTCGGAAGAATCAGATCAACTTTCCGTGGTAGTTCGTCAGTTGCCGATATTTCGACGAATATCCTAGCATAAGACAGTCGCTGCCTTCTTGCAGTCGGAATATCCGTGCGTATAGGAACCCCAACCAAGCTTGCAAGTTTCATAATGGACGGGACGCTCCAAAGTTGTGATGAGAGCCACGGGAATCTGATCCATATTGGGACCTTCGATAATCTGTCTTTTTCAAAATTTAATTCAGGATACCACCTCTTCAGGACCACCAGTCTGCCATTGAAAGTCCACGGGCCACCTTCGAGAATACGTTCCAGGTCTTCCAGAAGTGCAAATTTGATAAAGTAGAAACCGTTCTCACGTGAGAATAACTCCATCTCTCCTTTAGGTTTCCAAACTCTTGCCGCATACGCTCGGAGTTGGCCGTAGAACGGCCTATTGCCCATAACGTATAGTACCAGCGTGTATATATATATATATATATATATATATATATATATATATATATATATATATATATATTGCCTATTGCCCATAACGTATAGTACCAGCGTGTGTATATATATATATATATATATTATATATATATATATATATATATATATATATATATATATATATATATATATATATGCAAATGACCTCTAGCCTAGTTGTTAAGAGAGATGCATGCGGCCAAAGTGGTCGGGAGTTCGAGCCCCAGTGGAGGCGAGTTCACCACAATTACCCATTGCTTTTATATATATATATATATATATATATATATATATATATATATATATATATATATATATACACACTGGGCACAGGGGCGGATGCAAGTGTGAGATGGGGTGGGCTGGAGCCCACCCCAAAAAAATTATTTTACATGTTTTTTCCATATAATTTTTTTTTTGAATTTTCACCCAATAAATTATTTTACATGTTTTTTTTCCATATAATTTTTATTTTGAATTTTTTTATATGAGTTAGCCTACTTCTAGCCCACCCAAATATATGATGGTCCACTCTAGTTATAGTTTCTGGATCCGTCCCTGATTAGGTGTGATTATTCTACACAAGCCGAGTATCATTTGCATACACATTCTTAGATGGAGGATCCTGGCTCATTTCTCTAGTTATTGACAGAATAATTAGTAGGGGTGACAATTTTGCTCACAATTAGAATTTAGAAACTGATATGGATGGTGGATACAGTATACAAAAACTTGTCATATGTATATGTATAGTGAAATAAAACTTGTTAGACGTTAGATGAAAATACCAAATAGCGAAAAAAAATCACCTGTATATAAAAATAAAAAAATGTAAATGAAAAATAAGAAAGATGGCTTCGCCCGGGTTCGAACCGGAGACCTTCAGTGTGTTAGACTGACGTGATAACCAACTACACCACGAAACCTTTTGATAAAGTGTTAGAAGTTCAATCTAATGAAGTGATGAGAAAATAAAGCTGGAAGCACGCTATGAAAAAAAATTATAAATTATAATAATAGGGGCATTCCGAGAATTGAACTCGGGACCTCTCGCACCCTAAGCGAGAATCATACCACTAGACCAAATGCCCACTTTTAGTTACTTCTGTTGAAAGTTTCCTTCTCTTAGCATCAAGAGAGAAATAAAGAAATTTGGTTAGAAAAACTAAAAAAATATGGCTTCGTCCGGACTTTTTTTTTTCTTTCTCTTTCCCTTCAGTTCTATGTTTTTAAATCAGTTTCTTGCCCAAATCCTTTCTTCCTAAATCAGAAAATATTGATTCTACTACATTGTGATAATACTAGCCATGTTCATATTTTTTGCAATCATGTATTTTTTTTGATAGAATGAAACACATAGAGCTTGATTGTCACTATGTTAGACAATAGTATCTCATTGAGACCATCTCGTTATCACATGTTATGTAGACTTCTTCATGAATGCTCATACAATTTATTGATAATCCTAGTGATTTGAGGAGGAGGGGGGGAGGGGTGTTAGTCAAGATGACATTTTGAGCATCATCTACTAATGATGCTCTTAGAATGATGTGCAAATTCTGACGGGTCTTGACAATGGGACTTAGTACTCGAGAGCAGGGGCAGATCCAGGGGGGTGTTGGGGTGGGCTGCAGCCCACCCCCTTAAAAAAATTTACATTTTTTTTCTATATAATTTTTTTTATATGGATTTACTTACTTTCAGTCCATCCCAAATTTTGGTAGCCCACCCTAGTTATAGTTTCTGGATCCGCCCCTGCCTGGGCACACCTCCTAAATGAACAAATGAGCACAATTATCTATATCCCTTGGATGTTATCTCAACTAATCTAGAGGGTGAACATTAATGATCAATTTTAAAAATAGTAATATTAATTCTAATATTAATCTTAATTTTATTAGTATTAAAATTAAAATTAACACTAGAATAAAATTTAATATTAAAATTAACATCGATATTAAAATTAAAATTAACGTTAACATTAATATTCAAATTAATATTAACATTAAAGTTAACATTAACATTAAAATTAACATAAATATTAATTTTAATTTTAATTTATTTTTAATATTAATATTAATATTAATATTTATATTAATATTAATATTAAAGTTAATGTTAATGTTAATGTTAATATTAAAGTTAATGTTAATATTAATATTTATTTTAATTTCATTGTTAATTTTAATGTTAATGTTAATTTGAATATAAATGTTAATATCAACGTTAATTTTAATATTTAATTTTATTTTAGTGTTAGCTTTAATTTAGTTGTTAATTTTAATACTAATAAATTAACATTAATATTAGAATTAATATTACTATTTTTAAATTTGATCATTAATATTCACCTTCTAAAAAAACCTACGAAATGAAAGGAAATGAGAGAATCCGATCATTAATATTCTCCTTTTGTGGTCAATATTTATCTATATCCCTTCCTTATTAAGAGGATAAAATTTTAACCATTAGATTAGAATTGAGATAACATCCAAGGGATATAGATAATTGTGCTCATTTGCTCATTTATGAGGTGTGCTCATTGGATAGGCAATATATATATATATATATATATATATATATATATATATATATATATATATATATATATATAATGTCCGTGGTTCATATTACGTATTTCGGTATACGTGTGTTGGCACATTATTATTTTGATAATATTAACAGCATCTTCGTAGTTTAGTTTTCTCTGTTTTCATATTGATATCTTCTCAGAAGCTCTACTACAAAAAGTCTGTCCATTCAAGTTTACCATCCATAAGCCTTGAAGACTGATGTAAAGACCGACGCTCTTTGCAATAGACGGCTTCCTTCACTGCATGATTTCGAGTCTGTACAAGGTCTAGGTCTTTCTGTAAACACTTAAGGTTGGATGACAAACTAAAAGCTTTCTTTCTTAAAAGTCAAAAATCAATATCCTATAGATCGGCATACCAGCGGTATGCTCCGGCATACCGGCGGTATACCGTTTTATTGGCCACAAAACCTTCTGTGAAGAAATGTCGGCATACCGACGGCATGCTCCGGCATACCGACGGTATACCGTTTTGTGGACCACAAAACATTCTGTGACAAAACGTCGGCATACCGACGGTATACCGTTTTGTTTGCCTAAAAACGTTCTGTGATAAAACGTCGGTATACCGACGGTATACCGCGTCATACCGACAGTATACCGGGTTACAAATATTTGATTTTAGAATTGTTTTGACTAACATTAATGGCAGCATTAAATGCTTCCAACGGATATTAATATGACTGTTACTGGTTGACCGGTATACCGACGGTATGCCGGTGCATACCGACGGTATGCCGGTCTGGCTGTATCCAGGAGCATTAAATGCCACCTACTCTTGGTTTCTCTATAAATGAAAGCCTTCTCTCTCTTGAAGCTTTCACTAACTCTTGCCATAAATTTTCCAAACAACCAAGAGCTCCACCATTAATACTCTACCAAGCTTTTAATTGTCATCCTCTCCCAAAGTGCTAGAGTATTTAAGAGTTGTAATTTTCGATCTTCACGTGTTAGAAGATCAACAAGTTCTCTTCTCATTTATTTGAAGTTGGCGAGCCTTCGTAAGAAAACTCGTGTGTTGAAGTTGGCGAGTCTTCGGATCCAAACTCGTGTTGAAGTTGGCGAGTTCTTCGGATCCAAACTCGTGTGTACTATTTTGATTAAATAGTGGATTTAAGCTGGAGAGAGTTCCGGGACTGGATTGCCTCAAGCGAGGATACCAAGATACATCTTGTGTTTGATCTTCTTACTCTTTCCTTTTATTTGTCATATATTGCTTCTTGTGCTCTAGTTATTTTTTATTTTCCTATTCACCCCCCCTCTAGGGTTCTACAATTGGTATCAGAGCTTTGTTCTCTTGATTTGGATTTACACCCTTTGAGTGATCCATAGCCACTAACCCTAGTATCAACACCTTCCACAATGAGGGACACTCCACAAATAGGCCTCCCCTATTTGATGGAACCAACTATAACTATTGGAAGATTAGGATGAGCATTTATCTGAAGTCCATAGATTTCGATTTATGGGATTGTGTGATAAATGGTCTTCCTACTCCTTCTAGAGTTATTGAGGATATTGCATCTGACACCCTTAGGGACACACTTACTGAAAGCACCAAGAAACTTGCTAGTCGAGATGCCAAGGCTATGAACGCTCTTTATTGTGCTCTCGATAGTAGTGAATTCAACAGAATCTCTACTTGCAAGACTTTCAATGAGATTTGGAAGTTACTTGAAGTCACACACAAGGGTACTTCACAAGTGAAGGAATCCAAGATTAGTAGACTCACGCAAGAATATGAGTCCTTTAAGATGAAGCATGATGAATCTATTACTTGTACGTTTACTCGTTTTGGTGATATTATTAATCCTCTCTCTTCTCTTGGTAAGGAATATCCTGCTCATGAAAAGATCAGAAAATTCTTAAAGGATTGACAAAAGTTTGGAGTCCTAAAGCTACCGCAATCATTGAGGGGAACGACCTGACAGTCATGAACCTTGAGACCCTCATGGGTAAGCTAATGACTCATGAACTCGATATGAAGGATCAAGAGGAATCCTCCATACAAGAGAAGGAGAAGGAGAAGACCAAAGAGAAGGAGAAGTCTCTTGCTCTCAAAGTTACAAAGTCCTACTCCAAGGATAGCTCCGACGACAATGAGTCGGACGACGATGAAGAAATAGCTCTCACAGCTAAGCACTTCCGGAAGTTCCTCAAATTTAACAAAGCCAACCGCTTCAGACGGGACAATGAGGAAGATCCGGCATGTTATCAATGCAGAAGACCCAGACACATCAAGAGGGACTGTCCGATGATAAGAAAAGACTCAAGCAAGTACGAAAAGCCTAGCAAGGGAAGCTCGTCCTCCAGAAAATTCGCCAACACAAGCATTTGGTGTGAGAGTGACGCAAGCGACTCCGACAACGACAAAGAGTGCAAACACAATGCCAACGTTTGTCTCATGGCAACCGATGAGGTACTTGATGATTTCTCCTTAAATACTCTTACTTATGATGACTTGGAGAAAGCTATCCTTGAATTGCATGAAGAGCACAAAGGTGTTAGGAATAAATACAAGAAATCTCTAAAAGAGGTTGATGCTCTTCAACTTTAAGTAGAAAGACTCTCAAGCATCATTATTGATGTAAAGGGAAAATCTCCTGCTTCTGACACGGATGAGATAGAGTCTTTACGACTCAAGTTTCAAGAATCCCTTGTCACCATCAAGAAAAAGGATGATGAGATTCAATCCATGAGAAGAGCTTATGAATTTGCTATGCATAAGGTTCAAGATGCTAATAGGAGAGAATATGATACTTCTATTAAGTAAAATGATCTTCTTGTACAGAGTAAGAAACTAGGTAATAAGAACACTACTCACATGCATACTCCAAGACACCTCCACACTTATCACAATGCTAGGCATACTTCTTACATGAATACTACACACAAATCCTTTTCTAACACAAGGAAAGGACCATTTGTTAAGAAAAATACTTTGCATCATGTTTTTATTATCATCATCATAATACTAATGTTAGAACTCCTCGCACTAGAGATTCACATATGCATGATTCTCACACATCTTCTTCTAAATCCTCTATGATTTGTAACTACTGTGGCTTGCTTGGACACACGATCAATTATTGTCATACAAGAAAACTTGTTGATAAAAAAGTTTTTAAGTGGGTTCCTAAGACTAACACTCAAGGACCCATACAATCATGGGTACCAAAATGTTCATCTTCAACTTATGTTGTAGGTGAAGAGTCCTTCTCATGCTAAAAGTAAGTGGATTCTCGATAGCGGTTGTTCACGGCACATGACCGGGGATGCTTCATTATTTACAACGCTATCGATGAAAAAGGAAGGACACGTCTACTTTGGTAACAATCTTAAAGGTCACATTATAGGAAATGGTAATATCGGTTTCCCTCCTTATCCTTGTATTAAGAATGTGTGTCTTATTACTAATCTTAAACACAATCTTCTTAGTATTAGTCATCTTACCGATAATGGTTATGATATCAAGTTTGTTAAGCTCAAATATTTCATTACCGATAGTTCAAGTGGATCTATTGTTTATGAAGGCATTAGAGAAAACAATATCTATGTTTATATCTTGTCGAAGACACTAACAATGACAGGTGCTTAGTTGCTAAGAACGATGAAAGTTGGCTTTGGCACATGAGGCTCGGATACGCCAACATGGATACCATCTCTCGTCTTGCTACCAAGAAGCTCGTAAGAGGACTCCCAAGTATCCCGTTCAAAAAGGATATGGTGTGTGAAGAATGCGAGAAGAGTAAGTTGACCAAGTCATCATTTAAATCCATCAACTCTGTGAGTACCTCTAGACCTCTTCAACTTATTCATATGGATCTTTTCGGTCCTAGTAGAGTTGCTAGTCTTGGAGGCAAGCTTTATGCCTTTGTTTTGGTTGATGATTTTTTGAGATTTACTTGGGTTATTTTTCTTGCTTGCAAAAGTGATACTTTTCGTAAATTTGTTGCTTTTTGTAAACGTGTTCAAAATGAGAAAGTTTTTTCTATTAACAAGATTAGAAGTGATCATGGAGGAGAATTTGACAATGCCGATTTCAAAAGATTTTATGAAAAGAATGGTTTTGGACATGATTTTGCTTGTCCACGAACTCCTCAACAAAATGGTGTTGTAGAGAGAAAGAATAGAACCCTTGGCGATATGGCCCGTGTTATGTTAAACCAATATAAGCTCCCCCAATATTTTTGGGCGGAAACCGTTAACACGGCATGTCATGTTATAAATAGGGTCTTGATTAGACCTATTTCTAAGAAGACTCCTTATGAGCTTTGGTTTGACAAAATTTCCTCTATTGAATATTTTAAAGTTTTTGGTTGTAATTGTTTTATTTTGAATACCAAGGATAACCTAGACAAGTTTGAAGAAAAAGCCTATGAAGGAATATTTCTTGGATACTCTACTCATAGTAAATGTTTTCGTATTTTTAATAAAAGAAGTCTTGTTGTCGAAGAGTCAATCAATGTCTCTTTTAATGAACTTAACTCTTCTACATTCTCCTCTTTCGATGATATTGATGACATCTCGTTTGGGTTGGAGAACTCCTCTATTGGAGATCGTCCTTCATCTAATAATGAAGTTGTGACTCCTCAAACAAAAGAGTCTCCACATCTCGAGCCTCCTCAAAAGGATCTCCCAAAAGAATGGAGATTTGTCACCAATCATCCTAAGGAACTTATCATTAGGGATCCTTCCTCCAGTGTTAGCACTAGATCCTCCACTCGTGATCTTTGTGCAAACGTGGCTTTTATCTCTCAATTAGAGCCTAAAAACGTTAATGATGCTTTTCTTGATGAATTTTGGATGATAGCGATGCAAGAAGAGCTAAATCAATTTGAGCGAAACAAGGTTTGGGAACTTGTCCCAAAACCTAGCAATCACCCCATTATTGGAACTAAATGGGTGTTTCGATATAAACTTAATGAAGATGGGTTAGTGACTCGAAACAAAGCCCGATTGGTTGCTCAAGGCTATAACCAAGAGGAAGGCATTGACTACGACGAAATCTATGCTCCGGTTGCTCGTCTTGAATCCATTCGTATGCTATGTGCTTTTTCTTGCTTTAATGATTTTAAACTCTTTCAAATGGATGTTAAGAGTGCTTTTCTAAATGGTATTATTAAAGAGGAAGTTTATGTAAAACAACCTCCTGGCTTTGAAGATTTTCAATTTCCTAATAACGTGTTCAAAATCCACAAAGCCTTTATGGCCTCAAACAAGCTCCCCGTGCTTGGTATGAGCGCCTTAGCTCCTTTCTTGTTTCACACAATTTTTCTAAGGGCAAGGTTGACACAACATTTTTTATCAAATCCCATAATGGCACTCTTTTATTGGTTCAAATTTATGTTGATGACATTATTTTTGGTTCTACTAACAATACACTTTGTGTAGAATTTGCTAACGTTATGCAGAAAGAATTTAAAATGAGTATGATGGGTGAACTATCATTCTTTTTGGGATTACAAATCAAACAAGGACCCAAAGGGACCTTCATCAATCAAGCAAAATATACAAAGGATCTCCTCAAGCGTTTCAAACTTGACTCATCCAAATCAATGAGGACTCCTATGGCAACAACGACAAAGCTTGACAATGATGAAGATGGCACATCGGTTGACATCCGTAAGTATCGAGATATGATTGGTAGTTTACTTTATCTAACTACTAGCCGTCCTGATATCATGTTTAGTGTATGTCTTTGTGCACGTTATCAAGCAAATCCAAAGGAATCGCACTTATGTGCCGTAAAGCATATTTTTTGATATCTCAAAGGCACCGTGAACATGGGCCTTTGGCATCCAAAATCTTCATCCTTTGAGCTTCACGGCTTCTCGGATGCAGATTTTATCGGATGCAAGATTGACCGAAAAAGCACTAGCGATACATGTCAATTCCTTGGAAAGTCCTTGGTATCGTGGTTTAGTAAGAAACAAAATTCTGTTGCTCTTTCAACCACTGAGGCCGAGTATATTGCGACCGGTTGCTGTTGTGCACAAATTCATTGGATGTCACAAACACTTATAGATTATGGCATTTCTCATACTTGCACCCCTATTAAATGTGATAACACTAGCTCGATCAATCTCACGAAAAATCCGATTTGTCACTCACGCACGAAGCACATTGAAATTAGACACCATTTTCTTCATGATCATCAACAAAAAGGGGATATCCGTCTTGAATTTATTGACACTACTTATCAGTTAGCCAATATTTTTACCAAACCGCTCCCGGAAGATCGCTTCGTTTTTCTTTACCAAGAATTAGGCATTTTAAATTTTGACTCATAGTTCTTCTCGGCTGGCACACCGACGGTATACCGACGACATGCCGATTTTGGTTCAGAATTAGGTTATGTGCCAAAAATTGGTATACCGTCGGTATACGTCGGCATACGACGGTATACCGGTGCGCGACGGACTGCTGTGTCATTACCAGCGCGGGCCCACCTCTCTTCTCTTCTCTCTTTATTCCTTACTCTCCTCATTAATACCCATCACATCAAATCACTTCCCTCTTTATTAACCACCTCCTTCTTTCCTCTTTCCCTTATCATAACTTACCATCACATTAACTACCCATCCCTTCCACTTCCCCATAACTCCTCCTTTATCTCCATTTATCTCCATCATTTCCAACCCACCCTTCCCCTTCCCAACTCCATAACCGTTCCCCTTCCCTCCTTCTACTTTAAAACCTTATTTTTATTCTTCTTCTTCCTACACTTCTCACAAAACCTCTTCCTTCTCCACCTATCTTCTTCTCCCAATGGCTGCCCCCAAGCGTGCTCGTTCCTCCTCCGTTGCGTCGAATCCATTCACCCCGGTGGCTCTCCCACATGGATTTGACCAGCGGGTGTTCACGTCCTCCTTGGCTACTGATTCGTGGTTCCAACACTTCATGCACCATAATGTATTCAAAGGACGCACCGTTAACTGGAATCTCTTCCCCGGCTATCGTTCTCTCTTCGACGATGCCGGTCTTTCTTCCCTCCTTCGACGATAAGTGCCCGTCTAGCCCGCCGCCGTGCGTCTTTTCTACTGCAACATGATCCCTGATGTCGAAAATGGCGCCATTGAGACAATAGTTAATGAACTCTATTTACGCCTGACGGCTCGTGACCTCGCCAGCATCCTCGGCGTCCCGGACAGAGGCGAGGCTATCCCGGCCCTACCTGCTCTTCACTCTTCGGCGTTGGTCTCTTTTGACGAGTTCTGCGCCATTATTTGCAAAGGCCCTAACCCACCTGCTATCCCTGCTCTTTTCGCTCAACTGGAGTCGTTTTACTGCGAGCTCCATAGGATTGTGTGCCACACACTCTATCCTAAGGGCGGGAACTATGACGCCATCACCGGTGATGCCTTGGTATGCATGTACTACTTGTACTCGAGGAAGCCTTTCTCCTTCCCCAAGACTCTTCTCTATGCTTTTTTCGGCGTCCTGCCAACGGGGAAGCAGAATCTCTATTATGGCTCCTTCATCACTCTCATTTTGGAAGCCAAGCAAGTCGACCTCTCCCAATGCTACTCGGACGACGTCCCATCCTTCCTCGCTGTTTCTCGCTCTATCGGTGGTGCCTCCACATCCCGTGCCTCCTCCTCCCAAGAGCCGCCAGCTTCCACTCCTACCGCACCCGCCTCTACTCCTCCTGCCTTCTGCCGCTACATGTCGCTGACTCAGCAGCACTTCGATATACGTATGGCTCAGGCGGAGGAGCAGATGCGTGCCAACACTCGTGGCCTTGGCACTCTGATTCAGTCCCGCTTCCATGAGCAGGCCTATTTCATTCAGCGCACTCTTCAGGACCGGGACGCTTTTCTGGATCTGAATCTTTAGGATCCAATGTACCAGGCCTCCCGCTTTTCCAATCCCAATGCCTACGGTTTCATGTACCCGGACGACATTGATCCTTTTGGCACTTTTTACCAGGCTCAGGATGGTGGGGATGATCCGGCTGACGAGTAGGGGTTGCTTCCTTTTTGGTGGTGGTGTCGAATAAATGGTTGTCTTAGTTTGTTTGTGTTTGTGTCTTTTTCTGTCTTTTTAAGGTCCTTCGGGGACCAGTGGTTGGTTGTTACTTATTGTTTGCAGTCCTACGGGGACTTGTTATCTGTTTTTACTGTCTTGCTGACTCTCGTAGAGGAGAGTTTTTACTTTGGTCTTTTGAAGTATGTTATGGATGTCCTACATGTATTTAATTTCCAACTTATCTATCAATACATGCTTTTGTCTATGTTACTGTGCTCCATATTCATGATATCTTTATCATTATTAATTTTCCCATCTTTGACTAAGTGACAAAGGGAGAGAAAACATATTGAGGGGGAGTTGTCTACCTACGGGGGAGTCACTCCCTGAAGATGCTCTCTCTCTAATTTGTCAATTATTAAAATGGGGGAGATTGTTGGCACATTATTATTTTGATAATATTAACAGCATCTTCGTAGTTTAGTTTTCTCTATTTTCAGATTGGTATCTTCTCAGAAGCTCTACTACATAAAGTCTGTCCATTCAAGTTTACCATCCATAAGCCTTGAAGACTGATGTAAAGACCGACGCTCCTTGCAATAGACGGCTTCCTTCACTGCATGATTTCGAGTCTGTACAAGGTCTAGGTCTTTCTGTAAACACTTAAGGTTGGATGACAAACTAAAAGCTTTCTTTTTTTAAAAGTCAAAAATTAATATCCTATAGATCGGCATACCGGCGGTATACCGTTTTATTGGCCACAAAACCTTCTATGAAGAAATGTCGGCATACTGACGGCATGCTCCGGCATACCGGCGGTATACCATTTTGTGGACCACAAAACGTTCTGTGACAAACGTCGACATACCGACGGTATACCATTTTGTTTGCCTAAAAACGTTCTGTGATAAAACGTCGGTATACCGACAGTATACCGCGTCATACCGACGGTATACCGGGTTACAAATATTTGATTTTGAATTGCTTTGACTAGCATTAATGGAAGCATTAAACGCTCCCAACGGATATTAATATGACCGTTACTGGTTGACCGGTATACCGACTGTATGCCGGTGCATACCGACGGTATGCCGGTCTGGCTGTATCCAGGAGCATTAAATGCCACCTACTCTTGGTTTCTCTATAAATGAAAGCCTTCTCTCTCTTGAAGCTTTTACCAACTCTTGCCATAAATTTTCCAAACAACCAAGAGCTCCACCATTAATACTCTACCAAGCTTTTAATTGTCATCCTCTCCCAAAGTGCTAGAGTATTTAAGAGTTGTAATTTTCGATCTTCACGTGTTAGAAGATCAACAAGTTCTCTTCTCATTTGTTTGAAGTTGGCGAGCCTTCGTAAGAAAGCTTGTGTGTTGAAGTTGGCGAGTCTTCGGATCCAAACTCGTGTTGAAGTTGGCGAGTTCTTTGGATCCAAACTCGTGTGTACTATTTTGATTAAATAGTGGATTTAAGCCGGAGAGAGTTCCGGGACTGGATTGCCTCAAGCGAGGATACCAGGATACATCTTGTGTTTGATCTTCTTACTCTTTCCTTTTATTTGTCATATATTGCTTCTTGTGCTCTAATTATTTTTTATTTCCCTATTCACCCCCCTCTAGGGTTCTACAACGTGTACGTATCTTTGACTTGTATTGCATGTCTCCTGGCTTGGTTCGACTTGTTTGGGTTGGCTTGGTTCAGCTTGGGTTGCTTATTGGTTCATCATGAACCAAGGGGAGAACCCCTACCTACCACCACCATCATCATTTATATCCTACCACACATTTCTTTCTCCTCATTAACTCTTCTTCTTCCCTACCATTACTTCTCCACCAACCTCAGAGACGAAGGTGTAGGCAAGTGCATCTTGCTTCATGAAGGAAGTCCATTTTTATTGTTCCACTGTCTTCCTCATGTGTTTCTAACCCACTTTAGTACTTAGCAATTTTTATTTCTATGGTTAATTTTTTGTAAATCTAGCTTTGTGGTATTTTCGGTTTTCAGGAGTTTTGATCTATCAAACTTGTATATTTTTGCTAGTTGATGGTTCCATGGTGTAGAGAATTCAATTTTGCCCAAATTTGACCTACGAAAGTCTGGATTTGGGTTTCTATTGTTGCTTGGTGGAGCATGGAGGCCATGGTATTTTTTGTGGACATATTTTCTGTGGGAGCCATTAATTGCACTTTGGCCGCATGCAACATTGAGTTGCTGAGCCGCATGAGCATTAATTAATAGCCTTGGCCACATGGGCCTTTGGCCATTAGCATTAAATGTTGCCAAGTGAGCCGCATGGCCTTAGGCATTAGCATTAATAATTGCATACTTTTAGCAGTTGCTTGCATGGAACACAATGTCAGCCGCATATGGCCAATACAATGTTGGCCGCATGAGCCATTAACATTTTCTAGCCGCATAGGCCTTTAAATAATTGCCAGGTCATTAATATAATTGCTTGGCCATTTAATAATTGCTAGGCCATTACTTAGCCGCATATGGCATCACTGCTCAAGTTAGCCGCGTATGGCATTACTGCTCAAGTGAGCCGCATAGGCCAATGGCCAATCTGTTAGCTGGCCGCATGGCCTTTGCAAAAGTGTGCTTGCATGCATTTAGCAACTAAAGTGTGCTTGCATGCATATGCATTAGTTGGCCATTGCATGCATTAATTATTAACCTTGCATGCATTTTAGCCTTGCAAGCTTATATATTATGGCCGTGTACTGATAGCTTGGCCGCATGAATACTATTCCTAGCCTGGCCGCATGAATAATATTCCTAGCTTGGCCGCATGAAATTCTTTAGCTGGGCAATGCATTAGTAATAAATTTGCATGCATTAGTAATAATTTAGCATTTAATGTATGCATCAGCATGTGCTTACATGCTTATAGCCATTAATTGCATGAATTAGCCATTAAAGTGCATGTATTAGCTTGCATTAATGCATGCTTACATATTAGTTTACATGCATTTGCAATTCCTTAACAATATTACTTGACCGCATGAAACAATGTTGACCGCATGGATTTAAATATAGCTTGGCCGCATGAAACAATGTTGGCCGCATGGATTTAAATATAGCTGGCCGCATGCATTTTTTCTAACATAAGCCTTTTGCTTGCATGGCCCTTTGCATGCTTAATTATTTATTTAAGCTAGCATTGCTAGCCTGGCCCTTTGCATTGCTAGCATGCTTAAATATTTAGCATGGCCGCATAGGCTTGCATGCCTTAACAATATTACTTGGCCGCATGGCCTCAAATAATTGCCTTGGCACTTGCTGGCCGCATATGGCCCAATAATTTGTTGAGCCGCATAAGCTCCAATGCAATAGCTTTATTGCATGGCCATTAGCGATTGCTTGCTTGCATGGCCGCATGCATTTGTATTAGCATGAATTGCTTGCATGCATTTGCATGCAATTCCTTAACAATATTTGTTGGCCGCATATGGCTCACTGCATTTATTGGCCGTATGGCCTTAACATAATATTGTGGCCGCATGGCCTTAGTAATAATTATAACCGCATGTACATTTATGTGCTTGGCCGCATACACATTTATGTGCTTGCCACATGAATTTTTTTTCTGAGCCGCATGAGTCCTCCATAGCCCCTGCTAATATTTAGATTACTACATGAATGCTTGTGCCACATTAATTGTTCCCTGACACGATGGTGACCCGTTGTAGTGCACTTTTGACAAATGACATGACATGATAGTGGCCCGACGTGGCGCACTCCTGACAAGTAAACTTGACATGATAAACTTGACATGATAAACCTGACATGATATATCTCGATATGCTGTTGCGACGGCTAGCTTGACATGACAAGAATGAATGACCTGGACACTGTGGACGATTGTGCTTGTACAAATGAACCAGTCTTGTCTTGCATCATGTCTAGGACAGGGACTCCTGAGTACCACGGTCAGGGGTACCTACTGAATTTTACTAAGGTTAATAACTAGAATAATCCAGTAGTCATGAAGAGATTTCCCAGCTACAGACAATCCCGTTACCTGGGCGCACTTGTGGATTTGTAGCCTGCCGACGAGTAGGGCACATTTCCAGCACACTGTCATGTGTTGCACCCTTATTGTACTAATATTCGACCTGGATAACCTGGATGGTCTGCAGGACTTGTGGCTGTGGAAGAATATCGCTGCATCTTGCTAGTAACTAGGCCTGTGATAACCCTAGTTAGTTAAAGTATCAAGCCGTACTTATTGCTTGACCGTGATTGTTGGATGAGGTATAACCAGTCTAGTCTTGTCTTGATCATGTACAAGATTGTTACGTGACCTGATTTCTTATTTTATCTTGCCGATAAATGGTGGGAGAAACCAAGTTCTGTTCAGATGAAGGGTTACAACCCCGGTCCTGTTTGGTTTACGGGTTGTAACCTGGTGATCTGAATAGTCCCATGGTTATCTCATCGTATATCACCTGTCATGCTTTTCCATATATCCTATCTTTTATTATATATTATATTCTGTGCTAATTGCTGGTTTTAGTTCCTAAGTGAAGCCTCCTTTGTGGCACTTGCTCTTTCTGGGATCTGACCCAGCTGGTTTTGTATGGCCAGATTTCGGAGCAGCTCCAGACGATCTACCGACTTTCCTGTCCGATGGTAACCACCAGACGTAACCAGGGCAACGAGTGGGTTTCTTTTGTTATCCCACTTTATTGTAAAATATTCTTTTGAGGCATTTAGCCGACGAGCACGTGTTAGCTCGGTTGCACTTTATTACTGTCTGTCTACGGGCTGTAACATGATTGACAGATCCTAGGGTTGATCATGTATGACTAAAACTCTTGCTAGTCCTCACATTTTGTAACGACTAGCTTCATGATCATCTGAATATGTAATGTTTGGGACGTCTTACTATTGTATATTTGGTAATCTTACATCTTGTAACATTTACTTACTTGCTTGTGATTGAGACACTAGGCTTGTTATTGACCATATGAGACTGTTGGCTTGTAGTTAAACCCTCATATATCTAGACAGCCATGACCGTATAGTGAGGTGGATTCCATTTCATTATACGTAGCTGGCTATGTATGCCCCCGCTCTCCAGTATTCTGGTTCTGGGCGTTACAATATATATATATATATATATATATATTTTTTCAATATATATATATATATATATATATATATATATATATATATATATATATATAGGAGAATTCTTCAATACATGAATGTATCGATACATGACAAAACAAGTGCATTGAAAAGTGTGAAAGTTGTCTACTTGACTTGAAAGTTAACTTGATATAGCATGTCATATTAACCTGCTAACTTATTTAAGAAACTCCTCCTAGATTATCTTAATTTGGTTGTCATTGAACATTCAATATTTTCATTCAATGTACACAATTACCGTAAAGTACACAATGACCTACAATAGCAAGTTTACCAACCGGTCAAAAGGGAAACATTGCATTAAATGATGTTCCCTACTCTAATCATATTACAAAAAGCCCTTTTAATAAAACCATTGGATCAAAAATGAATGGTCCATATTTGTCATGTATCGATACAATAAAATAGCATTTTGTATTGTAGAAGACCCACACACACACACACACACACACACACACACACATATATATATATATATATATATATATATATATATATATATATATATATATATATATATATATATATATATATATATATGCAAATGACCTCTAGCCTGGTGGTTATGCATGTGCAATTTGCGCTAATATAAGTTTTTTTTTATTTCTAAAACCACATTGCAAGAACGAAGAGAAATGACGTTAAAGTCTTTGGAAAATTCATGTTTCGCCTTAGATGTCACCTCTTATTTGCATAACAACCGCATCTTCATCTCCTATTACACACAGCATCAGCTCCATTATTAGCACACCTAGCATTGTTGGTATTTTGTCTTGGAGACTAGAAAGAAAGTCCCACATTGCTCACACCAAATGGTGAGTATCTATATATAAAGTTTTGCTTGAGTTGAGATGTGCACATTTGGTATGAAGAGACATATGGGTGCCATGTGGGGGTATTTTTCTAGTAGAAGAAGGCTAACTCCACAAAAGAACCATTTATGCTTTTTGTCATGCTCACGAGATTCTTTTCTTTGGAGCTAAGCCCCGAAGGGACTTAGCGACTCGGGCTCAAGAGCGCAAAGTGGCACTTTGTTGGCGCACTTTGCAAGCAGGTTTAGGCGCGGGTGCAGGCACGGAGGAAGACACGGGCTAGGCTAGGCTCTGTGTGGTCGCGTGCGCTCCTGCTTGATGCACCTCAGGGCTTCTACGTGTCTGTTCTGCTGTGTGCGTGGCTTAGTGCACGCACTGTTGTGCGCCCACGCTGCTGTGCGCGTGGCTTAGTGCACGTACTGCTGTACATCCATACTGCTGTACGTCTGCGCGCCTGTGCTGTTGTTAGGCGCTGATTGGAAGATTCAGACGGTTATGGAAAGATTGAGTCAAATTACAGATCCGATTTTTGTAGGATTTAAATTTGATTCAGTTAAATCTTTCTATGATTCGTTCATGTCTTTTCGCAGTCAGCGTACGACCAGGATTAGACTTAGGGTTTCTGCCCAGCTCTACAAATAATCTTTTCATGTCTTCTTTGAAGATTCACTCAGAAAAAAAGAAAAAAAATAGTTGAGAGGTCGCTGGCATTGGAGTCCAAAGAGTTCTGCGGGTTCATTCAGGAGGTGACAGCTGTAGGAACAAAATCGTAAAGCAGAATAGTCTAGAGAGGGGTGAATAGAGTAGGCAGCGGAATATTGCTAATTAAAAACTTGTTAGCAGTTAGATCACAGATATAAAATAATCACAAAATAAATGATAGTAATAAAAGAGTGATCAGAAGGCAAACACAAGCACAGAGATTTATACTGGTTTTTCTCTTGTGAGGATTAATCCAGTCGGAAGAACTCTAGCTTCCAGTTGAATCCATTATTGAAAAATCCTGCAAGTTTTCATACGAAGTCCTTGCAACTTCTACAGACGCTAGCTTTGATACGAAGAACTCGACCAACTTCAATTGTGAAGAGTCAATCTTCAATCAAGCCTCTGATTACAATCGCTATGAAACTTCTAGACCGCACCGCACTGGCAAATCGACTAGAGGATTGTAACTGGCTTGGAATTTGAAAATGGAAGCTTTTTAGAACTCTTTGGAAGAAATATAAGCTTTAGAAGAGAAGAGATTGAAAATGAATTGATGATTTGAAATGATCAAAATCCTTCTCTATTATAGTTTTTCCAAAGACAGAACTCTGGCAGAATTTCGACAGAACTCTTTGTAACCAACCGCAACTGAAGGAAAACCAAGTTCAAAATCAAACGTTCACATAACGTTCAACTTGGCCGAACTCTGGCCGAACTCTGGCCGAGTTCTGTCAGGGTTTGGTCAGTTGATTTTGTGAAAAATAATTTTGGCTTTTTGAAAAGTCCTTCAGAAGCATTTTAAAATAGATATTTTTGAAAAACATAGGTCATTTAAAAAAGGGAGGTCAGTTTTGAAAAATGATTTTGGATAGCCTATTTTCCAGTACGACTTGGTGTACAATGTATTCCTAGATTCAATAAAATGAAAAATTACATTACTTTGAAGGAAATACATTATTGAGTGGCAAACAGTTTCGGTCTTGAGCGGAGTAGATATCCATCCATGATCAGTGTCCAAAACGTCGTTAGTAAACATCTGAATTGATTCGTATATCGAGACAGAGTTTAATCAATTATTAAAATCAGGTTTAACCATGACCAATGGGCCAACAATCTCCCCCATTTTGATAATTGACAAACTGTGACCGATATAACATCTTGGTTTTGATCAAGTCAAAAGTGTACCGAAAGTACCGAGAGATAAAATGAAAAAATTGTTCATAACCTGTATCTTATCCATGAACATGTAGATCTTATTTCTCCCCCGTTGTCACTTAGCAAAATAATTACAAAAGAGAAACCCCGCAATAAATGCATAAGTAACTATCAGTGAAGAAACTCAAAAAAAAAAATATATGAATAAAGACATTATTTGTAACATTATTGCAACACAGGCATGGTATAAATATTGACAGAAAAAATAAGATAAACATATATGGTATAAACAACACAGGCATGGTATTTGTCACAGGCAGTTTATATGAAGCATAAAGAAAGATAATGCAATTAGACTGAAACAAATAAAATGCTAAGCTGAATAATAAACTAAACTGAGACATATGCCAAACTGAGGCATAAAAATATGTCTATCAAATGTCACAAATCATATCCAAAAAGAGTACTGATAATATCTTGGAATGTCGGAGCATTTCCAAGTAAACATAAGACAAAATAGACAGTCTCAAAAAGTAACATCTCAAAACATCCTCATCCTCATCATTATCATCGACTGTAGTGCCAGCATGTCCAGATGGACCTGCTCCAGAAGTGCGGCTCCAGAAGTATGTGGAGTAGCACCAGAAGTACGATACAAATCGTATGCGTTCCCTGGCTGGAACAGGGAGACCGCCTCATCATCAATGCGGTAGCCAGATACAGAAGGGTCTCAAAGTAGAGAGCTAGCAGAGTGACCCGTCTGTGCAAATCTCAGATCGGCAAAGGAGTTGGCAATAGCCTGAAAGAGTCACGTCACGGAACTCATGTTCCCTGGAGATGTCAACGAAGCATGACTGCAGATCTGAAAGATGCTGGTGAATACCCTCAAAGGTCATAGGGTAAGACTGAGGAGGACCAGGTGCTGTAGGAGTAGGTGCAGGAAGAGCAGGTGCAGTAGGTGGAGGAACAGTGGCAATGCTCCGACGAGAAAGTTTGAGGAACTTGGGCTGGGTCAAGAGCACAAGTGGATAAGTCAATATCAAATCTCTGAAAGATGCGTTGGATGATCATCGCATAAGAGAGGTTGCAGTCTCTTCCGCGACATCTACCCGTCATCTGAATAATAGTCTTAGTGGCAGAAAAAGAATCCCCTTAAGAATGTGATATAAAGCAGAAAGCTCGAGTGCAGTGACATCATCTTTTAAAGTGGATTTTGGAAGTAGAGTGGAATAGATGATGCATATAATTCGTAGTTAAACAAGTTCAAGTTATTGGCCTTGAACTTTCCAGGACGAGCACGTGCGGGCGCACAAAGCTCATTCTTGAAACTGACGAGAGTCGTACCCTCGGGAAAATCGAAATCAGTGATGTCATCGAGCGGGGCACCTTCGTTTGGAAGACCAAGGATTTCTGCTACAATTCATCATTGAACTCGATATATATCCTGCCGACAGTTCTCGCGATAAAATTGTCTAACACGAAATTACAGTAAAATAGTCTAATTGCATTAGTAGCTATAGGGAATTGTAAAGTAGCAAGGTGATGTAACCCTAATGCCTCAAAGTAAGACGATGGTCAGGAATACAGTCCACTTGATCGGAGATCCGGTACATATAGTACGCATAATAAGTCGGTATACCAAAGTAATGCTTGGTCGGGAGTTTTGAAATAAAACTCATCCGATTGGACCGGAGAAAAGAGGGAATCCGTATGCGGATCAGAAGACGATGCCTCTTCACTAGCATTGGTCTTCTTCCTCTTGAAAGGATTGAATCCCTTAGGCATTCTATCCCGAAAACTAGAAACCATAATAGTTTGAAAGTGGAGGAGAGAAGGGATTATACCTTCCGAGAATCAGGTATGGTGTAGAGGACGAGATTCTTCGCACACGAATCCAAATTTTGGACGAAGATCTCCACGTAGATTGGAAGAAGGAAGTTGGAGAAGAACTAAGGTTTTCGGGGCACTGCTGCTGCTGTTTGATATGGTTTAGAAGAATGAAAGATGGGGGCCTCGGGTTCTGACTGATACATATATATACCCAACCGAACTCTGGCCGAATTCGGACCGAACTCGGACCGAATTCGCCAAGGGTTGCCTGGCTATATAAAAAAAATTATGGGGCCACATCTTTTTCATCAATTTATTTCAAATATTTAATTCAAAGTTTAGTAATTTTAAATTTCAAATAATATAATTAATATTATTTTATAAATTAATATTCTTTACTCAGCATCTGTCTCAGATTAGCTGTAGGAGTACTGTCCCAGCTAACGGAGGTTCACCGGAGAACTCTTAAATACCGCTTCGCTTCGACCGTAGTCGTGGTGACAGATAGACTCTTTTTAGGCTTATCTCAAAAACAGTTATTGAGTATTGAATAAATTAAAATAAAAAAAATTAATTAATATTATTGACATCTAAAATTCCTAATTCTCGACGTAAATAATTAAACGATCTTCCGCTAGAGGTGTTGTGAGTATGTCAGCTAATTGATTCTGTGTGTCTATGTATACAAGGTCTATATCTCCATTTTGTTGATGATCTCTAAGAAAGTGATGTCGAATCTCGATATGTTTAGTACGAGAGTGGCATACTGGATTCTTAGTCAAATTAATAGAACTAGTGTTGTCACAGAAAATGGGTATGTGTGTAAAATGCAATCCATAGTCTTCTAAAGTTTGTTCATCCACAAAATTTGTGCACAACAATGTCCTGCGGCGATATACTCAGCCTCGGTTGTTGATAATGCGACAGAATTTTGCTTTTTGCTAAACCAAGAGACTAGAGCTTTTTTAGGAAATGACATATGTCGCTGGTACTTTTTCTATCTACTTTGCATCCGGCAAAATCAGCATCAGAATAATCGGTTAGGTCAAATGACGTAGTTTTGGGATACCATAAGCCGACAGAAGAAGTGCCTTTAAGGTATCGAAAGATACGCTTAACTGCGCACAGATGTGATTCCTTAGGATTAGCTTGAAAACGTGCACACAAGCAAACACTAAACATAATGTCTGGTCGACTAGCAGTTAAATACAGTAAGCTACCGATCATACCTCGATACTTACGTATATCGACGGGTTTGCCTTGTTCATCAGTATCAAGCTTGGTTGAAGTTGCCATTGGAGTGCTAAGTGGCTTGATGCTTTCAGGTCGAACTTCTTTAATAGATCTTTTGTGTACTTTGCTTGATTTATGAACGTCCCATTGTTGGTTTGTTTGATTTGCAGTCCGAGAAAGAATTTTAGCTCTCCCATCATGCTCATCTCAAACTCATTCTGCATACACTTTAAAATTCTTGACAAAGAGATTCATCAGTAGATCCAAAAATAATATCATCTACATAGACTTGAATCAAAAGAATGTTGTTATTCAAAGATTATATAAATAATTAGTGTCAACGTTTTCCTTTGAAAAATCGTTATCAAGTAGAAAAGAGCTTAGACGATCGTACCAAGCACGAGGGGCTTGTTTCAAACCATATAAATCTTTCTTCAACTTGAAAACATAATCAGGATATTTGAAATCAGTAAAATCGGGAGGTTGAGCTACATAAACTTCTTCTTTTATAAAACATTTAAAAATGTGTTTTGACATCCATTTGAAATAACTTAAAATTATTAAATGCAAATGTACATAACATGCGAATGGATTCTAATCTCGCAACTGGGGCATAAGTCTCATCGCAGTCGATACCTTCTTCTTGATTATATCCTTGAGCTACGAGTCGAGCCTTATTACGAGTTACTAAACCATTCTCATTCAGTTTGTTTCGGAATACCCAACGGGTGCCAATGACCGATGATCAATGAGCTTGGTAACAAGTTCCCAAACTTGATTCCGTTCGAATTGGTTTACTTCCTCTTGCATAGCATCTAACAAAAATTATCACTACATGCTTCTTCAACATTTTTGGGTTCAAACTGTGAAACAAAAGCAACACAAGAAGATATCTTTATTGGAGGAATGAGTACTTACACCCTTGGTAATCTCACCAATTACCAAGTCCTTTGGATTATCTGCCAAGAATCTCATCGCTTTTGGTGTAGCCTCGGGATTGCTGGTTCCTGCTTCTTTGCTTGAAGACTCAGCTGGGGCTTGGTGTGAAGGTTCTGCATCTTTGTGTGAAGGTTTTGCAGTAGCTGTACTTGGTGTAATTACGTCTTCATTGTCGTCATCGTCTGAGTGTTGATTTAGCTCATCAAACTTGACATTGATTGATTCTTCGATGATCATGGTTCTTTTGTTGAAGACCCTGTACCCTTTGCTCTTTGCTGCATAACCTATAAATATACCTTCATCGACCTTTTCATCAAATTTACTCAGATTGTCTTTAGTATTAAGAATAAGCATTTCCAACCAAAAATCTTAAAATATAAAACATTGGGTGTTCTATCAAACCATAGTTCATAGGGAGTCTTCTTCGATATAGGTCGAATTAGAACCCTATTGAGAATATAGCACGCTGTATTGACAGCTTCAGCCCAAAAGTATCTAGATAGACTAAACTGGTTTAACATTACTCTAGCCATTTCAGATAGAGTCCTGTTCTTGCATTCACAACTCCATTTTGTTGTGGAGTCCTAGGGCAAGAGAATTCATGCACATAATCGTGTGTGTCATAAATTGCTTGAATTCTGCATTCTCAAATTCACCGCCATGATCACTACGAATGCGGGTAATCATGAACCCTTTTTCATTCTGTACTTTCTTGCAAAAGTGACGAATTCTGATAATGTATCGTTCTTGCGTGCAAGAAAATATACCCATGTATATCTAAAAAAATCATCTACAATGACAAATGCATATAACTTACCACCTAGACTAGCAATTCTACTTGGTCCAAATAAGTCCATATGCAACAATTGTAGAGGTCTAGTGGTACTTACAATTCTTGGATTTAAAGGCGGATCGGGTAGCTTTGTTCTTTTCACATTCACTACATACCGTATCCTTCTTGAAAGATATGTCCGGTAAGTCGCGTACCAACTTCTTTGTAGATTGTCTTGAAATTGTATCTATGTTTGCATGACCGAGTCTCATATGCCATAGTTGACTCTCAATGCTTTTGGCCATCAAACATCTACCTGCTTTGTTAGCATCTTCCAACAATAGAAAACATATATTGTCTTCCCTGATACCTTCAAAGATAGTACTACCAGTTGAACTGTCAACTATATTACATTTGTCTTTGACAAAGTTAATGCCATAACCATGATCAGCTAAATGGCTTATGCTGAGCAGATTATGTTTTAACTCGGTAACTAGACAGACATCTTTAATCACAGGATAGGGAGCCTTACCAATGTCACCGATACCGATTATGTACCCTCTTAATTATTACCGAAGGAGACGTATCCTTCTTTATTCTTCTTCGACAGTGTTGCGAATAATGAAGCGTCACCGGTCATGTGCCGTGAGCAACCGCTGTCGAGGATCCATTTGCTCCTAGCATGTGAAGGGCGTTCCACCTACAAAATAATTTACAGATGAAACTCTTGGTACCCATTTCTTGTAGGGTCCTGACTGGTTAGTTTTTTGTATCCATGCATAATATTTAAATCTACTAACTTTCTGATTCTACATACAGAGGATATATGACCAATGAGGCCACAATAATGACATTTTGCATGTTGAGTGTTGAAAGTTGTGTGAGGTGCATGATTGGTAAGTTTTGGTTTTCTAGTATAGAAGAATGCATGCCTATTAGTCTTCTTGGGCATAGGTTTGGTATGGTTTGGTCTGACAGTGTTTGGTTTGGGCGTGTTTCGATGATTCGATAATTGACACGTGTTAGAATATGAAGCAGCAACTTCAGGCCATTTTCCTAAACTAATTCCAACTTTTTGGAAGTGTCATACAATCTAGTATAGTCAGATGTAAGTGTTTCAATTCTGACTTGTGCACACTGGAGACTCTTTCTCTCCTTAGATAGGTCTTTCTTTAACTGGATAATAGTTTGGTTTTTTTCTTCGGATAGCTTAACAGTCTCGTGTAACAACAACTTAATAGATGAAAGCTCACCAAACTCAATTGAAGAGTCATTATTTCTAACATGATCTAGTTGGTCGGTAAGTCTTCCTATTTCACCTTTCTACTCTTTGAGTACCTTCTTAGAGGTTTCATATTTACTACGCAGTTTCCTGTAATCATTTAACAGGTCACTGAAAGCCTCTCCTAGTTGCTCAAAGGTAAAATCATTATAAGGATCAAATAGAGGATTAGTGATTACCTGATCGCAAGCCATCAAGCATATTTGTAGCATCATCTGATTTCGTCTTCTGAATCGTGGCTTCGCTTTCATACGATATGCTTGTGTTGGCGTACTTTCTTGATGTAGATCGCTTCAGGTAGCCTTTGTCATATTTGCTGCTTTTCTTTGATGATGATGATGCTGTTGGACAATCTTTCTTCATGTGTTCTTTCTTCTTGCATCCGTAGCAAATAGGATCTTCCTCTTGTTGTTGTTGTTGCTGTCTTTTGTTCTCCTGTTAAATCTTATGAACTTCTTGAATTTTCTTACCAGAAGGGCTTGATCTTCAGAGTCAGAGTCGCTGTCGTCAGAATCATCTTTGACAGTTCTTCTATGTTGAGCCTTGAGAACGATCGACTTCTCTGACTTCTCCTTTGGTGTAGCATCTTCAAAGTCTTGAAGTTCTAACTCGTGAGTGAGTAGCTTACCCATGAGTGTTTTCAGAGACATTGTTGAGAGGTTATTTCCTTCAATGATTGCTGTAGCCTTTGGAATCCAGTTCTTTGTGAGAGCTCGTAGAAGTTTACAAATTTTTTCATGGTTACTGTACCTTGCCTAATGAAGACAAAGGATTTACAATATCCAAGAATCTCGTAAACATCTGAGTGACTGATTCACTTGGCTTCATTTTGAACGCCTCGTACTCCTGAGTAAGTCTGCTGATTTTCGACTCATTGACTTGTGTTGTTCCTTCGTGGGTTACTTCGAGAAGTTTTCACACTTTTATTTGATGTTGTGCAGGTAGACACCCTGTTGAATTCAGTTCTGTCTAAAGCACAAAATAAAGCGTTACTAGCACGTGCGTCAAGACTGGCCTTTTTCTTTTCATCCTCTGTATATTTGTCATGTGGTTTTTCAACTAAAACTCCATCAACATTAATACGAGAAGGCTTTTTGTATCCATCAATAACTACAGACCATAAGTCAAAATCAAGAGATTTCAGGAAGAAACTCATACGTGTTTTCCAATAAGTGTAGTTTGTGCCGTCAAACAGTGGAGGTCTGTTTGTGGCTTGGCCTTCACTTGTGAATTTCACAGTTGCCATGTGTAATTCTGTGATCTATATAACAATTGAAAAAACTGAATATAGCTGCAATACTGCAATTTTACCTGCTTTACCTGTATAACCCGTTCTGATACCAATTGTAGGAACGAAATCGTAAAGCAGAATACTCTAAAGGGGGTGAATAGAGTAGGCAGCAGAATATTGCTAATTAAAAACTTGTTAGCAGTTAGATCACAGATATAAAAATAATCACAAAATAAAC
>JANAVB010033420.1:10801589-10821589 GCA_029216955.1 Iris pallida
TCCTTGGTATCGTGGTTTAGTAAGAACACAATTCTGTTGCTCTTTCAACCACTGAGGCCGAGTATATTGCGACCGGTTGCTGTTGTGCACAAATTCATTGGATGTCACAAACACTTATAGATTATGGCATTTCTCATACTTGCACCCCTATTAAATGTGATAACACTAGCTCGATCAATCTCACGAAAAATCCGATTTGTCACTCACGCACGAAGCACATTGAAATTAGACACCATTTTCTTCATGATCATCAACAAAAAGGGGATATCCGTCTTGAATTTATTGACACTACTTATCAGTTAGCCAATATTTTTACCAAACCGCTCCCGGAAGATCGCTTCGTTTTTCTTTACCAAGAATTAGGCATTTTAAATTTTGACTCATAGTTCTTCTCGGCTGGCACACCGACGGTATACCGACGACATGCCGATTTTGGTTCAGAATTAGGTTATGTGCCAAAAATTGGTATACCGTCGGTATACGTCGGCATACCGACGGTATACCGGTGCGCGACGGACTGCTGTGTCATTACCAGCGCGGGCCCACCTCTCTTCTCTTCTCTCTTTATTCCTTACTCTCCTCATTAATACCCATCACATCAAATCACTTCCCTCTTTATTAACCACCTCCTTCTTTCCTCTTTCCCTTATCATAACTTACCATCACATTAACTACCCATCCCTTCCACTTCCCCATAACTCCTCCTTTATCTCCATTTATCTCCATCATTTCCAACCCACCCTTCCCCTTCCCAACTCCATAACCGTTCCCCTTCCCTCCTTCTACTTTAAAACCTTATTTTTATTCTTCTTCTTCCTACACTTCTCACAAAACCTCTTCCTTCTCCACCTATCTTCTTCTCCCAATGGCTGCCCCCAAGCGTGCTCGTTCCTCCTCCGTTGCGTCGAATCCATTCACCCCGGTGGCTCTCCCACATGGATTTGACCAGCGGGTGTTCACGTCCTCCTTGGCTACTGATTCGTGGTTCCAACACTTCATGCACCATAATGTATTCAAAGGACGCACCGTTAACTGGAATCTCTTCCCCGGCTATCGTTCTCTCTTCGACGATGCCGGTCTTTCTTCCCTCCTTCGACGATAAGTGCCCGTCTAGCCCGCCGCCGTGCGTCTTTTCTACTGCAACATGATCCCTGATGTCGAAAATGGCGCCATTGAGACAATAGTTAATGAACTCTATTTACGCCTGACGGCTCGGGACCTCGCCAGCATCCTCGGCGTCCCGGACAGAGGCGAGGCTATCCCGGCCCTACCTGCTCTTCACTCTTCGGCGTTGGTCTCTTTTGACGAGTTCTGCGCCATTATTTGCAAAGGCCCTAACCCACCTGCTATCCCTGCTCTTTTCGCTCAACTGGAGTCGTTTTACTGCGAGCTCCATAGGATTGTGTGCCACACACTCTATCCTAAGGGCGGGAACTATGACGCCATCACCGGTGATGCCTTGGTATGCATGTACTACTTGTACTCGAGGAAGCCTTTCTCCTTCCCCAAGACTCTTCTCTATGCTTTTTTTCGGCGTCCTGCCAACGGGGAAGCAGAATCTCTATTATGGCTCCTTCATCACTCTCATTTTGGAAGCCAAGCAAGTCGACCTCTCCCAATGCTACTCGGACGACGTCCCATCCTTCCTCGCTGTTTCTCGCTCTATCGGTGGTGCCTCCACATCCCGTGCCTCCTCCTCCCAAGAGCCGCCAGCTTCCACTCCTACCGCACCCGCCTCTACTCCTCCTGCCTTCTGCCGCTACATGTCGCTGACTCAGCAGCACTTCGATATACGTATGGCTCAGGCGGAGGAGCAGATGCGTGCCAACACTCGTGGCCTTGGCACTCTGATTCAGTCCCGCTTCCATGAGCAGGCCTATTTCATTCAGCGCACTCTTCAGGACCGGGACGCTTTTCTGGATCTGAATCTTTAGGATCCAATGTACCAGGCCTCCCGCTTTTCCAATCCCAATGCCTACGGTTTCATGTACCCGGACGACATTGATCCTTTTGGCACTTTTTACCAGGCTCAGGATGGTGGGGATGATCCGGCTGACGAGTAGGGGTTGCTTCCTTTTTGGTGGTGGTGTCGAATAAATGGTTGTCTTAGTTTGTTTGTGTTTGTGTCTTTTTCTGTCTTTTTAAGGTCCTTCGGGGACCAGTGGTTGGTTGTTACTTATTGTTTGCAGTCCTACGGGGACTTGTTATCTGTTTTACTGTCTTGCTGACTCTCGTAGAGGAGAGTTTTTACTTTGGTCTTTTGAAGTATGTTATGGATGTCCTACATGTATTTAATTTCCAACTTATCTATCAATACATGCTTTTGTCTATGTTACTGTGCTCCATATTCATGATATCTTTATCATTATTAATTTTCCCATCTTTGACTAAGTGACAAAGGGAGAGAAAACATATTGAGGGGGAGTTGTCTACCTACGGGGGAGTCACTCCCTGAAGATGCTCTCTCTCTAATTTGTCAATTATTAAAATGGGGGAGATTGTTGGCACATTATTATTTTGATAATATTAACAGCATCTTCGTAGTTTAGTTTTCTCTATTTTCAGATTGGTATCTTCTCAGAAGCTCTACTACATAAAGTCTGTCCATTCAAGTTTACCATCCATAAGCCTTGAAGACTGATGTAAAGACCGACGCTCCTTGCAATAGACGGCTTCCTTCACTGCATGATTTCGAGTCTGTACAAGGTCTAGGTCTTTCTGTAAACACTTAAGGTTGGATGACAAACTAAAAGCTTTCTTTTTTTAAAAGTCAAAAATTAATATCCTATAGATCGGCATACCGGCGGTATACCGTTTTATTGGCCACAAAACCTTCTATGAAGAAATGTCGGCATACTGACGGCATGCTCCGGCATACCGGCGGTATACCATTTTGTGGACCACAAAACGTTCTGTGACAAAACGTCGACATACCGACGGTATACCATTTTGTTTGCCTAAAAACGTTCTGTGATAAAACGTCGGTATACCGACAGTATACCGCGTCATACCGACGGTATAACCGGGTTACAAATATTTGATTTTTGAATTGCTTTGACTAGCATTAATGGAAGCATTAAACGCTCCCAACGGATATTAATATGACCGTTACTGGTTGACCGGTATACCGACTGTATGCCGGTGCATACCGACGGTATGCCGGTCTGGCTGTATCCAGGAGCATTAAATGCCACCTACTCTTGGTTTCTCTATAAATGAAAGCCTTCTCTCTCTTGAAGCTTTTACCAACTCTTGCCATAAATTTTCCAAACAACCAAGAGCTCCACCATTAATACTCTACCAAGCTTTTAATTGTCATCCTCTCCCAAAGTGCTAGAGTATTTAAGAGTTGTAATTTTCGATCTTCACGTGTTAGAAGATCAACAAGTTCTCTTCTCATTTGTTTGAAGTTGGCGAGCCTTCGTAAGAAAGCTTGTGTGTTGAAGTTGGCGAGTCTTCGGATCCAAACTCGTGTTGAAGTTGGCGAGTTCTTTGGATCCAAACTCGTGTGTACTATTTTGATTAAATAGTGGATTTAAGCCGGAGAGAGTTCCGGGACTGGATTGCCTCAAGCGAGGATACCAGGATACATCTTGTGTTTGATCTTCTTACTCTTTCCTTTTATTTGTCATATATTGCTTCTTGTGCTCTAATTATTTTTTATTTCCCTATTCACCCCCCTCTAGGGTTCTACAACGTGTACGTATCTTTGACTTGTATTGCATGTCTCCTGGCTTGGTTCGACTTGTTTGGGTTGGCTTGGTTCAGCTTGGGTTGCTTATTGGTTCATCATGAACCAAGGGGAGAACCCCTACCTACCACCACCATCATCATTTATATCCTACCACACATTTCTTTCTCCTCATTAACTCTTCTTCTTCCCTACCATTACTTCTCCACCAACCTCAGAGACGAAGGTGTAGGCAAGTGCATCTTGCTTCATGAAGGAAGTCCATTTTTATTGTTCCACTGTCTTCCTCATGTGTTTCTAACCCACTTTAGTACTTAGCAATTTTTATTTCTATGGTTAATTTTTTGTAAATCTAGCTTTGTGGTATTTTCGGTTTTCAGGAGTTTTGATCTATCAAACTTGTATATTTTTGCTAGTTGATGGTTCCATGGTGTAGAGAATTCAATTTTGCCCAAATTTGACCTACGAAAGTCTGGATTTGGGTTTCTATTGTTGCTTGGTGGAGCATGGAGGCCATGGTATTTTTTGTGGACATATTTTCTGTGGGAGCCATTAATTGCACTTTGGCCGCATGCAACATTGAGTTGCTGAGCCGCATGAGCATTAATTAATAGCCTTGGCCACATGGGCCTTTGGCCATTAGCATTAAATGTTGCCAAGTGAGCCGCATGGCCTTAGGCATTAGCATTAATAATTGCATACTTTTAGCAGTTGCTTGCATGGAACACAATGTCAGCCGCATATGGCCAATACAATGTTGGCCGCATGAGCCATTAACATTTTCTAGCCGCATAGGCCTTTAAATAATTGCCAGGTCATTAATATAATTGCTTGGCCATTTAATAATTGCTAGGCCATTACTTAGCCGCATATGGCATCACTGCTCAAGTTAGCCGCGTATGGCATTACTGCTCAAGTGAGCCGCATAGGCCAATGGCCAATCTGTTAGCTGGCCGCATGGCCTTTGCAAAAGTGTGCTTGCATGCATTTAGCAACTAAAGTGTGCTTGCATGCATATGCATTAGTTGGCCATTGCATGCATTAATTATTAACCTTGCATGCATTTTAGCCTTGCAAGCTTATATATTATGGCCGTGTACTGATAGCTTGGCCGCATGAATACTATTCCTAGCCTGGCCGCATGAATAATATTCCTAGCTTGGCCGCATGAAATTCTTTAGCTGGGCAATGCATTAGTAATAAATTTGCATGCATTAGTAATAATTTAGCATTTAATGTATGCATCAGCATGTGCTTACATGCTTATAGCCATTAATTGCATGAATTAGCCATTAAAGTGCATGTATTAGCTTGCATTAATGCATGCTTACATATTAGTTTACATGCATTTGCAATTCCTTAACAATATTACTTGACCGCATGAAACAATGTTGACCGCATGGATTTAAATATAGCTTGGCCGCATGAAACAATGTTGGCCGCATGGATTTAAATATAGCTGGCCGCATGCATTTTTTCTAACATAAGCCTTTTGCTTGCATGGCCCTTTGCATGCTTAATTATTTATTTAAGCTAGCATTGCTAGCCTGGCCCTTTGCATTGCTAGCATGCTTAAATATTTAGCATGGCCGCATAGGCTTGCATGCCTTAACAATATTACTTGGCCGCATGGCCTCAAATAATTGCCTTGGCACTTGCTGGCCGCATATGGCCCAATAATTTGTTGAGCCGCATAAGCTCCAATGCAATAGCTTTATTGCATGGCCATTAGCGATTGCTTGCTTGCATGGCCGCATGCATTTGTATTAGCATGAATTGCTTGCATGCATTTGCATGCAATTCCTTAACAATATTTGTTGGCCGCATATGGCTCACTGCATTTATTGGCCGTATGGCCTTAACATAATATTTGTGGCCGCATGGCCTTAGTAATAATTATAACCGCATGTACATTTATGTGCTTGGCCGCATACACATTTATGTGCTTGCCACATGAATTTTTTTTCTGAGCCGCATGAGTCCTCCATAGCCCCTGCTAATATTTAGATTACTACATGAATGCTTGTGCCACATTAATTGTTCCCTGACACGATGGTGACCCGTTGTAGTGCACTTTTGACAAATGACATGACATGATAGTGGCCCGACGTGGCGCACTCCTGACAAGTAAACTTGACATGATAAACTTGACATGATAAACCTGACATGATATATCTCGATATGCTGTTGCGACGGCTAGCTTGACATGACAAGAATGAATGACCTGGACACTGTGGACGATTGTGCTTGTACAAATGAACCAGTCTTGTCTTGCATCATGTCTAGGACAGGGACTCCTGAGTACCACGGTCAGGGGTACCTACTGAATTTTACTAAGGTTAATAACTAGAATAATCCAGTAGTCATGAAGAGATTTCCCAGCTACAGACAATCCCGTTACCTGGGCGCACTTGTGGATTTGTAGCCTGCCGACGAGTAGGGCACATTTCCAGCACACTGTCATGTGTTGCACCCTTATTGTACTAATATTCGACCTGGATAACCTGGATGGTCTGCAGGACTTGTGGCTGTGGAAGAATATCGCTGCATCTTGCTAGTAACTAGGCCTGTGATAACCCTAGTTAGTTAAAGTATCAAGCCGTACTTATTGCTTGACCGTGATTGTTGGATGAGGTATAACCAGTCTAGTCTTGTCTTGATCATGTACAAGATTGTTACGTGACCTGATTTCTTATTTTATCTTGCCGATAAATGGTGGGAGAAACCAAGTTCTGTTCAGATGAAGGGTTACAACCCCGGTCCTTGTTTGGTTTACGGGTTGTAACCTGGTGATCTGAATAGTCCCATGGTTATCTCATCGTATATCACCTGTCATGCTTTTCCATATATCCTATCTTTTATTATATATTATATTCTGTGCTAATTGCTGGTTTTAGTTCCTAAGTGAAGCCTCCTTTGTGGCACTTGCTCTTTCTGGGATCTGACCCAGCTGGTTTTGTATGGCCAGATTTCGGAGCAGCTCCAGACGATCTACCGACTTTCCTGTCCGATGGTAACCACCAGACGTAACCAGGGCAACGAGTGGGTTTCTTTTGTTATCCCACTTTATTGTAAAATATTCTTTTGAGGCATTTAGCCGACGAGCACGTGTTAGCTCGGTTGCACTTTATTACTGTCTGTCTACGGGCTGTAACATGATTGACAGATCCTAGGGTTGATCATGTATGACTAAAACTCTTGCTAGTCCTCACATTTTGTAACGACTAGCTTCATGATCATCTGAATATGTAATGTTTGGGACGTCTTACTATTGTATATTTGGTAATCTTACATCTTGTAACATTTACTTACTTGCTTGTGATTGAGACACTAGGCTTGTTATTGACCATATGAGACTGTTGGCTTGTAGTTAAACCCTCATATATCTAGACAGCCATGACCGTATAGTGAGGTGGATTCCATTTCATTATACGTAGCTGGCTATGTATGCCCCCGCTCTCCAGTATTCTGGTTCTGGGCGTTACAATATATATATATATATATATATATATTTTTTTTCAATATATATATATATATATATATATATATATATATATATATATATATATATATATGGAGAATTCTTCAATACATGAATGTATCGATACATGACAAAACAAGTGCATTGAAAAGTGTGAAAGTTGTCTACTTGACTTGAAAGTTAACTTGATATAGCATGTCATATTAACCTGCTAACTTATTTAAGAAACTCCTCCTAGATTATCTTAATTTGGTTGTCATTGAACATTCAATATTTTCATTCAATGTACACAATTACCGTAAAGTACACAATGACCTACAATAGCAAGTTTACCAACCGGTCAAAAGGGAAACATTGCATTAAATGATGTTCCCTACTCTAATCATATTACAAAAAGCCCTTTTAATAAAACCATTGGATCAAAAATGAATGGTCCATATTTGTCATGTATCGATACAATAAAATAGCATTTTGTATTGTAGAAGACCCACACACACACACACACACACACACACACACACATATATATATATATATATATATATATATATATATATATATATATATATATATATATATATATATATATATATATATATGCAAATGACCTCTAGCCTGGTGGTTATGCATGTGCAATTTGCGCTAATATAAGTTTTTTTTATTTCTAAAACCACATTGCAAGAACGAAGAGAAATGACGTTAAAGTCTTTGGAAAATTCATGTTTCGCCTTAGATGTCACCTCTTATTTGCATAACAACCGCATCTTCATCTCCTATTTACACACAGCATCAGCTCCATTATTAGCACACCTAGCATTGTTGGTATTTTGTCTTGGAGACTAGAAAGAAAGTCCCACATTGCTCACACCAAATGGTGAGTATCTATATATAAAGTTTTGCTTGAGTTGAGATGTGCACATTTGGTATGAAGAGACATATGGGTGCCATGTGGGGGTATTTTTCTAGTAGAAAGAAGGCTAACTCCACAAAAGAACCATTTATGCTTTTTGTCATGCTCACGAGATTCTTTTCTTTGGAGCTAAGCCCCGAAGGGACTTAGCGACTCGGGCTCAAGAGCGCAAAGTGGCACTTTGTTGGCGCACTTTGCAAGCAGGTTTAGGCGCGGGTGCAGGCACGGAGGAAGACACGGGCTAGGCTAGGCTCTGTGTGGTCGCGTGCGCTCCTGCTTGATGCACCTCAGGGCTTCTACGTGTCTGTTCTGCTGTGTGCGTGGCTTAGTGCACGCACTGTTGTGCGCCCACGCTGCTGTGCGCGTGGCTTAGTGCACGTACTGCTGTACATCCATACTGCTGTACGTCTGCGCGCCTGTGCTGTTGTTAGGCGCTGATTGGAAGATTCAGACGGTTATGGAAAGATTGAGTCAAATTACAGATCCGATTTTTGTAGGATTTAAATTTGATTCAGTTAAATCTTTCTATGATTCGTTCATGTCTTTTCGCAGTCAGCGTACGACCAGGATTAGACTTAGGGTTTCTGCCCAGCTCTACAAATAATCTTTTCATGTCTTCTTTGAAGATTCACTCAGAAAAAAAGAAAAAAAATAGTTGAGAGGTCGCTGGCATTGGAGTCCAAAGAGTTCTGCGGGTTCATTCAGGAGGTGACAGCTGTAGGAACAAAATCGTAAAGCAGAATAGTCTAGAGAGGGGTGAATAGAGTAGGCAGCGGAATATTGCTAATTAAAAAACTTGTTAGCAGTTAGATCACAGATATAAAAATAATCACAAAATAAATGATAGTAATAAAAGAGTGATCAGAAGGCAAACACAAGCACAGAGATTTATACTGGTTTTTCTCTTGTGAGGATTAATCCAGTCGGAAGAACTCTAGCTTCCAGTTGAATCCATTATTGAAAAATCCTGCAAGTTTTCATACGAAGTCCTTGCAACTTCTACAGACGCTAGCTTTGATACGAAGAACTCGACCAACTTCAATTGTGAAGAGTCAATCTTCAATCAAGCCTCTGATTACAATCGCTATGAAACTTCTAGACCGCACCGCACTGGCAAATCGACTAGAGGATTGTAACTGGCTTGGAATTTGAAAATGGAAGCTTTTTAGAACTCTTTGGAAGAAATATAAGCTTTAGAAGAGAAGAGATTGAAAATGAATTGATGATTTGAAATGATCAAAATCCTTCTCTATTTATAGTTTTTCCAAAGACAGAACTCTGGCAGAATTTCGACAGAACTCTTTGTAACCAACCGCAACTGAAGGAAAACCAAGTTCAAAATCAAACGTTCACATAACGTTCAACTTGGCCGAACTCTGGCCGAACTCTGGCCGAGTTCTGTCAGGGTTTGGTCAGTTGATTTTGTGAAAAATAATTTTGGCTTTTTGAAAAGTCCTTCAGAAGCATTTTAAAAATAGATATTTTTGAAAAACATAGGTCATTTTAAAAAAGGGAGGTCAGTTTTGAAAAATGATTTTGGATAGCCTATTTTCCAGTACGACTTGGTGTACAATGTATTCCTAGATTCAATAAAATGAAAAATTACATTACTTTGAAGGAAATACATTATTGAGTGGCAAACAGTTTCGGTCTTGAGCGGAGTAGATATCCATCCATGATCAGTGTCCAAAACGTCGTTAGTAAACATCTGAATTGATTCGTATATCGAGACAGAGTTTAATCAATTATTAAAATCAGGTTTAACCATGACCAATGGGCCAACAATCTCCCCCATTTTGATAATTGACAAACTGTGACCGATATAACATCTTGGTTTTGATCAAGTCAAAAGTGTACCGAAAGTACCGAGAGATAAAATGAAAAAATTGTTCATAACCTGTATCTTATCCATGAACATGTTAGATCTTATTTCTCCCCCGTTGTCACTTAGCAAAATAATTACAAAAGAGAAACCCCGCAATAAATGCATAAGTAACTATCAGTGAAGAAACTCAAAAAAAAAATATATGAATAAAGACATTATTTGTAACATTATTGCAACACAGGCATGGTATAAATATTGACAGAAAAAATAAGATAAACATATATGGTATAAACAACACAGGCATGGTATTTGTCACAGGCAGTTTATATGAAGCATAAAGAAAGATAATGCAATTAGACTGAAACAAATAAAATGCTAAGCTGAATAATAAACTAAACTGAGACATATGCCAAACTGAGGCATAAAAATATGTCTATCAAATGTCACAAATCATATCCAAAAAGAGTACTGATAATATCTTGGAATGTCGGAGCATTTCCAAGTAAACATAAGACAAAATAGACAGTCTCAAAAAGTAACATCTCAAAATCATCCTCATCCTCATCATTATCATCGACTGTAGTGCCAGCATGTCCAGATGGACCTGCTCCAGAAGTGCCGGCTCCAGAAGTATGTGGAGTAGCACCAGAAGTACGATACAAATCGTATGCGTTCCCTGGCTGGAACAGGGAGTGGACCGCCTCATCATCAATGCGGTAGCCAGATACAGAAGGGTCTCAAAGTAGAGAGCTAGCAGAGTGACCCGTCTGTGCAAATCTCAGATCGGCAAAGGAGTTGGCAATAGCCTGGAACCGAGTCACGTCACGGAACTCATGTTCCCTGGAGATGTCAACGAAGCATGACTGCAGATCTGAAAGATGCTGGTGAATACCCTCAAAGGTCATAGGGTAAGACTGAGGAGGACCAGGTGCTGTAGGAGTAGGTGCAGGAAGAGCAGGTGCAGTAGGTGGAGAAACAGTGGCAATGCTCCGACGAGAAAGTTTGAGGAACTTGGGCTGGGTCAAGAGCACAAGTGGATAAGTCAATATCAAATCTCTGAAAGATGCGTTGGATGATCATCGCATAAGAGAGGTTGCAGTCTCTTCCGCGACATCTACCCGTCATCTGAATAATAGTCTTAGTGGCAGAAAAAGAAATCCCCTTAAGAATGTGATATAAAGCAGAAAGCTCGAGTGCAGTGACATCATCTTTTAAAGTGGATTTTGGAAGTAGAGTGGAATAGATGATGCGATATAATTCGTAGTTAAACAAGTTCAAGTTATTGGCCTTGAACTTTCCAGGACGAGCACGTGCGGGCGCACAAAGCTCATTCTTGAAACTGACGAGAGTCGTACCCTCGGGAAAATCGAAATCAGTGATGTCATCGAGCGGGGCACCTTCGTTTGGAAGACCAAGGATTTCTGCTAGCAATTCATCATTGAACTTGATATATATCCTGCCGATACGAGTTCTCGCGATAAAATTGTCTAACACGAAATTACAGTAAAATAGTCTAATTGCATTAGTAGCTATAGGGAATTGTAAAGTAGCAAGGTGATGTAACCCTAATGCCTCAAAGTAAGGACGATGGTCAGGAATACAGTCCACTTGATCGGAGATCCGGTACATATAGTACGCATAATAAAGTCGGTATACCAAAGTAATGCTTGGTCGGGAGTTTTGAAATAAAACTCATCCGATTGGACCGGAGAAAAGAGGGAATCCGTATGCGGATCAGAAGACGATGCCTCTTCACTAGCATTGGTCTTCTTCCTCTTGAAAGGATTGAATCCCTTAGGCATTCTATCCCGAAAACTAGAAACCATAATAGTTTGAAAGTGGAGGAGAGAAGGGATTATACCTTCCGAGAATTAGGTATGGTGTAGAGGACGAGATTCTTCGCACACGAATCCAAATTTTGGACGAAGATCTCCACGTCGATTGGAAGAAGGAAGTTGGAGAAGAACTAAGGTTTTCGGGGCACTGCTGCTGCTGTTTGATATGGTTTGGAAGAATGAATAAGATGGGGGCCTCGGGTTCTGACTGATACATATATATACCCAACCGAACTCTGGCCGAATTCGGACCGAACTCGGACCAACTTCGCCAAGGGTTGCCTGGCTATATAAAAAAAATTATGGGGCCACATCTTTTTCATCAATTTATTTCAAATATTTAATTCAAAGTTTAGTAATTTTAAATTTCAAATAATATAATTAATATTATTTTATAAATTAATATTCTTTACTCAGCATCTGTCTCAGATTAGCTGTAGGAGTACTGTCCCAGCTAACGGAGGTTCACCGGAGAACTCTTAAATGCCGCTTCGCTTCGACCGTAGTCGTGGTGACAGATAGACTCTTTTTAGGCTTGTCTCAAAAACAGTTATTGAGTATTGAATAAATTAATTAATAAAACAAAATTAATTAATATTATTGACATCTAAAATTCCTAATTCTCGACGTAAATAATTAAAACGATCTTCCGCTAGAGGTGTTGTGAGTATGTCAGCTAATTGATTCTGTGTGTCTATGTATACAAGGTCTATATCTCCATTTTGTTGATGATCTCTAAGAAAGTGATGTCGAATCTCGATATGTTTAGTACGAGAGTGGCATACTGGATTCTTAGTCAAATTAATAGAACTAGTGTTGTCACAGAAAATGGGTATGTGTGTAAAATGCAATCCATAGTCTTCTAAAGTTTGTTTCATCCACAAAATTTGTGCACAACAATGTCCTGCGGCGATATACTCAGCCTCGGTTGTTGATAATGCGACAGAATTTTGCTTTTTGCTAAACCAAGAGACTAGAGCTTTTTCTAGGAAATGACATATGTCGCTGGTACTTTTTCTATCTACTTTGCATCCGGCAAAATCAGCATCAGAATAATCGGTTAGGTCAAATGACGTAGTTTTGGGATACCATAAGCCGATAGAAGAAGTGCCTTTAAGGTATCGAAAGATACGCTTAACTGCGCACAGATGTGATTCCTTAGGATTAGCTTGAAAACGTGCACACAAGCAAACACTAAACATAATGTCTGGTCGACTAGCAGTTAAATACAGTAAGCTACCGATCATACCTCGATACTTACGTATGTCGACGGGTTTGCCTTGTTCATCAGTATCAAGCTTGGTTGAAGTTGTCATTGGAGTGCTAAGTGGCTTGACTGCTTTCAGGTCGAACTTCTTTAATAGATCTTTTGTGTACTTTGCTTGATTTATGAACGTCCCATTGTTGGTTTGTTTGATTTGCAGTCCGAGAAAGAATTTTAGCTCTCCCATCATGCTCATCTCAAACTCATTCTGCATACACTTTAAAAATTCTTGACAAAGAGATTCATCAGTAGATCCAAAAATAATATCATCTACATAGACTTGAATCAAAAGAATGTTGTTATTCAAAGATTATATAAATAATGTAGTGTCAACGTTTTCCTTTGAAAAATCGTTATCAAGTAGAAAAGAGCTTAGACGATCGTACCAAGCACGAGGGGCTTGTTTCAAACCATATAAAGCTTTCTTCAACTTAAAAACATAATCAGGATATTTGAAATCAGTAAAATCGGGAGGTTGAGCTACATAAACTTCTTCTTTTATAAAACTATTTAAAAATGTGTTTTTGACATCCATTTGAAATAACTTAAAATTATTAAAACATGCAAATGTACATAACATGCGAATGGATTCTAATCTCGCAACTGGGGCATAAGTCGCATCGTAGTCGATACCTTCTTCTTGATTATATCCTTGAGCTACGAGTCGAGCCTTATTACGAGTTACTAAACCATTCTCATTCAGTTTGTTTCGGAATACCCAACGGGTGCCAATGACCGGATGATCAATGAGCTTGGTAACAAGTTCCCAAACTTGATTCCGTTCGAATTGGTTTAATTCCTCTTGCATAGCATCTAACAAAAAATTATCACTACATGCTTCTTCAACATTTTTGGGTTCAAACTGTGAAACAAAAGCAACACAAGAAGATATATCTTTATTGGAGGAATGAGTACTTACACCCTTGGTAATCTCACCAATTACCAAGTCCTTTGGATTATCTGCCAAGAATCTCATCGCTTTTGGTGTAGCCTCGGGATTGCTGGTTCCTGCTTCTTTGCTTGAAGACTCAGCTGGGGCTTGGTGTGAAGGTTCTGCATCTTTGTGTGAAGGTTTTGCAGTAGCTGTACTTGGTGTAATTACGTCTTCATTGTCGTCATCGTCTGAGTATTGATTTAGCTCATCAAACTTGACATTGATTGATTCTTCGATGATCATGGTTCTTTTGTTGAAGACCCTGTACCCTTTGCTCTTTGCTGCATAACCTATAAATATACCTTCATCGGCCTTTTCATCAAATTTACTCAGATTGTCTTTAGTATTAAGAATAAAACATTTCCAACCAAAAAATCTTAAAATATGAAACATTGGGTGTTCTATCAAACCATAGTTCATAGGGAGTCTTCTTCGATATAGGTCGAATTAGAACCCTATTGAGAATATAGCACGCTGTATTGACAGCTTCAGCCCAAAAGTATCTAGATAGACTAAACTGGTTTAACATTACTCTAGCCATTTCAGATAGAGTCCTGTTCTTGCATTCCACAACTCCATTTTGTTGTGGAGTCCTAGGGCAAGAGAATTCATGCACATAATCGTGTGTGTCATAAAATTGCTTGAATTCTGCATTCTCAAATTCACCGCCATGATCACTACGAATGCGGATAATCATGAACCCTTTTTCATTCTGTACTTTCTTGCAAAAAGTGACGAATTCTGATAATGTATCGTTCTTGCGTGCAAGAAAATATACCCATGTATATCTAAAAAAATCATCTACAATGACAAATGCATATAACTTACCCCCTAGACTAGCAATTCTACTTGGTCCAAATAAGTCCATATGCAACAATTGTAGAGGTCTAGTGGTACTTACAACATTCTTGGATTTAAAGGCGGATCGGGTAGCTTTGTTCTTTTCACATTCACTACATACCGTATCCTTCTTGAAAGATATGTCTGGTAAGTCGCGTACCAACTTCTTTGTAGATTGTCTTGAAATTGTATCTATGTTTGCATGACCGAGTCTCATATGCCATAGTTGACTCTCAATGCTTTTGGCCATCAAACATCTACCTGCTTTGTTAGCATCTTCCAACAAATAGAAAACATATATATTGTCTTCCCTGATACCTTCAAAGATAGTACTACCAGTTGAACTGTCAACTATATTACATTTGTCTTTGACAAAGTTAATGCCATAACCATGATCAGCTAAATGGCTTATGCTGAGCAGATTATGTTTTAACTCGGTAACTAGACAGACATCTTTAATCACAGGATAGGGAGCCTTACCAATGTCACCGATACCGATTATGTACCCTCTTAAATTATTACCGAAGGAGACGTATCCTTCTTTATTCTTCTTCGACAGTGTTGCGAATAATGAAGCGTCACCGGTCATGTGCCGTGAGCAACCGCTGTCGAGGATCCATTTGCTCCTAGCATGTGAAGGGCGTTCCACCTACAAAATAATTTACAGATGAAACTCTTGGTACCCATTTCTTGTAGGGTCCTGACTGGTTAGTTTTTGGTATCCATGCATAAATATTTAAATCTACTAACTTTCTGATTCTACATGCAGAGGATATATGACCAATGAGGCCACAATAATGACATTTTGCATGTTGAGTGTTGAAAGTTGTGTGAGGTGCATGATTGGTAAGTTTTGGTTTTCTAGTATAGAAGAATGCATGCCGATTAGTCTTCTTGGGCATAGGTTTGGTATGGTTTGGTCTGACAGTGTTTGGTTTGGGCGTGTTTCGATGATTCGATAATTGACACGTGTTAGAATATGAAGCAGCAACTTCAGGCCATTTTCCTAAACTAATTTCCAACTTTTTGGAAGTGTCATACAATCTAGTATAGTCAGATATAAGTGTTTCAATTCTGACTTGTGCACACTGGAGACTCTTTCTCTCCTTAGATAGGTCTTTCTTTAACTGGATAATAGTTTGGTTTTTTTCTTCGGATAGCTTAACAGTCTCGTGTAACAACAACTTAATAGATGAAAGCTCACCAAACTCAATTGAAGAGTCATTATTTCTAACATGATCTAGTTGGTCGGTAAGTCTTCCTATTTCACATTTCTACTCTTTGAGTACCTTCTTAGAGGTTTCATATTTACTACGCAGTTTCCTGTAATTATTTAACAGGTCACTGAAAGCCTCTCCTAGTTGCTCAAAGGTAAAATCATCATAAGGATCAAATAGAGGATTAGTGATTACCTGATCGCAAGCCATCAAGCATATATTTGTAGCATCATCTGATTATTCGTCTTCTGAATCGTTGGCTTCGCTTTCATACGATATGCTTGTGTTGGCGTACTTTCTTGATGTAGATCGCTTCAGGTAGCCTTTGTCATATTTGCTGCTTTTCTTTGATGATGATGATGCTGTTGGACAATCTTTCTTCATGTGTTCTTTCTTCTTGCATCCGTAGCAAATAGGATCTTCCTCATTGTTGTTGTTGTTGCTGTCTTTTGTTCTCCTGTTAAATCTTATGAACTTCTTGAATTTTCTTACCAGAAGGGCTTGATCTTCAGAGTCAGAGTCGCTGTCGTCAGAATCATCTTTGACAGTTCTTCTATGTTGAGCCTTGAGAACGATCGACTTCTCTGACTTCTCCTTTGGTGTAGCATCTTCAAAGTCTTGAAGTTCTAACTCGTGAGTGAGTAGCTTACCCATGAGTGTTTTCAGAGACATTGTTGAGAGGTCATTTCCTTCAATGATTGCTGTAGCCTTTGGAATCCAGTTCTTTGTGAGAGCTCGTAGAAGTTTGCGAATTTTTTCATGGTTACTGTAATCCTTGCCTAATGAAGACAAAGGATTTACAATATCCAAGAATCTCGTAAACATCTGAGTGACTGATTCACTTGGCTTCATTTTGAACGCCTCGTACTCCTGAGTAAGTCTGCTGATTTTCGACTCATTGACTTGTGTTGTTCCTTCGTGGGTTACTTCGAGAAGTTTTCACACTTCATTTGATGTTGTGCAGGTAGACACCCTGTTGAATTCAGTTCTGTCTAAAGCACAAAATAAAGCGTTACTAGCACGTGCGTCAAGACTGGCCTTTTTCTTTTCATCCTCTGTATATTTGTCATGTGGTTTTTCAACTAAAACTCCATCAACATTAATACGAGAAGGCTTTTTGTATCCATCAATAACTACAGACCATAAGTCAAAATCAAGAGATTTCAGGAAGAAACTCATACGTGTTTTCCAATAAGTGTAGTTTGTGCCGTCAAACAGTGGAGGTCTGTTTGTGGCTTGGCCTTCACTTGTGAATTTCACAGTTGCCATGTGTAATTCTGTGATCTATATAACAATTGAAAAATAACTGAATATAGCTGCAATTTTACCTTGCTTTACCTGTATAACCCGTTCTGATACCAATTGTAGGAACGAAATCGTAAAGCAGAATACTCTAGGGGGGGTGAATAGAGTAGGCAGCAGAATATTGCTAATTAAAAAACATGTTAGCAGTTAGATCACAGATATAAAAATAATCACAAAATAAATGACAATAATAAAAGAATGATCAGAAGGCAAATGCAAACATAGAGATTTATACTGGTTTCCCTCTTGTGAAGACTAATCCAGTCGGAAGAACTCTAGCTTCCAGTTGAATCCACTATTGGAAAATTCCGCAAGTTTTCATACGAAGTCCTTGCAACTTCTACAGACGCGAGCTTTGATACGAAGAACTCGACCAACTTCAATTGTGAAGAGTCAATCTTCAATCAAGCCTCTTTTTACAATCGCTCTGAAACTTTTAAACCGTACCGCACTGGCAAATCGACTAGAGGATTGTAACTGGCTTGGAATTTGAAAATGGAAGCTTTTTAGAACTCTTTGGAAGAAATATAAGCTTTAGAAGAGAATAGATTGAAAGTAAATTGGTGATTTGAAATGATCGAAATTCTTCTCTATTTATAGTTTTTCCAAAGGCAGAACTCTGACAGAATTCGGACATAATTCGGACAGAACTCTTTGTAACCAACCGCAACTGAAGAGAGACCAAGTTCAAAATCAAACGTTCACATAACGTTCAACTTGGCCGAACTCTGGCCGAGTTCTGTCAGGGTTTGGTCAGTTGATTTTGTGAAAAATAATTTTGGCTTTTTGAAAAGTCCTTCAGAAGCTTTTTAAAAAATAGATATTTTTCAAAAACATAGGTCATTTTAAAAAGATAGGTCAGTTTTGAAAAATGATTTTGGATAGCCTATTTGCCAGTATGACTTGGTGTACAATGTATTCCTAGACTCAATAAAATGAAAAATTACATTGCTTTGAAGGAAATACATTATTGAGTGACAAACAGCTTCGGTCTTGAGCGGAGTAGATATCCATCCTTGATTAGTGTCCAAAACGTCGTTAGTAAACATCTGAATTGATTCGTATATCGAGACAGAGTTTGATCAATTATTAAAATCAAGTTTGACCATGACCAAAGGGCCAACAACAGCGAGCATTCCATAAGTTCTTTTTGTTCGAACTTGCTGGTTCCTGGGAGCATATGCAGTAGGGTGAATCTTGTTTTGAACAACGATAATCTTCATCATCCCAGCAGAGTTGCATCTTCATCTTCCTCCATCTTCGAGATAGAGGGCTACAGGATCTGTAGAGAAGCAAATTCTTTTGCTTTTAATTCTCTGAAGTTCCTCATATACAGAGTGCGTAAGCAATTATGTTTGCAGAATCACTCTGTTTACTTACGTTCTTCCATCTAAGATCTGTTTCGGGAATAACAAGCATCATGTTGCTTACTCTTCTTTCAAGTTACTCGATAGGAGTCATTTGTTATAATCTGGCACTGTCGGTTTGTCTCCTTAGTTGCCTCATTTGAGTTTAATTATTTAAGCCAATTAGAAGTGCGAGAAATTAATATTTTGTAACGTGGAAAATCGTTTCCCAAACCGTGAAAATCGTTAAGGACCCAAAGAAATCACACAAATCAATTACTCTAAAAATCCAAACACAGCGATCTTTATATAAAAAATCCTGACGAAAAAAACTTACGGGACAATCGAAGTCCAGCCCCAAAAAAATCCTCCACTGAAGAAATAAAGAAAATATACCGACTCCATTACGAACTCCTCCCCCGAGACACACGAATCATCGAAGTACTTCAGATAGATATAAATAGATTACAATAAGTACAAAAGATTACCGAAAATGAGAAGGCAAGAAAGAACCGATGTATAACTTTTCGAAGTGCCTCTCTTCAAATCAATCCGCAGAAACTCTGAATCACTTCTTCCTTTCCTTAGAAAATTGTACCATTTGATAAACACTCTCCTTAAATTGTAATGTGTCGAGTTTAGGGTTAGGAAACACCTATTTAAAGTACCCCACTCTCGAAAAGACTAGTCCGTTGATCATGATCTGACGGTGTTTAATAAAACACCAAAAATAACCTTCAGCCTCGACAACGGAATAGCGGTGGTATACCGACAATGGTATAGTGACGGTATACCGGCAACGGTATATCAAATAATGGATATTTTGAGTCATAACTGATCTATAATAAAAACATGTTTCACTAGTATACAAATGGTATACCGGCAGTGGTATACCGCTTGCATTGATACGACTTTTTCTAAACGTTTAATACACACTCAAATCGAGCCTCCTTTGTCGCTTTCGACTCCACGAGCTTCTACGACATATAAATGTTGCTCGTCGCATTCTGGGGTGCTCTACGTATAGGTTGGGAACCCAACCAACACCAACATATATTCATCTTTTCAATTAGATGGAGGAACTCGTCATTTCGACGATCCTCCTACAATACTCAAAATTTTCTTTTGGCAGAACCTTTGTGAGAAAATATCTGCTCCATTGTCCTCCGTATGAACCTTGTCAAGCATCGCGTCCTTTGCCTCTAGCACATCTTGTATTCAGTAATATCGAGTTATGAGATGCTTAAATCGATTATAAAATATTAGATTATTTCCAAGGTGGATAGCACTTTGGCTATTGCAAAGCAAAATGAACTGCTCTTGCTTAACCTCCATATCATGTAGGAACTTAT